>CM032630.1:29995627-30524166 GCA_019097785.1 Fraxinus excelsior
TATAAGTCACAATTTGTTCATCGATCACAAATAAAAAATTGAGACGTTACAAATTATTTTACGGTCACAATTCAAAAAATTTATATGTCACAATTTGTTCATCAGGTCACAAATCAGAAATTTTATAGGTCACAAATTATTTTACGATCAAAATTCAAAAAAATTATAAGTCATAATTTATTTATCGGTCACAAATAAAAAAATTATATATCACAACTTATTCATCGGTCACAAATTACAAATATTACAAGTCACAAATTGTCAAATTAGCGATCACAAATTAACAATTTTATAGCTCACATTATTTCTTGGTCACAAATTATTGAGTTTTAAGGTCACATTTTAATAGTTAGTCACAATAAACCAAATAATTGGTCACGTATACCAAAACACCTACCCCGATCCCGATTCACTACCAACACTTGATCACAAATCAACCAAATAATTGGTCACAGACACTATCTCATCGCCACCACTACCACGACAGCATCACCAACAAAGCCACCATCACTAGATCCAATACAGTCTCAACAAAAATCATCTCAACCACCTCTGTCATTGCCGTCATTGCTGCAACCATGATTTTTACAACACCACCATCACCATCACCACACTGCACCCAACCATCGCACACCACCACCGCAGCACCATACGCAATTGCCAATCACCGCACCACCGCCACGACCACCACCATCACCATCACCATCACCGTAGAGACCGTCTCTCACGCCAGCAAACACGAACAAGAAGTTAAAAGCAATACGTAGGCAATGTATTGCTTTTAACTTGTTAATTTCTTAGTTTTCCAATGGTATATCCATTAGTGGCTGGGCGAACCCAACCTAATAGGGGCAGTTTGATGAGAAATCAAACCAAATCGATGTCCAAGGGTTGAAACCCTATCCAACGGAATCCACCAGGCTGAGAATATTAAAATACCATTAAAATGTAGTGCAAAAAATTAATATTATGGTGATAAGTTGACAAACTCACTGCCATCAACTTGCAATTTGCTTGTGCGATTCCTCTATAATAAACAGAAAAAAAAAGGGAAGTAAATAGCCTGCTTCTCCTCCTTCAATATGCAGTGAATGAATCCAACATCAAATTATAAATCCTCGCATTCTAATGATAGTTTGCCTAGGTATGAAGCAGTTACATGCATATAATCCATATACCAATTGTCAATTGATGGTACAGAGAGATGTAGGGTAACTCCCAGTACATATTTTCCAAGTTGTTGGAAAATACATGTCTTGGGTCGTTCACGTGAAATGATAAGACCTACATGATAATAAAGTAGATTGGAGTGAATGGTTTGAATATAATTCAAACCCATAACTTCCCTCAACCCTCATCAACTCCTACGACTTCCGTCACTTTTGTCTTGAAAATTGGGGAAAGAAAAGATAGTAGTAAGCATGGTGAAATTCATCTGGAAAAAAAAAAAAAAAAAACCACCAAAATTGAAAAGTGCCTAGAACCATATTTTTTGAATGAAAATTCACAAAATTGGGCATTTAGATTGTAAATAATAATCTCCTTCAATTGTAATTGATATTGGAACATTGGAGTGTGAAAAAATGTAGATTTTGGAATTTGGAAATCAAAGTGATTCAGTCACGAAGATCTTAGGAATTTTTTTCTTTTTCTAAGAATTCCTGATTCGAATTTATGTTCAAACGTGATGCCATTTTTTTTCTTCATAAAAAAGTTAATTCTTTGCTGAATTTCATATTTTCTAAGGTTTTGCCCTAATCTCATTTTCAAGGGGACCAAATTGTTTGACCAGTTTTTGCCCAAAAAGTGGGTCAGCCCAAATCTGAATTTTGGTCGAACTGGTATCTTATATTATTATAATTGAATTGCCAAAACAAAACAAAAAAGGAAAATTTGCTTTTCTGACTCGAATCTAAACGCTGCCATTGAAGGCAGGTCGATCTATAGGTAGGTCTGGGCCAAAAAAATGCAGCCCGCTAAATCGATCCGACTCATATTGGGTTGGGTCAGGTAAAACAATTTTAAATTTATTATGGGTCGGGTCGGGTCGGGTCTTTACAAAACCTTTCGAACCGACCACGGCCCTATTTTTTTGAAGCTTTGAAGCGGCGCAATGGTCTATTGCATTCTTCTTCTCGCCCATATCTGGCCTCCAAGAACACTAGTAAGTCCTCTCGCTCTCTCTATTGTTCTAATTATAACTTATGTGAATGGGTAAAGATTTCTGTAATTGACTGTGTATGAATGATAAAAATCATTTCATTGAAAATTTGTTTATTGAAATGGAAAAGTTGCTATTTTTATTTCAGCAAATTAAAGTTTGGTTTGAAAGATGAAAATATTTTTTGTGTAAAAACCAAAAAACAAAAACAAAAGAAGAAAAAAAAAAAAGGGAAAATCGGCCCGATTCGGGTTGAGTTGGTTCTGGCCACAGCCCGATTCAGGTCGATTCCAAAAAATATCTTGAAGCCGACATTTAGGACCGGGTTGGGTTTAATCCAAAACTAAACCGGTCTGGCCCGTTGCCCAATCCTATCTATAGGCTAGTTCGCTCAAGTTCTCGGTCTGAACGGAGCAAGTCTAGGAGGTTCAAGCCTGCACGCACGATTTTACACCTCCCATCTTCATAATTTTTTTAAAAGTGAACGCATATAACAATTTTCATGATATTTTACGATTTCCTTCAACGTACTTGACACAAATTTTCATTTTAATTTGAATGTCGGATTTAGAATATATCAATAGATAGAAGATTGTTGAGTTCAAAAGCAATGTTATGGCCTCGTTTCGAATTGATTTTACATTATAGCTTCTAATTGTTAAGCATTCTATATCTATTTTAGGCGTTTGATAAATTTCAAAAAGTGATTATTGAAAATCTGTACCATTTGGGAGCGGATTTTGAGAAGCAACAAAATGATAGCTTCTCACATTCTACTTTTAGTTTTCTAATTATAGATTTAAAATTACTAATTTAACATTGATTAATTACAATAAATCCATTTATGTCCTATTTATAATTATTTCGATAATAAAGTAGTTTTATTGAATACTTTTTAATTTACAAATTTTGAGATGCAATAGAATATTAGTTTCATATTAAAATAATAATTATTAATACTTTGTCTTAGAAAATTCTTGATGATATTATACATTTTTTAAAATTAAAAATATATTTTAAAATACTACTATTGAAAATATTAATAATTTTCCCTTTAGCAATTGTATACATTAATAATAATAATAAGGACTTTGTTATTGGTACCCGAATGTTTACACGCCCGGTTACCCGGTCCCACTGCCCCCTTACAACAGCGGAGGGGGGCAAAATTATTATATTTGCGATGGGCCCCTCACTTATGTGAGGGGCGTGTAAAACGCCTGAGTACAAATGGCTTTTCCCTAATAATAAATTACTTTTGTCTAATAAATATCCAAATGCTGATTTTGTAATGTGTACACTAAGGATGTGTTTGAGCCTCTCTCTTTTTCAGAGACTATGTTTTATAATAGTGATTTTTTAAAGAATATGTAGTTTAAAAAGTAGATTTTCTTTTTTGAATTTATGTATAAAATTATTTTATTAGAAAAATATTTGATTGAAAATGAGTTTGAAAAAATCTGGATTTTGATAAAATGGGACTCAAACATGGGAATAATTATGAAACAAAAGTTTATCAAATGTACGATTCTTTTTCAACGAATTATTTATACAACACAACTACAGCTGATTCAATTAAAAGCAAAATAATACTAAAGTGTTACAATTAATATAATCATTACCCCCATTTTATTGTAATAATGTGTCCACATAGGATAATGATTACATATAATGACTCCATTTTAATCGGGATTCTCCTTTGTACACAATTCTCTCACATGTGTGTGAGTCTGACAATGGGGCCCACACACATATGAGAGGATTGTGTACCGAGTATGTACAAGTAGCATTTTTGTAATATGAAATAAAGTTCATAATCATGTGTTAAATCAAGGAAAAAGATGTAAGTTACTCCATCGTATATTTAAATTTGTTTTTTTATTGCCTAATTTCGCGAAGGGTCTGGAATTTATTCTTTTATTTTGTTGATAGAGACTTTATATTTAGTAATTGGGATTCTAAGTTTGAAAAAAAAAATTAATCATTCGTAGCAATTGATTTCGATATATTATTTACTCGTTTGCTACGAACGAAATAAGTTGATTTGAGTGTGCTCCACTTGATTGAATTCTAATTCAAATTTGCAAAGACTAATATTGTTAGGAATATGATTTCACCGAAGTTAGAGAAGAAACTTACCAAGATTGCAGCAAAAAAAAAAAAAAAAACGAAAGTACAAGAAATTTAACTTGAAATTGATGAAATGAACATCGAAAGCCTGAACACGTAATCGCTGTCCTCAAACAATATTTGTCCCTTACGGATTGAAATTTATGTTTGAAGGTTTCAGGCAAATGGTTCGAATGATTGAACAAACCTTGAAATAAATTAACACTCAAATAATAAGTGTAATTTATCAAAACTTGAGAACACTGAAAAAATAATGAATATGATGAAGAACAATGTTTTGATCTTTAATTTGGAATGTATATTGAACTTTTAATGTTTCTCATATATTGAAACCTTGAACATCATTGTCTTATATATAGGTCAAGTCCAGAAGCACGAAATAGTGTCAAAAATAAAGTGGAAAGCACCAAGTTCAAAAATCAAACGGTAAAAAATGCTACAAAACGATCGAAAAATTGTACCATGTGGTCGCATGTTACAAACTCGTGCGACCGTATTGTTCAAGTCATACCGGAACATTTAGTCTCGATAAAGGCCCATGAGATCGCATGGCCCGATGAATGGTTCATTTATTTTTATTTTTTCATTCCAAATTATTTCTCCTTCTTCCATTCTCATTTTATTAATTTTGAACAACATTATCTCAATAATCCCCCACTTATTCAAAATTTAATAAAATCTCATATTCAAAATTATCCGATACAGATGCATAAGGATTAGATATATTTCCATTTGAATTTCATCATAGTGTAATTTAAACAAAGCAAAGCCGGAATCAAATGTAGCATGAAGCTTTGAACCATTTGTTCCATATGACAATATCGGTTAGAACACACATACGAGTATCACGTGTTCTCAAATTTCTCAAACTCGCTTAGTGCTATTATGACATTGTACTCATCATTTTCAACAAATTTTTAAGAGAGAAATTCATACTCTCTATTGAGGCAGCACCACCTTGAAGTTTATTTAGGTGAACTTCTTCCACTTTATTTGTTACTTTTAAAAATACTTGTACTTAGTACTGAACTTTATTAAGATTTTAAAAAAAAAAAAAAACTCATCCCTCACTTCAGTAACAACCAGCATTATAATAACTACAATATGATTATTACAGATATCGATAATGCTGAAACTATCCATTTATTAAATGACTTTATTGTTACCCTTTGAACCCGTGGAATACTTTTTAAGTAATGACGGGTATGATTGCCATCATTGGTGGACCTTTTTAGTTTAAGAGTTTCAACTCCATCCTACTCGTAGTAGAATTTAATAAATCTCTATTTAGAGGTTTAGTTAGAGAATCTGCCAAATTATCAATTGATTTTACATTATTTAGGGAAATTATTCCACTCTTGTTAAATTTCCTTATGTAATCGTGTCTTAGACTCACATGTCTATATTTTCCACTGTATACTTCATTGTATGTTTTTGCTAACGTGGCTTGACTATCATACATGATAGGTATAGAGGATGTTATCTTCGGTTCCAAAAATGTATCTTGTATAAAAGATCCTTAAGCTACTCAGTTTCTTTCCCAATTTCCAATAGTGCAATAAATTCGAATTCCATAGTAGAGTGTGTTATACATGTCCGTTTCTTTGATTTCCAAGAAACAGCACCACCACCTAGTGTAAACACCCAACCTGAAGTGGATTTACTTTCACCTGTGCTAGATATCCAACTAGCATCAGTGAATCCTTCTAATACAGTCGGAAATTTAGTATATTGTAGACTTAAATTCTTGGGTTTCTTTAAATATCCAAGAACTCTTCCAATGGCCTTTCAATGATCATTGCTCGGATTATTAATAAACCTATTAAGTTTACTAATTGCAAATGCTATGTTCGATCTCGTATATTGAGCAACATACATGAGACTCCTAATAGCACTTGCGTATTCTAGTTGAGAAATTTCTTTTCCATTATTTTTTATAAACTTTGAATTTGAATCAAGTGGGATACTACAATATTTTATGTTCAAATGTTTGAACTTGTCTATCACACTTTCTATATAGTGTGATTGACTTAAATAATAACCCCCCACTATTTTTAGTAACTTTGATACTCAAAATAGTATCCACTTTTTCAATATCCTTCATCTTAAATATGAAAGATAGAAACATCTTTGTTTCTTTTATCTCATCCATGTGATTACTCATAATAAACATGTCATCAACATATAAGCAAATAAAAATCATGCAATTTTCACAACTTTAGAATATAAACATTTATCTACACTGTTATGTTTAAAACCCTAAGATATTATTGCTAAGTCAAACTTCTCATGCCATTTCTTGCGTGCTTGCTTTAAACCGTGTAATGATTTTGCTAACTTGCACACATTTTGTTCATTTTCAGGTAGAACAAACCCTTCGGATTGTTCCATATAGACCTCCTCATCAAGACCCCCATTCAAGAATGCCGTCTTGACATCCATTTGATGGAAATGCAAGTCATATATTGAAGTTAGAGCAAATTATATCCTAATAGAGGTTATTCTCTCTACCGGTGCATATGTGTCAAAATAATCGATTCCTTCACTTTGTCGATAACCTTTGACAACTAATCTAACCTTAAAGGTATTAAGAGAACCATTAGTATTATCCTTTCTTCTAAACACCCATTTACATCCTATAGGTTTAGATCAGAGTGACAAATTGACAAACTCCCAAGTATTATTTAACATTATCGAATATATTTCGTTCTTAATGGCATCTTTCCAAAAGATGTTATCACGTGAAGCCATAGCTTCTTTATAAGTTTTGGAGTCGGTTTCTACTTGTAGAACAAAAGGAATTGTTTTTATAACATTCACACCATTTTCCTCTATCAAGTAAAAGGAAATAAGTTGAGAGTTTATTTCATCCGATCCCAAGGACTTCTCAATCCGAGTTCTTGTGCTTCTTCGTGGATTACTAGGTTCATTAACATCTTTAGAAGACGTTTCATCTCATGTTTTACTTAAGCTAGGGATATTTTTATGAATTTCCCTCAATTCATTATCCGAAAATAATGAATTCTCAAAGAACTCCACATCATTTGATTCGATAATCACATTGGTTTCTAAATTTAATAATCTGTAAGATTTGCTATTATTAGCATATCCTACAAAATCACATTTAATGCCTCTTGGACCGAACTTAGTCCGGTTAGGATTCGTGTTCTTACAATAAACAAGATATCCTCACACTTTGAAATAACCAATGTTTGGTTTTCTTCATTTCCACAATTCGTAAGGTGAAACCTTAGTATTTTTAGAAGGAACCCTATTTAATATCCTACATGCACTCAACAACACTACACCCCATAAATTAAATGGCAACTTAGCATACATTAACATAGCATTAATCATATCAACTAAAGTTCTATTTTTTCTTTCAGCCAAATCATTTTGTTCAGGTGTCTTAGGTGCAGAACATTGATGAACTATGTCATATTGTTCACAAAATGAATTAAAGTCACTACAAAAATACTAACATATTCTATCACTTCTTAAAATTTTTATTTTATTACTTATGTGATTTTCTACTTCATTTTTATATGTCTTAAACACATCAAAAGATTCATGTTTACGCTTAATCAAATAAACATATGTACATCTAGAGTAGTCATCAATAAAAGTAATAAAATACCTATTACCACCTCTAGTTAACATTTCATTTATTTCACATATATCGGTATGAATCAATTCTAAAATACTAGAAGTCCTATTAACACATTGATAATGCTTATTAATCATTTTAGATTCTATACACGTTTTATATTTATATGCATCATTTTTATTATATGATATCATGTCACATTTTAACATACGTTTCATAGTACTTTTACCTATGTGACTTAATCTAGCATGTCATAATGAAAATGAATCAACAATGTAAGCAAAATCAACTTTATTATTAAAAGACTTGTCAATAGTACAAAATTTGACTATTCCTTCACTATAATAGCTTTTACCAACAAATTTTTCATTTAGGGATAGTACAAATTTACTGGATTCATAAACACATTTATGTCCAATTTTCCTAAGAGATTTTCACTAACTAAGTTCATTTTCTTATTAGGAAGATGTAGTACATTTGTTAAGGTAACCGTCTTGTAAAAAATGAAGATAATATCCACGTTTCCTTTCTAAATACCTTTGATCTAAACTCGTTACCTATTTGAATCTCTTGTTCTCCATCAATTTCGTAATAAATCTTGAATAATGACTTATCATATGATACTTGTACAGTTGCACATGTATCATACCATCACCTGGGAACCTTTCCCTTGATAGCAATGATTTCATTAATGGTGACCACAATGTTGTCTTCTTTGATCGAGTTTACTTTTCCTTCAGTGTTTTTCTTTTTTCGGTATCGACATTCTTTTACATAATGTCAAGATTTCCCAAATACAAAACAATTACCTTTGATCTTCTTCTTGGAATTGTTAAAATTTCTTGAAGGCTTTCTCTTGTTGTTTGCAGTAGACGGCTCAGACTTCTCCACGACATTAGCTTTGGATGTGCCTTCATAAGAATTATCATTCTTATCTCTTGCCCTTTATTCCTCTTCAATCCGAAGATTTTTTGCAATAGTTCCAAAGAATAGTGTTCGGAACTATGCATTATTTTCTTCCTATATCATTTCCAAGTTCCGGGAAGTTTAGCAATAATAGCCCCCATTTGGAAAGTTTCCAAAATATCAATCTTTATCGCCTTCAACTTGTTCACAAGTACTTGCAATTCATTGATTTAGGGAAGTATGAGAATATTTTCAAGAAACTTGAAATCAAAATACCTCGAAATTAGGAATTTCTTTGTGCCCTCTTTTTCGGCTTTGTATTTGTTCTCCAAAGAATTCCAGATTTCCTTTGCCGATGAAGTATTTGTGTAGAGATCATATAACCGGTCTAATAGAACATTTAGAATGTGACCGTGGCATATAAATTCATATTCTTGTCGTTTTTGTCTTTCAGCCCTTATTGCATCGGTTTCTCCACTTGTAGGTTCCGATAATGGCATCAAATTTGGATTAAGTATGTAGAAAATCTTCAGTGTTGTAAGTAGAAATTTCAGTTTATTTTGTCATCTTGTGAAATTCATGCCATCAAAGCGATCCAACCGAACAAGATCTGGATTCATCAACTTGATTGTTTCCATCGTGCTTTCGTTCTCCATTGAAGAGTATTGTTTGAGATTGTTGGGAATATGATTTCACCGAAGTTGGAGAAGAGACTTACCAAGATTGCAACAACAAAAACAATAACAAAAATACAAAAAATTTAACTTGTAATTGATGAAATGAACATCGAAAGCCTGAACGCGTAATCGTTGTCTCAAACAATATTTGCCCCTTACGGATTGAAATTTATGTTTGAAAGTTTCAGGAAAATGATTTGAAGGATTGAACAAGCCTTGAAATGAATTAACACTCAAGTAATAAGTGTAATTCACAAAAACTTAAGAACACTATGAAAAAATAATGAATAGAATGAAGAACAATGTTTTGATCTTTAATTTGGAATGTATATTAAACTTTTAATGTTTCTCATATATTGAAACCTTGAACATCATTGTTCTATATATAGGTCAAGTTCAGATGCACGAAATAGTGCCGAAAATAGAGTGAAAAGGCACCAAGTTCAAAAATTAAACAGTAAAAAAGCTACAAAATGGTCGAAATTTTTTTTTTTTTTTTTCATTCCAAATTCTTTTTCCTTCTTCCATTTTCATTTTATTAATTCTGAACAATATTATTTCAACATGTGCATTGATAGGGGCCTAGAAACATAGCATGATGAATTTTGCTATCTGTACAAGTGATACATATGCACACCACTCATGCATCTGTCATGGCCTAAACAGGTAGCATTTCTCTAGCATGTCATGATTTGTCTAAATAGGTTGACACGTCCATGTCGTAACTCATTCTGAATTGTGTCTCGGTTGCTTTAGATAAAGTTGTATAATTTTATCTCTCTAATATAAATTGTGAAATAAATAAATAACTTTGCAGTGAATTTGAACATAATAAAACAAAAGAATGAACAGAAATGGCAATTCTCTCGATTTTTCCGAATAGAAAAATGTTAAGAAATGATATAAATAACTAGGGTTATGAATGTAATAAAATATTTATATGAAAGAGAAAGTATTTAAATGGTACATATTATGGACCATTTCGAGCCATTGAGATGGTTTTGCCAAAAGAAAAAAAGTGACAATTTTACATTGGTTAAATGAGGGAAATGGACCACATACCCTGTGAAAGTGCAACAGTGATAGTCCATTAATATAGCTGGTCCAGTTAAGAGGCCGTGTTCTTGTTTGCTACATTTTTTTGTCACACTTATGTGTAGACACTAAATACTAATTTATCTTTATGATCCATTACGCAAAATAAATGAAATTTTTAATTGTTAGAAAAAAAAAATTAAATAATGAGATATTAATTTATTGTAGATCACAAAATGGTTTTTTTTTTTTTTTGTATAAATTATAAAATAATTCCAATGAATATCTGTTTATTTTCCAGTGCCCACCCCCACAAAAAGTCGTGTTTTGTCATGCATGCAGTTGTTAAACGTCCATTATATTAATTCAAAATTTCGAGTAATAGTCGAGGGTGGCTTCTCAAAATCTTGAAAGATCTAATTTTCTGTCGCTATTACAATTGTAATCATTACATTCGAGATTGCTCCAAATAAAGACGTGAGGACCGCCAACAATTTAGAGTCTGTTTGGGAGAGCTAAAAAGTCGATTAAAATTGAAAATGTAATTGTTATTGGATCCTACTCGTCTAATAAAAGTCAACAATAAGGACTATTTTTTTAATTTTAATTCGATTTTAATCTCTACCGAATGAGCTCTTAATCTTATCCATCTTGAATGCGTGCCAAAATAACTTTTAAAGAAAGACTATTCGAGCACTTTATCAATTCTATTAAAGTTTCAAAATTGCTTATTTTATTAGAGAAGATCATACTTATCTCATTCGAATTGGACAATTACTGGGTGGTCTAACCGATTGTTGACCGATTTCTTTATTAACTTGAACAAGTAATGTAATCAAATCGGACAACTATCCGGTTCTCAAGCCGAACGGTCCAGTCCGGTCCGATTTAAACCACTATGATATGTATAAATGGAAAATGTTGCGCAAATTTTACACCACTCATCCAACTACTCACCTAATGGCTGTCCCGTTGTGGCACTTAATTAAATGAACATCCACGCTATGTCTTGCCGAAATCCCATGGTAGATCTAAGTAACGGAGCCGTCAAGGACCCCGTTAATTTTAACGGAGTTAGGACCATGCCAAAATGAGAAGGGAATCCGAATTCCGAAACGTTCAACGGAATTGTCTGCCCACGAAGCATCTTCAATATCATCATTACCCACTCACTCCTCCACTCATTCTTTCCCTATTCTCTCCTCTCCTTCTCTTTCTAAAAATCTTGTAACAGAAAAAAGCGATTCAAAGGCAGAAAATTCTGTACTGCACAAGATTCTCGCATGAGTATAGAGAGAGAGAGAGAGAGGATTTTTCGCAATGTTCATAGCTCTCGATCTTGTTGCAGCATAGCATAAAGACCACAAGGACCATACAATTTTCGAGAATTTCTCAAACCACTGGTGTTTTTTATCCAGATTTTGGAGTTTCTGACTGTAATATAGTAAGGAAATTGGAGAGGTGGTGGCCGAGGGAGGCGTAAGAATGACAAGAGCTAGAACAATACTAGCCGCGAATACGTCGGCGAATAAAAGGAAAAAAGTTGACGGAGGAGAATTGGAGTTATCTTCATCCTTAGTTCGGCTTGAAACTCGGACTCCAAGTATAATGACGCCGGAGTATTCAGCTTTGGGAAATTCGACATGCGAGGGTGTTAGCACCGATCATGTTTTAGCATCTTGTTGCTCAAGTAATGAATCAAGTGAAACGGAGAAAGAGAATTCGAAATTTGTAGATCCGGAGGTACATGTTTAATCAATCTTCGAGTGACTCTTTGAATTTTCACATAAAATTTTAGATATTGAATTTCTTGTAGATACATGAGGAGAATGAGATTGTTGTGGAGGTTGAACCATGGACACATGATCTTGAGGATTGCCGAGAGAGGTAAATTAATAGATTACATTCGTGTAAATGTAATTCTATTCATCATTTCTCTTCAGTATCCATTTCTTGCTGTTTCTTTCGAATTTTATAGTAGAGTGACCACTCCGTCGAGCGAGGTTGAAGCCGAGGTAGATTCAATGGCTAGGTCACGAGGGTCGAACGCTCGCTGTCGCAGTTGTTTTACGATGCAGAAGATGCCTTCGGAAAATGAGCTCGAAGCATTCTTTGCCACTGCTGAAAAAGATATCCAGAAACAATTCACTGACAAGTAACTCTCCGTCTCTCTCTCAAAACACAATTATACGTATTTATTTAAATCTTGTCTTAGTTTATCAAAATTCTCTCATGTGCACAATTCTGATAAAATGCAGGTATAATTTTGATATTCTAGAGGACAAGCCACTGGAAGGACAGTACGAGTGGGTTGAATTGAATCCCCAGTTAGGATGCACCAACACGGAAACGGGAAATGCAACAAGATGCGACACTAGACTTAATTTTAGGTGATTTTAATGCTTTTCTAGCCAGGTTTCTATTTCAGTTGAGATGTATGCCTTCTCTCTATTTGACTCTAATTCTGCAACTAGTATCTGGGAATTTAATGAAAAATTCACCTCCTTTTCGGCAAAAGATTGGAGAACCAAACCGCTAAATATATAAAAGCTCTTTATTTGTCCTTTTTGCATCTATGCACTTCTTGATACTAGCACATATGCCAATCATAGTTCATGTGTAACCATAATTCCAGGCCTGATTGTTCCATGATCAACTATGCAATTCTTATTTTGTTAGACATAATTTCTTTTTACTTAAAAAAATACTAACTTTTAAATAGAAGCAGACATAGTTCTAATTTGGTTTGACTAAAAATTAATTTTTTTTTAATAAATTTGATTAAAGTTGAGAAAATGTGTGGTTGAAAAGTTGATAAAAATTATAAGCCCCATAAAATATATGTTGAAAATGAATTGAAAAAAAAAATGAGTTTTAAAAAATGGGAGCCAAAGATAGCATAGTGGTACTGTGTTAGAAACTGGGAAAGCTTTGATTTTGTGTGTGTGTGTTGTGGGACTTCCATTCCAAAATATACACACTAGCAGCCATCTATCATACACATAGCACATTCAATTTTCAATCAAGTTGTCTTAATTTTTGTTACATTGTCATGTTATTTGGTATGTTAAAACTTACAAGCATACGGAATCATTGATAAGTAATAAAAATCAGTGAGTTTCGAGTCTATCTTTCTCACGAGAAATAAGGTCTAATATCTAATTGAATAGTTTTTATCAAATTCGAAGTCGTGTAATATTAAAAGAAATGGTTTGTATGTTTTCTATACTAATCATAAATTAAGAAAGCAAATAAAGTATTTACCTAATATGTGAATGTTTGTATTGGAATCTTGAATCCCCCTATTGTCTTTAATTCAATTCTTAA
This sequence comes from Fraxinus excelsior, assembly GCA_019097785.1. Classification (NCBI taxonomy): domain Eukaryota; kingdom Viridiplantae; phylum Streptophyta; class Magnoliopsida; order Lamiales; family Oleaceae; genus Fraxinus; species Fraxinus excelsior. The sequence continues at coordinate 30,009,471 of CM032630.1, forward strand.
TTTGTAATCCTCCAGTAAATTCATATATTAAAGATAATCGATAATCTGCTTATATTCAATATTCTTGTTTCAAAATATATTAAACATATGTTTAACACGACTCAATTATATTCCTAATTCGAATTCATATGAAAAAGCATTGATTCACAAGATTTATTACACATGATTGCACAACTCATAGATATTATTTTTAATATATATTGCCCATGTATTGATTTTGCCACATTTTAGACTTATAGTGAGTATTCATACACTACAACAAGCAATTTATTATCTAATTGGTGATCAAACTATCAAATTGTTCATTGAGAATGCAAAACCAACGAAGAAAAATAGAGAAATAATAAACAGCATATCATCCTATTAATTAAATTATACAAGATAATCTGGAAAAATATTACCCGAATCAAGAAAAGATGAAAGTAAATGGCGAAATTCTTCAATGAAAACTTGATTTTGGTTGAATAATCTTCAAGAATCTTGAATAATTCGTCTTTTTTTATGATCAGATGTCGTTCTTCGCCTCCAAAATATGTAGAATATAAAGATTTTTAAGTCTTGAGAGGTCTCTCACGTTTTAGTTGAGTTTTGGTATTTAAAGGATGCAAAAAAAAAAAAAAAAAAAGAAAAAAAAAAAGAAAAATTGCATTGAATTGTTATAAAAACAAAAATACGAAATATTGAATGTTTTCCCATTTTATATTGAGGTGCGCGCCTAGTACAAACTAGGACGCGTACCTAAACCCTTTACGCAGCCTTGGGCATCTCAGAAGAGAAGGAGGTGCTCACCTCCTCTACAGGGCCTAGGCTTGTCCCGAGTAGTTTTCAAAGTAATTTGAAGTACGTTGAAAATCTAATTAAAATTACTACAATTCTTCTAGAAATACCATTTCTCCAATTCGAACATCTTCTAGTAAAAAATGAGTTGCAATTTAGGATTGAAAACTCAGAGAATAACTCTTTCGACTGGAAATTGATGTTTGATAATACATTGAATATATTTCATCCTTTTGACTTTTTTCTTATCCAATTGACATCTAGTACTCTCGAATCTTCATGAGGTCTATCACAACATTTGAGTATTTGTACTTTAGTCCCCCCGGACTTTGAATTTGCTTCATTTTAGCCTTTTCCATTATTTCTTTCAATTCTTCGTCCAAACATGAATTTTTCTCAATAAAAGCAATAAATAAAAAGTCAGGCAATAATCCGTCCAAAGAATAATAAAGTATCATCATTTAGGACCCTAGATAAATGTAAAAACTAGACTTATCATTATTCCCGAGAAAACATACTCCATTTTAAATTTTATATACACCAATTTTAATCAGGAAACAAAACCTAACTTTATAAAGTTAGACATGCTAGTGTTATTGCCACAAGACGATTGGACTATTTCGACTTAGAGATTGGCTCTGCAATTTAGTGAAAAGTTTCCAAATGGAAGGTAACATTTGCAGGTGGTATGGAGATGTAGTGGTCCTATATTTCACTTCAGTAAATTGGCCCCTCAACTTGAAAGAGAAAGCTAAAGGGGTTAGTGGGCAACTCTTCTTACTCTCTGCAGACTACAGGGTTATATATCCCACAAACTAATTTGATTCCATAAATTTTATATTTCAATTCAGAAAGTGTGGGGATACCAACAGTTACTAGTTAGTAGAACTTGGTACAGTGAATCCATTTATGAATGCAAGTACACATATTTCATGTAAAATCTATTGATAATTTTTTGAATTTTTTCTCTGATCCTTTGGTTTATGCAGAAAAAAATCTCTATATCAGGCAATGTTTTAAAAATCAATCCAAGTATCAATTCAAAAAACTAAAGTGTTTAAAGGTTGAAACGGGGTTAAATCGATTGGGAAAAAAATTAGATAATTTAATAGGTCAATTTTTAGTGTTCGCCGGACGACTATTGACTTGTTTTAATGATGTGAAGCTTTGCGATTTAGTCTTAACAATTGATCGTATCAACCTTCAAGATATACTATTTTATCAATCTTTTTAAATGTAGTTCTCATATTGAATTAATAAGATAAAAGGTCGAAGTTAAAAACTAATTCGAAATGCAAGATAGACAAGTTAATATTTTATCAAATATAAAACAAAAACTTATAAATTTGAATTCTAGGCTTAATAGCAGAAAATTATCATACTTATTAGACATTGTGCAGAAAATTCTCTACCTATTGGAAATGATAGAAAACTCCGTATTTGAAACCTTTTGTGTGGAATACAACCTTTTAGGTGTGGAAAATCCCCTATTGTCCAATTCCGTTCGTTTAACTTTTAAAAAGTAAAAAAATGTCAAAATTAAAAAGAAATAATTGTAGTTACTATTCCAAACTTTATTTTTTTGCAAACTATACCCAATTTTTTACATATCACCAACAATTACAAACTTTTAAAACTTTATTCCCCCACCCCAAAATCAAAAGCCAAGAGAATTCCCAGAATCAGACGGTTCCCGCTGCCTCCATCACCACCTTCATTTGCCCAACCTGAAAACTGTACGAGAACTCATTAATAAGAAAATATTTCTCATAAGCAAATACATCATCTCCATCTACCTATTTCTACAAGAAAAATCGTAGCTTCTTTCAGGGATTTAACCTTTATCAAGCACCTTATGGAATCCGAACTCGAAGTTGCTCGATGACAGATTGTTCAGTTGAAGGCTGATATAGAATCAGAATGCAAATCGTGTAAAAAATGAAGTGTTCGAATAAAAGATTGACCAGGGAACTTTCTGTGGAGAGGAAAGGAAGAGAAGCATTGGAGCAAGTTTGCTAAGATCCTGCTTAAGAAGTATCTTATGATAAAGCCGAATTTGACAGAATGAAGAAAGAAATGGAGGAAGAAAGGAAAATGCTATGCGCGTCTGAGGTTATAAGGCAATAGCATGTCCAAATGAAGCTCACAGAAGCAAAGCTTTTGCTCAAAGAAGATGAAGAGCTTGTTTGTTTCCTATTTTTATGGTGAGAATTCATTTTGAAATAGTAGATTAATGGAGAATGTGTGATTTAAAAATAAGGAAACGAAAATTGGATTTGCATGTAATATTATTTTATTGAATAATGTGTGGTTGATAAGAAGAGAGAGAAAATGTATTTTAAAAAAATGGTTATCAAGCAAAGGCGAAATGTGATGGGGGTAGGGAAATTATACGAAAATTTTATTTTATTTTATTTTATTTTTTTATTTTTAACAATGGCGGAGGCTTATATGGATAAAATAGGGATGGGGGTGGGTGGGGTGGAAAATAAAGTTTTAAATGTTTGAAATTGTGTGGGGCACGTATAAAAAATTTTGGTATAATTTGTAAAAAAAAAAAAAAAAAAAAAAGTTTGGGATTGCAATAACAATTATTCATTTTTAATTTTGACAAATTTTACTATTTTTAATGGTTAAATTAACAAAATTGGATTGTAGGGGTTTTCCGAACCTAAAAAATTTGTATTCCACACTAAAGGTTTCAAATATGAGGTTTTCTGTCGTTTCCAATATATATGGGGTTTTTGCACAACGTTTAATAGGCGGGGTTTTTGCTAGTATGCCAGAATTCTCTGATGTTGGTCATCGAGGTCGATGTTCATGACAATAAAAATTACGTGTAGCATTTTCTATAGAATTGATACTCAACAAGATAATATTTTTTTTTTCTAAAGGCAATGGACAAACTTGACCATAAAATATTTAGCCCCAGTTTAAAAAATAATAATAATATTTTTAAGATTATGATTTGGTGAGACTTCATTTTCTAATCACATATTTCATTGAACTCACAATTCATAGTCACTTCTTAACTATACATTCTATGTAATCACAAACTTTAATTTCACAGAGTTTGTAGAATCGGGGCTTAGTGGGTTGATATATTGAGATTTGGAATGAAAGATTTGATCTTTGTCTCATGCTCAATAAGCCCATGTTTGGTATACATTAAAAATTTCATTTTTATTCTTCTACTCATTTTCAATCACATATTCTTTAATAAAATAATATTTTCAATCACATAAATAATTTTTCCTTCTTTTTCAACCACATATTTTCCATCAATCTATTATTCCATAATACATTCTTTCAAAATAATGTGACTCAAAAACACCCTAAATATATTTTATATAATGGAAAAGCCAATAAGGAAAGTTCTATAATTGAACTCCTTAAAGTCTTATTCCTAAACTAAATCATAAACATATTAGGAGATATTAATATGTAAACACATAATAATATTTTGCCGACCTTATCTTCTGTAAGGGGACGTGGCCAACAAATCTCAAGATATCTCCTTCCATATAGCTTGCTCCTGCACACTAAAACAAGATGTTAGCCACACGTTGCCTACTTCGATGGTGAGAGAGGCGAACGTGCACTTCTACAATCAAGTTAGTGGATGATATAAGCATTTGAGCATGAAACATGGTTTAAATGTGAGCCATTTACGTAAAAGGGGTTTGGCTTTAGGAGAAAACATATGGAATATAGAGATTGAAAAGGTCATATGATGAAAGCATAAACTTGTATTACTTTTGAATTGCATAATGTGTGAGCTTTAATAGTAGAAAGGGGTGAATAAGAATTGTTTGATGAAGAGATAAGTGATCTCATCCACAAGGTCAATGCATCTTATCATGGGCATCAATCAATCAAACGCATTTAATGCTATGACCTTTTTTCCGCCCTAAATCTGACGTGTAGGTCTTATACTTGACATGTTAACTTGGTAGGATGGTAGTTACGGTGAATTGTCATGTTAATCTTTCACGTAAGATTTTGTATAGAAGATCTTTTGTAGAGCTGCATGGGTTAGACTTCATCATGTGGGTTCGGCCAAATTTTCAAATGGGCAGAATGACGTGGAGTGAGAGCTCATATTCACTTGTATGGCTATAACGTGATCATACTTAGAGCCTCACTAGAAAAGGCTGTACGACGAATTTCGTGTATATTAAAATACGAAAATCGTTACAAATTATATTTTTAAAAAAATACAAATAGATATGAATCTTCTTGTGATTGCAAAGTTTCAATTAATCCTCTGATTAATGATTTGAGTGTTTAAAGACGAGGGACCACATGACTTAAATCCTGACTTCGAGATTTGTTGTGAATTTGATTTGATCTGTCGAGAACTTGACTTGTTCGACACTTGAATTTCGAAATTTGGATTTACACTTCGAAAGCTTGGGCTTGATCTTGACTTTGGTCTTGATTTGATTTGAGGAAGATTTTGATCTTCTTGAATTTGTTTGATTTGAAGAAGATTTTGATCTTCTTCGGGTTTGCCAGACTTGGAGTAGAGAGAATTTCTTCAGCACTTCGTGACTTTCTCTTCCCTTTTTCTCCTCTCTTGAATTTTGGAATTGCTTGGACTTGACCTTGATTTAATTTGAAGAAGACTTTGATCTTCTTGGATTTGCTTGATTTGAAGAAGATTTTGATCTTCTTCGTGTTTGCCGAACTTGGAGTCGGGAGGATTTCTTCTACACTTTTTCCTCTTCCCTTACAATGAACCATTGATCCACTTAAGTGAAGCCCGATATTTACCTATTTATTAGGTTTAGAGATCAAGAGGTCAAATTTGTAGGCAAAATGTAAGACTTTTTTTTTTCTTTTCACGCTTTTTTTTAACAGTGTCGCGTACTGTTCACGTGAACAGTACCGCGAGTACGGTACTGTTCACGTGAATAGTATTATTATTATTTTTTTGGTGAGTAACATTAATTTTTTTTTTTTTTTTTTGTCTTTTAGGGGTTCAACTTTTGGAACAAGTCAGAGATTTTGAGGTTCGAGATTTTCTTGATGCAGAGTAGAAGTTGTACTACAATTATTTTATGGGTTTAGAAACACTTAAAATCGCCAACTTTTTCATGCACACTGAAGATCAAGGACTGCTATCTTTCACCATTCAATGCACATTGTGTTTGGGACCAAGGATCGTTCCTTCGACCGTCCAAGGCACTTGTATTTAGGACTAAGGACCGTTATTTCAACCGTCCAAGGCACTTGTGTTTAAGACCAAGGACCGTTCATTCGACCGTCCAAGGCACTTGTGTTTATGACCAAGGACCTTCCTTTGACCATCTAAGACACTTTGTGTTTAGGACCAATGACCGTTCCTTCGACCGTCCAAGGCACTTGTGTTTAGTACCAAGGACCTTCCTTCGACTGTCCAGGCACTCTGTGTTTGGGACCAAGGCGTTCCTTCGACCGTCCAAGGCACTTGTGTTTGGGACTAATGACCTTCCTTCGACCGTCCAAAACACTTTGTGTTTGGGACCAGGACGTTCCTTCGATCATCCAAGGCACTTTGTGTTTGAGACCAATGACCTTCCTTCGACCGTCCAATGCACTTTGTGTTTGGGACCAAGGACCGTTCCTTCGACCGTCTAAGACACTTGAAGCTGTTCCAAATCCTTCAAAAGGTGACGTCAGCCTCCCGAATACACCATCTGATGGCGAATTTTTAGATATGTCTCCTAGAACGCGGGTATGTCCCCCCCTTTTTTTTCAATCTCTCCTTTTTTTATCTCTACTTTTTTTGTAAGTTTTCCAAGCATTCCTGAAGGATTGAATTTCTCTATGAATCCAAACTCTTTGCAAGATCAGACTGATGAGAATGATGGAGAAATTGGTGCGCTTCAAGGAATAGATGGTACTTATAATTTTCACGGCCCATCTTATAAACACTCGAGTACTATGAATGAAGGCATCTCGACGTTCAACATAGATATTTTCCAAGATGAAGATGAAGTGAATTCTGAAATGGCGAGAGCTTTCATTCCAAAGGTCAATCAAGAAGTCTCAGCTGCTCCACCTTCATTGGCTTTGGTTAACATTCTGCCTTTGGAAACAAATAATCGTCGGGCTGCTCCAATTTATTCTTTCATGGCTGGTCTTCTGCCTGGGATAACTCAAGAATCTCCTTACTTGAAGGCTGCTTTGTAAGAAGCCATGACTAATTATCTTCGGAAGTGTTTTAGGGACGTCTTGAAGCATGGATTTTCCAACATCCGCTCTTGGTGGGATGATAATAATTTAATTCTTCAAAACGTGATTACCAGCTAGTTCCGTGCAAATCCAACACCTTTGATGGAACGCATGAACGTGTTTCTTAAAGAAGTTGACATCTATTCATCTGAAAGGAAGCAACACTTAGAGTTTCCAACTACCGAAGAGAAGACTGAGAAGTTGAAGCTTTTGAACATTCAGTTGGAAGTAGAGAATTCTAATTGTTCTCTATCGGAATATGAAATTAGTCAACTAACTTTTGAGCTGAACAAACTCCGTGATGAACTTCAAACTCATCAAGAACAGAATAGTATGCTTGGAACGGCAAATGCCACTTTAGAAGAACTACAGACTAGAGATGTTTCTATCATAGCATCCATTGACCAGAGAAGAAAAACCCTTGAAGATAGTTTTCTCCAAGTGATCAATGACAATGATCTTGATAAATTTAGGATTTTCTAATCTTCTTTTAAGACCATATGAATTTTGATTTTTCATCATTCTTTGTCTTTTTACGATGAACTATTCTTTATTTTTTGTGCATTTTTTTTACCAAACGGGATCAAGTCGAACGTTGTTCGTTACAAGAACGAATAATTTTTTTATTTGGGGTGGGGATCGTTCACAGTTTATCCTCTTGCGAGCCAGGAGTAATACAATGAAAAATAAAATAAAGAACTTCAAGCGTAAAAACACTTTAGAAACTTTCTATTGATAGGTCCAATTTGTAATCCATCTTTGTCGACGATCTTGTATGCTCCGCTAGTGAATGCATGAATGACGACAAATGGACCATCCCATTTAGGTTGGAATTTGCCCCCTATTTTTCTTATGATTATGATTGGTCTGCGTACGCAAAGTACCATGTCTCCGACTTGAAATTATCTTGGTCGCACCTTCTTGTTGAAGGACTTCGCCATCCGAGCTTGATAACATTCCAAGTGCATTTGTGCCTCTAATCTCTTCTAATCCAAAGCTTCTAACTCTTCCAATTGAAGAAGGTCATTTCTTCTGTCGTCAAACCTTCTTGGACAGCAATTCGAAGTGGCGGAATTTGACATTCCAAAGGAAGTACAACTTCCACTCCATCCACTAAGGTGTAAGGAGTGGCTTATGTTGGAGTTCGATAGGTGGTTGGATAAGCCTATAAAACTTCACTAATTCTTTCATGTCAGTCTCTTTTTGATTTGGAGACAACATTTTTCAATAGACTGCATAGAGTTTTGTTGAACGCCTTTGCTAACCCATTAGTCGTTGCATTGTACATGGATGAGTTGTACTGTTTGAATCCAAATTTTGAGCATAAATTATTTATATGGCTGTTGTGGAAGGGCTTCCCATTGTCAGTGATGATGTATCGTGGGACCCCGTACCGATAAATGATTTGGATACGGATGAAATCTGCAACATTTTCTTTCTTTACTTCTTTCAATGGTATGACTTCAGCCCACTTAGAGAAGTAGTCGGTTCCAGAAAGGATGTATGAGTGTCTAGCTGAAGACTTTGGAGTTATGAGTCCAACTACATCGAGACCCCATGTATCGAATGGCCATGAAGCTCTGTCGGATATAATGGTTTCCGAGGTTGATGGATGAAGTTTGCATGAACTTGGCAAGCTTCACACTTTTTTGCATAATCCATGGAGTCTTGTACCATAGTCGGCCAGTAGTACCCCATCCTCTTTATTCAAAAATGGAGTTTGGGTCCAGACTGATGAGCACCACAGATTCCAGAATGGACTTCTTCCACGACATGTGTTGTTTCATCATTACTTAGACACCGGAGGAAAACCCCATCGAATGATCGTCGATAACGCGTTCCCTTATAAAAAATAAAACGGGGTGCACACCTCTTGATTTCGATTTTTCGCCGTGGATTGTTTGGTAGCTTTTGATGTTGAAGGAAATCAATTATGGCTGTCTCCAATCTTCTTTTTCCCATTTTCGATCACTTCAACGCTGTTGTTTTCTTCCATATCACTGGTTAGCAAGGACGGAAATACCCACTTTTGAGCAATTGATACGGAGTAGGAAAAATCTTCATCTGACCTGGCTAGAATAGCGGCCAAATTAGCTAAGGCATCAGCTTCCCCATTTTCAGCCCTAAGTACGAATTTGATTTTTAACAAATCAAATCGCTTCACAAGCGTTGATGCATATTCATGATAGGCTTCAAGTCAGAATTACGAACTTTGTACTCAGGTAAGAGTTGGTTGATTATCAATTTAGAATCCCCGAATACTTCTAGCTGATGAATATCCATATCTATAGCTGTCTCTAAGCCAATGATAAGGGCTTGATATTCCACCACATTGTTTGAACATTTCTCTGTTAAGGTAAACGAGTACGGCATGACCAGATCATGTGGAGTGATAAAGATAACTCCTGCTCCTGCACCATAACTTCGGGCTATCCCATCGAAGTTTAGCCTCCACGATGGTATGATTTCAGTAAATAGGACTTCTTCATCCAGGAGGTCTTCATGTAGTTCCCATTTCGCTGAAATTGGATGATCAGCAAGGAAATCTGCCAAAGCTTGTCATTTGATGGCTTTTTAAGGAATGATTTTGATGTCGAACTCGGATAATAACAGCACCCATTTTCCAATTCTTCTAGAAAAAATTGGTCTAGACATTATGTACTTCAAAGGACCAACCTTTGAGACATGACTGATCGTATGCGATAGCATATAATGTCTCAATTTTTTAGCTGCGAAGATCAACGCAAGGCATATTTTTTCAATAGGTGAATACTTTATCTCGATGCCGACCAGTGTCCGGCTCAAGAAGTGCTCATAGAGAATATTCTCATGCTACAACAGAAAAGGGTAAGTGGTTTCCCTGGGACCGGAGCTGCAAGCACTAGTGGATGAGACAAATACTGCTTAATGCTTTGGAAAGCACTTCGGCGAGTATCATCTCATTCAAATGGTACATTTTCACCAATTTGTTGAAAGGATGACAACGTCTAGCAAGGTTAGAGATAAATCTCCGAATGTATGCGAGTTTTCCTTGAAGGCTTTTCAACTCATGCACATTTCTTGGTTCTGGCATGTCGATTATGGCTTCGATTTTTGATTGATCTATTTCGATGCCCCTGTGTCGGACAATGAAGCCAAGAAATTTTCCAAATGTGACACCAAATGCACACTTCAACGGATTCATCTTTAATTGATGTCATCGAAGCCTTTCAAAAACATCTCGTAGATCTTGTAGGTGATCATCTCATTTCTTTGTTTTAACAAGGTCGTTTACATAGCATTCTACGTTCTTATACAGCATGTCATCGAAGATCCTTTGCATTGCCCGTTGGTAGGTTGCCCCCGCATTTTTCAATCCAAACGGCATGACTTTATACAATATATGCCTTTAGCGGTACGGAATGTTGTGAGTTCTTCATCTTTCGGATTCATGCGTATCTGGTTGTATCCAGAAAATCCGTCCATGAAAGATAAGATTTCATACCCGGTAGTTGCATTCACGATCAACTCTATTATTGGGAGCAAAAAATCATCTTTGGGACATGTTTGATTCAGATCACGAAAGTCAACACAGACTCATAATTGTCCATTTTTCTTTTTGACAGGGACAATATTCGCAATCTAAGTTGGGTATTTGACTTCACGTTCGAATCCAGTTTCAACCAGTTTGTTGACTTCCATTTCAATTTGAGGAATCAATTCTGGTCAAAATTTCCTTTGAAGTTGCTTGATTGGTCGAACTCCATGCCTTACTACAAGGTGATGTACTGTGACCCTCATATCTAACGATGACATTTCTTTGTAAGACCATGCAAATACGTCTTTGTATTCTTGAAGCAAGCGGACGTATTTTGATTTCTCTTTTTTACTGAAGAGGCACTTACAAACACTAGTCTTGGGTCTTCTTCAGTTGCTTTAAGTCATCTACTGTAGCTTGTCCTTCTTCTTCAAATGTAGGTGAGGCCGACTCAGGTTCATCTGTTGTGGTAGAGTTTTCAGACTCATGTTCGGGAGCCTCTTCAAAAGTTATGTGATTAACATAGACTTCTTTTTCATCCTCATTTTTGCTTAGAGAAGGGCAGCCCTTTTAATATTTTCATCTTCTCTTTGATCGTTGTGGCTTTGGACTCGGCTCAGAAGTTTTAGTTCTAAGTCGAGAAAATGCAGTTTGTCTTTGAAATGACTTCTGAGGAGCTTGTGCGTCATCATCAATTTGGGTAGAAGAAGAAGAACCACTTAACATTTGGAAGACAGAAGTTTTACCTTTTACATTAACCATTGGGGAGGATTCCCGTTTTAGCCTTTTAAAAATCGAAACTCTGGCATCCTCACTTTTAATTCTATCAAACACCGAAAGTTTCGGCTGTTCAGGTTTCTGTTCTGCAACCTCCTAAATTTGAATCATGATTGGGTTCGAGAAAACCTTTTTGACCTTAATCTTTCTCAGTGGATTTGGATCGTATCCCAAGCCATACCTTGGTTGTGACACGAGGGTTCCGTCAAAATGAGAAGGGATACGCCCACCTGAAAGGACAGTATCGAGATCACCTAATTTGCGAGGCTCTCTTTTCCTAAATTCGGCATTCTCAAATAGCTTTTTGGCTTGAGGATTATAACATCCTCTGAAAGTCTATTTTGGTTCATCGCCTCCAATCTTGTCTTGTTTGGATAAGCTAGCAATACTAAGCTTTGATATGTCTGGAACATATGTCGAAGCTTCTGACGATGATTTGCGTTCTTCCGGGACTCCCATGAATTGATGAGATAGGAAAAATTTCGGAATGCTATGTATTGGAAGAGTTAACTCTTTTCTTAATACCTCAACGTCAGTCGATTCTGTTTGAGGTTTTTTACTTTTAGAGAATCCTTCAAACGTAAATTTTGATTTACCTTTGACGAGCTGACGAGACTGAGCAAAACTTGATGCATCATCATCGTGTGCATTTCTTTTAATCTTAAATCTAGATATGGTCAATCCTGTAGAATAACTTTCTTCGTCTCCCCCATAAAATTTTGCATCAGCAAAATGGGACTCTTCTTCGAGGAAGGGTTTGTACTCAGCTATTACACACTTGACTTCTCCGTCTCGACTATATATGAAGCATTGGTGCCAAGTTAAAGATACTACTCCAATTTCATGCAGCCAAACATGTCTAAGGAGTAACTTATATGATGTTTTAGCATCGATGACATGGAAGAGAGCCGAGGAAATTAACTCCCCTATTTGCAGCTTCAAACGAATCATGTCGATGGCTCGTTGACATTTCTGGTTGAATCCTTGAATTATGATCTTACTTTTGGACATATCACCAACATTAATCCCAATCTCCTTCATCGTTTTGACTGACATGATGTTCACAGTAGATCCACAATCAATCATTATGCTATTGATCTTGCATTCTCGAATATGACCACTAACGTAGAGTGGTCTGTTATGTAAACGAGAGCCCAGTTGCAAATCTTCATCGTCAAATGTGATGGTGGCCATACAGTCTTGTCGGGTTGTGGATCCAATATGCTCTAAGACTTTGCCTTCGTATTCTTTCGAATCTATCAACGCCACGATTAAAGCCATTTGATCATCAAAAGGAAGCTTAAGAGACTCTGCTAAACTTATTTCGAAAGGAATATTATTGAGTCGCGAGATAGTTCTATTCTGTTTTGAACTCTCTTTCGACCTTTTCCTTGTTTCGCCTTTCCCCTCCACATTGATAACATTGGAGGTAAAGTATTCATTGTTGAAGAAGCCTTTGGGCAAATAATCACCCAGGGTCGGTAACTTAGGAGGGGCACGTGAAGCGACTTCTACTCCCGTTGATTTAGTAGAGACTTCTGGCCTAAATTTAGGCCTTCTTCTTTGGTTGTTTCTTGACTTTTCTTTTCGTCACTAGGACTTAGAAGTTGTGGCATTGTTTGATGGCGCCTTTTTACAAGGGTCCATCCTTCCTGATTTTCTTCTAATGATGCTTTTTTATTGGGTTGAACTTTCGCGCCCAATGCCCCCAGTTTTGGTCCTACGAGAGATGTAGAAGATGATATTTTACCTGTTTTGTTTGAAACTTGGTATTTCTCCTTCTTACTTATGAAGGTAGATCAACCGTCACCGATCTCATCTTCGAACTCCGAATCAGAATCCCAAACATGCAAATCATCTGTCATAATTTCGTAGAAGGTTGGACGATTAGGTATATACGGTCCATCCATTCCTGGGTAGACATAACTGATAGTAATTTCCCCGTCTACTTCAAAATTCACTGGAATGGCTCCTTCTGGAAGTTGTGGTCCAAACTCTTCAGCCGAAGATTTACTGACATCACATGTATGAGAAAATGTATGTTCCCTTTTTGCAATGGGGATTGGATCAAACGATCCAAACGAAACCATCGAGCAGTCAGCCGTTGGGCTTTCTCCCGTTTCAAGTTTGATCTTATTTTCTTTATCTAAACGAATAATAAGATCTTTCAGCACAAAACATTTTTCAATGGGATGACTAATGATCCTGTGGAATTTACAGTATTTAGGATGATCTACCCTACCAACTTCCTCGAGTCTCTTTAGAGCTGGTAGTTCGATTATCTTCTGTTCGAGGAATTGATCCAAAATTCCAGGAACTTCAGAATCTAAAAATGGGTATTCCTTCTCTTCAAGTTCCTTTAGAGTCACTTGACCTCTGCCTTGGATTAGTCCCTTGGTAGGTCTGAACTCTAACTTTGGTTTTGGTCTTGTGTTTGATTTCGACCCTTAGAAGGCTATCTTTACAGAGATAGTGGAAATTACCATTACCTCTTTGGGCTTACCTGTCTTGAAATCCTTCTTTACCTCTTTCTTGGGTCCCACTTGCCACGTGGATCACTTTGTAAGTAACTCCCATGCCTTGCAATTTGGAGCTCCAGGTCATGGGCACGTGTCGCTAACTCTTCAAAGGAGTGAGACATATTTGCTTGGAGAGTGTAGAGTAATCCCTAATGCATGCCTTGCACACACATGTCAATGGAAGATGCTTCACTTATTCTTTCCTTACAATTGAGCACGAGGTTCCTCCAGCGTTCAATGTACTCTACAACAGGCTCTTCTTTGCTCTGCATCGTTCAAGCAAGTTCAGGAAGGCTGACAGTCCGCCTAGTGCTGTAGAAACGTGTTAAGAATTCTCTTTCAAGTTGATCCCAACTATCAATTGACCCAGCCTGTAAGTCGGTATACCATTCGAATGCAGCACCCTTGAGGGAGCGCACAAACTGTTTCTCCATAGTGTCATTGTAAGTACCTACATTGTTACACGTCTTAATGAAATGAGCAACATGTTTCTTCAGGTTGCCCTTCCTATCAAAACACTGGAATTTTGGAGGTTGGTAACCGAGTGGCATCTTTATCTCGTCGATTCGACAGCTATAAGGCTTGGTATACACCAATGAAGATTGCATTGAACCACCATACTGGGCACGAATGGTGTCTGCAATCATATGTTGGGGTTGGTAGACAAATAGAGAGCCAATCGAGAGTTGAATAGTGTCACGTAAAACATTTTGAACAACTATTCGATCATATATGTCTTACTTCTGTTGGCGTTCTTGGACTTCTAGATCTTTAGCTTTGGAAGATCTAAAAAATTTTTGATCTTCTTTTGCCATATTTTGCAGCTCTAGCTTGTGTATGAGTGCATTGACATGTGCGTCTTTCTCTTCTAGTGACTTCGTTAGTTTTTCAATGGCTAAAGCCATTTGTTGGATTTGATCATCTGAGCCCGATGTTGCTTCTGTGACCATCGCTAGCTCAAGTAACTATTCAGACGAACTATAGTCTCCCCACCTTGGCAGAGAAGTGGTATGAGGGGATCCAGACAAGGATCTGCTACTGGAGACGGAGATCGAACGAGAATTTTTCGCCGAACTCTTGGCCTTTTCTGTTGAACGAGAGTTTGGCTTTGTGAATGCAATTTTCATTATGTCTTTGTTGGGGAACTTCTTTAGTGGTGGAACCAGTTGAGTTCTCCCACTTTTTGTTCGGGCTCTGTTCGCTCGGAACAGCTCAGAAAGTGTCTCTTCGAGATGAGTCATGGTTTGCTTTGCTTGTTCGTTTGCCATTGTTGATGTAGTGGTTGAAAGTTGAAGATTCTGAGATCAAAAGATGAGAGGACAAAAAGGTCCCACTGGGCGTGCCAAGAAATTTGTACGACGAATTTCGCGTATATTAAAATACGAAAATCGTTACAAATTGTATTTTGAAAAAAAAAATACAAAATACATATAGATATGAATCTTCTTGTGATTGCAAAGTTACAATTAATCCTCTGATTAATGATTTTGAGTGTTTGAAGACGAGGGGCCACGTGACTTGAATCCTAGACTTCGAGATTTGTTGTGAATTTGATTTGATCAGTCAAAATCCTAGACTTCGAGATTTGTTGTGAATTTGATTTGATCTGTCGAGAGCTTGACTTGTTCGACACTTAAATTTCGAAGCTTGGATTTACATTTCGAAAGCTTGGGCTTGATCTTGGCCTTGACCTTGGTCTTGATTTGATTTGAGGAAGATTTTAATCTTCTTGAATTTGTTTGATTTGAAGAAGATTTTGATCTTCTTCGGGTTTGCCGGACTTGGAGTGGAGAGAATTTCTTTAGCACTTCGTGATTTTCTCTTTCCTTTTTCTCCTCTCTTGAATTTTGGAGTTGTTTGAACTTGACCTTGATTTAATTTGAAGAAGGCTTCGATCTTCTTGGATTTGCTTGATTTGAAGAAGATTTTGATATTCTTCGTGTTTGCCGAACTTGAAGTCGGAAGGATTTCTTCTACACTTTTTCATCCTCCCTTGCAATGAATCATTAACCCTGTTTATAGGGGGAATTTGTGACCCAATTTTGGTAATCACCCAATTAATTCAATTAAATTGATTATAATTGAATAATTATGGATTTATTAAAAAATAAGGTGGACTTTCAGAATTTTATGGGCTTAGACTTTGATTTAGTAAATTTAATTGGGCTAATTATTTAAATTGACCCAATCCATTATTTATTTATTTTATTTTTAATATCTACAAAGGCATGAGAATAATCCCCCAAGTACTTGTATGGATATTCATATAATGTGTGGACTTTTGAATTGAGATGTACTGTTGCTTTGCATGTCGCATGTTTTGTTCTTTGAAGAGGGAATACTATGACATGGGTTGTTTTATATTAATTGAACTTGTGCTTTTCTAGCCTCTCAATTGCGAAGCGATAATGTAGAACAATAATCCACATAGACTTATCACAAGTTTCAACTATATCAACAGGCTCACCTTTATAAAAAGGGTCTTACCTAAACAAATTTCAACCTTATCATAGGTTTCAACTATATCAACAGGCTCGTTCTCAGAATAAGGGCCTCGCCTAAAATAATTTCAATCTTATCATTGGTTTCAACTATATCAACAGACTTGCCATCATAACAAAGGCCTCACCTAAAAGAATCACGTTTAAACTTTGTCTACTTGTTCGCCCTCAATACATGGGCTTTGCCTACAATCAGGTTCACATAGTTCCACGAAAAGTCGACTCTTGCTAAACATTATAGAACCATGCATCATATAAATAAACATGCTTTGACTTGGATGACTATTGTGCTACGATATTTAGGGATGGCAAAAAAGCTCGTTAGCTCGGGTGACTCGGGCTCGGCTCGGGTTTATGTCAAGCCTCATTTTTTCTTTGGTAGGGCTCGGCTCGACTCGGGCCCAAAAAAGCTCGAGCCGAGCCCGAACTTTTTTATTTAATTTATAGTACGTATAAATCGTACAAATTTTAAATTTTTAAGTAAAAAATGTAGATTTGACATTAAAAAAATCGAGCCAACTTGGGGCCGAGCCTCATTTTTTTGTAGGGCTTTGCTTAGCTCAGCCAGGGTCCAAAAAAACTCGAGTCGAGCCTGAACTTTTTTTTTTCGGCTCATGGCTCGACTCGTTGACATGGCTAACGATATCCCTTCACAATTGAGAGGCTAGGAAAGCATAAGTTCAATTAATATAAAACAACTCATACCATAACATTCCATCTTCAAAGAACAAAACATGCGGCGTGCAAAGCAATAGTTTTAATAGGACCCCCTATTGTTTCTGCTCAATGGAGAAACTCTACGAATTTTAGTACTCTGCTAGACTGGTGAATCTTGGTTGCTGCTGAAGATGGTGTGGTGTTAAGTCCCTACAAGTTGTTAAGGGACATGCTCACCCACAATGAGATGATTACACACTAGTGATATGATGAAAATGTAATTGCAGGTTGATATATGTAATGGATTGAAGCTGTAAATGGAATTCAAATAGAGAAATGAATTGTTATTCACTGAATTGAAAGATTAGAAAATTGAGCAAATCCCGAGGCTATTCAAGAGACCTGATCTTTCCACTAGATTCTACACAATATTTTTCCCTCGTTCCCTATTATTTCCCCCTTCTATTTATAGGCAATACCTTACTATAGCCTATTATAGTTTTGACTATCTTTCTAACAAACTAAGTGAACCTTCTGGAATAATAGATGACATAGCTGCAACTATGATGGTATTGCTATCCTCATTCTTTTCTTCTTACATACGTGAAACAGATTGGGGGTCTAGCATTACTCGTCGCCCCAAAATTCACTTTATCCTCAAGGTGGAAGTGTGGTTCAACTTTAAAATTTGGAATTTCATATAACTAAATAATTTCTTCGATAAGAATCCCACCAAGGCAAATGTTGAAATGTAATATTTTAGACCAAAAGCAATTAAAAAGTATGGCGCTGACCATCTACACCTAGAATGTTATCCATACAAATCTCATAACTATTCGTACCCCTTTGTAGGCTTTACAATTTTTGAACTTGGTGTCTCAAAATAAAAGTATAGCTAACCGTACCCCCTTTCACTATCGTTGTCAAACGGCTCACTATGGCCATAGTAGATTTTTTTAGTGGTGGTGGATATTTGATGGGTGATTTGTGTTTGATGGGTTAGGTAAATTGTCTGGAGATAATTGTAGTAAAGGTTGGGGTTTAAATTTGGGCCGAATTGATTAAAGAAGCAGTGTCTGAAGGGACTAAAGCTATGAAGGTTGGGCTTTATGTTTGGGCTATGTATATTACTTTTAAGGGAACATTACATAAATCAGGTTTTTAAGTATCGTCATTTCAAAATTAAGGTTAGATGTTTTACATTTCAAAAACTAGGTTTTCATTAAAATTTATTAATTATATATTTTATGAATAAATATATAAAGGTCACGGATCTATGCAATTTGGTCACAATTAAAAAAAAAATCAAGGTCACAATTCAAAAATTTTATTTATAGGTCACAGTTCGTTCATCGATCACAAATTAAAAATTTAAAAGTCACAATTTGTTCATCGGTCACAAATCACAAAATTTATAAGTCACACAACTTATTTTATGGTCACAAAACATCGCATTATAGGTCACAGACTACTTTTATTGATCACAAATTAATAAATTTGTAAGTCATACCGTATTTATTGGTCAAAACTTATTCTTTATCAGTCACACACCAACCAATTTATTGGTCACGATCAACAAATCATTTGTGACCACCACCAACACAACACCACCGTCGTCTCCGCCGCCAACACCACAGAAACACACCACCGTCGTCAACACCAACACCACTACCACCATCACCACCACTTCCCAGTAACAAAACTACTGTTTCAAACATCGCAACCAACGTTTTCACCACCAGCACTACACCAAACCGTCAACATCACCATCACAACACTAAAACCATCGCCACTGTTGCCGCCAGAACCACCCCCACCATTGCCATCGTCGCCACACCACCACCACACTACCAAACACAACCTAACAACGCCACCGCCACGCAACACTAGTAGCTTCACTTATTTTAACAAAATAACATGGGACGACAATAACCACCACCTTCACTGCACCGCAGCCACCAGATCCATCACCAGATCTAACATAATTGCCGCTACCCAATCGTCGTGACGGCAACAAAAGAGAGAGGAGAGCAGCGAGAGAGAGAACGGCAAAACCCGACGCTCGCTCGTACTCGACAAAAAAAATCACCATTGCACGCACGACAAAACTCGACACCCACCGCCACCCAGATGTTGTTGATGATGACGAAGGATGACAAATCTGTGAAGGAGTTGCTGTCGATGAGGCTAAAAAAATGGTGATGGAATGGGGATGATTGGCAATGGAGAGACGGAGAGGAGAAGAGGTAGAGAGAGCAACGGTGAGAATAGAGAAGATGGAGGAAAAATTAGAGATGAAAATGTATAATTAATAATTAAAATCTTTAATTAAAACCTGATTTTTGTATTATGAAACTAGATACTTGATTTATGAAAATGGTATTTTAAAACCAGAGGTATGTGTAATTTCCTCTACTTTTAATTCTATATCCGAAATTGAATTGGGCTTGCTTCATGGACTCCTTTTTGTTTTCTTACCGGACCAAGTCCATAATTTAGCCCAAATCATGTGGTTTAACCTTTCTGACTTCTTCCTCAATCAACGTTTTAGCTCCTTCACAAAATTCTCATCCCGTACTTCATCCGGTAACACCGGCAATTGCATTGGTAAACTTACAATTAATCTCCAGTTTCCTCTGACGATAGTTCCCTCAAGTCAATTTCGAATGTCTGTACTTGCCTCGATTTCATCAAAATTGTGTGAAATTTCAAAGGGTATAAGTGATTTCAGGCGAAGAAGCAGCCAATCCATTCTCATTCCTTTCACTTTCATGTCCATCCAATTTCTTCGTCATCATCTCAATCTTCTCGTCATCATTGACACCCCCCTTTCGAATTCAAACTACATTGTTCTTATCCCCTAATGAATCTCCAAATTCATCCCATCTATCCTTGTTTCCAAATTGTTCATCAGATCAATTAAAATCACATTTCCTAGTGTCGATGCTGTGATAATTATCTTACTACACGTTCTCTATTATCCTGCTCGGCTGATAGAATCCTCCTGCCCTTGTTAATAGGGGTGGGCAAAACCCGACACAACCCATCCAAACTGCCCAACCTGAACCAACTCGACAGGTTTGGGTTGGTTTTTTTATTATTTTTACACAGGTTGGGTGGGTTGATTGTGTAGGTGGGTTGGGTTGGGTCGGATTATGAGTTAACTCATGAAAATCGAATAAACCCGCCCAACCCGACTTGCATACTTTAAAAAAAATAACTTCTTGTTTTTGTTCATTTAGTGAAAGTCGTCTTTTTATCGATTGATAACACTAGAATTAAATGTCATACTAAGTTGTACATAGAAAGTTGATGATGTTTCTAGCAGGTTTACCATTGTATTCATGTACTCAGTCATTCCGCCTCTAAGAATACGTATTCTCTGATCATGCTGGTGTTTTATTCCTTGTTGGAACAACAAAATATGACCTCTGCACTTATAACATTTATAAGATGTCTCGTAGATATGTTTGTTTATATTTCTTTGATTATATATTTGCCATTATATTGTGGAGTTATACAAACGAAATTATTCATATTTTTTGTCTTTATTATTAATTTTGTTATTGAAAGGAAGATATTTGATGAAGTACTATGATTAGGATTTAGATGGATGTAAAATTATAGAAGAAAGCGTCACAACCCGACCAGCCCAACCCAAAGAATAAGACTTATTTTAATTTTTGTTGCCAAGTCGTCACAACCCGACCAATACTTGATTCAGTTGGGTTTCAACATTTACACGGGTTGGGTTGGGTTGGGTTTAATTTTGATCAAACCGATCACGTTGGATTGGGTTTATGTTGAAGCAAAAATCGCCCCAATCCAATCCAACCCATGCCCACCCCTACTTGTTACAGCTGTGTACCTGAAGTAGCGGATAAGTTCTTGTAGATTGGATGTTGGTGCTGCTTTATTGAAAGCCCTGCGAATCTGTTAATCCAAAGTGATTAGCCCATATCAATCTACTGGAAGTCTAGTAGAGCATAACAAGAATGAAATGTAATGGAATATGCATTGCTTATTGAATGACTGAAAGATTACAAACATTGTAAACGAACTGAACTAAGTAAAAGACATTCCCAGGCTCTTCGAAAGGCCAGCTCTCCTCACAACTCTCAACTGTTCTCAATGAATAAGTCCCTGATTCTCATCCCTTCCCATTTATTTGCATTCCCCACTAACTGACTGAAACTTATATAACAGAATACATAACAGAATATATCAATTGCCTCTGCTAACTTAGGTGACCATGCTGTTATCGGGGTCTCTCAAGTACATCTTAACCCGAAAGTTCACACATTATATGAATATTTATACATGGAATTGGAAGACAATTGTTATGCCTCTTTAAGCATAACCACGTGGAGCCATACAACAAGTGAATTTAGGCCTGCCCTCAAAGTCATTATGCCCATTGGCAATTAGCTGAACTCCCATGAAGAGGCCGAACCCTCATAGATGAGGTGAGGTAGGTTCTATACAAAATTTTATATGAAAGCTTGAAGCGATAATTCACTATAACAGTCAACCTACCAAGCCAACAGGTCAAGTCTAAACCTCACGACAGGCCTAAGGATGGTAAAATGGGTCATAACATTAAATGCTTTTGATTGATTGACGCCCATAATAAAATGCATCGCCGTATGGATAAGGTCAGATGTCTCTTCATCCAACAATTCTTATTCATTCTCTTCTACTATAAAGTTCACACGTAGCGTCATTCAAAGGTAATGCAAGTTTATGCTCTCAACATATAAATTTTGCTCTCTCAATATTTCACACGTGTGCTCCTAAATCTGAACCTTTTTTTACATAAGGGGCTATGTCTAAAGCGCATCCAACACGCAAGTACTTATGTAATCCACTGATTTGAGTCATTTGACCATCGGAGTGCATGCGGCCGCCTCCCCCACTACCAAAGTAAGCGATGTGTTGTTAACGGTTTGTCCTAGTGTGCAGGAGCAGGCTTACGTGGACGTGAAAGACCTTTGGCCACATCATCCTACAAAGAATAAGGTCAACATATTTTTTTACCAGAAAATCATGTTTATACAACAAGAATAATATGAAAATATCTTTAAGCTGAAATTTCAAGATTCTGATAAAATTCATCTAGTTCACCCTACATTATGACGTGTACATGAACCTAATGAAACTAAAGTTTACTGATGATTATGAACATAGTAACTTGATCAGACCTTCACTTACCAATATAAGCTTCATCAAATGCAATTACCCAACCACCATTTCGACATTAAAATTCATTTCTCCTTCATTTTCAACTATATATTCTAATAAATTCACAAATACTATCTATTTATCCACCACTTTTATTTCTATCTATTTATAATACAATTTATAAATTGTTCGAGAAACGAAGAAAAAAAGACAATTTAATAAATAAAGAAAAAATGTCACACATATATAAAGAAAGACATGATCTACTAAGTACAAGTTGTTAAGAGATAAAATCCAATATCGAATAAAGATGAAAATATAGACCAATTTATAAAAGTTTGAATTACTCCTCTTAATAAGGTTGACTTTTTAAGATGGAACCACAAATCTTAACATGGTATCAGAGCCCGTTAAGCTCCAATGAGCGATTCGATCGGATTAATACACAAAAAAATTGAGCACACGAATTTCAAAATTAGTCTGCTCAAACGAGCCATCATCTTATGGGAGCATGTTAAGGGATAAAAATAGCGTACAAATTTCAAGATTGGTCTGATCAAACGAGCCACCATCTTGTGGGGACATGTTAAGGGATAAAATCTCACATCGATAAAGATAAAAACATAAACCAATTTATAAGGGTTTGAACTACTTCTCTTAGTAAAGTTGACATTTTAATATGGAACCTCAATTCTTAACACATGTTCTTAGCTCATGCCAAGTACTGGTGACAAAATAAATTTAATTAAAATGTTGAAAGCCACCATAAACTTATCCATTAGACTGATGTATATATTATTTCCTATATAGCATTCAAAAACTGTCACATATAAATTGAACACCGAGTGTCTATGCCCACTATATATTCTGTATATGTTGGACAAAGTTTCTAACTTGAAAAACAATGTGTAACAAAAACTTTACAAGCCAATATGACCTAGAGGATTACACTAGCTATTGTACAACATTAGAAAATCGAAGCAAAAAGAAAAAACAATCACGGTACATTGCCAAAAAAATTGACATAATGACATGACATTCTATCATTGAACTGTTTAAGATACGGTCAAGTTTTCCATCCAATCATATCTTCTATCACCAATTCATGTATCACTGCATCGGTCAATTATTTCTGGCAAAGTGGCATAATCCGGAAAAAGAATGACAGCTAAAAATCTCAGACGATATCCATGGAACCAATTGATCTTGTAGACATTGATCTGTTGGAGCCTTCTTTAGTTGCAGAACAAGTGATGGATCTGGTATAACCCTCCTTTGCTGAAGAACAAGAATCGTCCTTTGAAACTGAATAACATATTAAGTTCTTAACAACCTGCCGATATCTTCTTCTATAAGTCGGAAACTTGTATACACTTCTAGTCATTCCCACCATCCTGCCAAGAGAAACATTTTCAAAAGTTATTTCTCCTTCACCATTTCATGTCATAGATTAAGCGCTAATCCCTACTTACAAGAGCAATAGGACTTAGTAACAATCAGTAAGCCAAGCGCACACCAATTTATAGTTGTTCATCCTTTATTACCTCTCTAAGTGTAGATCTAAGAAATAAATGGCCCCCCTAATAGTCTTTATAAAGGAGGAATATTAGGTAGATATTAAAGTTTATTTTTTTACCTACGACTGATACCATCGATTCGAGCAGCTCTGACTGGGTCCTGAGGAATAACACTACCATTGTCCCAAGCCTTAATGCGTTCTGTATTGTTTCCGAAGAGAACCAATTTCTCCAGGTACTGTATCTCACCATCTTCCAAATGGATGACTCTGATTTGTTCTTTGAGGACTATCACGGGTTGGAAAAACCAGTCCAACAATCTGCTCTGGGGTCGATTCAGATGGGTGATCTCGAGATCATCCAAAAGCAGTAGCCCGTCGGAGCCAGTTTTAATAGAGTGCAGGATCGTTTGCAAAAATGAGAAACAGGGCAGTCCAATGGCAATGATGGATGCATCATTTGCATTCTTTGCTTTCAACCAATCATTGAGGTCAGCTGTTGTTACCACATTTGTATCCAATAGTTCCTTGCCTCTCTGTTCGCATAATTTCATGGTGCTTCCCCATACCTGTTTCATTTTTTTGCAAAATAAAAGAAACCGTTCATTTATTTTTTGTGACTAGCAGCAAATATGAACTTTAATCCAATTGCTACAGAATTACTTATTCTCTCCTACATGCCAAGGTGATTGTTTTGCAGAAATTAAAGTTATCTATGTAAAGTAGACCACAGCTAGCTGGACTACGGCTGGCATTTGTGCACTTCTATCATGAATTTTCTACCATATGTCAACGTTACATTAAGCAATTCTACCTACAAAAATGCATAACATATATCACAAACTTAATGCATTTTTTTTACGTGGATCATTTTACAAATAGTACCGGTTGTAAATTTGTGTCTCGTCAATGGAGGTAAATATCTATACCCTTGAAAAAAGCTCTTAATACGTATTCCAAATAGTAGACAGAGTGAAATATCATTTATGTGATTCACGTTAAGTCAACAAAAAAAAAAAAAAATTGCTATTACTTATATCTCACGTATCAAGTTTATGCACTTTTGCTTCGTATAATATTTCATTTTCCTGTTTTTCGCGGTAAGTATATTTATTTAAATTCAAGAAAAACAAACTATGCATGTTTCCAATAAAAGTGTTGGGGGTCGGCTACGTGAATCCATTTCTGTTTTCTTTTAAGTCCTCTATTTCTTTATCTCTATCTTAATTCTCTTGCATTAATTAGTTCCTTACTTCCATTAATTGGTAGTATACTTGTATTCAGAAGTTTCATCCTGTTAGTGTTCAATTGTATCCTTGCGCTATAAAATGGAAGAAAGATATATTATTAATGCAACACGATTTTGTTGTTTTTGCATATCTTGGATGTCAGATTATCCTGGATTTCATACCTGCACCATTTGCACCTCGTGTATTGCCTCCCGAACAGATCTCGATGATGTAAGGTTTGGCACAAGCATTGAAGGAGCTTCAGCGAAAACAGAACGGAAATTTCCACGTAATGAATGATTTTGTCGAACAGAAAACTCAGAATTGGATTTACTTTTCTTCCTGTACTGGGGCCTGGCCATGAGTAACAAGATTAGTGTCGTGGAAGGTGAATGAGCACAAAAAAAGCTAGATAACTTTGAGAATATTTTGCTAAGCTTAAAAAAGGTGAGTACTTAATTACTTTATGTATTTTTTCACTCCAAAAATGTTTTTCTTACTTCTAAGTAAAAAAGGTTACCCTTTTTAGAGTAACTCATACTTCAGTGTCAATATAAGAAATTTTACTTATTTCTAACTTCCAAAAAAGTGTTTTGTAAGCGAACTTTTTATGCTTAGAACGCTTCCATCCATGAAGCAATCACAAAGACCTCGAGAGAAAAAAATAAATAAATAAAAGAGAGAGAGAGATTAATGGAACTAATTACTTTGGAAGGATTGACCCTTCGCGAAGATAGAGCAAATCATTTGTGTACTCATCAAATTCAGCAACCATAGCAATGACATAAGCAACGCCTCTTCGGAAGGACCTTTCCTGCAACACCATGAGTAATCACAGGTAAAAACCAAGTGCAATTCAGAAATTTGTACAAATCTCTCTGGCTGAGATATACCTGATATACTATAACAGGTCCATATAATCCTATAAAAAAACTTGAAAATATGGCCATTATAATGCTCCCAATAACAACAAGCGGCCACATAAGGATTGCCAATCCGGCAATGGGAACACAAGCTGTTTCTAAAAACGGGCCTTCCCGACTGATCAAATCGTGTACTAATCTTTGCCATCCCCTGAACAACATGTAAGGGCCCTTTACTATTGCAATAGCGGTGTAAAGAGGAATTTCCACTATCAGCCCCAATAATCCAACAATGATGCATCCAGGCACATGAATAAGCCTGCGTGATGGTTTCACCAAAGAACGTTAAGAATGATAATAGTTTAATTCCATCACGTTTTCAGTGCCCATATTCAACTAACTACTTTCCAATCCAAAAAATCTGAAGTAACAGAAATATAAATGCTAAAGTTAATTCCATAATAATTGTCTGGAAACGAAGGAGGAACGGCTAAATTTATCATTCATGGTAAGGTGAACCCGACAGCACCAGATGGTACTAAAAAGGAAATGTTGTTCATTATGTTGTCGAGTCCTGTCAAATACTACATATCAAAAACACCCTCAATAAGTCAATTGAAAAACCATTACCTAAGAGGTTGAAGTTCATGGGATGCAGGGGATTCACGCAGCTCCTTCAAATAGAGTGGGTAAGAATGATAGCATATATCAGCAAAATCCTGGACAACGGTACAGCTACCCTTGATAGTTCCCCATGTTCCATCCTGAATTTTCACAGAGCAGAAGAAAATCAAAATAAAAATAAAGTTTTGGGAAAGTAAAAATCGAATTTCCATAAGAGAAGAAACGAAATATATAGATTAAATGCATACCACAATGCAGTGGAAGAATTTCTTGGATTCATTGTCAAGCCGGAAGGCCTCGAAGGCTGAAACCCAAGGAGTGAAAAAACCATATCCCACTCCCACAAGTATACTACCAGCTATGCTAAGAGCCAACCAGAGACCAAACAAAGCAGGCAACCCGAAAAATATTGCAATTTTAAGTGGTGCATCACACCTATTTGTTCTGTTAAAAAAAATTAAAAACAGCAAACTTCAAACAACAATAATCAAACTAACAAGTAAAGCCCAGGTCGAGCTTAACTTCTGAAAACAACTGCATTTTAAATTTGTTTTTAATGTTCTTTGTTTCCCTGCAACCTAGAATAAAGCAATATGTAAGAATAAGGAGAAACAAGAAAATAATTACTTGACAAGGGTGTAAACTGCACAGGCAACATGTACAGGGAAAAGGCCTAAAATCACCCCAAGATTCCCCAATATCAGAATTAAGCAAGCAATCGGACCCACCAGCGAACCTGCAAACTCATAAACAATAAACCATTAACTGATGGATGAACAATCAAGAAAATCACACAAGAATTCTTGAAACTTAATAACAAAGTTACACACTTTTAAGGGCACCGAGTAAAAGAGCAGAAAAGAATGCAAAAACTACATAAAGAGTCTTGAGCAAATATTTCCAACTATCTTGCATGATTTCTTTGAAGAAGTTCTTCTGGAAAATAAAAAGAAAAAAACAGGACGGCAGATAGACTTTCAGAAAATTTTCAAAGCTCTTATATTGAAATCAAAGAAGGATTGAATCAAACGGCAGCACGCCACAAAAAAATCATATTTAAAGGGTTTTACGTGTATGTGGTTTGCCACAAGAATTTCCTCTGTACTCGCATTAATTTTTCCACCTTTTTACCTTCAACCAAAAAAAGAAAGAAAGAAAGAAGTTTACCCACCCCTTTTTGATATTTTGGGCCTGTCTGAGCCCCCAATTTTTTATGTGTAAAACATGTTTTAAAATAGTTGATTGATCGAAAATATGTTGTTAAAAATGAAAGAAATGTTTTTTCGTTGTATGTAATATTATTTTATTGAAAAATGTGTATTTGAAAAAAAGAAAAAAAAAAGTATTTAAAAAAAATAAGGATCATACAAAGTTTTTATCTATATATAAACTATTATGTAACTTCTTGTATACCAGTAACATTATTCTTATTCGTATTTCACCAATATATTTGTTCTCGTGCTTTTTTTTTAAAATTATAATTTTGTTACAATTTATTCATTATTTATTTTTATTAATTTATAATATCAACAATTTATAATTTCTCCTTATAAACATAAATTATTACTAATTTTATCATATCAAAAAAATAAATAAAAATTAAGAAGCATTTTCCTATAAGTGAAATAAGAAATATTAATTTTTTACTACCAATGATAGTGAATGTAATATTTCACACTCAGGTAGAAACTCTATAATATGTATGTTTGCTATGCCTGCTTTCAATTTTATTTTATTGCTTAAGAAAAATTATTAAAATCAGGTAATTGGCTGCTGAGGTAGAAGTAAAATTGTTATTTATAGACATGACTGCACTAGATTAAGATTTTCTTAAAAAGTCTTTGATTTTGACCATGAAGTTCAAGTGGGCTGCTGCCATGCTGGCCATTTTTGACTTTGGTCAAATTCTAACGACGCCACGTGGACCACTATAAGTACGTTATTTTACATGTCATAGCTAAAAATTATTTTAGTAGGCCCAGTTTGTTTTGGATTATAATTCAATTAAAATATAAAGTTAAAGCCAACAATTAATTTTAACCACATATTTTATGGGATTCACATTTTTTCAACCACACATTTTATTAACTTTTATCAAAATTCACTAAAAATTTGATTTTAATATCTATCAAAAAGAGACTATATAATATTGTACAAGATACAAATGCACACACGAAGACATTGGGGTTAATTTCACAAACGATCACTAAATTTACCTAAAAATTACAAAACGATCATTAAAGTTTAATACTTGCAGAAACGATTACTGAAGTTTCATGTACTTCACAAACGGTCACTAAAATTTTAATTTGTTTCATATGAATTTAATTCAAACTTAAATAATCAAAACACGTAGACATAGAAACTTGACCACCTTAAATGTAAATTCCTTACTATTAAGTGCTTACAAGTGATTAATTTACACTTGATGTGATCAAACTTCTATGTCCACGTGTTTTGGTCATTTAAGTTTGAATTAAAATTATAACAATCCTTCAGTGACCGTTCGTGAAAGCTCATGAAATTTCAATGACCACATCTACAAGTTTTAAGCTTTAGTGGCCATTTTATAATTTTTAGGTAAGTTCAGTGACCTTTTGTGAAATTAACCCAAGACATTGAGATTTGATTAGTTGATATATGTTATCCTATACGATGGTTCATTTGGTTGTTGGCTATTCAGATTTTGGCACTTAACTACGTTATCTTGTAATGGTAAATAGCATAATGTAATATTATATTTGATGTTACTTGTATTATATTTTGTGGTGTGAAACCATAAAAAGCGAAGCACACAATTAATAAATCGTTGATTCTTTCAATTATATTATTTATTTATGTGTTAATTATTGTGTTATTTTAACAATTTATGTTAACAACTTTTTATTGTTTAATTTGATATGACAAATGATAACAACTTTATTCTATTTTAAATTTAAATATTACTTTAAATTTCTATCGTCACTGCTTAGTAGCTTGCTTTTGACTTTTCACATTATCAACAGATTATCTACGAAATTGTATAATAAATTTCTTTAATTTGTGAATTCGAGATATTTATAATACTTTATTTTTAAAATTTATTAGAATATTAGCAATTTTCACATTATCCAGTTTATTTCGTTTAGCATTCGAGTCAAAGTGAAAAGAATGTTTCTTTCATAAATGAGGATTTAAACTTTCAAAAATATTAGCATTGCGAAAGGAGCATGGAATATGATTCGAATTGAGAATAGGACGTAGGCTTTGCTTTTCGAGTAATTTTGAAAAATAAGGCAGTGACTAAGCCTTCAAGATGTGTGAGTGTATTATGTCAAGATATGAGGCTATTGTAGGTGATAATCACAACATGAGATTAAGCCTCAATCGAACAAATTTTGAATCTATTAAATGAAGGCATATGGATGTAGAAAATAAGAAGAAAAAGATGCACTCATATAAAATAATCAATAGGAATAATTGCAGTCACGATTCCAATCTCTGTAACTTTTATAATAATCTTTCATTTGATGTACCCACGGTTTCAAACCTTTCATTTCTTTGTGCAGTGAAAGTACATATGGACGACTTTTCATCCATAAATCCATCAATAGACCTAGAAAATAGACTTTGATCACATTTTGACCAATTTTAAAGGGTAAAATGGTAACCCTGTTTTTATACATGAAACAATTAAATAATTAAATTAAAAAATAAATAAATACTTCATGCCCTTCCCACCCTCGCCTCCCCTCCCCTCCCCTCCCCTAAATCTAACAACCACCACACGATGTCTACCACCAACAACCACCATCCTTTGCCCCAACCTTCATCCTTTTTCATCATCTTCTCCCATCAAATTGAACTCAAATGCCAACCCGCAATGAAGCAAATATTTTGTTACCCATCCAACCACAAGAAAAATGAGCAATATTTTGTTGATACATGTAGATCCATCCGTCCCGACCCTCCCACCCACCTCTTTCAACAAGGAATAATGCTACTCAAATAGGGTTTATGAACAGGGGCGATGATAGGTGCTGTGTTGACAGCACCTGTGTGGGTACTCTTTTTTCAAACTGTCTAATAATGTTGTGTCACGTATCCCCCTGTTTTCAAACCCTATCTTTGATTCTGTTTGTGTGGCATGATTCTTCGACAAAATGATAGATCCTTTTATGGGGGGTAATAAGTCCACATATAGAGAGTATTCATCCATGTGTAGTTTGTTGATTACTCATTATTCATGTTTCAACAATGACACACACCGAGTCTTAATACTAGATTTGGTAGAAAAACTAATGTACGCAATATGAATTTTTCTCTCTTCCATTGAGCAGCTATGAATTTCATGACTAGAGAAAACTCAAATATAAAAGCATCTCGGGGAGAACTAGCTAGCTCTAAGTTCGAGTTACATTTCACTCCTAACCACAACTCATCACTGATTTAGGAACTTCGCTACTAGAACGAAGTCCTAGATATTTTCATATACTAAATGAAGGTAAGCAGTCGGGGCTAGGAGGCACCTAAAAAGTAAATAATTTCATTTCGGTGTGAAGGGACCATGTTTGTGTCGTTTAAGATTGTGATTTTCAAATTGACTGTGATTTTCAAATTGGATGAGATTGTTCATGTTGTTGTTTGAGAAATTTTGAGGTGGTGGCGGTGGCCGACATGTGAGTGAGTTTTCTAGTTTTTTGGTTTGGTTTGTGGAGTGGGGGCGTGGGGTGGGATGAGAGAATTAGATGAAGTTTTCTTTTATTTCCTTTTATTTCTTGATTTTTTCTTTTTTTTGTTTTAATTATTTTATGTGAGAATAAGTAAAGATATTATTATGCCCTATTTAAAATTGTTAACAATATGATTAAAGTAATTTTCCTTGTCAACTAATAGAAATACGGATAAAAAACCGTCCATATGTCCTTCCACTGCAACAAATGAAATGTTAGGGTAAAAGATGTAAAAATTGATTGAGACCGTTGCTACAATTATAAGCGTACGATTTCAAATTTCTTTTATCAAAGAGAAAGCAACTTATGTTTAGAAGGAAAAAATGCATATTTTGTAAAAGGAAGGGCAGACAAAGACAACGCATTAATGCCCTTGGTACTCGAGAGGCATAACACCATTAATAGAGAGTGAAAAGAAGTTTAGATGCCATGAAAATATCTTATTCATCGAGAAGTTACGAATGTTAAATGTTCAACATTTTCCAAGTAACCTGATAGATGATCTTTTCTTAGCCATATTTAATCAAATGCAACATCAAGCTTCATTAAAAAGCATTTTAGGTTGAAAATGTAGCCGGTTACCATAGAATTATACATTTGTCCCCAACAAAACTATTAAGAATTCACACATTTTGTTGCAAGAAATTTGATGCATAAGAATGAAGTGTCCGTAAATAAAAGATTATTGACGTTTTTCTATCCCTCATAAAATATTTCAAAAAGAGAAAAATAATGAAAATACAGTTCAAATATATATATATATATATATTTGAAAGTCGAGTCACTCAAAACTTTGAAGGATCGTCACTTGTCTAGATGGTCGTTTTTATAGATTCAACCCAACCAAACTTGGTTAGGAAAGCAATGAGTGAATTTAGTGCAACATTAAGAATAACGCCATTGGCGAAGAAATTTTACTTGTCTAGATGGTTGCTTTTATAGATTCAAATTTCACGGGTCGGACCCTATTATCATTATCATTGCTAATATCTATTATTATTATTGCAGCTACTATTATTACTATTTTTATATTTTTATCTATTTTTATATATCATACGTTTTTATTTGTTTTCATACACAACACAATATATAGATTATGATATTATTAATACTATTTTTTTTCTTTTTTGCAAATTATATATGAAAAATTAAAAGGTCTACTAGAAACATGTACGACCATATAATAAAGCTAAAAATAAATAACTACCAAAGTTTAAAAATACACTTTTAACCTTGACAAACTTGTGGAATTATTTCAAAATCAGATGGTATTAATTAAATAGATTTTATTAATTAAATATGTTAAGATTATAATAATATACAATTTATGATTAGTACAACTACGTACTAGTCACAATTACAGAACGTCACAATCATAAATCACAATTTTTTTAGGTCACAACTTTTTTATCGGTCACAAATTATCGAATTAATGGGTTTATATTTATTTCTCATCTGAACAATGAATGAAATGGAAAAAAAATCAAAATTAACCCTCTTTTTCAAATATGAATATATCTGATTCAGATGGGAAAAACTTGCATCGGTATCTCAATTCAAACATAGGTTTGACTCACTCTCCATGTTTTGAGAAATATTTACCATCCAAAAAGAGGGAAATGGAGCCTGATTATGGATTAATTGTTCATTTTACGAACGCTTTAGTTTAGTGTCACCATAAACTGTGCATCAAAAAGTAAGTTTTTCAGCATTCAAATAAGCTAATTTAATCGATCTTGAATGTGGTCAAGTCGAAGGGGAATCAATTGGTCGTAAATTCTAATCCTACTTGGAAGATATGATTCATTCTGAATTAATGAATTCAAAATAAAGGGGCGCACTTTAACCGTTAAGATTAGGTAATTAGTTCATTGTCTTGGTTTTTATCTCATCGTATCATATTCCGTTCTACAAGATTTGAAAATTATTGCCAATCATGACTTCTTTATCGCTCACGAATTATCAAATTAATTAGTTGAGATTTATGGTTTCGTTTGACCGACGCCTAATTAATTTCCCCTCAAGCCAATTAACAAATTACTCATTTACGATGTTTGGCCTAATTTTTCAGTAATAGTTAATTACCTCCCTCGAGCAAAATTAACCATAGTCGATTAGTTTAACATATTATATCTCTATGTCGATTCAAACCAAATAATCGCATTAAATCTTTGTGAAAATAATTCAATGGATCGTCTAGGGTTAATGATATATCTCTATCCCCTACATAATCAAAGGGGTTTGACTATTTGGTCTAAAATGCATAATCTTCTCTCGAACGATATACAAATCACTAAACATAATCATTTATTGGTTATATAAAAGAAAATGCAATAATAAAAATAATAAAAACACATGAAAATAAGTAACTTAACATTAAAGAGCAAATATTAAATTTAATTAAAATTAGGTTAACTTTAAATCATAAATCTCAACAAATAAACTTAGCCCATGTTATAAAAATGATATTAAAAAAATTCATAACAAATACATTACTAATATGGTAAAATAATTGTGAAAAATATAAAGTTATGGATAAATCCCTTTTTAAAAACCTAGCCTTAACTTTCTCAAATATTTCTCCAAATTCTTAGATGTATTATCCTTGTACTCTAGATTGTATCCCCAAAATACCTAATAACTCAAGAATAACTAACCAAGAGAGGGGTGAATTGGTTTTTTTATTTTTTGAAAAATTTTCGACACTTAGTCTCAAAAACGATTCAATACACAAAATATAAATTCAAAGTGTAATGTAAGAAGTAAATATACAAATTTGATAACTTAATTCAAGTATGAATATAGCACTATGTAAAGTAAAGTACTATAAGTAATGATAACAAGTCAATTTAATGGGGTTTGATGCACAAAGCGTTCTACGTCCCCGTTAGCAAACTCTCTGTCACGAGCAATGTCAAATTTACTAAAAATGGTAACTGACAATAAAGAGTATCGATCGTTAAGTGACTTACAAACAAGGAGCACTTATCTTTAAGTGACTTACAACAAGGAGCACTTATCTTTAGGTGACTTACAACAAGGAACACATATCCTTAACAACAATCGAGTTTTCACAAGGGCTCTCGAAACCACAAAGTATAAGTTGTAATTTTACAATTGAAAGAACTCTCTAAACAAATGATATAACCAAGTCAAATATTTAGAGAGTTAGGATAACACTTCAATAGATAGCAAATATTTAAACTCAAATGTTTTAAGTTGCAAAACTTTGATGAATAATAAATGATGCAATAGTAAGGATAAATGTACCAAAGTTTTCAACCAATGAATTTCTCTTAATAAATAATACAAAGTTAAGTATAGAGAGAAATTTACACTTAAATAAGTGTTGACAAAAAAAAAAAGCTTTAGTCAAGAATGAGAAAATAGATAAGATAGAAACTTCTTTGAACAAGTTGAATCTTTTAATAAATGAATTGGATAAAAACTAAGTAAACTCAATGATCTTTAATGAATAAACTCTTTAAAATTCTCTTGTAGGTTCATTTTATTGAATGCAAAAGAGTTTGATATTTATAGAGCAAAACAACCAACTGCGGGGACTTTTCGGCTGATACATTTTGGTCGACCGAAGTCCAATTATAGCCGTTGTAAAATTTTCAAACCGTTAAAGTTTCAGCAGATCAATTCAAACTTTCGGTTGATCGAAAGGTTTCGATCGACCGAAATGAGTAGATTTTAGTTTTAAGAGATTTAAATCACAAATGCCATTTTCTAAAATCAATTTTCATTTCGTGAATATTTTTATGCAAGTGATGAGATGTATAAAAAACTAACTTGAGCTTTATACTTTTTAAAAATTGACAAGTTATACATTTACACATAATTTTGAAGATTCAATAAAGTATCTTCTAAACTTCTATTCTTCAAAGGTCTTGGTTTCTTTGGATCACTTTCGATTGATTTGCAACGGGTGACGATTTAAGCATTTTGAATGATTTAGACAATTTATACATAAAAAAAACTCAAGAAACGAGATTTGTTAGAAACACAAAAGTATTGTTTGTTATAATCAAAACAAATTGAGTTATATTGAATCATAAGTCAACAATACCAAGAAAAAATGGAAAGAAAAAGGAGAGATGAAAAAAATTTGAAAAGATAGGAAGAGAATGGGAAGCTGCTGCTGCATTTTCAAGTTTTAAAAGCCTAAGCAAGAATTTGCAGCTTAAGTCCTTGGATTTTATTTAAAATATTAAAATGGTACCGAAATTCTTTTTTTTTTTTTTTTTTTTTTTTTATTAAAGTCTGGCGCCTAGGTGCAGTGATGAGGAGGCGCCAAGTCTTAACCAAATAAAACTAAAATTGTTTCCATTTTGCAACAAAATCTCCAAAATAATTGGTCGTCGTCAGGTCTCTCAACTTCGATCTTGTACAGTTCGATCCTCAAATTTCGAAGTTCATATCAATCACACCATCTAAAAATTGCAACCACATGTCCTTGAACTTTCTGGTTTGTTCATTTTGATCCTCAAATTCACAATTTTAGTCAATTTTCCTCACGTGCCCCTCAATTTTTGAGATTTTTTTTTTGTCATGTTTGGTATCTATTAAAATCTAAATTTTAATCTAAATCTAAATTAATAATTAATTTTAATAATATATTTCATGGAACTATATCTGTTTAACGTTCATCAAAATTTACTTTAAAATTTGATTTTAATTTTCACCAAATAGTGGCAAAACCACAATAAATTTGAATTTCGGTAACATGTTAATTTAAAAAATTCTCCAATGATCGTACGCTAATCGTATCTAGAAATTACTTATGTCATCTCAAGATTTATTTCAAGAACTACATTATGGGCATATCAAATAGTTCAAATAAATATCGAAAATAGTTAAAAATACGTTAAATGTGAGTTTTAAAGAAATACATCTAACTCGCATTTTTTTTAAAAAAAAATTCAATTATTTCATTAACATTAATTATTTTTGCGATACAAATTTCTCAATGTAATTTTCATCATTTTATTAGGAAATTTAAATGGAAAATTACATAATTTTTTTTTTGAAATTTTACATCCGAAAAAGTCATATTCCATGAAAATTTTCGGATACAAAATTACATAGAATATGATTTTTTTTTTTTAACGTAAATCTTCGATTGTAAAATTTTTCCAAATTTCTTTACAAGTTCGATTGTGCCCCATAACTTTAAAGTTCTGCATCCGCCTCTGGCCTTGACTTTTCCAAATAGTTTTCTAAATTCTTAAATATATTTTCCTTGTGCTCTAGATTGTATCTCCAAAATATCAAGAAAAAATAGAAAGAAAAAGAAGAGAAGAAAGAAGAAAGAAAAAAAAAAAAAAAAAGTTGAAAAGAAGACAGGAAGAGAAGGGGAACTACTGCGTTCTCAGGTTTAAAAAAATCTAGGCAAAATCAGCAGTTGTAGCTCAAGTCCCTGGGTTTTCGATAAAATATTAAAATGGCACCAAATTTTTTTTTTTTTTTTTTTAATCTTGCGCCTAGGTGCCGAATCTCAGCCAAATAAAACAGAAATTGTTTCCATCTTGTAGCAAAGTCCCCAAGATAATTGCACGTCGGTTCCTCAACTTTGATCTTGTACAATTCGATCTTCAAAATTTGATTTTCATATCAATCATGCCCTCCAAAAAGGCAATCACAGGTCCTTGAACTTTCTAACTTTGGTCCCCAAAGTCACAATTTTGCGCTCTTTTTCTTCCTTTTGCCGTGTTTTCTTTCCTTTGGGTAATTTTTACCTATAAAATCATTAATTACAAAATTGTGAGTTGAAATTCACTCATTTAATCAATAATAAGTTTAGTTTAAGTATTAAATAAGTGTGTAAAAACACATCCATGCGATAGCCTACATAATTTGAGTAATCAGAAGCTAATTGTGAACATACCACCTAACGGGATTGACGTAGGGATCAAATGATGCTTAAAATACCAACAAAATGGGTATCGATAGATTCTAGATAGTGGGATGTCTACCACCTACCTATCCCTTGGGTTTCAATGCTTCCTCCTAGAGGTGGCAATTGAGCCGAGCGGGCGAGCCGACCCGCTCGGCTCGTACTGTTCACGCCCACGAGCCGCTCGGGCTCGTAAAAAAACGAGCTCGTCCAAACGGGTGACGAGCCGAGCACTGTAGACGAGCCGGCTCGTGGGTTATTTTAAAAAAAAATAAAAAAAAATTAAAAAACGAGCCGAGCCGAGCGCTCGGCTCGTTTGGGCGAGCTCGGGCACGAGCCGAGCTCGCCCAAAATCCCACGAGCCGAGCCGAAGCTCGGCTCGTGGGTAACGAGCCACGAGCTAGGCTCGTGCGAGCACGAGCCGAGCTCGTCTGGGCATGGGCCGAGCCGGCTCGGCTCGGCCCATTGCCACCACTACTTCCTCCTAGTGGTCGTCGAGAAACTCATGGCTTTCACTTTTGGGCCTCACGACAAGGTGAGCAGTTCTACGTAAGGGAAAATTGAACATCTAGTTTATATAACAACCTATAAGCATTTAAATCAATTGGAGTCCTATTTATAGGGATCTGCTAGAGACATAAAAGTCATGAAGAATATTTTCTTAAAATCATAGTCCTTATTACGTTGCTTGGTGAAACCATGTTGGCCTTAATTATCATGTTCATCTTTCAGTTAGCGTTAATTGGACTTGACCTGGGGCTAATGTCGCTTATAGCATGTCAGTTTTTGACTAAGTCATTTAATCAATTTTGAATATAACAATATAACCAGTTTTATTACTATATATTAAACTATTTCATCAAAAAATCTTAAACAGCCAAAAGAGACATGTTTATAAATATATGGTGGCCCAATCTGTCCACCAGGGCTGCTGATATTGAAGGCACTACGGATTTTTGGGCAGAACTGTCCACGAATGATTCGAACATGGCACACCACATTATCCCATCTGCAAACGTTAACCCAAAACAAAACACCCACATTTTCTGTTGTTTGCACTTTCCCCCAACCCGCACCCGCAGGGGTCTCTGATTTTCCTATTTATAGTCTTCAGATATTCCAATACCCTTGGACTTTCTTTTCTTCCATTTTCTCCCTGAGTCAGTTCTTTGCCCCTTTTTATTCCTTTATCTGTCTGGGCTTTTTCTAGAAGAGATGAGGCTGAAAATAGTGCATCAAAATCAAGAAAATCGTGTAGGTGATGATCGAGAGATGAAAAGGGAGGAGGAAGTGGAGCATACTCATGTGGGTATTACGCCAGGGGAGGAGTCCATGAAGAAGAATTCTTCCCCTCTGAATCCTTCCCCCATTTCCACATCTGACCCTGTTCTTGTTTCTGTAAGTTTGTTTGTGTTCATGTTTGTAAATTGTTATGGGTTTATGTCATAAGATTTGACAATTTTTTTACGGCTGTCAACCCACATCCATCCTCATCTTGAAAAACATTGGCAGAGTTGCGTGCTTATAAATTTTAGTGAAAAAGATTTGTTCTGTTTAATTATGTATGGATTTGTCCAATTGATACTAGATCTGGTTGAATTGCTGAAGGGTAAAAGGAAGAGGAAACCAAAGGAGATAATGGATGAGATTTCGCCTATTCTCAGGCGGAGGAAGAAACCATCTACTTCCAAATCCAAAGATGTAAGCTTTTCTTTTTCTATATATATATTGTGGTGGTGGGGGCGGGGAGCATAAAATGTAAGTAATCTTATTATATTGGGACAACTCTTGCATCTGGGTTTCGATATTTGTTTAATTAGCTTTAAGAAAGTAAGAATTCGTGGCACTTTGTTGCTTCACTCTAGCTGCATGTTTGTTTCTTCCTGATAGAATGCACATTTATGTTTACAGTGCCCCCCCTGATAAGCATTTGTAAGCATATAGATTAAACTTGTGTAGGGGTTGAGTAGTTCCGTGTCCAGACCTCCATGATATTGTGGCAGACGACCACTTTTGTTCATCCTTTTACAATTATTATTTATGTTTAGGGTGCCCTTTTGCTAAGCATTCTTGTATACATAAACCAAACTTGTATAGAGGTCGAGTTATACAACATTCAGGCCTCCATAGAATGGAAACCAATGACCTTATTGAGGAAAAGAAAATGACAACCAAATTTCTTTTAGTTTGCATCTCATTAATATAAATTTCGCTTTGGAGGTAGCTTTAGTAGTAATTATTTTGAATGAACTGATGCAGTTTTATAATTTACACTTAACATAGAATGATGTAGTAGGTTCATTGAGTGCCTCGAGCTCACTACATATTTCTTTTTGTACTTGGAATGCAGATTGTTGTTCTGGTTTGTGGAATGGGTTTGGGACTGTATATTAGCTAATATTCGTTTACCGTGGGGGCTATGTTGTTCGGACTCGAGTATGGGTACATATCTAGGATTCATCTTTTTCTTCTAAAACTTTAGGATACGGTAATACAACTACGAAAGATCCAAAATTAAGACATGGGTACGTCTTAAAATTGGAATATTATATACTGATAATTTTAAGAAGTACAGAGTTAACATTAAATGGGCTTGGTTTCATGCTTTCAAAATCTTACTTTTATGCATCGAAATCAATTTTATTGCTTTAAAAATTATCGGCCCTCTCTTTTTTTCCCTGCTAGTTGTGCTTACTCCTATGGAGTCCCTCACATATTTCTGCTGTATCCACTTCTAATTTTAAAAGAAGGTCTGACATATGATCCATATGCATACCTATGTTGTCTCGTATCAACACGGGTACATCGTCTATACTGAAGAGTCCGAGCACCATAGGGTGGGGGTAGATTTGTACATAACTCAAGATAAAATTTGTTGATTTGGAAAGATTCACAGATATGATTGTTTAGAGTTCAAAAATTAGAAATAAAATTGACATTGCAGAACAGAAAAATATAAAAATTGAAAGAAAATCCTAGTATGTCAATCACTAGTGATATTGTTGTAAAGTTTCTGGTTTGCTGAGATTGGCCATTTGAATTGTGAATGATATGAAGTTTAGTTCATCCATATGAACATTGAAGTGAACATTTTCTGATTTTCTTTCTGTTATATCTCCCCTGACAAATAACAAAATTGATTCCGAAAGCAATCATTGTTTTGCATATGCATGTATCCTTAAGCTGAGTTCATGATTTATTTCTAGAACATACTAGGTCCTGTTCAGTTGTATCCCGTCATGACATACAATCTATTGTGCCTCCTCCCAATCCCTCTCTTTTCGTCAACTGGGCTTTTTAATTTTAATCTTCTTTCCTGCCATGATTTGATGTAACTTCGAAATAGTTCTTTGTTTACTTCATTTATGCGATGCTTGGCCAATGATCTGGATCGTGGTTTGGTTCACATCAGCATTGTATAGATTTTTGAGCTCGTCTTTAACCTGCTCCTTAACGAGATTTATATTTAACGATTGAATGTGACAATTTCCTAAGCAGGCAAAACGAGATAGTGCAGGAACATTGATGAGGTTAGTTCAGTGCCGAAAATTAACTTTTTCTGGAGAAGTTTTGCATGTTTAATTGTGAAAATGACTAGCTATATCACATGAACAGCAATGGAGATGCCACTAATGATGGGTCAAGCTGTGCAGTGACTCCAGTCCAAGTGAAATCGCCGACTATGATTCGAGCAGAGGAGGTTCAATCAAGTTTAGGCGATGAACACCCTATCTTTCTGAAAACACTAGTTAGATCACA
The DNA here is from genome assembly GCA_019097785.1 of Fraxinus excelsior. NCBI lineage: Eukaryota > Viridiplantae > Streptophyta > Magnoliopsida > Lamiales > Oleaceae > Fraxinus > Fraxinus excelsior. The sequence continues at coordinate 30,050,224 of CM032630.1, forward strand.
CGTCGCAAGTTGTTTTTGGATGGTAATGATCTTTTCAGGAGGATCTGATTATGATTAAAAAATGTTTACCTATAAGTAAATGAGCATATTTTGAAAGTAACAATTTTTTTTACTGGTCAAAGTGGGAATAAGCAAGTTACTTATTTTAACATTAACATAAGAGTTTACTTAAAAACAAGACTACCCTTTGTACTTCAACAATAGCCTATCCAAACCCATTTGGAGAAAAGAAGTTGCTTAAGTGTAACTTTACTTTTTTTTTAGCTCAGCCAAAGATGCTCGTTGTCTACATGGGAGTGTCAGATTTGCATTCATCTTTTTGTTATGATTACCATTCCTATGCAGGGCCTTCCTGTGCCATTCTGCAAGTTATTTTTACCAAACAAGGACACTACAGTTACTATTGAGGATGAAAATGGTGAAGAATTTGTAGTCAAGTACATTGCAAACAAGACAGGACTAAGTGCAGGATGGAGGAAGTTTGTTTCTGGAAATAAGTTGCTTGAAGGAGACGTTCTGATCTTTCAACTAGTTGGACCTTGCAAATTTAAGGTGATTCCTAGCACAGCATTATGTGTTCTTTACTGGTTGTTTCTTAATTTTACTCATTATCACAATATATAAAACGTAATATTTCTTCTATAGGTGTATGTAATCAGGGCAAACGATTTAACCGAAGTAGATGGTGCTCTTAGCCTTCTAATATTGGATTCTCAAACTAAACAAAGTGATGCAGGTTAGTCAACTGATCATGGTATTTCATTTGTTTCAATTGAGTCGCTTAACTTTAAAATTGGTGACAAATTTACAGTTTCATCATTTTGTCCTTATCAATTAGTTTGACTAATAGAAAAGCTAACGTGCCAGCTTAGTTGATGAACAACTAGGCTGCCGTGCCACTTTTTTCCGTTAGTCAAACTAATGAATATGGACGATGTGACCAAATAATAACAAAGTTTAAGTTTAGCGAACAAAGTGAAATTTCAGGGAAGGAAGACTGTTCACCTTTCCATTTTCTGTTGGCTTTTGGTATCAATTCGGTCTATTATCTGCTTTTCTGCTATTTTTCCTAATTTTGAAATAATATGGAACAATAAAGCCGAGGGAACTGCGGATATGAAATTCAAGAAGAAGAGGCGTCCAAAGTCTCTACCTTTGACAGTTGTGCAGAAGAAACAAAAGACAGGCCAATTGGGGCTGCAACTTGGGCAGCCTGAGGAACAGTCGGGAAATGATAGTGACGAGGTTGCTTCTGAAGTTTTCGAGGGCTCAAAGTGTTCTGGATCGTCCATTCATTTTAAAGACATTAAAAGCTTCGAAGAATTCCACATTGTGGTGAATGGGGTATGCATCGACTCGGAACTTCCGGAACATGTACGGCGAAAGTACTACGAGCTGTGCCGGAGTAAGAATGCTTTTCTTCATGAAGGACTTCTCCCAGGCCTGTACTGTAAGTTAGCCGCCGGTATGATTTTCGAAGCTGTAAACACTGCCGATGCTATAAGATCTTGCAAACTCACAACTCCTCGGAAGGATTTTGATATATGGGAAAAGTCGATTAGGTCTTTTGAACTTTTGGGGCTGAATGTAGGATTTTTAGGGGCACGTCTAAGTCGAGTGCTGAAGTTGGCATTCAATTCTGAAGGTGCTGTAGATGCAAAAAAGTACTGGGAGGCTAAAACTGAACGAGCTCGAACTGAAGACGGGATTAGAGATCTTGAAGTGAAGCTCGTGGAATTGAAAGAAGCATCTGTGAAATTTGATGCTGAAATCGAGAGTTTGAAATCAAAGGCGGAGAGCTACGAACTGATGTTCCAAGAAGAGGTAAACGCTCCATGGTAGTTTTCTTGACGACGATATGGCTAGTTAATTTCTGTTAGTATTTTACCATAGCAATCATGTCAGGCCCAGGAAACACGATTGATAGTGTATCCCTTAGCTCTTTTCTTTGATTTTGGAAGAATTTCGTAACTTAATGTGAAGATGATCTTTGTTACTGAGCTTTTTGATTGTCCTAAAGTTCGACTCTTTCGTGTTATTTCATGATGCATCGAAGAACTGATGCTAAGCATAGAGGTGTTAAGACGGACGGGCCTACCAGACTCGTGAAAATCGACCCGGGACCGTGGGCCGACCCGGGACCCGAGCGGACGGTGCCAACCTAGTTGAGATGTACTTACGGTTCACGGGTCAAAAAGGTGTGACCAGCGGCCCGTGAAAAAAAAAATATTATAGTTAAGTATGTGTCAACCTAATTGAGATGTACTTAAATTATAAATTATAGTAAAAGTAAAGTACAAACCTATTTGAGATGTACTTATATTATAAATATTTGATAATAGTAATTAAAAATACATTTAGTTGTTATTTGTTTAACTTAAATTTAACTTTGCAAAGTTATAAATAATTCATGTAACATTAAATTTGAATTCTATGTAAATCTTTCTTGGTTTATATATGAATTTATTATTTTGTTCAATTCTTAATTTACATTTAAAAAAAAATATTTTTTGTTATAAATATGAAAAATTCTATATTTTTATAATTTTATTAATATAATCATATGGGCTAAATCAGAACAAATCGCGATCCGTGATCCGCATGGGCTCGACCCAGATGGATCAACAGGTGATCTTGGGTTGTAGTCCGACCCGAAACCGATAGTGAGTGGACTTTTTTTTACGCGGGTCGTTATCGGGCTCATATGTTGACGGGCCGACTCGGCTTGAACCACTCGGATTAACACCTCTAGCTAAGCATATTTGGCCAAGGCTAAAATTACACAAGATTTTTACTTAAAGTCCATCTTTTAAATCGTACGATTTTAAAATCCACACTTCTTTATATGTCACGTGAAGAATCCAAATTAATATAGTTAAATAGATTGGGATTCAGCACGTTCATTTTTGAAAGTTCGAGGAGTTTTAAAGCTTAGGCTTGTATAATAAAAAGATTGAATCTTGAAAGACGGATCCCCCGGCTAGCAACACGAGATTTAGGGTGTGTATGAGTCACGTTATTTTGAAAGAATGTATTCTGGAATAATAGATTGATGGAGAATGTGTGGTTGAAAAAAGAAGGAAAAATTATTTATGTGATGAAAAATATTATTTTATTGAAGAATGTGTGATTGAAAATGAGTAGAAAGATGAGAATGAAAAATTTAATGTGTACCAAACAGGGACTTAGTGTTACAAAATCATAATGACATGTTTGGAACATGGACATGATGCACATAACAATTGACTAGTTTGCCCCTGAATGTGATTATGTTTTTCCGTCCAAGATGGTATCACAGGTTCAAACCTGTTAATGATAACCAAAAGAGTACAAAGTGAGGATTATTTCATGAAAATCCAACAGATTGCATAAAATGTCCACATGGAAAACACAATAAAATGAAATATTAATCACAAGCCCACAAAAAAATGGCCTCTCGTTGATGGTATTCTTTTGTCACCAATTCGTCGCTAAATGCCAAATTACCATGTTATGCGCAAAAAACCATCGATCGATTTTATATTGTTCTTCAAGATGTATTTTAAAAAATCATAATCAAGCCAAGCACGTATATAAAGCTGAAATCGCATATTTGAATATAGCAGGATACAACTCGTCTCACTAGAACATAGAGCATCCTATAATATATGATGCATTGGGAAGAGATAAAGTATGTAGACTTTGCTCACTCGGAAACTCCAAGGGGCACGACATCTCACAGCATCTCAAAGATCTGCTCGCCACAAACACTTGAGTCAGTGCTATTAAGGATAAATTTATAATGAGATTATAATGAAAATGAGCAGCGAGTCTTTTGAAATGTGTGGATAATAAGTGGGTAGAAGATGTATATATGTGGTTAAAATTAATATTTGACTTTGACTTCAAATTGTAATGAGATTATAATTGTATCCAAACGTAATGTTAACTTCAGAAAGGAGGAAGGATTTGTTTCACAAAATTTGAAAATTGTGAAATCTTGGTTCAAGGTTCACCCATTGATTTAAATTGTGCGTTCTTCAGACGAGAAGAAAATATTTAGATACAAACTTACATGTATAGGCATTTCAGCTATGACCAGGCCGCTGCTTTCTTCAAGGTTTTTAAGAGTCACTACTTCTCCTCCAACAACCATGTTGATTACTATCCCATCTACAAATATGCAGAAAACTCCAGTAATATTTGTAAACACGAGGAGGTTGAAAGACGTAAACGAAAAAGTAAATTTCCCTTGCTGGGGATTACACAAGGAGAAATAAACATGGGGAACACTGTTTTTCTTTCTTTCCCTCAATTCTTTTCTATTTGCTACTCTCTTCCCCAATCATGTTTATTGTATTGATGACAAACCTGCTGCCAAACAAGTTGTCATCCGCCTCGTATACATCTCCTGTGTGAGAACAAATTATTTTGTGGGATTACACACCAATGAAGTCAAAGAATACTTATAACTAATCACGCAACTACACTTTCAAATTGGAACTGCAAGAAAATAAATAAAATCTTTGAAGAAATTCACATTAATGTGAACTCTATTGATAACATTATTATCCAAACAAAATATCTTAAGCAGTTTCCAGATATTATCCTCGTCGATATCAATTATCAAATGTTGAAAGAAAACGAACTATAATATGAGCTTTTGATGAAAAGACTAATAATGTACTCTCTTTTTTCACCTTCAACCAAGATACTATTATGAACCCTACTTGTATGAAATGCAGGTCTTGAGACTCATTCAAATGGTGTGCTCTCAGAATTCATCATCCTCAAGCAATTGCAATCATTTTACTAGAGGAAAACAATAATTATACTCTCTTAAGGCAATTCCTCGTGTTTCCTGAAATAACCAAATTCAAGGAGACATTGTTTCGATTCCAATATTTGCCACCGCCTTGTGAGATAAATCACGATGTAAGAAAAATTTCTCAGTGGCAAGTAGAATGAAAATGGATGAGAGATAGTCCAAACCTTGTTTAGCTTTTGCTTCTTCATTTTTGATAACATTACTTGCCAACAGACAACTGAGGGGGCATGCTAAAAGGGGTAACTTCCTTTAGAGACCAAGATTTTAAATCATTAGATTCTGAGAAACCATTGAATGCCAACTCAAACAACATTAAAAGCGACAATTCAAAACCTAGACCAAATTAAGGTCTAACAACTAAAACAGGAAATCCTAACCAGAAATTGAGTCTAAAAATGGATTAGATAGCCTACAAGGAAACTACTTTAATTTCGAAGCTGCTTAAATGGTCAATCCAACTGTCGAGATGTAACACCATTTGCAGAAGGAAAAACTAGTTCTCATCTAAAAACTTAATCTGTTGGAGGGGGGACAATACAGGCCCTCTCACATGCACATCAGATTCATGGACTCAAAAGCATGACAGACAGGTGCACAATTTTCATAAATAGGAGGCAACTAGACATGAACCAACTCATCTAGAAGCTTACCACAAAGGCCAAGGGTGAAAATCGTGGAAGGAACAAGGCCCAAACAAATTGAATTACTTCCTCTAATTAGTTCGTCAATACGGGCTCCCCAGAGCCATTGTAAAGTGAAAATGTACCTTCTTTGCGGGTAGTTCATGGTTGACCAAAACGCGAGCACTAAAGGGCGACTCCCCTGAGCCAACAAGGGGAAGGCACGCATCTGTGACAACAACCAAATGTGATTTCTGCTCTTCTTCCTTTTCTGTTTCCCCATTAACCTCATCTCTTCCCATTCGGTTCCATCTCCCAGTTGCCTGCCGAAAATTATCCAAAATCCGCACTCGTTCTGCTTCCGATAGGTCACTGTACTGCAACATAAAAGCTGCAATTCAGTAATAAAATCACAGTACAAACTGAGGGCAAGGTTGTGCGAAAACTTCTAAAATGCTGGCATTTTCCATTTTGGACACATTCTGAGACTGAAACTCTTCAATAACCCCGAATTGTATCCAAAACAGAAAAAATTTCCTCATCCCTTTTATTGTTTAATTAAAATGTTAAGGAAACTTTACAGAAACTTACTGAACTTTTTGACAAAATACTCAGAAACTTTGCTTAGAAATTTCACTTCATTGTGTGGGCTTCAACTAAGAATTAACTAAATTGTGTAATTCAACAAAAAATGAACTTAACTGCAGGCTTTAACCCAGATACTAGAAAAGATTAACAAGTGATTACAGTCTGAATTAACGTCAAATAACTTTTATAAGATTTTTTTTTTTTTTTTTTCTCTAATGCAATAATAATTTTTCCAGGAAACACAGACTACATACCAAGGAGGAAACATAAACGTGGGGCGAAAGATTAGACACGGCGGAGCACACAGCGTCGAGCTCATCGCGCGTGCTGCAGCACACTACCATTGGGAGGCAGGGGCGGCGACCCGCCATGCCCAAAAGATCCACTAGGGTTTCCTGTTTATTTATTTTTTTTCCAAATTTGAAAATATTAATAATTAAATTATAATATATAACATTTACAAAACTGAAATTACAAATAATACTTCGAAGAAATCAAAATACCATCTTGAACTGGAGTCTGTCGACGGCGAGGTAGAAGTGGCGCTGCGGGCTTCAATTATTTATTGAAAAATTATGCCGTTTTAAACGTTTGTATATTTCATTAATAGAGAAAAAAATTGAGTGATACGAATCAAATAATAGTAAGAGGAAGAAAGAGAAGAAAATGCCTGAAAGAATTGGAAGGCGATGGAGAGTTGGATAGAGGGGAATCAATGGCATCCATCTTTTCCCGTCAGCTATTTTCAATGTCAGAACCGCCGGAACCTAGCTTTTGCTCTTCAGTTTCTTCGTCGCGCTTTAAACTCGTTAGTTTGACTCAGTCGTTTATGAAAGAATTTCGAACCCAAAACCACGAGTTAAATGTTTCAATACACGCCCCCAATTTTTCGGTAGTGTTACATTTTACTCACTGAACTTTAACTGACACTCCATTACTCACTGAACTTTATATCATTGCACTCTGTTACTCACTAAGTAACTCCCGCCGTTAACCACAGCACACGTGGATTACATATTACAGCTGGAAGTTAAATGCCATGTCATTTCTCCCAAACATCAACCAAACACTCCTCACCCAAAATCAGTCGTGAGACGAAGCCCTTATGTCAAATGCACAACCTCCATCAGCCATTGCAGAAGCAGCTCCCAAATTTGAAAATCCGAAGTCGTCTTGAACCCAAACCCCAAATTCAAATTTCATCCACAATCGACGGACCTCGAAGCGTGATTGTTGATACCATAGACATGGATAGAACACCTTAGTTTGCTGACGCTCGTATTTAAATGGGTTCCAATTTTCGAAGGTACATTTCATTTTTCTTACAAGTTATGACCTTTCCCACAAGACATCTCAGTTTGCTACCACTCGGATTTACTGAAAAGAGACACCGGATAGCCACATGTTCAATGCGGATCTTCCGGGGCTGAAGAAAGAGGAAGTGAAGGTTGAAGTTGAGGAATGTAACATACTGCGAATTAGTGGGGAGAGAAGCATGGAGAAATAGGAGAAGAATGATTTAGGCTGCCGAAGATGCCAAAATGGATTAGATTAAGGCCATTGAGATTTCTGGGTGAAGAAGACTCGTGCCCCCAAGTAACTGTTATGAAGTCATATGTATTTTGTATGTGTGCATGTGAGTTGGGATGTTATGTTTTGTGTTATCATATGATTTTTTTAATAGTTTGAGTTCTGAAGTGTGTTAATCAATGTCGAGGGATCGTGTTATGTAAATAAAACTTGTTTTATTTCATTGATATCTCATGAAACTATACACATGCTGAAGGAAAAATATCATTATGCTAACATTCATTTTAGTTATATGTAACTGTAACTAATTAGCTTCTCTATTTTGAACAATTTAAAGAATTGGCAAGCAATGATATTTTGTATTGTAGGGTATGGAAAGCTTTCTCCTACACGCCTGTCATCTCTCAGAAAAGAACTCGTGCAGTTTCTATTGGAGATTTCTAGTGCTCAAAATGCATGGACAGTTAGAAGCTTACAATCAAATGGAGACTGTCCAAAACCGCTACATCTGTTAGAATTGGATACCGAAGCCACTCTAGATGTTATGAGATTTTCATTTAAAGAAGAAGATGAAATAAACGGCTTTTCGCAAGGATAAATAAACTCGGAGTTAGCCGAAGTAAAATTTTGGTTCAGAAAGTAGTAGATGTTCTTGCTGACGTAGTCAAATTTTGGTTCAAAAAGTAGTAGATGTTATTGCTGATGTAGTTAAATTTTGGATCAAATGTCTCACAAATTCAATGTTTTATACATTATGGTTTGATTTGTTTGGTTTTATACATTATGTTTCAGTTTCTTTTCATCCATTTGGAAACATGTTTCTGATATTTAGTAGACCAACATAACCAGCATAAATTCTTCACTGTTAGCTATCCTTTGATTTGAATTCAAAGACTCCAAACAGAAACAGAGGCAACAAAAGCAAGAACTAATTATCAATCACAACTCAATGCACCAGATATCTATAACCATGATTCAAAATAAAATCAAGCACCAGTTTCCTTCTATGGAATTATAATCTGTACATCAAAAAACCAGCAATAACCGAGTTGTTGCCTTCAAAAAACTACATATGCTCTTGCTACAACAACGCCAACACAAAAAACACAATCCTCACTTCAAAATCAAGTTTAAAAACAACATCCACACCAACACAAGAAGTTTCCTAACTACATCGCCAAAATCAGCAACAGAGAGAAACACGTCATAAACTACACAAACATGAACCATGCAGCCTTCAAAAATTAGATATACAAGTTCATGCTAGCTTCAAAAATTAGATTGTTGCTCGACGCCAGGAGTTGGCATGAATTCAAATCTGTGAACTTCCTCATGTGCTTGGCTCGAACCAGCTCTATTCCCTCGGTCGGGGATAAATTTTCCATGTCCATCAAAAATGAAAAATCCTATTAAACAATTTATAAACTCGATAAATTACACACATGCCTAAATAATATTATAAGTACTTACATGTCTCCTTATATCTTCCGTTGCGTGCCTTCCCGTATCAATTGACTGCAACTGTCCTTCATACCAATCCTGGATATGTAGAAAAAAGTTATCCTAAAATGTTATTTGAAGAACGCTCTCAAACAAGTGCCATTTCACAAGCCAAGCACATAGCATCATGCAGCCCAGACGATCTACCTTCTTTCTCGTGTGTAACGCTCTCAATTCCCATGCTATACAGAAATATCAAGAATGAAAGTCAGGACACAAGCTTGGACTCTGTCAATTGTGACATTGCAGACTTAGCATAAATATAAACACAGGCTGATATTAAGTAATCTAAAAACAAGCAGTAGCATAAATTAGTTGCACAGACTTCCAACAAAAAGAAATTTCTTGCAAAGACAGTGCATCCCTTACTGGATATGGACTTACTGAATTCTGAAAAGAAAAATAGTATCGAATTCGCAAAAAATTAAAATCACATGAGCTAAAGGAAGCATAAATTTGGTAACACATTCTTGCAAACAGATTATGTGCCCATTGGAACAATCAAGATTAGCTTCAAAGTTTCTCTTTAATATAATAATTCCAACATTAATTAAATCTATTAAATGATTAAATGACTAAACAGACATCCATGCACAGCAACATCTGTATCTCCTTAGGATTTCTTGTTTGTCTACTGTTATTAAACTTTAATTTTTTCGATTAACTGGACTAATTCATCCAAAAAATCACAAATATTGATAGCACATACACTTGAGCAAAATGCTCAAGAATAATAATAAGACTTCTGAGCACTCCAAGGGACGCTCAATCATTCAAAAATGTAATTTCTAAAGCTCCTGAAAATCCCAATTTCCCTAGTGAACAAATGGTAAATAGTCCACAGCCAGTTACACAATACGCATTCAATTTTGAACAGTACTACAGTAGAGTAGTAAATATAATCAAATTTAACGGGAAGAATTTGTCACAAAATCACCTACCTATCTTTCATCACTATACACAAATTAAGAAACCCCCAATTAATGGAAAACAAAAGAAAACCTCACCCCAGGAAGTTAGAAATACGTTAAAATAGTATCACAAAATGGTTTGGGAATTACCTTCGTTTGGTCCCTTCATGTCCAATGCGAGACCTTGTTAAACTTCTTCAAGCAGCTACGACTTCACGTTCGGATTTAGGGGGCGTCGATTTGGGGCTTAGGGTTCGTCTCCAATTGAGATTTTTTTTTTCAATTCATTTTGTTTGGGTTGGCGAACGATTTTGGTTAAGGGATTGAGAGGCGTGTTTGGTAAGACGCAATTTTATGACGTTGGAGTCTCATTGCCGGAGTTAAATGCCACGTATTATTTCCGTCATCCACGTAGACGAAGAGATTAACGGAATCTGTTTGGTGAGTGACAGGGTGCAAAAACATAAAGTTGAGTAGCTAATGGAAAGCATTGTAAAGTTTGGTTAGTAAGTCGTGACATAAAGTGAAGTTCGGTGGCCAATGAAACATTTAACTCCAAAAGGACCTTCACTTCAAAATTCTTTGTCCTACTTATTCATTTTCAATTACCCGTTCACGCAAAAAATATTTTATACATAAATCTAAAAATTTTCAATCATTATTCAATACATTATTTAAAAAAAAAAAAAAAAAAAAGACCACCAAACAAGGATCGAGGGTGTTCAGTAGAGATTAAAATCGGATTAGAATTGAAAAACTAGTCGTTATTGTTGATTTTTATTAGACGAGTGAAACCTAATAACGACTATATTTTCAATTTTAATTTGGTTTTAAGTATGACCTAACACGTCATGAGTTAAATGTTTTAATGACTTACTTATCGAACTTCATGAAACGTTTCATTGGTAATTGGACTTTGTTTCGTCCTACTCCATCGCTCCCTGGATGGAATCCGTTAGTAAATCTACTAATGTGATGGATGGATGGAAAAATGAGGTGTTCATTTGAATTGCATAGGATAATTTGACTATTTAGCCTGATTGGACAATGTATTTGATGAAATGGCCTTTGACCAAGAATAAAAACAAAAAATAAAAAATAAAGCAAAATATTTTAGTTAGCAAAATGACAATTTTCCTTCAATTTCAACTCAAAACCCTCAATTTTCTTCATTTCATCACATCATTTATCCTCCAAATTCACTGTAAAAACCTTAGTTTCTATTTTATTTTTTTTAAATAACATGTTTTTCCCTTTTTATCTTCTTCAATTTTAGATCCTCAAAATCACAATCGCCCATTTTATTCTCTTCGGTCATCGTTCTTGCACCCAAAAATCACGTTCTTTATTATATTCTTCACTTATTTTTGACATATTTTAAGCATTTGAACAAGAGTTTGATTAGCATATCATCTACATTGAAAATCACTTTACATTTGAAGAAAGAAGAAAGACAATTTTAGAATTTCATGTAGTTTGTATTTTTATTATTGAATATAGTATTAAATAATATTTAGTTGGTGTTATTTTCGTATTTAGTGTGTTTTTTGTGTTGTCTGTAACCATTGGATGATAATGATACTCCAATTGTTATCTGAAATGTAGAACACCACTTCAGTCGTTATCCACTACATAAAACGGTACTACAGTCGTTATCTACCGTGGTGTGATTTTTTTCAACAAAATGAATTCTAATAATGGACTCACTAACATATATAACACAGAAAGATTGACTGTTCACAAGAAAACAATTAAAATGACACAGCTTTTATATTATTTAGATGGTGAAAACACAAGTCGTCATAATCATACATGTCGATTAAGTTAATAACATATCTTTCAACTTATGCACCTGTTATGTACATATTACAGCATAAATAAGTACCACTTATTATTTCTTAGGGTACGAATGAGTCTTGACTACTTATACTAATGTCTATACACGTAACAACACAAGTGTCATTTTCATGACCAGTAACGACACTTGTATCGTTCCGAAATTTTCACCTATATGTTCTCTTTTTTTTTTTTTAACAAAAAAACCTCTTATAATGGACTCTCAACTATATAAAATAGAAAGTTTGATAATGTCATAAACAACGTAAATGAGTTTCACTTATTGGTTCTCAGGACACGGATCAGACGCAACTGCTTAAACTCGTGTTTACAAACATAATGGTACAATGGTCGTTTTCATCTCAATAATGACACTTGCGCTGTTTTGTTAATTTTTCCAACATTTTGATTTTTTAATGCAAAGACATCCAATAATGGACCCTATAACGTATGTAAAATATAAAGGTTAACCATGTAACACAAAATATAAAAATGACAGATTATATGTAATCCAATAACTGACCCCTAACATATTTATGCCCTTAATGTTGTTGTAGTTATATTAAATGACATATTTGAAGCCCTTAATTTAAAGATCTACGAGAACGATACAAGTGACGATATGAATGACACAAACATGTTCATGAGAACGGCACAAGTGTCGTTATTGTGAAGAAAATGGCACTTGTGCCCATAGAGGGATGAAAGCATTTATTAGAACGGTATGACTGTCGTTATATTCGTAAATAAAAGTTCATGAGAATGACACTTGTACCGTTGTTGTTATGAGAACATCTACTGGAACAGTAGAACTGTCATTATGTTTGTAAATCAAACTCCATGAAAACGACATTTGTGTTGTTACTGTATATAAAATGACACTTGTGTCGTTCTGCCTATAAACATGAGTATAAATCGTCACGACTCGTCCGAGTCATGATAATCTATAAGCTGAACTCATTTAAGTTATAGGATGAACATGTCGTTTACAACATTCGGGAGATATTCTCATTACTTATACTTTCAAATGAATTTAGATCAAGATTTGTGATTTCACCTTTTGATACCATATATTCTATATCAATTCTACCATTAGTTGTCATAATCAACATTTTCGACCTTATTAATTTAGGGGGTCCAATGCTTGATGTCATTCCGTAGGGAAAAGTAGCAAAATATTGGAGAAATCAACAGAACGGTACAAGTGCCATTTAACGACACTTTTGTCGTCATGTCAAGTGTCGTCATGTCTGTAAGACGAGTATAAGTGCCCACGACCAGTCCGAACCACGATAATCGATAAGCTAAACTCATTTAAGTTGCAGGATGGACATGTCGTTGACAACATTCAGGATATATACTCATTACTTATACTTTCAAACGAATTTAGATCAATACTTGTGATTTCACCATTTGATACTGTATATTCTATATCAATTCTACCGTTAGTTGTCACGTAATCAACATTTTCGACATTCTTAAGTTATGGGGTCTAATTTTTTAGGTCGTTCCATAAGGAAAATAGTAAAATATTGGAGAAATCAACAAAACGGCACAAATTCCATTTAACGACACTTGTGTTGTTATGTCTGTAAACACGAGTAAGTGCCCATGACCCGTCCGAGCCACAATAATCGATAAGTTGAACTCGGTTAAGTTACAGGATGGACATGCCATGTACAACATTTGAGAAATATGCTCATTACTTACTTTCAAACGAATTTAGATCAAGACTTGTAATTTCACTATTTAATACCATATATTATATATCAATTTTACCGTTAGTTGTCACATAATCAACACTTTCGACCTTCTTAAGTTAGGGGGTCCAATGATTGAGGTCGTTCTGCTGAAAAAGTAGCAAAATATTGGAGAAATCAACAGAACGACAAAATGTCATTTAACGACACTTGTGTCATTGTGTCTGTAAACACGAGTATAAGTGCACACGACTCATTCGAGCCACGATAATCGATAAGCTGAACTCATTTAAGTTGCAAGATGGACATGTCGTTTATAACATTCGAGAGATATGCTCATTACTTAATCAACATGAAAAAATAGAACAACACAAGTGTCGTTACTGTTTTGAAAACGACACAAGTGTCGTTACAGCACCAATGATATTTTATTGTAACAAAAAATAGTATAACTGCTGTTATGGCTTCATCGAGTCTAAGACAATGACAAAATCATTTGTTCCAAACATTATAAATAGTTTGCTTTTCAAAATGACAAAAATAGTACATCATAACATAACACTACCATCATTTTTCAATATTACAAAAGTAGTACATCGTAATACTACAAAAGCCTCATATGTGTTTTCTTGTCTTCATCGTTTATGTCTCTAGCTGAGTGGTACACGATCTGTACAAGTGATACAGTTATGCCCAGTTTTCAAACATTTACTACACTTACGAGACTTGCGTACCTCTCCAGCTGATTGTTTCCTTTTTTGTGGATGTTCACTTTCTCTTTGTGTCAACGGTCGAATCACCTTTCTTGATCGAACATTATCGATCGTCTACAATCTGAATTTGGACTTTCTCGACGTTTCAGACTAATTTCGCGATTTTCACGTTGATCCCGTACCCGGGTTAGCATCATTTGGTATCAAAGTTTGGGCTCCAGATTCAGGTTCTATATTTTAGTTTGTTTTGAATCTTTTGCTTTTGTTCTTTGTGCCCGTCGTAGATTCGAGTCTTTGATCCAGAAAATTCAAAAAAAAAGAGTCAAAAGTTGTTTTTGGATTAATCTAGTATCCAAATCCAGTTTCTTTTGTCAGTTTTGTAGTTGATTTTCAGTTTACAATTTTTTTTTACTGTTCACGCAGGAGGAATCCAAAAATAGGGAAGTTGAGATGGAGGATGATGGATTGAAAAATGCAGTTGATGTTGGGGAGAGTGAGCCAATTAAAGAGGAACATGAGCAGACTGGTAATCTAGTTGATATTAGGGAGAGTGAACTAATTAAAAAGGAGGAGCATGAACAATCTAGTATAAAAATTATAGAGATGGTTCAGCAAGAGAATAAGAAAATAATAGAAGAATGTGTTGAGCAAATTGTTGAAAATATTGTGGGGGAATGAAGAGCAAAGTTCTATTGTTAAGCATGATATGGTGGAGACGATGCATTATTAGTACGATGACCTATATCTCATTGAGAGGAAAGCTAACAAATTCAACTGTGTTACTTAATTCTTTCTTTCAAGTTGATCATTGTACATAAGAGTTCATACAACAACATCTATGGTTGATTATGTTTGTGTTGTAATTCATTTTATAGCTACAAAATGGATAGGTACCGTGTATTGATCCTATGCCATGGAGGGACAGATTTTCCATTTGATCTAGGTGAAGCAGTGATGAGTTGTGTAGCAGGCTGGTTATCCCCTATGCGATCACAAGACACAGATTCGGGACGAATCCTTTTTTTTCGAAGAAAGGGGATGATATGACCTTTCTTGATCGAACATTATCGAGAATTTTTTATATGATCTGTGATAGACAATCACTTGTCGAGTTTTGGAGTCCAAATTGAAGAAGTTGACAAGTCAAGGTTCAAGTTTCGTGAAGGGCTCGGGAGCCTAAACGAGTTGGATTCAAGGTTTGGAAGATGTTTGGAAAGAAAACGAGCAGCGTGGATGAAAACGGGTATATCTTTCAGCTCGGTTGTCAGATTTTCTCTCATGAGTATGTTCTGGAAATGGCACAAAATTTTGCACAAGGCCAAGTGGGCTCATGGTACTTTTGGGCTTGCATTCGTACAGAAACATGCCGAGAACAAGTTGATAAAAAATTATAAATTTTTTAGAGTTTCCTAGTTTGACTAAAATACAATCTTTTGATATCTTTTGTAATATTTATAGTTATTTTCTGTTTTAACTACATTAATTAGGTTTTGGTATAAATATGTTTATTTCTTTCATTGTAAAAGAACTTTTTTGACATTATGAATTAAATAAGATTTCTCTCTTTTTGTTCTTGATTGAACATGTACCGAACTTATCAAATATTGTTATATTTGTGACGTTTAACCCTTAGAACTTCAAAGGATTATGCACCATTTGTGGCGTTCGCAAATCGAGGTTCGTTGATTTTGTAATCAAGAGGTCATTCAAACTTTGTTATATTGTTTGACTTGGTCTAACAAACTTTCCCAATTGCATATTGCCGTATGCGACTGCTACATTAGTCACATTATTCTTTTATAATTGGCCTCCTTCATTTGTTTTTTTTTTTTTTTTTTGTTTATTTACTCATCGTACCAAGTTCTGTTTCGCCGGTGGCAAATTAAGGGTGGAGGTTTTGCCCACACTAAATTTTTCGATAATTGGCAAATGCTTGTAATTCTTATCATTTGTCTTCATCATGCAAATTTTCTTATTATTTTACTTGCAAAATTTAGGTCATCATCAAACAGACTGTGTTTTGCGTCGGTGATCCTTGCCATTTCATTTGTCCATTTGTTCCATCAAATCATAGCGTGCAGTCTAGTCGTGTGATTTGTCCAACGACATTTTGGTTAAGATGCTAATTTGTCATCTTTTTTCGTCTAATTGTAGTCATTCTAAAATGGTAATTCCATAGGTTGTTTGAACCCACTTTTTTTTTAAAAAAAAAAAAAATTCATTTTTTAAAACTTATTTTTAATTATACATTTTCCAATAAAATAACATTGCATGGAAATTCAAAACGTTTCCTTAATTATTAACCATACATTTTCAATCAATCTATTATTCTAAATTACATTCTTTCCCTAAAATGGGCCTCACACGAGGGCTATATATTGAGATTACGTGTGTGTAAAAATAATATTGAGATTTATATATATAAGATCATATGCCGGATCTTATTTTTGAATTGAAGAAAAATAATAAATTTAATTTTTACCAAACTTTACCTTAGATTATTCACATAAAAAAATTCTACAATGCAGATTTAATATTTAATAGTTTTGTTTATATTTAATAGTTTTGTTTAAGAATTAATTTGTTATTAATAAAGATGTAATTTTTTTGGTTAATTAAATAATTAATGATGTAATGTTTATGTAATTGATAAATAATTAAATAAAATGCTTCTCTCTGTCATTTTCAACCCAAAATCACAAACAGAAAATTCAAAGTATATTAAAGGGTAAGAAGATGAGTTTACTTAGGCTCCATTTGTTCTCATTAATGTAGAATGAGAATGAAAAATATAGTCGTTATTGGACCTCACACAAGAGATAGAAATTCAAAATTGATAGATTGATGTGATGGATAACGATCGTATTTTTCATTTTTATGGGTTTTTAATGAGAAACAAATGGAGGCTTAAACTTTTTGCATGACTTAAGTCTTCACTCGTTTTTAAGTAATAGTGCAATTCATTTTATCGCTAAAGTATAATATGTATTACAATATTATATGTATATCATGTGTTAGACTTAGTATTGGTAAGTGACGGGTAAATTTTCGAGGACGAAAATATTTTAAGGGGGTGAGAATGTAATACCCCGAAAATTTTCATAAAGTATAATTCAATTTTTATATACTATATTTTAATATTTTGAAAGTTATGGACTAAAGGATATATTTATCAAATTATATTTTATTTGTGTCAAATATTTAGATATTGATGGAGTTATCGTAAATATATGAATATTGGTCTCGTTGGATAAATCGTAATTAGATACATAAATCAGATTCGAGAAAAAGTCGATTCGAATAAGTTAGCTCCAAGATATTTTAGTTTGAAGGAATTATCAAAAGTTAATTTATTATTATTATTACTTAATTATAATTTTGAAAGTAGGGGTGGTGAAAAAAGATTTTCCGTTAAAAACAAGAAATTCCGTTAGTTTTTCCGTTAAACCAACATATTCCGTTTAATAGCCACTTTTTATATATAGAAAGATATTACCATTTACCTTTTGTAATGTTTTGTATTTTATTTTGTATTTATTGATTTTTCGTTTAATGCCTTTTATTTTATTCAATGAATGATTTTTTTTGGGTATGAAATTTATAAAAATTATTATTTTCATTTTCTAAACTTTAACATCAAATAAATAAAAATTAATTTTATTTGATTTAATAAAATATTAAAAATAGGAAAACACTTTAATGGGCTCTTCTAACATTGTAAAAACAAATAAAAATTCTTAATTGCTGTCTTCTAATTATTATTTTTTATTCAATGAATAAAATTTAAAAATAATCAATTAAAGTATTTTTTTAAAAAAAAATTAGTTGTTATTTTGCAGTTAAAAATTAATCACTTCTTAATTTAAGATTGGAGTAATTTTGCTATTTCTTAAAATTATGTCATCTCTGTATAATTTAGAAGATTTGGGAAGAGTTAGATTAAAACATTGCTATTTCTCTAACGAGGAACAATGGAAAACCTCCTTTGTAGGTTCAATATCTCATATAGGACGCTGTCAAATACTCGTCTGAATGTTAATTTATGAAGGGATAAAATGAGAACGAAAGAAATTAATTAGATGAAAATGAGATAATAATAAACTGTTATATATTATTTTTATTACGAGTATTTAAGTATTTAATGGCAAGAGTTATTATTTGCTTCCATATTGCAAATTGTAGTCCGTAAAATGTTATTTTTTGTAATATATTATAAAATGCAGTGTGTAATTCAAAAAATATGATAGTAAAGTGTTGTGTAGTATATAAATTTCTGTGTCAAGTGTTATTTGCACAATACCTTGATTGCATAAAATATAAGCCCATGTTTGAACCACATTATTTTGTGAAAATAAAGTTTTGAATAGTGATTTTTTTGAAAAACATGTAATTAAAAAGTACGGAAATTTTTTTGGTTTACTTGAAAAATATATTATTGTGTAAATGTGTGGTTAAAAATAAGTATAATAATGAAAAAGATTTGAAATAATGGTTGTCAAACTGGGGTTAAGTTTAATCACAATTAATCGGGTAAAGTCGGCAATGATTCGTGAAATTTGTTGCAAAAGAAAGAAAATAAAGAAGAATGGCTAGTTTTACATAGTTTTTATTTCTATTTTTACTTATTGTAGAAGAGTTTTTTTTTTTTTTGAAAAAAACTACCTTAATTTTTATTTGAAAACTAATTTTTAAAAGCCTCCTTATTTCGAAAGTGGTTTTAGAGAAAATAACATTGGACTAACTTTCTCTAAGGGTGCGTTTGATTGCTAGTATGAAATTTGGATAAAAAGAAAATAAATTATAGTTAATTCAATTGTTTAGAACTTATTTGTATGAAAATTATTAAGTAATAATGTTTGATTGATTTAGTTTTAAATTTAGAAAATATTATACTTGTCTATTTTTTATTTGTAAGTAGACGAGAAAGAGCGAATAGATAAGAGATAGAAAGATCGAATGAATTCCTTGAAAAATAAAATCTCACTCTCCTAACAGAAAATATTTTCCTTGATTTTGAGAAAAATATGATCACATGACCAAATGTAAGAAAATATTTTTCATTGAAAAAAGTATCAATCAAACAACAAAAAAGTAGAATTTTGGATGAGAAAACATATTTTTCATGGAAAAATATTGACAATCAAAAGTACTATAAAAAATCTTTTAACTAGACTAGAAGAACCAATTTCATAAAATTAACTAAACGAGTCCAAAAGCAACTTTGGATCTGAAAAATTCTTTTTGACTTTTCAAAAGTCATACCAAATGGATCATTAATCTATAATTGGTTAATTTGTAAAGAGGATGACAATGAACAAATTGTTTGGACCTAGAATGCAATGGAGAAGTGATTGCACCAACGTTAATATTGCCTAGGGCTGCACAAAAAAATCGTGAAATCGTAAATCGAATCGAAGTCGTTGGTTTGAATCCAAGTGGACCTTGGTTTTTTTTTTTTTCTCCCTAACGAAACCAAACTGTTTCAAAATGGTTTGGTTTAAGTTTCAAATTTTAAAAATTGCAAAAATAAAACTGAACAACACTTTTTTTAATTAAAAAAATATATTTATTAAATTATATATTCTCATATATAAATTTTATTAAAATATAATTTTTAGAATTTAAAATATACTCTCTTGGAGGACACAAATTTAATTAACATAACTCATGCATAACAAACAAGTTAGTAAGTCATTGTCATTAGTATTTAGTTGGGTCTTCGTTTAAATAAAAAAAAAAATTAGGCTCATAATCACAAAATGAATTGAACGTGAAATTGTGAATGTTGCCCATCTATATATGAAATTACACATTTGCAAAAACATAAGTAAACCAAAGTTACCAAGTCTTAGCTCCCCCCTTCTATCCCGCAGTGCCAACTTAAAGCTTGTGACCTCATTTCTCCATCACTGCCTACCACCATTGATTGTGACTCTGAATGTGAGTCTCTCTTCATTTTCCTTTAGAACTGATTTGAGCAGAGAATTTTGAATGAGTTTCTCTTTCTGTTTTCTCATTTTCCCTTAATTTTGAATGAATAGTGGTATTATTTAATATTTTAATTGGGATAAAGATAGTGAATAAAATGTAGACTTGATCATTTAGTTTTGTGTGTGCGTGTGTGCACCCTAGTTTAATAGATGTAGAATGTTGTCATTTTTTATTGTTGTAATTTAATGTTAAACAATCATATTTTTCTGTTGTTTATCTGATATTTTTCTCATGTTGTTTGCACTTGAGTGCACAATATAGCATTCACTTGGTTAGGCTTTGGTTAATCCACATCAATAGGTTGACTATAGTGCTTTGCATTGCATATTTTCATGTTTTAAGACCTCCTTCGTGTATATTCCAACAAATGAATATACACGAGTAAAAAATGCAATATAGGATATAAATTCACCTTTGCTTTATTGAAAATCCAAATAGATTGTTAGATTTATTTATTCATGATGCTAAATGCTAATATAACGATGTATAAAAATTTATTATAAATTTTAATATTGGGGAATTCATTTCATGGTTTTCTTCTTGTATCACCGTGTTGTATGCATGCTATGAAGAAATGACGATTCAAATCACTTCACCATCAATTTCATCAAAGGAGGCTACCAAAAACAGCAGTCCAAGTCCTTCAAAACATGCTTTCGATCTTTCTAAATAGATTCCTTCTATTTTTAAAACTAAACTTATGCAAAACATGCAATCTAAGAATAATAATTTGGTTGATTATTTGTTTGTTTGATTGTTGTGAAGATTTGACCGATCTCAAGTTTGATATATTAGTTTGGTGAAAATTGAATGTACATAAGTACAAAATTGTCTCTAAAATTGCCAAAGATGTATTAGCAATTCAAATATTTATAGTCGCTTCAGAATCGACATTTTCTACGAGTGGTTGGATTCTTGACTCCTTTAGGAGTTCATTGAGTGAAAAAATAGCTGAGACTTTAATATGCACGAAGAATTGATTGCATAGCAGCAATGATCCTATAGTCATTCGTTAATATTTGGATGATGTAGAAGTATTTGATGACTCTTAGAAAGCTGTGGAATGTGACATTTATTTTCTATTATCAATTTTGATATTTTATGCATATTGTTTATTAGTTGCTTGTTAATATTAAGAACTAATAAATATTTTGATATTTGCATATCATATAGATGTCGAATCATGTGTTATAACAGGGGATATTGATCCAATTTTTATCAAATGAGAGGTTAGTACTCTTGTACTAATTCTGATATTATTACTTGTAAAATCTGGAGTGCTTGTTGCTAGATACTAACTTAATACTATTTTTTTGTCTTTTTATTTATATATCGAATTTTAAACAAATGTGAATGTAATTTAAATTTAACATTATTAGTTCTTGTTTAAATGTAAATGTTTACTTGTTTTAAGTATATAACTATGATGTCGATTGATAAATCGCAAATTAAAATCGAACCAAACCGCAAATAATAGTTTTGTTTGGTCTGGACTGGTTTGAAAAATAAAATGGTTTGATTTGGGATTCCAAACCACATGAAATGATCTTAGTTAAAAATATAACACAAATCGTTCAAATCGAACCGTATTCACATCTACTATTGGTTAATAATTTCATTGAACGTATCGAATGTGCTGTAAAAGACTGGATTAAACGTACTCGAGTTGTAAAATTTCTGTAGAATCCAAAGTCTCACTGTCTCAAAGGGACCCCATAGTTTTGGTCTGACCTAATGAAATGTTGGTACACTAAAAACAGGAATCTTGCCTACTGCCCGTTTCTTCTTTCCATATGAATCTGTCTGTGCGTAAGCAGCTGGTTAAAAGGGATTATTTTGGGGAAGGGGACAATGATCTGTCCTTATTGACAAAGAAATGATGGAATTTTACGTGAAATTAGAAAAATTGGGTTTGATGATCTGGTGTTTGAAACTGTATCTGATAGTGAAATTCACGGGCCGTCCTGTGGTCCAGACTTCATACCCATAAAGTTTTCAGACTACAGGACGCTGAAATTTACCATTCTAAGCAAGCATATTTTGTTTAGTCAGAGTAAAAAACTTTAGTATATAGCTGTAAATATAGTCTTACAGTTGGCCATTTGGAGTTGTTTGGGTTTTTCCTCTTCAAGAATTTGAGATTAATACTCTATTTATCATTAAATCTGAACCCAATTTGGAGAATAAAGTAAGCAATGCGGCCTAAATTTGGTTTCAGTTGAGAGTGATGAAGAATTTTTCGCGGTTGAGAAATTCAGGTCCTTATACTAGTGTGGGAAGTCCAGAGTATGGTGACACCGAGGGGGGGATTCCGAAGGGTTGGAGTTCAGAACGAGTGCCATTGCCCACGAATAGAATCTATAGGCCGCACATTAGTGCCTCTGCATTGATGCCAGTGAGTGTTGGAAGGGCTTTGCCATCGAAATGGGATGATGCTGAGAGATGGATTACGAGTCCAGTATCAGGGTATGGTGCGTGCAGGGCTTCACTTATGCAGCCTAAAAGGCTGCTTGAGTCTAACAGTGGCCCCTTAGGCACTACCGGACTGGTGAACTTATCTGACTATTCTCCTACGGGACCTGTTCTTAAAGGTGGGGGTGTGAGGAATTTGATGTCCAGTTCACCACTTATGACTGAAGTTTTGGTGCCTCACGGTTTATCCATTGGTTATGGTGATGACATTGCTCTAAAGTCGAGCTATGCTTATCCTTCGAATAGTATGGCTCGATCCACTAGTATGCCTGGCTTTTTGGACATGCTTAGTGATTCTTCATTGTCGAGCTCACAAGGTATAAAAATTTTGTTCTCTTTCAGGCCCCTGTAAGTAGTTAAGTGCTAGTTCATCAGGATAATTGAATTTGATTTTCAAGCACTGATGACTAACTAGAGGGCTAAAAATTGTCATCCCTTCTGATTATTTACTCGGGCATGTTAACTAAACTGGCTTAGAAGGTAGACTTGATTTGTGAAAATGTAACTGTATGATAAATTCCTTCCAGGAAATGGAATATCGGTCTGTCTGTCTGTACAAATAGTAGAATTGTATCAATATATTTTGGAATTTGTCAATTCTAAAGGCGTTGTTCGAGTTTCTGTTAAGCTAGTCTCCTGTAACTCTTAATTCGTATGATAATGAGGCTTTTCGGTTCTACAGACTTGGATTTTTTTCAACTATGACAATACAGTTTATGCTTAATACATGTTTGATGCTTCTGAATTGAAATCACAGATGATAAACTTGATGGCACCAAGGAGGAAGAAACAATTGTTTCACGGGTTGTTTCACGTAGGGATATGGCAACTCAAATGAGTCCCATAGGCAGCACACATTCGTCTCCCAAAGGAAGCCTGTCATTCTCTGTGTTCCCTTCCTCCGTCCCTACTTCATTGGAGCCTCACATCAATCATTCTGCTCGAGATGGAGTTAGGGATGTCCAGGTAGACGAAGCCACCACTATAGCGAGGCAGCCCATGAAACGAGTGATGAAAAAAGGCTCGCCAAGTATTAAAAGTTTACGTTCGCCACAGGATGTTTCAGAGGCATCAAGGTACATCCATTCTTGTTTTTACGATTGTACTACACGTAGATAATGATTTACATATACATAATGTGGTTAGATATTATTCGATCAAAACTTCTTCAACCAAATAAAAAAAAAAAAAAATTTCTCCTCTCTTTTTTGACATCTCATTTATATGTAAACCATTATGTACATGTAGGGATGTCAACGAGCCGAGCCGAGCTCAAGCCGGGAAAAAAAGCTCGAGCCGAGCCCGAGCTTTTTTGGGCCCGAGTTGAGCCCGGCTGAAAAAAATGAGGCTTGGCCCGAGCTTTTGACCCGAGCCTTAGCGTGCCGAGTCGAGCCCGAGCCAGCTTGGGGGTTTTTTTTTTTTTTTGGCACCTTATAGCCTAATGTCGGATAACATGTTAGATTTATAAATGAGTAACTATCCATTATAACAAAGTAAGAAATCTTTTTAATGATTGATTTAAATTTTCTTACAAATTTTAGTAACCATTGATGAAATTAGCTCAATTTTTGAATGTAATCAAGCAATATATATCACTAATAATTTCACTTAATATAGAATAATAAACATTTGTGTAAATGAGAAAATTCTTACTTTAAATATTTAGTCACTTAGAGTTTTAGAGAAATGAAAATAGTAATAAACTAATAATACAATAAATATTAAACAAACAAATATCACCCATTTTTCAAAATAATCTATGTGATACATTATGAGATAAATTTGTCACTTATAATTAGTTTATTAGTTTCATGATGAGTGGAATAAGTTGACAAATTTTTGTGGTTTTTTTTTGCGGGCCGGCCCGAGCCGGGCTCAGCTCGGGCTTTTTCCAAGCCGAGCCCGAGCCGTCGAGCTGTTTTGCCATCCCTATGTACATGTAGCATTATCCATGTATAATAGAAAGGGAAATGATACTTGTACACCCCGAGTGTACATCTGGGTTTACACCATCCTCACATGGAGATGGCCCTCACATAATAAATCGTATGAGAGGATGTAAATCTAGTTGTACACCTTATGTATGTGTAACATCTCTCTAATAGGAAATAGACTTGTTGATTGTTTTTCATTACCCTTCAAGAGTTGTAAATGTTTCTCATTTGTTGCAAAATTGATTTAAGGCCAGCCAAGTGCACAATTTTCATAAATATGTGGCAACAAGACAAATTGTGGGTGCAGGAGATGTCATGAATATGTTTATCGTCTGTTTGTGTAGGCTGCAAAGAGAGGAAGCTAAGATCACTGCTTGGGAGAACTTGCAGAAGGCAAAAGCCGAGGCTGCAATTCGAAAGCTAGAGGTTCGAATAACATCACCAAGATATTTAATCAAAAGAGTTTTTTCATATTCATATATTTGGTATCGATAGAGTGGAGAGTACTGGATAATATTAAAGAAAAAAACGAAGTTGAAATCTTGCACGTTGTACTGCGCATGCCTACTGAGCCAGCTGCCTAGGGATTCAAAGTTACATTTCTTGTTCTCTTTCCATCTCACACACTTGCACACATCCATCATCGACCAAATATTGTGAATGAATTTCGATTTTGTAAAATTGCGTAGAAGGCCAGTATAGATGTGAAAAACTAATGTGTTAAAGCATATGACATAGTCAGTTGGGTTCAATCCCTCTTTCCCTTTTCTTTTGAATGATAGTCAAAAGCCGTAGCAACTTGTACTAATACCTTTTTCTAACAATTCACTATACAGATGAAACTGGAAACGAAGAGATCAGCATCTACAGACAAAATCTTGAACAAGCTAAAAGATGCTCAGATTAAAGCACAAGCCATGAGAGACTCAATATCGGAAAATCGGTCTCAGAAAACTCTCAGAACATCTCACATAGTGGGTTTCTTCTGTAAATATGTCAAGATGAATTCTCTCAATAATTGTTTTTTCTGCTGTAGGAACTAGTTTCTTGTATTAGCAAGAAAATTCAATATGTGTAGCTTTCGACAGTAAATCAATAATAAGGTTAATTCGTTCGCTCTTTATCTTAGCGTGCATTTTCTCTTCTCCCACAGTTGTAACTATAATTGCAGTTCTTATTGCAAACACGAAGCTGCTTCGTGGACTTATAACCATTCTTGCATCTTCCCTTTACAAGCCGGTTTTAATAATGTTTTCTGTTGACATCCGACTTGCGACCTAATTAAGTTCGTTTGTTATATGCACTTAGCTCATGCTAAATTAAGGTCGGATCTACAACGTTGGTTCGTACTTATGACTAATGTGGTTTGATGGGACATAATGATTGTAGATTTCTTACACGCTACCAAAACATTCAATCAATTATTGATATTTGGAAGGACTTATGATCCTTTGAAAACCCGCAAGTGCATGTAATCGTGGTCAAGTAATATAATGATGAATAGAGTGTCGAATCACAAGGACTATGTGTTTGTCCGAGTTAAAATTAATTGCAAATCTAATCGAATAACAAACCAATTTTGTAATTTTTTCTATATTAATACCTAAATTATCAATAAAACTAATGAAAGTAAGTAAATGTGTTTTTCAAATATGTGAGATGTATTACTAAAATGTCGAATCCCCCTTATTATTTCATTTTTAGTGTAATAATTAAAGTGACAATTTGAAATCATTCATGTTGTTCAATGTTCCAAATTTAATTGAAAGTTTCTCTCGATAGCGATCAAATCTATTCCCCTTCTATCTCTCGATGAAATATGCAATTGGTCTATTTACATTAATTTCTGGCAGTTGAACTCCACTGCAGATAGTTATGGCTGCAATCTGTTCTTTCTCCACAACCTTCACTACCATTACCTGTTGTTTGGAATTTCTCTGTGTCACTAGGCAATGCTCCTGGTAGTCTCTTCGAAAATGCTTTTGCTATTTGTCCCATCTGATTTTCTAAGTTTTTTATGGCAGCTTATTGAACTTGCAATCTCTTATCCATTCTTTGCATGTGTTGAGTAGATATTTTCGCCGACTTAGTCACTAGATCTTCTAATGAAGACTTTTTCTCATTCTCATTCTAATGAAGACTTTTTCTCATTCCATGATTTGGTAGACTTGATCCACGATTCTTTTGGTGATAGAATCATCGCATGCAGAGTCTACATTAGCACTATTCATTGGATTCATACCAATGTGGAAATACTGCACCTGAAGCCATTTCTGCAATCCGTGTTATGGGCATTGGCGGAATAAACCTTTGTATAGTTCCCAAGCATCTGAATAGCATTCTGAGTCCAGTTGTTGGAATGTGGTAATCTCGTCCCTTAACTTTGTAATCCTTTTTGATGGGAAATATTTTCTAAGGAATTTCTGACTCAATTGGTTCCATGTAGTGATGCTCTGAGGTAGACAAGTGTATAACCACTCTTTCGCTGAGTCTCTCAATGTGTATGGGAAAAGGCTCAGTTTGATTGCTTCACTGGACACCCATAAATATTCGATAGTTAAACATATCCAGAAATATTGATATATAAGCATTAGGATTCTCCGTAGCTCTTCTAAAGAATTGTAGCGCATTTTGGAACATGTTGATCTCATCAGTCCTCAAATGGATGTTTGCCTAACCAAAACGTCGAATATACTATGCTAGATTGGTTTTCTACAAACGATGGAACCATATATTCACCCATGAGCCTTGCATTTTCATTAGTTGCAACCCACATTTCGTTGTACTACTACTCCCAGATTAGCCGGATTGCTACTTAATTCGAATTTTCCTCGCCATATCTTCATCTTTTTTTTTTTTGTGTTTCCAAATGTTGTCTTTTTCGAACGTTAAATGTTCATTGGATCTCCGAATCAAATGATTAGAAAAAGGAAATAAGAAATACTATAAAGTTTTTCAATTAAATGAAAAGAAATAAATAATAAAAAAATTCAAATTCAAGCTAAAATTAATTAAATATAATAGTCTCCGGCAATGCCGCCAAAAACTTGATCCTTTGAAATCCCGCAAGTGCACGAGATCGTGGTTAAGTAATATAATGATGAATAAAGTGTCAAACTACGAGAACTATGTATTTGACCGAGTTAAAAATTAATTGCAACTCTAATCGAATAAAAAACAAATTTTGTGATTTTTTTTCTATATTAATACCTAAATTATCAATAAAACTAATGAAAATAAGTAAATGTATTTTTCAAATATGTGTGATGCATTGTTAAGATGTCGAATCTCTCTTATTATTTCATTTTTAGTGTAACAATTAAAGTGATAATTTGAAATCATTCACGTTGGTCAATATTCCTAATTTAATTGAAAGCCTCTCTCGATAACAATTAAATATATTCTCCTTGTATTTCTCGATGAAAGATACAAACATGATAAATGTATTAACAAGTAATAGAACACATTTTGAAACCATATAAAGTATAGATGTATATTTTTATCTTTTATCGAACATTACAATGTTTATTATATTGTGCTTAAATCCTATTGTCTTTTTTGATAACAATAAAATCCACTAACAATTCAATTTGTGATCAAGCAATTGAAAAAACCAATAAAAACGATAATAAAAATCCACAAATCAAATCAAATTAACGTCAAATTAATTAATTAAAAACTAAAATATCATAACAAGTGGTCATCTCATCCTAACAATGTATAAAAGTAGTCTAACATATCGAAATTACAAGAAATCATATTTAAGTGAAAAGACATAACTCGAATTTTTGATAAATTGAGAAGATGAAGATGAATTTTGAAATCTTGAATCTCTTCAATAGTTTCTTGATAAATATCCACTTGCGTCTTCTCTTCTTTGCCCAAAAATAAAATTTGAATCTTCACTTGAAATCCCCTTCAATTCTCTCACAAAACTATGATTTTTTTCTCCTTTGATGATAATAATTGATGAATATTGAAGTATAATATGCATATGAGAGATCCCCAATATATATTCTACTGTTATGTATTTGTAGGAGTTGAAAATCACATCCAAATTGGTTTCCAAAAAAGTTTCAATCGAATAAGTAAAGTTGTCTTCATGCGCGAATTGTTTGTCTATGCATAACAGTCAATATTTTGTCCATAATTTTCTATCCCGATATCCGACTTACGCGATTCAAAGTGTGTTGGAAAGCTAGTTCAAAGGGCTACAACCTTTTTAGAAATAGATTTTTCAATTCAAATGTTTACTATACAAAAAATGGGTCTCAATATTCGGCTAAAAAATTGAAATATAACTTGTGCGATTGGAAATTAATTTCGATAATATTTTGATCATATTCCATTCATTTTTGAGTTATAATTCCATCCAATTATCTCCTAGCAATCTTCAAAGTATCATCTTGTGGTTGGAATCATCTATTGAGTATTTGCAATTTGCTCATCAAACTTTGAACTTTTTCCCTTTTCCTTGATTTTCTTTTATTTATTACAATTTCTCATTCAATCATAGAGTTTAACCTATATAATATAAAATACAGCAATTTAGGTTATATTTTGCAAAATAATTGCCAAATATCGATATTTTAGGCTCTAAATAAGTGTATAAAATACACTTATCAAATATCCAGAAACTTAAACATTTGTTTGTTCTTGAACAAAATTATAACCTAAATCACAATAAATACACAATCATGCAAAAATATTTAGTTAGATAATCTAGCCTTTTATCTTAATATTTGAAATTATAGTACTAAACTACAAACTATTTCACAGTTATAATTCCAAACCAATATCTACTCTTCCAATGTTAAATTGACGTGTATATGTGAAGAATTAAGCAGACAATCATGAATATACAAGTTGATTCAATTCTCGACCATCTGTTGTCAAAAATATCATTTCACCTCTCGTATGATTTACATACTCCCGAACTTGTTCTTTTTTCACTCTTTTCCCAGTGTGTAATCTAATGTTGAATTTTTCATAACTATCATCACACTCTCTAGTTCAAGTAGACTCTACTAATTGTAAGTCAACACATCAATAAATAAGGATTCTCCAATTCTTTGATTGCTTCGACCTCTAGGACTAGACTAGGCTAATAATTCTCCATCCAAAGTCAAGTCTTCTCAAATAAGTGTTTGGGGTTTAATCAAAACATTTGGTGCGTCTTCTGTTTCATACACTTGTTTTTTTCAGTTTTTTTTTTTCTGCACTCCCTTTCCCTTAAGCTTTCTATATGACTCGTGTAACAAGCTTTTGGCCGATGACTCCAAAATCAAATGATTTTAAGGCACTAGGTTGTAAATACCCTAGCAGACTTAATAACTTGAGTCTAAAGGCTATGAAGAGATGTCTTTTATATATTATTTTACCATGATTGGTGCAATACCCCTCTTAAAACAACTATCTAATCAAACTGACATTTAACTTAAGACTTTTGCCCAATTTTATCCTATTAATCTAAGACAATCCACACATAAATTTTCGCACAAAGAATCTTCATTCACATTCTTATCTTCCTACAATCGTAAAACCATCCCCGAACTATGCTAAATTTGGTCTAAGGATGATTAATATATGATAGTTTTGGGTATAACATCTATGTTCAATCTATCAACATATCCAACATATGAATCAGCTTATTGCATCATGATAAAAAAAACTCAATTATAGTGCGTGTATAATATTAAGTTTTGCATAATTAAGCATTAATCAATCTAGCATGCAATCTATTCATTGTTCATAAATCAATACCAAATTTCAAATATAATCATCATTGCAAGTTATGTTATCTAATCCACAAAAGCAAACAGCCTAATAAAATAAAATAAAAAATTATATATTTTTTTATATATACTAAATGCAAAACCAAATACAAAAACACTCAAAAGCATACTAAAAATAAAAATTCAAAAGTTTTTTCCGCCCTCAAGCTTAAAACCGACATTGTCCTCAATGTCATAAAACATAAGTAAGAATATAAGAGGATGTGGAGAAAAAGGAAGAAGGTACTCTTCAGAGTTTTTTTTTTTTTTTTGTTGAATGTGTGAAGATCTATTTGTCAATCCTAACTTGTACTTTGCTAAGCTCCTTCCAATGTCAATATCCATGGTACATATCAAGAGGGCAAAAAAACAATCAAAAGAATAAAAAGAAAATTCATTTTTGACTTAATTAATGTTTTTATTTAAATAGGTTAAGTGTCAATGATGAAGATGACCCCCAAACTGAATTTAAACGTACCTATAAATAATGCAACCTATAAATCAAGAATAACACTACATGCAATCCAATACGGAAAACAAAATAAATAAAAAGATTAGAAAATTGGGTTGCCTCCCAATAAGCTCTTATTTTATAGTCTTTAGCTAGCCGTTACAGAAGGGCTGATCATGGTGGTTCATGCTAGAGTCTTGCAGCCTTACGGTCCTTGCAATTTCCAACTTTACATCCTCTTTTTGCCTTTCAAACTTTGAGTTCTCCATTCTCCTTTCGAGTAAGGCTCCCTAGATGTTTAGGTTTTGTCTCATTTGACATTTGTTGAACTTTTTCAGCAACATATTTGACTTCCTCCAGAACTAATGGTTGCTTGGGTGGATTATGTAATTTAAAGATCTCATGCGCGTCCTCCAACCTCATAGTCATCTCACCATTCTCCATGTCAATCAAAGTTCAACTTGTTGCTAAAAGGGTTGACCTAAGATAATTGGTATATCATGGTCGTTTTCGAGGTCCATAACAAGGAAGTACGTCGGGAATATCAGCTTCCCAACTTTGATGAGCACATCCTCAACCTTATCCCATGGATATCTGATGTTCCTATCTGCCAGCTGCAGCATCACATTCGATCTCTTGACTTCCACAACTCCTAGTTTCCTAAAAGTAAACAAAAACATTAAATTTACACTTTCACATGTATCACATAGAGCATTAAAATGAAATTCTCTGCCTAGTAAAATAGGTAAAGTGAAACTCCTTGGGTCTTTGAGTTTTGGTGGCAATTTATTTTGTAGCTTTCACTGCTCTCTTCGGTTAATGCCATTTCTTCCTAGTTTGGAAGTTTTTTTCTTAGATATCATGTCCTTCAGGAACTTTGTATACATCGGGATCTGTTGTCTAGCATCGATTAATAGGATATTGATGTGGAGCTTTTTCAACATATCCAAGAACTTTTCGAATTGATTATCAAGTTTCTTCTTTTGCAATCTTTGTGGAAAAGGTAGTGGTGGCACAAATTCTTTAGTATGAGCGATTTCTTTAATCTGTGGGTCCTCAGATAGTCTTTTTGTCTATGTTTATTTGTTCTGCTCAGATTCATCTAATTGCTCCTCAATCATGGTATGTACATTTTTTTTTGTAGTAACTAGTCTCTTTACATTAATCTCTGGCAGTTGATCTCCACTGAGAATAGTTATAGCTTCAATCTATTCTTTCTCCACAAACTTCACTCCATTACCTGCTGTTTGGGATTTCTTTTAGTGTCGCTCGGCAATGCCCCTGGTAGCCTCTCTGAAAGTGCTTTTGCTATTTTTCCCATCTGATTTTCTAAATTTTTTTATGTCAGCTCCTTGAAATTGCAAACTCTTATCCGTTCTTTGCATGTGTTGAGTAGATATTTTCGCCAACTTAATCACAAAATCTTCTAATGAAGACTTTTTCTCATTCTGCTGAAAATCTGGCGGTGCAGTTTGTTGTAGTGCGATCTGAGCACCCTGATTGTTGTACCATTGTAAAGTTGGGTGATTTCTCCAGCTTGGGTAATAGATGTTAGGATTTAGATTGTGTTGTTGCCTTTGAGAATTCTAAGCATAATTTATATCCTCTACTGACTGAGCAAAAGGACTACCCACGATGCAATCAACACTATTATGATTTCCTCTATAATGCTTGCATTCAGTCCCATTGTCTGGGTTGGGTTCATGTGATCTACCTTTTGTGCCAATGATGTCAATTGTGCTGAAATTGATGTCAAAGACTCAACTTCGAATACCCTAGCAGCTCTCTTTCCATTATTCCTTTCAGTTGGTCAAAGAGTACTGGTGAATGCTAGATCCTCTATGATTTAGTAGACTTCATCCGTTGTTCTTTTTGTGATAGGACCATATCATGCATAGTTTACATTAGCCCTTCTTATCGATTTAGACCAATGTAGAAATATTGCAGCTGAAGCCATTTCTGCAATCCCTATTGAGGGCGTTGACAGATAAACCACTTGTATTGTTCCCAAGCATCTGAATAGCATTCTTAGTCTAGTTGTTGGAATATGGTAATCTTGTCCATCAACTTTGCAATACTTTTCGATGATAAGTATTTGCTATGGAATTTCTGACTCAATTGGTTCCATGTAGTGATACTTTGAGGTGGACAAGTGTCTAACAACTCTTTAGTTGAGTCTCTCAATGTATATGGGAAAAAAGGCTCGGTCTGATTGCTTCATTGGACATCTCGGATACTCGTTAATTAGACACATATTCATAAATCTTGATATATGAGCATTGGGATTCTCCGTAGCTTTCCCAAAGAATTGTAGCGCGTTTTGGAACATGTTAATCACATTAGTCCTCAAGTGAAAGTTTGCCTAACCAAATGTCGGATATACTATGCTAGATTGGTTTTCCACAATCGGTGGAACCATATATTCACCCATGAGCCTTATATTTTCATTAGTTACAACCACATTTTGTTGTACTAACCCCAAATTAGCCCGATGGCTACTTGATTTGGATTTTCCTCTACCATGTCTTCTTTTTCCTGTTTTTGGTGTGTTTCCAACTATTATATTTTTGGAATGTTGAATGTTTGTTTGATCACCAAATCAAATCAAATAAGATCACTAGTTCTAGAACTTCGAATAAAATGTCCTAAAAAATGGAAGTAAATAATATTGTAAAGTTTTTCTAATAAATTAAAAAAAAATAAACAAAAAAATTCAAATTAAAGCTAAAATTAATTAAAACTAATTAAATATAATAGTACTCAGAAACGGCGCCAAAAACTTGATCATTCGAAAACTCACAAGTGCAAGGGATCTTGGTCAAGTAATATAATGATGAATAGAGTGTTGAATCACGAGAACTATGTATTTTACTGAGTTAAAATTAATTGCAACTTTAATCAAATAACAAAAAAATCTTGTGATTTTTTTCTATACTAATACTTAAATTATCAATAAAACTAATTAAAGTAAGTAAATGTGTTTTTCAAATATATGAGATGTATTACTAAGATGTCGAATCTCCATTATTATTCATTTTTAGTGTAACAGTTAAAGTGAAATTTTGAAATCATTCATGTTGGTCAATATTCCTAATTGAATTGAAAGTCTATCTCGATAGCGATCAAGTCTATTCTTCTTCTACCTCTCGATGAAATATACAAACATGATAAATACAGTAACAAGTACTAGAACACCTATTGAAATCATATAAAGCATATATGTATATCTCTATCTTTTATCGGATCTCGCAATGTTTATTATATTGTGTTTAAACTCTATTGTCTTTCTCGATAACAATAAAATCCACTAACAATTCAATTCATTATCAAGCAATTGAAAAAACCAATAAAAACGATAGTAAACATCCACAAATCAAATCAAATTAATTAATTAAAAACTAAGAATATCATAACAAGGGTTCATCTCATCCTAACAATGTATAAAATTAGCATAACATATTGAAATTACGAAAAATCATATTTAAGTGAAAAGACATAATCCTGATTTTTGATAAATTGAGAAGATGGAGATGAATCGTGAATCTCTTCAATGGTTTCTTGATAAATCTCAACTTGCGCCTTCTCTTTTTTGCCCAAAAATCATGTTTGAATCTTCACTTGAAATCCTCTTCAATTCTCTCACAAAACTATGAATTTTTCTCATTTGATAATAATAATTGATAAATATTGAAGTATAATATGTATATGAGAGATCCCCAATATGTATTTTGCTGCTATGTATTTGTAGGAGTAGAAAATGGGTCGAAAGTCACGTCCAAATTGGTTTCCAAAAAAGTTCCATCGAATAAGGAAAGTTGCCTTCACACGCGAATTTTGTCTCTGCACGGCAGTCAGTATTTTGTTCATAGCTTTCTCTCCTGAAATCCGATTGAAGCAATTCAAAGTGTTTTGGAACTCTAGCTCAAAAGGCTACAACTTTTCTAGAAGTGAATTCTTTTCAATTCAGACGTTTACTATGCCAAAAATATGTCTTAATAATTGGTTAAAAATCTGGAATATAACTTGTGCGATTATGAATTGATTTTGATAATATTTTGATCATATTTCATTCCCTTTTGAGTTTTAATTCCATCGAATTGTCTCTTAGCAATTTTCAAAGTATCATCTTGTGGTTCAAATCAACTATTTAATATTTACAATTTGGTCCTTCTCAACTTGGTACTGTATGTTGATTTGACAACAACCAATTAATAGTTAAGCCTTCCCAAATTGTTACTGTTGTTGACAAGACAATAATATGAAAGATACATGCACATTCTTTCCTATAAAATGGAAGACATTATCCCTAGGGAAAAAGGGGAGGGGAAGTCTTAACAACTTCATATTTCAAATATCCACTTTGATAAAAAGACTTATAGTTTGTAAGTAATTATCAATAAAAATCTTTATTTACACTTTAAGTTGGCTTGAATTTTGTTTATACAATTTTCGACGTCAACAATTTCTACCCAATATAATTGTATCAATAGTGAGTGCTCGAATGTTGATTCTATTAATATCAACATTGAATGTGAAGCATATTACAAATTCCATTGTTGCTTTATTGCATCACTCTCTATGCGGTAATTAAAGAACACAGTCATTTGCTATTTCTTTTTATAAATGAGTAATCTCATCATATATCATATTGAACTATTTCATTTAAAAGTCTAATCTTTGAGGCAACAAAACTATCGCTCATATGATGATATGCTAGTTTTTTTTTAAAAATTAAAATTTATTTACTTTTTTATTTTGTTTTTTTGAGTCCATAAAACGTTCACCTTTCATTGCTTCGACTATTCACAATTCAGCCTAATATATTTCTATTATAATCCGAACAAACCTATTAAACTCTACTTTAGTTTAAGTAATAAATAACATATTAATAATAAAATTGTTGAACTAGAGCATACAAGCGCCCATGGCCTAATGGATAAGGCGTCTGACTTCTAATCAGGCGATTGTGGGTTCGAGTCCCACTGGGCGTGTGCGCATTCTTTAAAAAATATTTTCTTTTCTGTCTTTTGCTTCTGTTTGTTATATGTATAAATTTTAGGGAAATACATGGAAATAGCCTAAAAAATCAGGCCATTTATTTATTTTGGCCTTTGACTATTTTAAAATTTTAAAGTTTCGAAAATACCCTTAATATAAAAAGTTTCAAAATAAGTCATTCTAATATAAAATAAATTTCATTTTAGTCCTTAAAAACTTTAATTTAGTATTCGACAAATTCTTTTGGAATTAAAACTTAATTCTTTCACCATCAACTCTTTCCACCTTAATTGAGTCCAAAACATTCGATATTAATTTTAACTAATTTTGTATTTTTGTTAATAATTGTATTTTTGCATAAACCCCCCTAAAAAATGATATCAGAGTCCTAGAGATCATGGAAATTGAAAATAATGAGGATATAGAAACTGAAGTTTATAAAATGATGAAAGGATATGCTTTAAAAGGAAAATTTGATTGGAAAAAATTTAGAAAAATTAATAAAGCAGAATTAAATTTAAAACCACCAGGAGAAAATAGATTATTTAGTATTTTAGGATTAGCCTTTAAAAGGAAAAAGTTAGTTATTAATGAATATCACGAGATAGAAAAAGCCATAGATGTAAAACATACACACGGAAAAATAAAGTTAAATTTAATAACAAAAAGAAATATTAATGAATTCTTAGGAAAATTAAAACAAGAAAAAAGAAGTAAAATATCTTATGTCTACCTTGTTGGAGTACAAATAATAATAAAATCATGTTTTAAAGAAGGAATGAATAGCCATATAATACTTAGTTTACAAGATGAAAGATGTATAACTGCAGAAAATGAAAATTTAGGAATAGTTAAAGGAAATTTAGCCTATAAAAAATTGAAATTTACTTGTTATCCAAGATATTGTGTGTATATAAATGATAAAAATTTAGATGATTGTCTTAGTCTACATTTTAAGATGCCTAATAAAATACTAAAAATGATAATAAAATCTTTACTATATTATATCAAGGACTATATTGTTATACAAATAGTAATTATGGAAACATATATAAGGAAAAACTTTTTATAGAAATCGATGCAAAATTTAGAGAAATAGGAGAAGCAATTCTACCTAGAGAACAAGATATTGAGGAAATAGAAAATTTTGAAATAGAACATGATGATACTATAAGTATTGATCAACCTTTAATACAAAAACAAATAACTTATAAAGAAAATAAGATAATTATTGGAAATAGTAGTACCGCAAGACATAGTATTTCAAAAATAAAACAAAATAAAAATAGTAGTGTCTATGGAATAAAAGGAAAATTCTTTAATGGAAATAAATGAAAGTAGACTATTTATTGATACTGGAGCAAGTCAGAATCATATTTGCTCTCTTATAGATGAAGGAATTAAAAAGAAAAAAATAGAACCATATAGTTATAGAGATTTTGAAGGAAAAATAAACTCTTGTGAAATCATACGACAAGTTCAAATTAAATTTGGAAGTTTATTATTAAACATAGAATGTTATATAGATAATAATATGAATTTTAATGAACATCCAATATTATTAGGAAATTCATTCTTAGATAGTCTAGATAATTATAAAATAGACAAGGGAGGAATAACTACATATTGCCCTAAAGAAAAATGAGTAGAGAAATAAAATTTTCAATGAATGTATATATATACAAATAACTGTATTCGAATAAAAAATAACTACTTGTGCTTTAATAGATACATGAGCTGAAATAATTGTCTTTACAGAATTCTTATTACCAAAATGGATAGA
This sequence comes from Fraxinus excelsior, assembly GCA_019097785.1. NCBI lineage: Eukaryota > Viridiplantae > Streptophyta > Magnoliopsida > Lamiales > Oleaceae > Fraxinus > Fraxinus excelsior. The sequence goes on from CM032630.1 coordinate 30,087,832, forward strand.
AAACAAACAACAATTAACTCTACAAGGAATAACTGGAGCAAAAGAATCATTAAAGTACAAAAATGAAAATATAGAAATTATAATAGGATCTAAAATAGTAACCGTAAAAAATGTTTACCAATATAATATAAATGATTGTGATATTATTCTAGAAAATGACTTTTTACAATAGTCTAATCAATATGACTTTTTACAACAGTTTAATTAATATAGTCAAAATATTTATACTATTCAATTAAGAACCCCATGTGGACATTTACTAAAGATTGCTAGAGAATTTAAACCATTCAGAGTTCAGTCAGCTTAGCGTGGTGAAAAAATAGAATTTATATCAAAATTACTCAAATACTCAATCAGAACAATTACTATTGCCCAAATAAAAGATTTTTTTAGCAAAAAATTATAATGATAATCCACTTGAAAAATGGGAAAAATAAAAAATTACAGTTAAAATAGAATTACTTGAACCTACAATCATTATTAAAGTCAAACATGTGCTTTATAATCAAGAAGATAAAGAAGAATTTCAAGTACAAATTCAAGAACTTCTTAATAAAAAACTTATAAGAAGAAGTAATATCACGCATAGTAGCCTAACCTTTATGGTTAGAAATCATGCAGAAATAAAAAGAGGAAAACCTATAATGGTAGTAAATTATAAAGATCTTAATAAAAATACTAAATTTGATAGATATTATCTACCAAATAAAGAAGTCTTAATAAACATAGCTAAGAATAAAAAATTCAAAATTTGATTGTAAATCTTAGGGCTGGACAAAAGTTCTTGGACCGAACCGAACCGAACTAAACCGAACCGAATCGAGCGGTTCTTTAGAAATTAAATACCCGAATGGGTATATGAATCGAGAACCGATGGGTTTGGTTCGATTCTCGGTTCTAGGCCAAGAACCAAATCTAAATAATTTTTTTAATTTTTTATATTTAATTAATTAAAATTTTTAATTTTTTCTAAACAAATTAGCAAATTAATTTGGTAAATTTAATTTTTGGTATTTGTATATATTGAATTAATTTTATTGGACAACTTGTTATTTATATGATTTTAAATTGTGCTACGTTAATTTGTAATAGTTACGAATGTACATGTTATTAGTGATATTTATGTAGTGTCAGTTAAAAAATTTAATTATGGTACGGAATCGAACCGAACCGAACCGAACCCGAACGGTTCCATAATTATATTTGGACCCGGCGATTCCATTTATTAAATACCCGAAAATTTTGGGTCGGTTTGGTTCTGGAGAGAACCGAACTGGACCATGTCCAGCCCTAGTAAATCTGAATTTTGGCAAATCAAGCTAGAAGAAAATAGTATAGCATTAACAGCATTTAGTGCCAGTCAAGGACATTATGAATGGATAGTTATGCCATTTTGATTAAAAAATGCACCACATATTTATCAAAGAAGAATGGATGAAATTTTTAAAACTTATAATTTTCTTATTGTTTATGTTGATGATATACTTGTTTGTTCAGAAACATATGAAGATCATCTTAAACATTTTAGAAGTTTTGCTATACTTTGCTCAAAAGAAGGTATAATACTTAGTCAGAAAAAAGCAGAAGTATCAAAAAATGAAATTGAATTTTTGGGAATGATAATAAATAGTGATGGAATAAAATTACAACCTCATATTTCAAAAAAAATAATTTTATTTCCTGATAAACTAGAAAATAAGCAGCAAATTCAGAAATTTTTAGGATGTCTTAATTATGCTGAAAGATTTATATAAAAACTTACAGAATAAAGAAATAAATTGCAGAAACTATTAAGAAAATCAAATAAGTTAGGATGGAATGAAGAACATACTCTTTGTGTTAAAAATTTAAAAGAAAATTTTAAAAATTTACCTAAATTTAGATTTCTTGATGAAAAGAATAAATTAATTATACAAACAGATGCATCAGATTTATATTGGAGTGCTTTATTAAAAATCGATTTAAATGAAATTTGTAGATATACTAGTGGAACATTTAATAATGCTGAAGTAAATTATTCAATCAATGAAAAATAATTATTAGCAGTTGTTAAAGGAATAAATAAATTTAAAATATTTTTGTTACCAAAAGAATTTATTGTTCAAACCGATAATACTCAACTTAATGGATTAGTAAATAATAAATTATCAAATTCACCTCAACATAGAAGATTGCATGGATGGTAAGTGTTATTATCCTTTTATAGTTTTAAATTTGAATATATTAAAGGAAAAAATAACTTATTTGCTGATTTCTTGAGCATGAATCATGAATATGGAAAAGATTGAAACATTTACAAAGGAATTACAAAATCTTTTAACAAATTTTAATGCAGATTATCTTGCTGTCCAAGAGGATCATCTTGATATTCGACAAACTTTGTGCGATTTATCAAACAAGGTTGTTGAGAGTGGAAAAAAGATTGAGAAATTAAACAATAATAAAGAAAAAATAGTTGAAAAATTGACAAAATGTTTAAAGTTTTTTGTAACTTGCAGCCAGGAGTACCCTCCTTTAGAAAAAGGTGAATACATCCAAAAGGCTAGTCACATCCCATTTCGGGAGATTAATATATCCACCTTAAGTGGAGATTCGAAATTTAAGAGAAGTGACTTTCTTACCACGCAAGAGGAAAAAGTCATAAATAAGGGTTCACAACAATCACCCGTCAGTATTGACAAATTGTTGGAAAAATTTACAAGTGGAAAAGGAGTCACTCACCTTTTGGGTGAAACATCCTTATCAAAAGGCCCATTGGAACAGCCTACTGTTATCAGTGAATTCTAAGAAAATAAAAAATCATCTACTGGTGACCTCAAATCTCCAAAAGGAATAATTACAACTCATCATGTTAGAACCAATTTACATCCTATAGAGAAGGAGTATTACAAATTCTTAGAATGGATATATAATTTCAGATAAGGAAGTTCTCTTTACTTAACAGCTCTTCCAACGGCGATTTATCCGAGGATTAGTGCAGTTCAAGGTGCAGATCCTATTATTGTTCGAAAATTGGCAACATTTGGATTCTTAGATCGACTCTTCCCAAGAGCAGATCTAAAAGAAATTGAACAATTTGATAGAGAATTTATTAATTGTGTCAAAAAAATATAGTGATAAACAACCAGTTGAATTGAGATTCTATACTATCAGCCATGAGTATAAAGAACCAGAATGGTATGGAGAACATCATCTTGTCACTATTCAAAAAAATAATGGAAATCCACTCAATGAGATTCAGATTTTTAAAGAGGTGCCCACTATAAACAAAAAATGGATGATTTACAGGTGAGCCCTTGGAATCAAATCAGTTTGCTCAACCATGCAATTTTTCTATGGAGAAAAATATATGGTGTATGGAATGAGTAATAATTGGATCCTTATCTGTAGAGGAGACAAGGAATCAAAAATCCTCAAGGATAAGATTTGTGAAATATTGAATGATCAATTCCTTAGAAGTGAGAAATGCATAAAAGAAGCTTGCAGATTGATGGGACACGCCCACAAATAAAGGACGATAAGAAAGCAACATCACAAGACAGCACCATGTGAGCATTAAAGAAAGAGAAGACATCTGTTAAAACTAGAATAAAGTTGCCGACACTGGAATAAAAGTAGCAGACAAGTGCTTTGATTATTTCAACTACTTTGAAGAAATTATTGTACTTTTGCTTTTGTGTTGTAAAATTTCGATTGGCTAGAAGTTTATCGGTGAAGTGAGAGCCTCTTTATAAATTAAGACTCTTCTTACTTGAAGAAAGATGACCAAAAAATTCACAGAAAAGATATATTCTCTCAAAATGATCTTTATAATCACTTTCTTGAAAGAGTAGAAACCACTCTTCGAAATATCAATCTTTGTAAAAATCTTTGTATAGTAGCTTTCAAGTTATCATCAGATCAATAAAGTTTTTAAGTTTGAAATAAATCTTTTATTATGCTTTGAGTGTTGTTCTATACAGTGAGTCTGTTTGAGAGTTTTGAATGCCCTTGTGTCCGTTTTGCTGTGATACTGTTGGACTTTGGCCAACTCTTGTGACGAAGGTGACCAGGAATATATAATATTCTTGCTATTTGGCGAAGCGTGATAAGACCCTTATTTTAAACTACGAAGAAATTTATTGTCTGAAGATTTGTTTGAAAATTATTATATAAGAATTTTTATAGGATTATATACTTTGAAGAACTTTTCATTATGGAAACTTACGAATTGTATTATAGAATTATACCTTTTAGATATACTAATAGTATTGATTATAGTCACATAATAGATATCCCAGAAACTTATGATAGTTATACTAGAGGAATAAATTTCATAAAAAGAGATTCTAGATATTATAAAAAATGTCTTACAATTGCTTATTTTGGATTAAAAGAAATATTACCTAAAGAAATAATAAAAATAATTATATTTTTTCTGGTTAGATAGTGAAAATAGTGAAAGAACATTTGAAAATATAGAGCAATATAATAATTATAATAATGTTGCTGAATTATATGATTTTGATTTTAGTTTTGATGATAATGAACAGAAGAAATAAAAATATTCATAAATATAATTTAAGGAATCACATAAAAAACCTATAAATGAGAAATCCTATATCAAATAGATTACCACAAGAATATAAGAAATTAAAATTTAATCTAACATTAAAATTTTATATATCTATGATTAACAATAAATTAGGTCTTTTTAAATTAAAAGAATATCTAGAATACACAACTGTTAAAGAATAAAAATATGTTTGGAATAACTAAAGAATTTTGTGATAATAAAATAAAATTTTTAGAAAAACAAATAATAACCAGAAGTAATCGAAGAGAAATTGAAAAAGAAATTTTTAATAGGAATAAAATTAAAAGAGAATTAATAAGAAATGAAATTACAAGAGAATTAAGAAGAGAAGAACAATTAAGGAGAGAAATAGAACAAATGATAAATAATATAGTAGTAAATCCTTTAAACCTACCAGACTAATATGAGTTTACCAACAAAAATAAGATTTGATAAACAAGAAATAGAAAATATAAGACTACCAATATGAAGTTATCAAACTAGATGATGTAATACAACTATGTTTCAACCTTTAAGTTCATGGGGAAATATTGATGGATTATTAAATATAACTACAAATTGGACTAATGCATTTTTATAGCAACAATTAGGACAAATAAAGACTAAAGATATAGAAGCTATAGATGTAATTAATAACATAGGCCCAAAAGATGAAATAGCTAAGGAAAGATTAAAAGTTTTAAGTAAAAAATATGTCTTCAAAGAATAATGTGAATGTGTTTAGAGAATAAGCATAATGAACAACCACCCATCAATTTGTGCATAGGCTTGGTTATTTATAGGAGAGAATAATTAGGTTGAATGGGCCGAAAAATATTTCAAAATAGAAAATTAGGATTTTTCATATCGGCATGTCGCTCGAGCGAGAAGCGGCGACAGGTGAGCGATAGACAATCAATCTGCTTTTGTCGCTCAAGCGCCAATTATGTGAGAAGCTAGCGAAAATGTGGCGCCGTGTTTCACCTCTTTTCATGTTCGAACCCTAGACCTCATAATCAAATTTGTACAAATTGTACCCTAGGTCATTGGCTTTTACAACACGTTACAAATTAGTCATTTCGTCCAAAGAATCACCAACACTTAAAACCTAACAAACTCACCATTTGTCATTCTATGATAAAACTATACAATAAGTCAAGGAAAACTAAAAATAAAATCTAAACTACCCAATCTTCATCAAACTGATGTTTCTTGCATTCCTTAACCTATTTCCTAGAATCTACAACTCAAATACCCAATATAAAAGCACGTAATAAAAAAATAATAAAATCATTAAACACATGATATCAAAATTAGCTAGATTGAGGCGTAACACTAATGTTAATCCAAACACCAACAAAAACAAAAACATCAAAAACTCGAGCAGCTAGGTAGATATGGTTTGGAATGAAATGCAATCAATAAATCTCCCCATATCAATCTACTTCAACTAAAAAATTTAAATTCTCTCATTCAAAACTTTTACTTCTTCACTTAACTCCCCATTTTGTCATAAATGAGGAAGGGATCGATAATTAAAAACTTTTAATATTAACATATAATAACTCAAAAATGCAGTTGCTAGCATGCACAAGTATAATCAATGTACAATCAACATTCCTACATACTTAATTTAAATTAACATGGAGTAAATTGTATAAGTGACACATATGTGTAGAGTGTCAATAATCATTTGTAAGTAGGACTATAAACCTTAATTTTGTAAGAAATGACATGTTAAACATCACTGTCAATAAGTGTATTCCTTTACTTATGAAAGTCAAACCCTTTAAAGCACATTAAAACTTATAAGGAAAAGCTCATTTTGTTTGGATATTTTCTTTTCTCCCCCTAACTTTGAGTATATTTTATTTTAGTATCTTTCAATATTTTAAGTTCATTATTATTTTCACATCTTAAGTTCAGACTCTTCTCCATTAACCGACTAAAATGACCCATTTAGTGAGCTTTATGTTGATTAACTCAAATCAGTTGACCATATGCACTAAGTTAAGAAAATCCCGCAGACTTAATTGCTCGAGTCAAATAGACTCTAAAGAAAAATATAAGATATTGAGATTTTTATTACCGGGGATAAACTTGAGTTTATGTCTAATAAATAAGGTCAATTCATGTTCAAAATCACATTACTAACATGTGATCATCATCCAAAATCTCACACACGCGGTTGAGTCCCACTAACAATATCATAGTATGTGCAGTGCAGATGGTATATGAAGACACATATACTAAGTGCTCCATAATAACATAAGTCATCAATGAAAATTATATTACAGTTCATCGATTAAACTCATATTTGATTACAACAAACAAATTCAAGTATTTTATATATTATGTTTGTAAAAATAATATCCCGCATTTTTTATTTTTCAATTTTTATTGTTTTTATTTTAAAGTATGAATGCACCAAATAAATAAAAAATGTCAAACACAAAAAAATAAAAATAAAAAACATGTATAAGCTTTCCACCTAAAAACAAATAAACAAATATGATGCGTGCATAAATCAATGTTACACAATGATAAAGCACGAGCATGCATCAAAAATACATAATCAGTTAGGTATGTAAATGCTCTTACCTTTAAGAAGACCGTGATCTATTTCAAAAATTCTCAAATCACTTTCCCATTCATCTGTGTCATTAACTTGGTCAATTAACTCACCTGATTAGTAAGAAAGTCAATCTGACCAACAAATTGATGATTCTTATTTCTATTTAAGTTTCGATTTTTATTTCTGTTCAGGAAATGACAATATTTAGGTTTTATGTGTCCTAACTCACCGCAATGAAAACATGTGGGGATAAAAACAAGACTAAAGTTATGAGATTGATGATATCTATTCGTAGGTTGGTGGGTCCTACGCTGTCTAGTACTCCTCTCATGTCCTATATATCTCTTATTCTTAGGTTCAGGATTAGATACATGTTTAAACTGGTCAGTACTAGGGACAAATGTGGTCTTGGATGTACTAGGAACATTATGATCATTTTTATTATATCATAAACCTCTCTTATTACCAGCAAGTTTGCCTATTCCTAGAATGTTAATTCTTTTGTCCACAAAATCGCCAACAATAAAAACCTAACAAAGTATGTTTTCAATCAATTAAGGATCAGTTGTAGAAATCAAGTGATCAGTTGCAAAAAATCAGCAGCCAACAATAATGGAACAAAATTTAGTTTCTCTCTTATTTTTCTGAATCAATTTCTATCAAAACCAGATGATAGACACTAGCTTTATAACATTATTGTACTCCTATAACCTCTGAAATTTGTTACATGTAATACTCTATATATTGGAAATCAATACAAGCACATATAGAACAAAAGCAGCACAATATAAACACTATGTTATGCTCCTGTTTGTTGTAAATTAAAATTAGATTTTTAGTAGATTTTGATAAAACTTGATGAAATGTGTAGTTGAAAAATTGTGGGTCCTATAAATTGTGTGGTTAAAATTAATTATTGACTTTGACTTGATATTAAAATCAGATTTTAATTTGTAACAAACATGGGCTATATCTCTTATGCTCAATTTATTCTCTTTACATTTTCACTGTCCACCATTTTTTGGTTTTCTTTATCGCTTTGTTCCCTTCCACTTGTGTTTTCTAGCTTTTTTATGTTCCTCACGTGTTTTCTTTATGTAATTTCTATAGTATTTCTCACAGACGGTGTCAAACTGTTGACCTCAAAAAATAAAATTAAAAATTTGTTTTTAATGTCAAAAATAGATTTTTTCATGCCAAAATTCTGGTAGGATTATGCCCATTTTTGGGGTTTTTTTTAAAGTGTGTTGGGTGACCTTTCTGTTTCAAGGAAGAAAGAAAAAAATTTTGGTATGATTTTGGCCAGAAAAAACATTTCAATTGGAGAATACTGAGATTTTCAACTATAGTGATGCTAATTTTTCCTTGATCCAAGGCTATTGTTAATGAGTAGAAGGCGGGATCTCTAATACTTTGTTACTTTTAGCTTTTAATTCTTTGATTTTCAACTAATTTCCAACCCTTCATTTTTATGAGTTGTTTTTCCATCATTATGTTTGAAGTTATGATTAACTCTAAGTTCAACATTTTGTTTGAGTTTTGTGGAGTTAATACCCTAAATAGTCACTGAACTTTGTCAACAGTTCCCAAGAGGTCATCGAACTTCAACACTTCCCTAATTAGTCACTGAACTTTGCAAAAAGTTCCTAAGAGGTCATTGAATTTCAAAACTACCATAAATAGTCACTGAACTTTGCTAAAACTTCTTAGGAGGTCACCAAACTTTGCAAATTGGGACCCCATACATCAATGATTCAATGACCCCTTATGAACTTTTTGCAAAGTTGAGTGACTATTTAGGAAAGTTTTGGAAAAGTTCAGTGACTATTTAGGGTAGTTTTAAAGTTCGTTGACCTCTTGGGAACTTTATAAAAAGTTTAGTGACTAATTAAAGAAGTTTTGAAATTCAGTGATCTCATGAGAACTTTTGACAAAGTTCAATGATTATTTAGGGTATTAACCCGAGTTTTGTGCTTTCGTGATACTTTTCATGCAATTTGTTAGGCATACACACGAAGATCATGTTGAATTGATTAGTTTACATATACAACCATGCTTGGTGTACACTTTATGATTTGACAGTTTAAAAAAAAAATTATTTTCCCATCCAATTAATTTTTGACAATCATGCAAGTGTCAGCATGATGTACAAATGACAAAGTCCTTACGTATATACCATTTGCAATAAGGATAATCATCTCAAAATAAGAATTTTTGTAACTACACCTCTATTAAGTTATAACATTCACATAGTAATAAAATTAGTTTCATCTCCACAGTATGACTATATTAAGATTTTACTGTTTACATTTATAGATGAGAACTACAACTAAGTTACTTATTTTTACAATAACTTTTAAAAATGAGTACTTCCACTTGAAAATGTCACAAACTAGTCTAAATCTGGGAAGCACTATGTGACCTCCATATTTTTTATACACTATTTTCACTCATGAAAATCTATTTGTCTTGTTCTTCACATATTATTACTTTTTATACATCTCATGTCACTTTATAAAATAACGGCTCTACGGAAGCCCAATTAGGCATTGCACACTGGGGACCTCCACTTGATGTTAATGGCCTCTTTTCGACTGCATTACGGTTCTGTGGCTCTAATTTAGTATGGACCGTTGAGCTCACCCAAATTGATTATGGGCGATTTTGACTGCATATCGACCGGTATGTATATCTCGTCAACATCATCTTTTGGCCCTTTGCTATGCTTCCTTGTACGGTCTAATCTCACAAGTTGTGACAATCCTTTCAGATCGATCTTTCAAAAAATGATCGAATCGGGCAAAATTGGCTATCAAACTCAACCCTTTTTAGCTTTTAAATTAATTTTCGGAATGTCTTGTTGAATATCTTTACGAGATTCCATAATTTTTCTTTTGCGTGGAAGAATAGATGGGCAATCCTCTTTAAATTTTTATTTTCCTAAATTATTTATATGTAACTCGCTAGTTTAATAGCTCATAAATTCTACTTTTTTAGCTAGACAGTGCTACACTTACAGACACTCACAATACATGGTGGGGGGTGTGGTTTTTTTTTTGTTTCATTTTTTATTCTGGTGGACCCCACACGTGAGGGGGTGTGAAATTTCTGTGAAAATTTTTTCTGTATACTTGGGATAATCCTTTTTAGCCTAATTTTGTAATTATGTTGACTTGATTTAGACGGGAGCCACCCTTTATAGTGTCCCAACTTATATTCTAGTCAAATTAATTATTGCAACTTAAAAATCATAAGTTATGAAAAGTTAAATATGTAGTTCTGTACCGCCAAACGAGGGTCGCGGGCTCCATAAAGTATCAAATTAAGATTTTATATTGAGAACGTGTCAACATGTGAAAGTTCATGCACCAAACTACATGACGACCCTACAACTCAAATTCCATCTCTTCCACACCACAATTTTTTGGACGGCTACTTTACGTCCACCAAAATTGCTTGAGAGACTTGATATGCATCCATAGCATATCAAGTTGGTGCTTAGAATGCTAAAGAATTTTTCAAAATTATTTTCAACCATAAATTTCATAAGACCCACAAATTTTTCTAACTTTTCAATCACACGTTCTAAAAAAATCATTTTTACTTGAAAATATGTGTTCAACAAGCTTTAGAAAGTATATAAAACTAAACATCATAATAAATAAATAAAATTTTATTTAGTGTTTGTAAGTTATATCCAATTATTATACTAAACATGTCAATATTGCAATATTTTATTAATCGTACTATGGTGGTTAAACTATTGACGAATACTCGTCAACATTGAGGGTCGGAACACGATATTGACTATTGTTATTGGCCAATAACGACCACTTTGCTAAGTTGAAAAACTACTTGTGGCATTAATATCTAATTAATAGAAGTTAGATCTAAAATTTATCTCCTATTGCTTCTATCTACAATTCAAAATTAATGGCTATGAATATTTAAATAAAAATAAAGGCATACTTAGTGATGCATGTGAAAATGAAAATCTTGATTAGTCACTCCGTCTTGTAGAACGGGTTAATGATAAAACAGCCACGCTCAGTGACAGGAATTGGTGCAAACTGCCCAACCAAATGCTGACACGTGTCCTTTGTTTTTTAAATCTTGTCACTTACCCTGTTCGTGTAGCATATCTCTGTAGAACATAAGAATTTAGTTGAAGCTCTTCAAGATGTCTTTTGTTTTCCATGTCAGCTTGACAAAATTCCTATCAAGTTACATAGGAGACTATTTATTATAAACATTGCTCATTTTGCTTTAAAAAAAGTAGTTTTAATAGTTAATTGAAGATTAAGGAATTTAAAGATTTCTAAAGATTCAGGAGTTAAAAAAATATATATTATTAATAATACAGTGCATGCATCTATGACGGCCGTTGGGGTTGATGAATTCAAAAAGTGGCTCATTTAGTGTGCTCAATCAATAGTCATTAGAAGTTTTTCAATAGAATAGTGATGATACTACAAAACTAAAATACAACACATTGTTGTCAAGAAAAATAATAATGACACTTGTACTATCAATATGTAATTATATACATTGATATACAGATAGCATTACTCCAAGAAAATAGGTCGAAAGGTAAGTTACAAATTTTATAAATTTGGAACCAATTGTGCGGTGTTTCCTTCAAACTATATAGAAGACAACATATGTACCGTCGAGCCTAGTTTTACTGCCACGAACATGCTTCCGTTCAATGTTCGTAAAGAACGCTTTAAAGTAAATTGGAAGACGTCAACACTTCCCATTTGCTAATATATCGAGATGTCAAAATGCATTCGGAGGATAGTCAATATGACACCAAGTTCGAAACAACAATCAAAGTCGTGCACTATCTCATTTGTATTTCTAAGCTTAATAAAATTAACAAATAAATACATATAATTTCTTTTACTCGAATTCAAATTATTTAGTAATTTTTAACGTGTCAACTCTAATTTTAACCAATGCGTTTTATTGGATTTACAACTTTTTTCAAATTTTCCAACTACATATTTTATCAGTATTTATCGAAATCTTTCAAAACTTTCATTAAAAAAACTTTGTGAAACAATTCCTTAATGATTTTACTTGACTAGATTTCTTTCTTGAAATTGCAAGTAAATAGAGCTATATCGAGTTATCTCACAGAGTTGGTGCTTTCCTCTCCTAAATTTTTTGATTTAGTGTTCAAACAAGAGTAAGAGACTTCGCGCAGGATCCTTTATATATATATTTATTGATAAGACCGGCCATGGTATTATAGTAGAAAGTTGTGGGTTACAAGTTAGTTCCAACTTTCATGTGGTTGGATATCGTATTCGAAGATAGAGTACTTAATAAGGTATAGAGTTTTATAAAATATCGAGTCCCTAAGGTAGGGATTCCCATGTGGTGGGGTGGGTCCAACGTTGTTACATGTGATGTATGCCGTACACGTTGTGCGTACAAATACCGCGCGCATTCGAAACCAAAAGTCGAAAAGATAATAATTATGGTCGTAATTCTCCATGTTCTATCAAGTATCAATGTAAGAAAGTGTTTTTAATCATGTTACATGTACATCATTTTTTACAATATTATATCACGTCACAACACACTATTGAACAATTTAGATTATAAAAAAAAAGCTTTTTACGATTCAACGAAAGTGTACATTAAAGAATTTACACTTCAACATTATTGAATATTTTTTTTATTGATTAGAGAACACAAAAAGGATTGATCAAGTTTAGGAGAGTAATCAATTAATATCCCATGCATTTTTTTTTCGTTCCTTTTTAATTTTTAATTTTTTTTTGTAACATTTTCACACAAACTCGTAAAATTTATTCATAATTAATAGCACGTTATCAATTACTGTTTATAAATGTCATGTTTAGGATTCGTTTGACATAATTTTTGAAAAGTCAAAAATTGTTTCTGAAACTAAGGGTTACTACTTTTGAATATATTTGAATAATTATCTGAAATTTTTAGATGATGTTATCTTAAGATAGCTTTCTCAAGAGCTCTACAATAAGAATAGAAGTTGTGCCAAATAAGCTCTTAACATTCTTTTTTAGGGGTTGGCAAAAGAATTGTAACCCTAAAGAGAGAAAAAGTTACTCTGATAATTTGTTTCATTTTTATTTTCTTGTAAAGATGGAAATTTCAGCCTCCATTTCTCTTTTTAAAACAAATTTTTTTATCCCATACTCATTTTTAACCACACATTTTTATTTAATGATTTTTTTATTTATTTTACAAATACATAAATTACTAAATAAATAATTACGTTAAATTAACGAAAATATTTAATTCATTAATAAATATGAAAAATATAGTACAATTAATAAAAACACTGCAAAAAGGAAAATATGAAATCATGCCATTAAAAAGTAGTGCAATATATATCGAATTTCGATATTATTATAAATTATCTGAAAGTTTATCTAATTTGTTTGAAAATTATTTTGACGATATTGGAGGACCTGGATGCGATCTTCCAGATTACTAAATTATTCACTTGTTTTATATATCATTTTCTTTGAATAATATTAGAGTAATGTCTATATGTGGTCGTTGTAATGTATTTCGTGTTAATTTTAAATAATTGTGTTTGTTATATTTTTAAGTTTTTTGTGTTGTAATTTTAATTAATTAATTAATTATTATTTTTTATATGATTAAAAAAATTTAAATAATAATAATAATAATAATAATTTATTGTATTTAAAAATATATAATACAAATAACACAAATACTCTTCATCAATTAGTTTGGCAAATGAAAAAAAATGGTAAATTAGACTTTGCTCCATTTGGCGCAAAATGGTGCAAAGTAAATAATATTGCACCAAATACTGTGCACCATTTAATGGTGCAAATTGTGGTGCCACTTGTAGAGCTTTGCACCAAAATATAGTGCATTTTGGCGTTACATTGCTAGCTTTGGAGATGGCCTAAGGGTCATTGAAATGGACAAGTGGTCATTTTCACAAGTTGTACATAAAATAATAATCGGAAATAATGAGCCGTAACCATCTTCAACCCTAAAATAATTATGACTATTAGAATAGACCATCAATTGGTCAAGACAATTCTCCAACTATATCATGTGATAATTGATTGACTAATGCTTTGTTTATAAATTTTTATCATGTGAGGTAATAATAATTGTTAAGATCCAAAGTGAATTTCATATTCATACATTTAATCGACCTCATTTGTCACATTGTGTGGGGATAATCTCAATTTATTCATACAGTACTATAATAAACTACATCATTCTACGGCCTTGTTTGTTTTAGATTAAAATCAATTTTTATTTTAAGTCAAAGTCAAACAATCAATATTAATCACATCTTTCATAGGTCTCACAGCATTTCAACCACACATTTCAAAAACTTTTATCATAATCTACTAAAAATCTAATTTTAATCTTCCACCAAACACCTACTAATAAGTAGTAATTATATAAAACCAGACATTAAGTTTGACATTTATAAAAATCTGGTTTTTGTTTTATTTAATAAAAAATCAGGTTTTAATTTCACAATTAATATTAATAATAATATTTTAAATTAAATTAATCTATATACTCACCCTATTATCTACCCCCATCAACTTTATTTTAAATATAAAACCCTATCTAAGCCTTAATCCATTTCATTTCTCTTCACTGCACCGCCTCCCGCCGCCACCTCCTCCTCCCTCTCCTCCTTTCTCCCTCCCCCTCTGATCTGGGTCTCATCTCTTCTCTCTTCCCCCTCCCTCGCGTTTTTACCCTTTCTCCCCCCCCCTCAAATCTGTAACAGCGACGTAGCAGCATCGCTGTTGTGTGATGTTGTTGTGTCGCTCGACACTGCTGCCAGCGTTTTGGGCGTTTGCAGCGTCCATCTCTTACCATTCTTTTTTTTAGTTGTAGAATGGCAGTGCAGTGGGTGTGCGGGGATGTGCTGTGGGTGTGCACTGTGTGTGTGGGGGCTGTGCTACGCGGATCTCTGTGCGTGTGTAATGGTATGTTAGTTTGTGTTCGTATCGTGGTGATAAACTTGTATGGATCTGTGGTGGCGGTCTGTGTGATGGTGGTTGTCGTTTTTGTTATTGTTGTGGTGGTGTTGCGGCAGGGTTGATGGAGAATGTCTGTGACCAACTAGTTGGTCGATCTGTGACTAGTTATTGGTTGTGGATTGAGATCGGGGAACTTCTGTTTAAGTATGTGACCCACTAGTTGGTCGATCTGTGACCAATATTGGTGGTGTATTGCGATGGGGGACGTGTGTTTGGTTGTGTGTGACCAACTATATGGTTTTCTGTGGCTACCTTAAAATTCGATTGTCTGTGACCAATTATTGGTGGTAGTTTGGGATTGGGGATGGGTGTTTGGGTGTATGTGACCAATTATATTATTATCTGTGGCTAATTATTAATCTGTGACCTTAAAAGTTGATAATCCGTGACCAACTAAAAATCTGCGACTTATACTTTTTTTGATCAGTGACCTCGAAAATAATCTGTGACGAATTAATTTGATAAATTGTGACCTAAAATTAATTTTTAACTAATTAATAAGGTATATGTGACCAAATTGCATATAACTGTGACCTTAACAATTGTCAAAATCGGAGCAGTCGTCGGAATTAAGCACTGCCGGAGAACAGTAGCCGGTCACTGGAGCAGTCGCCGGAGCAGTGAGGTGGGGTGAGGGTGTGTTAATTATATTATATAACAGTAAATATTTAATTGAATATAATAATTGTGAAATATAATTAATTAATTCATGAAAAATCTGATTTTTATAATTTTAAACCTTGTGGCATGATTTTTTATTTTATGATAGATAAAGCCTGAATTGTGAATTTTTCCCTACTAATAATGGGTTGGATTAATTTATACTAGTACACATTAAGCAAAAGCCCTTTTACAGTAATCACGCATCTTTTTTTTTTCTATCTACGGGAAGTCAAACGAATAATATTACAGACTACAAAAAATAAAAAATTAAAATAAAAAAAGAGTAACTTACCTGTTTATTGAACAAAAAATTTCAATCCTCATTAGCACAAACTAATTTTCCTAATACTTTTCTGTAGTTTAATCAGGGATAGGAAGTCAACCAAGTAAAAAATACTTGGAAGAAATAACAAAATTAAGTCACTATGATTGTATTTTTGAAGAAATTCAACTACATATTTCAATAAATGAAAATATATATGTTAATATTTAATTACAATTACGATCATATAGCAAAGATAAGATGAAGATCAATATCACATGAGAATATTTAAAAATCCCATGAAGCTTGAATGCATGTTTGGCTATGCAATTTACTTATAAGTAAACTCGTAAGGAAATAAGTCAATGTTCAAATAAAATATATTTTGTTGGTCAAAGTTATTAATTTTAAAATAAACTACTCATTTACTGTAAAAATAATTAAGTTTTTATCATAAATACAAGAAAATGTAACTTATTCAATGTTGACTAAGCTTAACAAGTTTACTTATAAGTAAAAATATAAATTATTTTATTAATACAAGTTAAAAATAAGTAAGTTACTTATTTTAATGTTAGGGTGACAAGAAATTATTTTTAAAAGTAATTTTTTATTTTTTATTTTTTTCATTTCGGAGTGAAAAATCAAATATAAAGCTACTTAAAAAGTAATTCTAAAAATTACTTGAAAATAAGTTTAACTTTTAAACTTAGTTAAACACAAGAATACATGCTGTTAAAATAAAGAGTTGAGATTTGCTATCCAATTTTTGTTGTACACCCAATTAATTATTGATATATTATTTTTAAATTAACAAGTCATTTCAAATTTACACTCGTTAACTTCACAACCAACTCACCAAATTGATGACGTGTTAATTTGATTTAAAATAATGTGTCAATAATTAATTGGATGGACAACAAAAATTAGACAGCAGATCTCAACTCTAAAATAATCTCATGTTTGGTATCTAGATTTTAATCTAAGTCAAATTAGATGGGTGTTTGGGGATTAAATTATATTTTTAATAAATTGTGATAGAATTTTTTAAAATGAGTTGTTGAAAAGCTATGAGACCCATGAAAAATATAGTTAATATTGATTGTTTGACTTAAATTTAAAATTAAAATTTGATTTTAATCTGAAACAAACAAGGCCTAGATATTAATTTAAATCAAATTTAATAATTAATTTAAATCATATATTTTATGGAATCTACAACTTTTTAACCATATATTTCATTAACTTTTATCAAAATTTACTAATAATTTAATTTTAATCGCTATCGAACATGAGTTAAATCAAGTGGAAATTGAAAGCATAAAAAAAGTAGTGATTTAGAGTCCCAAAAGCCAAGAATAATGTTTTGAACAATCACAATCACAATCACAATCACTATCAAAATTCGGACGGCCCACAACTTTAATTTATAAAAAATCTTTAATGATATTATGTCAACCACATAGACAGCGTTGAAGAGCAAGCTGGGATACGCTAATTCACCCATCCTCTCCTTCAATATCACGTGCTCTTTATTTCCGCTGATCTTACCGCCATTCCTTCACTTGCACATTAAAATAAACAAAATTGCACCATTACTCTTCAACGTTTTAAAATTGCACCAACTTGATTATTAATCTTTTACTTTCAACAATAGGTCCACCATGATGAAAATGTTAAAACTTTTCGTTAAATTGTCACGTAATCCTTGACAAAACACATCACGCTTCAAGTTTTTTGCTCATGATCATGCATCAATTTAACATAGATGTCAGCGGTTTCCTTCATTGGGTAGTCGACTTATAATTTCATCAAATTAATTCTGTAATGGTCTTCAATCAAAGTTTCTTGATCCGAATGAACTATTGAATATTTTTATTTTGATTCTCAAACTTTGAAAAACATCATTTTCATCTTTTTTTTTTCCTCTCATTCTTTTAATCTCACTGAAAATCATTATGTTTTACTTAACAAACGAAATATACAAGAAATTGAGCTTAACTAACTATAAAAAAACTCTTCAATGTCTGCAATTATAAGCCCATATAAGTATATAAATTACACTTATAAAGGTATTGTAATAATATCGTTGTCAAAATATGTTTGGCTTCAAATTTCTAAGTCTAGCTCAAATTCTAGAATCAAACCTAGCATTATGAATTCAGACATACAAGACTGTATGATGATATAGAATTGATTTAGACAGTTTCGTCTATACGGACTGGTTGTGCTTTGCAACTCTATCGAAAGATTTATAAACAACTTGTTACATATCAAAGGTTAGAAGTCGGTTGCTACTAAAAGAATAGATTGGGGACCAGTGGTGCAATTTTCCCAGTATATAGAGAACTCCCGTGTATCTTACACACAATTGTAGATTTCACTTCTATTTCCTTCTTTCAGTTTTCTCTCTTTAACCAAGAACCACCAAAAAAAAAAAACACACACACACGCACAAATCTTGAGCCCATTTGATTTTGAATCTAGAATTAGCCATGGATTGGGTCCGAGGTGAAAAATTGGGTCATGGAAGTTTTGGGACGGTGAATTTGGCAATACCAAGAAGCCAGAATGCGCAAATTCCATCATTGATGGCCGTGAAGTCTTGTGGAGTTTCTCGCTCCGATTCACTTGTGCATGAGAAATTTATATTGGATGAGCTTAGAGATTGCCCGGAAATCATTCGTTGTTTAGGAGAAAGTTTTAGTCATGAAAATGGAGAAAAATTGTATAACGTATTGCTGGAGTATGCCGCCGGCGGCGCCTTAGCTGATAGGCTGAAGTTTGATGAACGGTTGCCTGAGTTTGAAGTCCAGCAATACACAAAGGATTTAATCAAAGGGCTGAATTATATACACAAATTTGGTTATGTTCATTGTGATATTAAGCCTCAAAACATTCTTTTGGACAAAAAGGGTAGAGCAAAAATCGCCGATTTTGGGTTGGCAAAGAGAGCTGGAAAGGAAAAAATGGGTGTTTTTGGATGTGAATTGAAGGGCACAGTTCTTTATATGTCACCGGAGATGGTCTCCGGAGGCGAACAGGGCCCTCCGGCAGACATATGGGCACTTGGGTGTGTGGTGTCGGAGATGGTCACAGGAGCTCCGGCGTGGCGGTGCTCCGATGTGGCGGGGCTGCTAATGAGAATTGGTGGTGGCGCGGAGGTGCCTGAAGTCCCCGGAAACTTATCCGACGAAGGGAAAGATTTTCTTGAAAAATGCTTTGATAAAAACCCAAGTACAAGATGGACGGCTGAGATGCTACTAAACCATCCATTTATTGATGATAATCAAGATTCTGATGACACTGTTACAATAAAAGATCGACAAAAAAATGTTGTCTCAACCTCTCCAAGGTGTCCATTTGATTTCCCCGATTGGGTGTCATCAGTTACATGTTCAATTACATCTTTGCCCTCATCGGAATATACGCTGGTACCAGACTCAAAGATGCGCCCGGAGTCGAATTCGACAACTTCACCAGCGAAGCGGCTGCGCGAACTAGTGACCGTCGATCAAAATCCTGACTGGGATGCAGATGATTGGATGACCATTAGATTATAATTTGATCAGGAAAATAGAACGGTCAGATTTAAAATTTTTAAGTGTTTTTTTTCCTGGTAGTTTCTTGGATTTAATAAATTTTCATTTCTATGGTGTACAAAAAATTGATACGGGGATAAATTGTAGGTTCAGTGAATACAGTTTAGTTTATTAAAAGATGACCGAAATGTTATTTCTTTCTGTCTCTTTCACGTTATCAATTTGTAAATCAATCTGTACACAATTACATACAAATATCTTATGCTCTCCTCTTCTTGTAGTCGTCTAAAATAAAAATAAACGTCACTTATTTTTTTCAAGTTAGTCGAACCATCAATGCTTTCCAACCTTTTTCATTGGCATCTATGGTTGAGGAGCCCCACAAGTATATGGTTGCTAATCAATGAATGATCATAACCCATAGACAATACAGAGGAAAAATCACTTTTTTCAAGTCATTCAAGAAATTGAAGAGGGAATTCTTGAGAATTCACTTTCATGGCCAGCCAAATTTTGCCAAGAATCATAGAGGGTTTTGCAGTTACTGATTTTGAAATGGGAGCTTCAAGGAATTAATCCTGAAATGAGGCACATTTTCTGCTTCAATAATAGATATATATGAAGGTTGTGTGGATTGGGACTTTTTATTTGAGTTTGTATTGTGCAAATTGGAAAGGTCGAGAGTTTAAATTACTTGATGAGGCGATGTTTTGTTTAATATGAAGGATATTTACAATCGACTATGTTTTAATAAAGTTGGAGTCAGCTTGTCGGACCATATCGTTGTTTAGTCTACCTCTCCATTTCAGTTCAGTACCATGTGACTCAAGCAAACTCGATCGTCTGAATTTTTATTTTCTTTAAAAATTTCTCTGTTGATAGAAGTATCTCGTACTCTAAATATTGAAAACACGGTCTTTTTTTAAAAATAAATTGCATCAATTTCTCTTTCAATTTCTTACGAGAATATAAATATATACTAAATTACTATATTCTGATGACTGAACATAATTTAAACTCCGAAAATAGCAAGCTCTTTTTATATATATATATATATATATATATATATATATATATATATATATATATATATTTTAGTTTGTAGGCTATTCTCAAATAAAATTACTTTTAAATAGTTCTAGGCTCAATAAAACACAATATATTCAATTTAATGTAAACTTTTTCATTTCGTAATAAAAAAATATAAAAAAAAAAAAAACAGTCCAGAAAGCTAAAATTTAAATTCAGAAAAATTAATACTCGATTCAGAGTAAAGAAAATAAAAAATAATATAAGGGGCCTTTTTAGGTTTATTTGGGGTCAAGTAAAAAAAATATTGAAAAAAAATATGGTAAGTTCTAGCTTGGGTCCTCAATCTTTAATTTGTAATATCCAAGTCCCTAACCTGTGAAAAGTGCGCATGCCTCATCTACAGCCGGAATCCATTAGTTTGACCGATAAATCAGCTTGCAACCCACGTTTGATGTCCCCTAAAAGGATAAAAAATGTCTAATGTATTGTGTGGTTAATAAATCGAATTCCATTTGGCCCAACCCTATTATATTATGGAGTGAAACCAAAATTATGAGAATTTTGGGGGTCTGTGGTGGTAAAAAGGGAAGAGGCCCTGGTCCTGTAGCTCACCACCAATATGGATCCGTTTTATTGTTGACCTATGGTTGATTTTATCATTAATATTTTGATCATAACAAATAATATTAATATTATTTCTAACAATTGATTTTGATTTTGAGTGATGATGGTTCAATATTAAAATAAATCAAGCATTGCCAAAATCAACACATCATAAATCAGACTCGAAATGAAAATCAAAGTGAAAGTTAAATATTCAAGTCAAATCATTCGAGATGAGAGCTTAGAATATCAAAATCAAGACTATCAAATCGAGCTCATGAAAAAGGTCAAAATCGAAGTCAAGCATTAAAGTCAAATGTCAAGAAAGATCAAGATCAACAATTTAAGAGTCGAGAGGAAAAAAATTTCGAAGCAAGATCAAAGACTGTGCTTTCGAGATCATATGTAAAGATATAACACTTTGATCTTTAGTAATGAATGACGATAGCTCACAAATTATTTTGTGCACGAAGATTTAATTTCATATTACTTGCATAAAATATTTTTGATCAAAAGTAAGATTGATCTTTCAAACTGATACTTGAACTTAGATCACATCTCCTTAAAAAAAAAAAGTCAACGGTCAACATTGACCGATTGACCTCGGGCGTGGCGGTCAACCGAAAAATCCCCAACCGTCCAAATCGCTTTGACTTCTGATTTTTCCTGTATAAACGGTCATTTTGGTCATTCGAAAATTGGCGATCGACGGGACCAGTCATCTTATTTGACAAAAATCTTTGACATTTTTCATCTCTATAAATACCAACTCTCATATCATTTATCATCACACTTAAGAGCATTCAAATGAGATACTATTGAGCAAAATTATATTAATTTTTCATCTCATTTATTATTATCAAATCATTTAGTTTTGAAAAACTTTTGATCAATTAACTTTTGAAAATCTACTCATCAAAATATTTCATTTGAAAAATATTCTTTGAACTTACATTCATTGCTTCATACCAAAAATTTTGATTGTTGGATCAAACTTCTTGAATCATTTCTCTTATTAAAGTTTTTCATTTCTCTATTAGTATTTAATTTATCACAAATTATTCATTAAATGAGAGATATATTTTTGAAGAAGATTTTTGCATTTATATTGTATAAACTTTTCTTCTTCTTCTTCTTCATCATCATCATGTTGAAACTTTGATTGATTGAACTAAACTTTTAAAATCATCACATTCATCAAAGTTGTTCATTTCTCTTTTAGTACTTAATTTATTACAATCATCCATTAAAAGAAAGATGTTTCTTGAGAAAATTTTTGAACCTACATTGTATTTATCTCTCCATCTTCTCATTGAAACATTTTGATTGATTGAATCAAATTTTTTGCTATCATATTCATTAAAACTTCTCATCAACACTTGAGCTATCATCATTAATATTCATTGAAGTGTTAGCATCTCTTAGTACTTAATTTGTTTGTATTATTTATCAAGAGAAGAGTGTCATTGTAAAATCTCTTTGATAAAGTGGGAGTCGTGTTAAAGTCCCTTAAAGATGAACATTGTATAAGAATCGGTGTTCCTTGTTGTAAGTCATCGTGTAGGTCATATTGAGGTCTCATAAAACTCAACATTGTATAAGGATCGTGCTCCTTGTTTGTAAGTCATCGAAGCGTTGTAAAGGGTTGTATTGCACCATAAGTCAATCAATATAGTGAAAAGACATTGCTCGTACCAGAAAGTTTGGTAACGAAAGACGTAGATCATTGTTTTGGATCGAACATTCACAATTATATCATTTGCATCATCTATCATTTTTACTTATCGCTTTTAATATTTGTGCTTATTATTTGAATTAATCTATTTAGTCTTTACTTGTTTGAATTTAGATTAATTCTTCAAAAAAGTTTTAAAAATCAATTCAACCCCATCTTGGTTAGTTATTCTTGGGCTTTCATTTACTATTCTACCATCTTTTATATAGACATGATGTATTTTAGAATTTCATTGTATGATCATTCGAAATAACTACACCTCTTGTACTCATATTGATGAGAACCACGTAGCAATAGTAGTTACGCAACCCACAACGAGATTAGAACCAATCCAAGGAAGCCAATTAATCTAGGTTTTGGATTCGAAGATTTATGAACCAAGCAACCAACACAATCACAGACAATATGTTGACCTTTTGATCACACGTGTAATGAATCTAGCCCGGTAGCTTGAACGCCACAAGAATTTGATTCTAGATAAGTTCGAAATTTGCTCAATGAAGAACAAGGTTGAAAGCCTAAAAGCCTCACAAGATTTAATCTCAGTTAATAATGAAGTCTCCTGCTTACAATGAATGAAAATAGAATTTATACTAAACCCTAGAATTAAAGAAAAATCGGAATTAACTTGCCAAAACTATTAAAATTCGTAATCTAATAGAATTCTACCAAAATAAGGAAAAACGCAGAAAAGGAAAATCTCTGGGCAAAATAACCCGACGCGGTCGCATAGGTCTTGAAAAATGGGACCTTCAAGTCTCTGTAGGGTCGTATGGTGCATTGCACTATGCGGTCGCTTAGTGCAACGTGAAGACCACGTCTTCGTCTGCTTATATTGAGTTCTTTCAATCCGATTTCAGCCTCGACCCAAGCATGGAACTTGCTCCATTCTTCGTCATGATAGCCATATCGTCAACCGTAGCTTGAACGAGCAGTGCCATAGCCTTTTTCACCCGTTTTGTCCTCGATCGTGTCGTCGGCCCTTCTTCGACGATCAATGGATCATTTTCAAGACCTGTCCTTGTTGCAATAGCACCTTGGATCACATCATCCCCTCCCTCTTCAAAAGGATTCGTCCTCGAATCTGTACCTACATCAAACAAAGAGAGATCAGATACATTAAAGGTAGCTGAAATATTATACTCACCAGGAAGATCTAGCTTGTAAGCATTATCATTGATCCGTTCAATGACTTGAAAATGATCATCTCCCCACGACTGCAAGTTTGACTTTCGTTGTTCTGGAAAACGTTACTTTCTCAAATGTAGCCAAACCTAATCACCAGGTGCAAATGTAACACTCTTCCGCGCTTTGTTTTCTAGAGAAGCATAGTGCTTATTCTTCTGCTCAATTTGGAATTTTACCTTCTCATATAGGGCCTTTACCACTTTCATCTTGTTTTTCCCATCTAAACTACCACGTTCATTAACAGGCAAAGGAATCAAATCCAATGGTGTTAGTGAATTAAATCCATAAACAATTTCAAATGGAGAAAATGAGGTAGTAGAATGTACGACCCTATTGTATGCAAACTTAATGAAAGGTAAACATTATTCTCAACTCTTCAAGTTCTTATTAATCACAGTACGTAGCAATTGGATCATAGTCCTATTAACTACCTCTGTCTGTCCATCAGTCTATAGGTGACAAGTTGTAGAAAATAATAGCTTAGTTCATAACTTATTCTACAAAATTCTCCATAAATGACTAAGGAATTTAACGTCCCTATCTGATACAATACTTTTAGGAACTCCACGCAAACGTACATTTTCCTTAAAGAATAAGTCTGCAATATTTTTAGCATCATCCGTCTTATGGCAAGGAATGAAGTGTGCCATTTTACTAAATCTATCTACCACCACAAATATTGAATCACGTTCTTTCTTAGTCTTAGGTAAACCCAAAACAAAATCCATAGAGATATCAACCCAAAGTTCACTTGGCACAGGTCATGGTGTATATAGCCATTGTGGTAAAACTTTAGATTTAGCTTGTTTACATGTTATGCATCGACTACATATCCTTTCTACATCACTTTTCATCTTGGGCCAATAAAAATGTTCTCCCAACATCTCTAAAGTCTTCTTGACCCCAAAATGGCTCATCAAACCCCCACTATGTAACTCTCTGACCAACAACTCCCTCATTGAACTTTTAGGAACACACAATCTATTTTCCCAAAATAAATAATCTTCATGCCTAAAGAACTTATCAACAACCCTCTTACTACATGACTCATATATATATATATATATATTCAAAAAATCAACATCATTCGCATACATATCCTTCACATATTCAAATCCAAGCAATTTCGCACTCAGATAAGTAAAAAGCACATACTTTCGTGACAATGCATCCACTACTACATTCTCTCTACCTTGTTTGTATCGGATAACAAATGGAAATGTCTCAATGAATTATATCCAACATGCATATATCATGTTGAGCTTACCTTGGCCTCTCAAATGCTTCAAGGATTCATGGTCAGTGTGGATCACGAATTCCTTTGGCCATAGATGATGTTGCCAAGTCTCAACTCCTTGTTATATGTAGGATAGTTGAATGTTGCCCTGCTCAGTTTCTCACTGAAGTATGATATAGGTCTTTCATCCTGTATCAAAACAACGCCAATACCTATTCCTGACGCATCACATTCAATTTCAAAAGCTTTATCAAAGTTAGATAATGTCAAACTGGTGTCTTACACAACCTATCCTTAATAGTTTTAAATGCAAGTTCTTGTTTTACGCCCCATTTAAATCCTACACTCTTTTTAACAATTTCTGTGAGCGGTATGGCAAGTGTGCTAAAGTATTTAACAAATCGCATATAAGAACTAGCCAAACCGTGGAAGCTCCTAACCCTAGTAATTTTCCTAGGTTTAGGTCATTCTTTAATAGTTTTGATTTTATCTTCATCCACTTCTATTCCCTTAGCACTAACAACATACCCAAGAAAAATAACTTTTTTCATGCAAAATGAACACTTTTTGAAGTTAACATAAAGTTGTTCTTTTCTTAAAATCATAAGCACACACTTTAAATGTTCTACATGCTCATTCAAGTCCTTATTATAAATCAAAATATCATCAAAGTATACTACCACAGATTTACCTATGAAAGCACGCAAAACATGATTCATTAAACGCATGAACGTACTAGGTGCATTAGTAAGACCAAATGACATAACCAACCATTCATATAACCCATATTTGGTTTTAAAAGCAGTTTTCCATTCATCCTCTTCTCGCATCCTACTTTGATGATAACCACTTTTAAGATCAATTTTAGAAAATTTGCATGCACCGTGTAATTCATCTAACATGTCATCTAACCTAGGGATAGGATGTCGATACTTTACCGTAATGTTGTTTATAGCTCTACAATCCACACACATCCTCCTGGCTCCGTTCTTCTTTGGTACAAGTAACACCGACACGGCACATGGACTCACGATTTCCCTCACATACGCTTTGCGTAGCAATTCCTCTACCAGTCTTTGTAGTTCCTTAGTCTCCTCGAGATTACTCCGGTATGCTAGTCGGTTTGGAATGACAGCTCCAAGTACAAAATTAATTTGGTGTTTGATGCCTCGAATGGGTGGTAACCCACTAGGCACATCTTCCGAGAAAATATCTTGAAATTTCTACAACAAACAAGTAGTTAAACTAGGAAGGGATATGTTAGGCTTCTCACAATTGAGGAGTGATTCTTTATATACCAGAAGAATCATGGGTTGCCTATCAATTATCGCTCTCTTCAACTCACTCATCTTTGCAAAGAAATTTTCCCCCGTTTTTCTCTCTTTTTATTTTTCTTTCCTCTCATTCTTTTCTTGGTTTCATTGCCCATCATGTATCGCCTTCCTATCATACTAATAAGAACCACGTAGAAATAGTAGCTACGCAACCCACAACGAGATTAGAACCAACTCAAGAAAGCCAACTAATCTAGGTTTTGGATTCGACCCAAGATTTATGAAGCAGGCAACCAACACAATCGCCGACAATATGTTGACCTCTTGATCACACCCGTAATGAATCTAGCTCGGTAGTTTGAACGCCACAAAAATTTGATTCTTGATAAGTTCGAAGTTTGCTCAATGAAGAACAAGGTTGAAAGCTTAAAAGCCTGACAAGATTTAATCTCAATTAATAATGAAGTCTCCTCAGGATTACTGCGATATGCTGATCGGTTTGAAATGACAGCTCCAGGTACAAAATCAATTTAGTGTTCTATACCTCGAATGTGTGGTAACCCACTAGGCACATCCTCCGAATAGACATCTTGAAATTCCTGCAACAAAGAAGTAGCTAAACTAGGGAGATATATGCTAGACTCCTTAAAATTGAGGAGTGATTCTTTATATACCAGAAGAATCATGGGTTGCCTATCAACTATCGCTATGTTCAACTCACTCCCCTTTGCAAAGAAATTTTCTCTCGTTTTTTCTCTCCTATCTTTTTCTTTCATCTCATTTTCTCTTTCTTTTTTCTCATCTCATTTTTCTTTTCCTTCAATCTCAATGTTTTTCCCTTCATGTGGCTCCACTCTTTTTTTCTCCCCACTACCCACCTCACCATTTTCTCTCTTACATTCCTTTTCTTTCACTATCTTCTTTCCTCACCTTTTAACTTAAGTTGATCCTCAAACACTTGTTGTGGTGTCAATGGTTCAAGATTAATTGATATTCCATCTTTCTAAAGTTGTACCTATTTTTATACCCATCATGTATCGCTTTCCTATCATATTGTTATAGTCTCCCCAAAAATATATGCCCAGCATGCGTAGGAACTACGTCACACATAACATCATCTTGGTAACTTCCAATATAAAGACTAATCAAGACCCTTCGATTCACCTTAATATCACCATTATCATTCAACTATTACAATCTATATGGCTTGGGATGTTTCATCAATGCAAGTCCTAACTTCTCTACAAGTGTAGTGCTAGCTACATTAGTGCAACTACCACCATCAATAATAACACTACATACCGTATTGTTGACATGACATTTTGTGTGGAATATGTTCTCTCGTTGCTGCTCCAAGTCATCCGTCTTGATTTGAGCGCTAAGAGCTCGCCTCGTGACCAATAACTCACCCACGGCATACTCCATCTTTGCTTCATCACTAACTTCTTCTAATTCCTGCATGTCTTCATAATCACCCTAACTTTCACTCACTACCTCTCCATTGCGTACAACCATTGTTCTTTTGTTTGGACATTGAGAAGCGATGTGTCCCGATCCCAAACACCTAAAGCATTGGATGTTTCTATTCCTCGTTGGTTGGGCTTCCGACTTGATTGGAGCCTTGTTAGTATTCTCTTCTTTACCCTTTGGAAATTCAACTTTCACCTTTTGAAACTCAACTCTCCCTTTTTGAACAGCACTATCACCTTTGTTATCTCACTTCGATTTTCATGAAGGATTGGACCCCAAAGAGCCTGATGAATACCTAGATGTCCCATTCCTCTTCAATTGTTTATCCACCTTCATAGCTACATGTAATAGTTCCTCCATCTCCGCATAATTTTGTAATTCCACTATATTCACTAACTCCCTATTAAAACCATTCATAAATCGAGCCATGGTAGCCTTCCCATCTTCTTCAATGTTTGCCCTAATCATTAAAACCTCCATCTCCTTGTGATAGTCTTTCACACTCTGTGACCCTTGATAAAGACCTTGCAACCTTTGATGAAGCTCCCTATAGTAATGACTAGGCACAAATCTCTTCCTCATGATGTACCAGCTGTACTATATTCCTCCTCCGTGAGGTTACTATTTGATCCCAACAAGTAATAGCATAATCAGTAAATTCAAGGACTACAATTTTTACCTTTTTTTCCTCCGAATAATTATAGCAATCGAAGATCAGTTCAATCTTCTTTTCCCATTCCAAATACGCCTCTGGATCACTTCTGCCCTTGAATGTCGGAATGTCACCTTGATGTTGCCCATATTTCCATCATCTCTATCTCCATCTCCATCTCCATCTCCATCACGATCCTGATCCCTTCTTCCATACCTATCTACTCTACCCCGTATTCTTCCCAAGTCAACATCCGCCAATGCATCCTCATCCATTCCACTTCCCGCTTCAATTTCATCTTCAATATTCATCCTACGCCCTAGCCTACCTTGCCTCGTTGCATTTGGAATATCCCTAGAGCGATCCCTATGTAAGTCAGCAAGTATGGCATCCTGTCTATCCATCATGTCCTTCATGTCAGCAAACAATCTTTCAAACTGCTGATACATGTCAGTCGTCATCCCAGCTTGATCTTGATTCCTACTCGATGTAGAACCGTCTTCGTCAGACATCCGAATTCTAATATTTTATATGTCTCACGCGTTTCACTCGTGTGTCACTCAATATGGATTTTTCTCTCTATTAATCTCACCATTCTGCCCTTTTCCACTCAATGCTTTCACCAAAGTGCTTCAAAGTCAATATCGAATTCAACCAAATCTTATTCTCGAAGAATTCAAACCGAGTTATGATCGAGGTGTACTTCAAGAGATCTATAGGACGAAAAGAAAACAGAGAATTGGACAGGTAGAAGTAAAAACTAATTTTAATTCAAGAAAGTGGTTCTTGAATTGACCTTGACAACTGTTTTTACTCAAGAAAGAAATTGTACTACTGGAAAGTTCCCGGTATTAATAATAAATTTTTTTTCACTATACGGATGAATAATAACTTTTTTTTTAACTCGAGAATGTGATTACAAATTCAGTAAAACAAACAAAATTGATTTCAGACTTGTAAACAGCCCGAAAAACACTTTTGACTCTTTTTTTGTAATTCTTATGGATTAAAACTGAAAAATTAAGGATTGGCTCGAAGAACAAAAGAAACAAAAAAAAATACAAGATTCAAAACAATAAAAGATATAACATTTGATTATTGGAGCCTCGCTCTGATACCAACTGATAAAAACCACGTAGCAATAGTAGCTACGCAACCTACAACGAGATTAGAACCAACCCAAGAAAGCGACTAATCTAGGTTTTGGATTTGACCCAAGAGTTATGAACCAAGCAACCAACACAATTGTCTACAATATGTTGACCTCTTGATCAAACGCGTAATGAATCTAGCCCGGTAGCTTGAACACCACAAGAATTTGATTCTTGATAAGTTCGAAGTTTGTTCAATGAAGAACAATGTTGAAAGCTTAAAAGTCTCACAAGATTTAATCTCAATTGATAATGAAGTCTCCTGTTTACAATGAATGAAAATAGTATTTATACTAAACCCTAAAATTAAGGAAAACCCAGAATTAAATTGCCAAAATTATTAAAATTCGTAATCTACTAGAATTCTACCAAAATAAGGAAAAACGTGGAAAAGGAAAATATCTAGGCAAAATAACCATATGCAGCCGCATATGTATTTCCTATGCGGTCGCATAGGTCTCAAAAAATGGGACCTTCAAGTCTCTGTAGGGCACCATGCGACCGCATGGTGCATTGCACGATGCGGTCGCATAGTGCAATGTGAAGACCACGTCTTCGTTTTCTTGTATTGAGTTCTTCCAATCCGATTCCGGTCTCGACCCAAGCATGGAACTTGCTCCATTCTTCGTCATGATCGCCATATCGTCAATCGTAGCTTGAACGAGCAATGTCATAGCCTCTTTCACCCGTTTTGTCCTCGATCGCGTCATTGACCCTTCTTCGGCGATTAATGGATCCTTTCCTGGACTTGTCTTTGTTGTAATAGCACCTTGGATCACATCACATTTTTGATATAGTAAATTTCTCTCTCTACTTGTAATGTTTTCTTATTTTGGTTTTCACGTAAATCTTATTTTCTTGTTTTTATTTAATTTATTATCTATTCTCGTTTTTCAACAGATGACTATTGCAGGTTTTAACAAAAGGGTAATTATATTACCATTACAAAATTTGGTTACTACACCACAATTTTAAACATATGTTTTATCTTCTTAAATAACCCTAAGCCACAGTTTGGTACACATTAAAATTTTCATTATAATTCTTCTATTCATTTTCAACAACACATTTTTCAATAAAATAATAATTTCTATCACATCAATAATTTTTCATTCTTTTTCAACCACATATTTTTCATCAATCTACTATTCCAAAATACATTATTTCAAAATAATGTGACTCAAACACACCCTAAGGTAAGATTACATAAATAAACATTCTTTTAAATATTTTTTAAAACTATTTCTTTTCCCCTACAAACGTGAAACTCATCTTTCATTTTTTTTCCTGCAACTTTTTTTCTTCACCATGAACATGCTTTTCTTTTCTCTCACTACACTTGTTTTTCATTTTTTTGGTGGTAATTATGGTGGATTGTTTTTTTTTTTATTGATTTTGTGATGTATGTAAAACTTGATGATTGTAAGAAATTAATAAAATTAACTCGATGTAGATATGGGATGGGTGGGGTGGTATAAATATGTGTGGGCATAATTAGAAATGGGGTAAGGGTGGCGGAAGAGTGCTTACAGTGGGTGGGGTTGATATTTTATTTGGTAAAATTAGAAATTGACGTT
This sequence comes from Fraxinus excelsior, assembly GCA_019097785.1. NCBI lineage: Eukaryota > Viridiplantae > Streptophyta > Magnoliopsida > Lamiales > Oleaceae > Fraxinus > Fraxinus excelsior. The sequence goes on from CM032630.1 coordinate 30,119,393, forward strand.
TACTGGTAGGGTGAGAGAAGTTTTTTACTTTTTCTAAACAGGATTAATGGGGGATTCAAGACTAATTGGTGGTGGTGGTCGGTGGAAAAGTGTACTTTTTCCTTAGGCAAGGTTTGAATGTCAATGAGGTGGGGACTGAGAATGGAAGAAATGTAAAATTGAGTAGGTATGAACGCCACATTATTTTATGTTTTAATTTAATTAGGACTATAATTGTAAAATTAATGTGGTGCATTTATTAAAAATATAATTTATTTAAGGTATAATTATAATTTTAATGTAATGTAATAAATAATATTTGTAGTGACAATATAATTACCGTGTTAGAAAACGAGTTTAGACATTTTTACCCAATCACGAGGGATGACACAAGTGTTGCATGCGTCTAATCTAGCGTTTTTGGGTCAGTTGGAATGCCGTGTGAAAGAAGTACTAGATAGACAAATGAGGTGGATTGTTAAGGAAGATGCTGTTCAATTCAGAGGAAAAAATATATAACCAAAAAAAATTGCAAATATAAACCAGCATAAGATAATTTTTGGTCCCATAAATTAAGAATTAAGTCAAAGTAATTCTGTTTTTCCTATAAGATTCAAGTAAAAGAATTGTTTAATGAGAGACCATTTCAAATGAAATTTTTAATTGAAGAGACAGAAGCATAAACTACACTTGTATTCTTTGCCGCTCTGGTGAATTCACTCAGCCAGAGTCCAAAAAATGGGGTTAAGTTACTCTGGAGATGGTCTGTCCACTGTATCTCCGGCAACTAAATGATTAGTTCAGCCGGAAGGCGAATGAGGGAGGAATTTCTCTGGAAAAGAATGACAAAGAAATCTTGATGAAATAAATTACCAATCAGGTGTGCTTCTTGGCACGACCGGTAGAAGGAGCGACATCTTCTCTTTTAGCACCAGACGTCTCAGGTTTTTTCGCCCAAGCAGGTGCTCTATCTGGCTCATAACGATAATCGTAAAAGAGTTCTTCACCTGCACAAATTCGTTCTTTCGCAAATATACCCACCCTGTGATCTCCAGCCACCATAATGACCTATAAAGAGAAATACTAAATGAACAAAACCTGAATTGGCGAACATAAAAAAATTGGAAATTCCGACTTGTAATATAAATAGAAGAATTCACTTATTTATAGAATGTTTGATAAGACTAGTCCACGTTAAACTTGCGTTGCACATTATTATGAATTGTTTTATAAGTTCTGTAAAAGTAATACTTAAATATGCGTGAATGTTAATTAATTTAAAATTAATAATAGTGAATATATACGTGACAATGAATTTTAAATCATTTATTTAATTTCTAGTAAAGTAAAACTGAATGTTAATTAGTATAAATAGATGTGAATAATAAAATGCATTTTTGAATGTGAAATTATAATTAGCTTAAAATTAAATACAGTGAAATGCATAAATGAAGATGAATATTTTAATTAATTGAGAATTAATAATAGAGAATTTATATATTAATGAAAGCACACAAGTGAAATGAATTTGTCAAATGTACATATACATTTAATGGTAACTAGATGATTAAATAAATTAAATATTGAAAAACGAAAAGTAAGGTATTATTAAAATAATTGAATTATAGTAGGGCTAAAATCGTCTAAAAAATGATTGTGATGTGATACTTATTAAACAAAACAAGAAACTAAAATCATTTCCATTATTACTATCCCAGCCATTTCTAATAGTGTTAAACAACCAGACATTGTTTAAAGCATTAGGAGCATGCAATAATCTTCTATTAGCTAGTTACCTTAGCATAACAATTAGGATCAGGAGAATGGTTGGCAAACTTCAACTTATCACCCCTCCGATAAGCATCTAGCACAAACTGCACATAAGAAAGACGCCTCAATTTATGGTTTTCTTTTATTTTCTTTTTCCAGGGAAGGCGATTATGGAAATGTTTTTCGGATATGAAAGTAAAACGTGAATTATATCCAAATTCTAGCAGATCATGCCTGGTCATTTAAGTTGAAGAGAAACGAAGAATTTTCCCTGTCATAGATCTTGCCACGCTTATCAGCTTCACGGTGTGATATTAGTTCGCCAGTGTACTCTCCAAGGTATTCATGCTTGCCAACATTCTTCTGAAGTATTATAAATAAAGGTAACCACACATCAGGGAAAAAAAAAAAAAAAAAAAGGTCATGCCCAAACAATTAATATATTCGAAAATTACCTTCAAGAATGCTCCCCAACCAGAAACATCTGATCTTCCCAGCAACACCTACAAATGAATACTTACGAGCGTCAACTTTGACTAATATCCATCATTGCTCTTTCATTAACTACTAGTTACCCAGCATAACCAATATTACAAGAACTATTGATTAGCAAAGCTCTCCGATACAACAATGGGCATATGTAACAACTAAGTCATTGGGGGTCAAGAACAGGATTACCCTCTGTTGTTGTTTTAGAAGAAGCTTCATGTTCCTGCATTCATAATTATCACCTCCTTGAGAAGGAACCCCAAGGGTGCCATCACCACAACTGTAAAGTCAAATACAAAAATGTAAATACTTCAATCTAACGCAGAAGTGGTGAAACTGGCAAAATTCCAAGTATTTCTTCAATAACCTAAATAAAGTAAAAACAATAATTGTAGGCATTCTGCATTCAGAAGGATCTCATGACTATCCATGACAGTTTATAACCTTGAATGTCAAATTCTACTAGATTTTAAGATATACAGTAAATAAATAGATAAGTATAGTAAATGCATAATTTTACACACACGTAACCATTGATTGCTCGTGGGAAAAAAAAAAAAAAGTTAAATAGAGGGTGGGGCTCCTATCTTCCGATAATTTGTTAGAAGTTGAAAATATACTAGAATTCACCAGGTAAATTCCATTCGCCGGAAACTATACTTTTTCTAATGTCAACCATGTAACTTTACATCAATTTTGTTCAATCAGAAAACTTCGTCCAATTCGGTCACTTGGACTGATAGAAATCGATGATGCGGCCATTAATAAATTATGGCCTTCATTTATTTTATTGAAGTTGTACTTATTCAACACCAGTAACTAATAGTTAAATGTGACTACTGTCGTTTATTGACTATCATGTTATCAATTTTCTTCAATGGAATTAGACGAAGTCACCTTAATTGAAACTATATTAAAGTGTAGTTACTTGAATGAAATCATATTAAAGGGCGAATGGAATTCACTTGTTAACTTTCTCAGATCAACTCAAGTATCTTCCTGTCACAGGATTCATAATTTAGCATCACAAGTCATCCTATGATTCTGTCACCTGTAGTCCCCTCCTCCCCTCTTCTAACCCCAAATACCCTATCCTGGTTAATTAGACGAAACTGGCAGCCAGCAATGTTATTATTTATTAATTTTTAAAAGTGACACTGTTATCAAATCACTATGGTTAGCAATAATGATAGCATCACCAATGGTGCTAAAAGTCTCAATCACTTCTACAGAGTGACACAAAAGTTCTCCCATTACAATGCATGTTCGGTAAAGCTTAAATTTTTCATCCAACATATTTTTTTATCACACATTTCATAGGACCACAACTTACAACCCACTACATACATTCTGTAAGATTCACAGCTTATAAGCACTTAAAATCACCAAGCAAGAATTTAAAAGGCATTTTAAATTCACTTGATGGGCGTTTTAAATTCACTTGATGGTAGAATAAGTCGTCGAATTTCAGTGATTCAGAAATGTAGAGAAAACGAAGCATATGGTGACAGCCAACCTGATCCAGCAATTTCGACAAACATCCGGATCACACTCTCTATCAGCAGCAAAACAAGGGCACTGACGACTTCGACACTGACTTTTAGCGCAGTGACAGCCTCTAAATCTATTCTTGCAACTCTTTGGACACCTGAAAGGCAAAACAGTGCAGCAATTATCATGCATAGGTGCAAGCATAAAGCTCAAAAACCATATGGACAATTAAGCTACAACAGAATACTACAACAGAAAGAGAGAGGAAACTTAAGATGCACAAAATAAATGTGGAAGTTAACATGGGCACTGCAAAATATTTTATAGGACTTAAAGAATACTGTGTTTAAGGCAATTGCTTACCCACAGTATTTTTCACAGCAGGTACCATTTACAAGACATGGACAATCCTTTCCACAGGCAGATTGACATCCACAAGGGTTGTACTGCCGACAAGGCTGGTCTTTCCTCTCAGAAATGCGCTTCCTGATAGAATGGTACCCTGCAGATTTCCATGTGTACTTCAAGCGGCGAACCCGACCTTTCCTACGTAAAAATCTTGATCTTCTCCGTGCAGCATTGCCCTTTACCGCCCAAAACAAAATGAGCATACCATAATAAAACTAATACCCAAGGACAAGTATGCAAATTAACATACGAATGGTGAACATAAAACTTACTACAATTTCACTACCATCAGCTTTAGAATAGCCATCAGCAAAGGTCGCCCCATCACCAACTCGAAAAAATTGCTTATTCTCAGAATGATGCATATACTTATATACCTCTGAACATGTCTTCAGACCATTCATAAGATTTCTAGCAATCAAACAGCTGCAACACAAATAAAGGTTCTCCAATTACATTGACTACAGAATAGCAAGAGAAGGTAACATGTAGAATTGAGTGCTAATTATGTACATGGACATGTGACACATGGACCCGCCGACACATGATTTTCAAAAATGGACACGTACTCTTAAAATTATTTTAACTTGTACATTTATCTATTATATGTTTGTTTTTTATGCCTTTTATTTTAAGAAATCAATACTGTTTTCATTTTTTTTTATTGGCAAAATCTTTTAAATTGGATGAATGGCAATTTATTATATTTAAATACCTTCGAAAGAAAAATCCATACAGTAGATGTAAAACATAACATGAAGTGTCCAAGAGTGTTCGTGTACTACTAGGAAGCACGGACACGACACGAAATTCCTCAAAAAAGCATCAACACAAGACGTTCCCAGATAAAAATAATAATCTTTCTGTTCCATAAAGATAGACTTGCTTTCCTTTTTCCCCCATCCCAAATTATTGGTCAATTTTTTTGTTGAGTATAATTAATTTCTTAATTTTTCTAATATGCCTCTATTTATCAACTATGAACTCAATTATTCAACGTAGGGGTATATTAGAAAAAAGCAAATAAAAATAATTTGAACAAGCTACCTAACGTTTCTGACACGTGTTGGTGTCGTGCCGACACCAACTTGTCGGTCCCTGGAGGGTGTCGATGCATCCTAGGTGTCCAACATGAGATGACACGTCTAAATGGACATATTTCTTTAATAGGAGTGTCAATGCTTCATGGATTGAGAACAAATGCAAGCAGGACAAACCCACTAACGTCAAATGAAGACAGAATGTCAAATGTAGTCAGATAGTAAAGCTACCATATTGAAGTCAAGAAAAGAGAGATGCAAGTGAAAAGCATGAGGATTTCAACTTTTATCTTGAACTGCGCCAGAAACCCATTGCTACTTACCAGTAAAAATAATAGCAGTCTTTTTAGTGCTTAAATAAATCCACAACCACAAAAATGCTCTGGTAATCATTGGATTAATTAACTAAGGATATACAACATACCTTTACACTCATATAATATAAGAGTTAGAAGCATGCACAAAGATTTTTTCAGGTAACAGAACATGGGAACCAGACATCTAAAAGAAGCAGAAGATATATAAAAATCACAAACCTTGTCCGGCCATAAATCAGAAGTCCCTTTTCATAGAGGGCCTTTTCAAATGCTTTCCAACACTTATCATCAGTTACTTCTTGTTTATACATACTCTCATCTATAAATTCTTCTCTCTTTAAGGTATCGTCATTACTAGTCACAGGTCGTTTACTCTCAATCTCATTTGATGCCCCACTAAAAGCCTCCCCCTGCAAAGATTTGTTGCTGTCAGGAGCAAAATACTCTTTCCTACTAGACTTTTTAGCACCTGAAGATTTCAATTTCTGTGAAGAACTAATGCCATTATTTTCTTGTCGAGGAGCCTGAAGATTCAAATCTTTAGAACCGAGACTCCCACTTGCAACGGATTCAGAGTCAGAAGCAGCAATTTTCTTCTGTTTTTTCCTTATGGCGACTAATACATGCTCGGCTATTCTCTTGCTGTTCCTTTTGTTTCCCCCACATTTTCCTGTAGATGTACACTTAGGCGGAGAAGCAACATCATTGAAGAGTTTGATTTCCGAGTCACTGCTTTCAGATATGTCTTTTGCATTTGAAGAAGCATTTTCACTTGGGAAAGACTTTGACTTCTTGCGAACAGATGGACCTCCCCGCTTCCTCTTTTGTATCTGCACGGAAACAGCATTATTAGAAGCAGGGGCAACTTTTTCTTCATAAATAACCTGCCCAGTACAGCACATTGTAGCATTTCTTTCTGACTTAAGGACCTGAAAGAAAGTGAATGTGGTAAAAAGTTCTGGCAAGAATATAGCGTGATTAAGGAGAAAAATCTCTGGTGATGTGTAAATAACATTGAAGTGCACTATGTAGTGACCTAAACAGGTCTCAAGAACACCGAAAAGGTACAGACAGGACATTTTACAAGAAAGGTATGGGGAAACAAATTTACGGTTAATCATTATATTATGATAATTGATGAAGACACAAGTACAAAAACAAGTACCCGTCGGTAGCAATTTGGTCCGCATGGTTTTTTTTCCACATCCAGACAGGACCATGGTAGTTGTTTCTCAGCCTAATTGAAAAACTAACATTGTAAGATACAGTCACTATGCTAAAGAACATAAACACTTTTATGAATAATCAACTTACAGGAAAGATAAGATCCTGGGAACATCCATGTAGTCTGCAATCAAAAACCTGCAAAAATAAAGGAGAAAATGTTAGGACAAATATGCAAGAAAACCACAAAAAAATAACATAGGATGCACAACGTTAGAATATGCTTCACTTCGAGTCATAGAACAAAAAAGTCAATATTTCATGCTTACAAGTCAGGGCAAAAAAACAAATTATCAAATGAATCAAGAGCTACATCTAGATCTTTATCAATATAAGGAAAATAAAGATGCAAGAAAACCATGAGAAATGATATAGGATGTACAACATTATTCTTCCAGTCATAGAACAAATGAAGTCAATATTTCGTACTTACAAGACAGCGGCGACAAAACAGATTGTCAAATGAATCCAGAGCTGCATCTAGATCTTTATCAATATAAGGATTCACAAAGCTTTCCACATTTCCATTGTTTACATCACATGTGGAATTCTCGCTCTTAACAAGATCTTCATATCTTGCCTGTATAAGATGTTCGATGGTAGTTTATATCTGTAGAGCCAGCAAAAAGCAAATGGGAAACAGCTGGACCAAAGTTCTCACTATGACCAGTTTTTCTTTCAGATAATAATACAAAGCAAAACAATTAATCAAGAAGACCAGTTCATTGGTCAACCTCTAGTTGCACTGTATACCTTGATTTCAGAAGATTTTCTAGATAGGCACTGGGCTAACAAATCCAATGCAGCATCAGATAACCCCACTTCTTTAATAGTCATTCTGGCAAATATAAACAAGCAGTGATAAACCAAAGGAATCAGAAAAAAGGGTTATTTCTGCTTTTATATTTTTGCCATTGATCAAAATCCAAACAAAATCTTGATCAAAACTAACAGGAGATAATGATAAACAGATGAATATAATGGCCAATAAGCTCTCAGTTCCAGGTCCTCTATTCTTGGTACTATGGAGCTCCCCAAATTTAGTACTTAAAGAACAACGTTGAACAAATCCTTAAATCCTATGCCTCACCTAACACGTTATTAAGAGAGACAGCCATATCAGACCTTCACGATGAAACTCACAGAACTCATGTGTGAAAAAGTGAAGGGAGAATTTTTTTACCTGAATTTTAGTTAGAAAAGAGAAGCTCCATTTTTTTCCGGCAGTGATTGGACAGTCCTAAAAATCATATGTAGGGTGCGTTTGATTGCCAATATTTCCATGAAAAATATGTTTTTTCCACCTAATTTTCTACTTTTATGCATTTGATTGACAATCTTTTCACCGAAAATATTTTCCTACTTTTGGTCCGTGACCATATTTTTCTTGAAAACAAGGAAAATATTTTCTTTTAAGGAGAGGTGGTTTTTGTTTTCCAAGTAATTCACTATCTCTTTCTCTCTCTCATCTATCCCCTTTCTCTCATTCACCCACCAATAAAAAATGGACAAGTATAATATTTTCTCGATTGAAAACTAAATCAATCAAACACATTTAATTAATAATTTTCATACAAATAAGTTCTAGGCAATTGAATTGCCTAGAATTTATTTTCTTTCCGTACAAATTTCATACTCGTAATCAAACGCACCCGTAATGCACGGGAGGAAAGTCAAGAAAACTCGAGAATTAGGGAATACACGGGATATGAACGATGGCATTTCGGCAAGGAAAATAATATAAATGGCCCTGGCTACAAAAGATCTAGTTATATTTCATCTTCTAGAAGAACGTAGTAATGAACCAAAAGAGTTTAGCGAAAAAGGATCGTGAAAAATTATTTTTTACTTAAGGTGCCAGTGACCTAAGGATTAATGAGAACAATGATCATATAAGCCCCCGTTCGACACCCATTAATTTCTCTTTCCCATTCTCATTCTTCATTTCAACCACACATTCTCCAAATAAAATAATATTACACAAAAATAAAAAAAATTCATCACTTTTCTACCACACATTCTCACATCAATCACTATTCCAAAATTTTTATTCTACACAAAATGGGTTTCAAACAGGGTCTAAATGAAAATTCAAAAAATACTTCGAGAAAAAAACCATATCTTTATGCACAGACCGAGAAAAGGAAGAAAAGCGACAAGATGGGTTATGCCTCAGATATACCAACCGCAGAATATAATCTTCAAACTCAGCAAACTCTTTCTTCTCTTCTTCATCGTCATTTGCTTCTTCTTCACTATCACTACAGATTAGAGCCTCACCACCATTTTGGTCATAATAGATTCTCCTTCTGCCGACTACAGACTGGTCCTCCGTCATTCTTCGGTTTCTGCATTAAGGATATAATTGAATCAAGATAAACTTCAATCAGGGAAGCCATATAGAAGATGTCTAAGAGCTCCTGCCCGAATCCAGAAACATACTCACAAATGCACATGGCCAAAAAGAATCAGCAAGTGACACCAATGAACCCAATGGATTAGTGAAGCCAAGTCATTGTTTGTGAAATACAGATTTGGTTTTCAGAAGTAATAATTTTTACATTCAAAAATGAGAGGGGTAGCTGGACTTTGCTGGCCTCAAAACGTTCTGCATAACTATATTTAGCACCTGTTTGGTATCTTTAAAAATCTAAGCCTATATTTGGCCCCCATTTTTTCAAAACTCATTTTCAACAACACATTCTCCCATAAAATAATTTTTGCGTAAACCAAAGATTTTTGCGTAAAATTAATTCCTCTAAATGCGAAAAGATACATGAAGATATGATTCAGATTATGGGATATAGCAAAATCCTACAATGCACTCGTAAGATCAAGGTGGGATGTTTCGGGACATAGAATCAAGGTTGGGTAATACAATCCTATCTATCCTCATGTTACACCAGTGTTACTCACCTTGACATGTATCTTCCATTCATTTAGACCTACATGCAATAGAAATTACAACCCACGCATACATATTATAAACATTCCAAATGTCCAAAACACAATGTATCCTCAAATACTTGTTGCCTCTGTTCACCAGTATTTTTCTTCCATTTAATAATTCATTTGCCACTGACAATACAAACAAGCATGTGCATAGAATAAAGATATTTGTATTGGTTTCTTACTGACTTAGTCTGCTTAAGAGGGTTCACATTTATTGTGCGTTAATAAAAAATATGAATGACAAATTAATTAAAACTGAAGCTAATTATCAAACATCAAGGGAGGTTGTATGGGCTAATCTTTTGAACTATATCCAGGATGCAATATTACTATTACAAGCCAAATTATTTAAAACTGAAGCTAATTATCAAACATCAAGGGAGGTTGTATGGGCTAATCTTTTGAACTATATCCAGGATGCAATATTACTATTACAAGCCAAATTATTTAAAACTGAAGCTAATTATCAAACATCAAGGGAGGTTGTATGGGCTAATCTTTTGAACTATATCCAGGATGCAATATTACTATTACAAGCCAAATTATTTAAAACTGAAGCTAATTATCAAACATCAAGGGAGGTTGTATGGGCTAATCTTTTGAACTATATCCAGGATGCAATTTTACAACTACAAGCCAAAATCACTTTAGGAGTCAGAAATGAGAGAACCTATTAACAAATCATACGGCAGAAGTCAAATTAGATGAATCCCATAGTTAACTAAGTTTAGCAGTAAAATGCAGGGTCTCTTACTACATGAATTTATGGCAAATACCATTAATAGCAACACTGAAGAGAAATTTTTGGAGAATGCACTGGAGAGGACCAAAAATTGAAAAATGAAAAGTTTCCTTTGTGAACAACTTATATATATTGAGTTTCCGCCCAGGTAAGCTACTGTAGCAACACTAAATTAAGTTAGAAACATTTTAGACTTATTGATGTAGATAGTACTCCACTCCATAAAGACTTTTCTATTTGACTTTTGAAGATCAGAAGGACTTAGAGCATCTCAAATAGTTTCTTTAAAAGTGAATGCTCTCTATTTTAAAGAGCCGGTCCTTAAAATTATATTCCAAGACACTTTGAATTAATATTTTAAAATAGAAAGTGGGATTGGAAAGCCAAATCCACTCTCTATATTTAAATGCATCCAAAATATTTCAATTTTAAATGCTCCATATATTGACCCAATTAAATAGTACATACAAAAAAAATGGAGGGAATTGATATAATAATTTGGAGAAAGGTTGATGAAAATAAAAGATAGGAAAAATAATATATAACTATTGGGAGTAGTAAAATTAAGTATTAAAATAAAGATGCTATTGGAGTATTTAAAAATTTTTACTCCCTAATTTTATAAATGCTCACTAAATTGCAAAATATGCTCTTTAAAAATAGAGATCCCTTGGATATACTCTTAGACTTTTAAACCATATTTTGCATCCATTTATAAAGCTTGATGAAAGTATAGACTATAGAACCAAGTATCCTACTTTTTCATTTTATTCTCAAAAAATAAAATTTTTTTTTCCTAAATTTTTTGTTAGATCTCAAAACGTCAAACAAAGCAGACATTGCGGAGTTAGTACAATACATGCTGACAAATATATTTGGTTGGTTATGATTGCTTTATATAAATAACTTACCTAACCACAGTTGTAGACAACATTTTGTCCACTGTAATTGTTTTTGACCTCCAAGGCCAAACAACATAGTTATCAAGGTTGGAGGTAGAATATGAGATAAAATATAGTTAGGTATCAAAGTACTACATGAACCTATAAGAAAGTCTTCAAATGGAAAAAATACTGCATATGTTTACTGTTAAGAATCCATTTGTCATGCATGGTGTTTTATTCGACACTTTCAAGCTTTATTAGCCCCCCACCTATTTGTTACTTTTATACTGTGTTGCACGACACTTCGACATGTGTTGAACGCCGACACGTCTCGTACACTCTACCATGGTCATTTTGTAAAATATTAAATATTTTTAACTCGGAGACATTATTAAATAACAAATAGATACTCATAGTAAAAGATTTCAACAAGAAAAATTAATAATAAATATAAAACTAAATTTATAATATATAAATGAAGTGTCGACACGTGTCATGTCAGTTGCTTTTGAAAAATTGCATGTCAGGGTGTTTGACACGTGTTGTGTCATATACACGTGATCGTGTTGATGCATCATAGGTTTTGTACTTGAGGCTCTTTGGAGTTTGTCAATTGATGAAGGAAGTCTTTAGAAAATACTGCAGACATAACTCTTTGAAATAGAATCTAATTTTAGCATATCACATAGAAAAAGGTAGAAAATTAATAATGGAGTGTGAAGCATAAAAAGAAAATAAATATATTGTTGTGTACTAAAAATAACTTAAATGTAAATAAACAGAATGATCATCAAGAAAAAGAATATAAAGGAAAACTAAAACGTGTAAATGTAAATAAAGACAAAAATGTGCATGCTATTCAAAGTAAAGGGGAGAAAACTAATAATAACACACAAATACTTCAAGTATATAAAACGAATAACAAAAAAATAGAGCAATAATCTATGGTAGAGATACAATCAACTATTGTTGAAGTTAATATTCAGTTGTCTTAATAAAATATACAAACACCAAAATACCAAACTAGCGCAGTACCAAAGGATGACGATGACAATGTTTCAAATGTAACAATGAGAAAGTTCAATAGAACTTGCATAGTCTTCAGATATATAAAATTAATAGAATGGAAGAGGGAGAATGTTTCAGTTGGAAGAGTATAATAAAACATTTAACTACACTTCTTATGCCATATTCATAGCCTATAATGCACCAACATGTACACGGACAAAAGTGTCCAACCCGACATGTGTCCGATAAGTCAACATGCAATTTTTCAAAAAAGCACGGACACAACACATCACCGACACATTGATTAATTCTTTTTTATTTATATAATATAAATTTTATACTTGTTACTAATTTTTCTTATTGAAATCTTTTAAATATGATGACATATTTGTTATTTACTAATAACTTTAAATTAAAAATATATAATATTTCTAATAAAAAATCATCAGAGTAAAGTGTCCGAAAAGTATCGGTATCCGACAAGTGTCGACATGACACCTTAATTGAAGTGTCCGTGTAACAGAGTTCACAGAAATCTTGACGCACCTATCCAAAAAAATCCATGCTGTATATGGTGGTAATTTTTTCACTTCTGGTAGTGTAATAGGGCGAACAGCATTTTTTACTGCAATGCTAGATCCCAAAAGAATTGCCGAAGAGCCATATCCATCTTCTTGAGAGCTACTGCTATCGTTATCCCCATTACTCGTACCGATACAGTTATGCATATCAATTGCATCTTTCTGCCTCTTAGCCAGTAAATCAACACTTTTGTGTGCACCAATAATCTTAAGATTGCTTCTTTCGATTGATAGTTTAAGAAGACTTTTTGTTACATCAGCCACTTTTTGTGTATTTTCTTCCATATGTTTCTGGACAAAAAAGAGGAACATAAGAGTTTATTTAAAAATCATGAACTGGTAAAATCAAAATTCAGTGAAGATCATGAGGATCACGAAGGGCACCTTTATGCTTACACGACGATCCAAAGCAACCTGTTTCTCAAAAGAATCAATAACTGCTAGTATTTCTTGGGCTGACAGAAGACTTTCTTGATGCCCAGTAGTCTGTCCAAGTGAGCACAAATCCATCAAGTAGTTAAAAAAAACTCCTCTTGTTTCTTATATAAGTGAATTACAAGGATAAATTGTAAGTTATAACAAAGAGAGCAAAAGTCACAATGTCTACATGATCAAGGTAAAATATTAAAAATTGTTTGTTTACCCATTCAACATCAGACCGTAACAGAAACACACAACTCCAGAAATTAGCATGCACATTGCATTTAATTATTTGACCAGTGAAGACAGCTTTTGGTTAAACAGGTAAGGTCATAAAATCTAGCATTTATGCCAAGTCACAACTTTACAGCATTAATTCAAACTTCAATTTTCATTTATTATTAATCTTACTTTCCTTTCGTTTCTTATCTATCTAACCACTTTTTTGACATATCAATCTTCCAACTTAGGTTTGAAACTTATCGACAACGCTTCTTAAGAAATGAAGATTAACCATGATTAAGTGATGATTATAATTCTCCATAAAATAAAGTAGTTGTGTGACGACCAGGACCTCATGCCCAAGCCATTATATCATATCAACTATCCGTTTGGAATGACATCTGCCCTCTTCCCCCTTCACAAGGTTTTCTATTGCGTCCCCAGGCAAAGGTCTTGTTCTCAAATACGAGAGACGCGATAGAAAGCAGTAAGGGATTAAGAGGGTAAATGTCCTCCCCAAGCGGATAGTACGGCTTGGGCAAGAGGCCCTGCTCGTTACAAGTTGAATAATCAATGCACCTACCATATTTTGCTGCTAGTCTCTGGTTTCATATTCCAGTTAGATCACAAATTTTTCATTCTTAGATTCTCCTTAATATATATTTTTTTGATAATCGTGGATGTCCGGGCCAACTTGTGCGCACCTCGACTAATCCCACGGGGCCTGAAGTTTATAGCCATTTCTCACCTCAGTGGCCGGAGGGGACTCGAACTGGTGATCATTAAGGAGCAAATTCAAGATCTGACCAATTGAACTACCCATCGGGTTAGATTCTCCTTAATATATTATAATTATATCCTCAAAATATACATGAATATAACAAACAATTAGTAAAATTATGGAGAGACCCCTAATATTAAATCCAGCTCTCAAAACTACCAAAGGTTGACTGAAATAAGTTACATATATTTTACATCTAGCAAGACCACAGACCTAAACTTCAGCAAAGTAAAATACAATGTACCTTCTTATTCAGTCTCCAACCATCTAAACAAACCTATCAACTCCAGAGGGCTATAAAAATTGAATAGTATTTATTCAACCAAATGTAAAAATAAAATTATAGGAAATGCACCATACAGTAAGGATTAGAATGCACTTAGGCGAATCCGACAAGGTACCTGAGGGTCAGATCGGGAGGCGGATGGAGAAGCTTTGGACGCCGACATTGCCGGTGGCGGAGTAATTGAGCTCAATCCGGCAATGGAGCTCCGAGTATAGATCCGACCCGAGCAAAGCCAGTCGTCCGTATCGGAGAATTTGGAATTTGGCGGGTTGAAATTGAATTGAAATTTTTAGAAACCTAGCCTAAGGGAGCACTTTTGTGAATTTGTTCATCCACTTTGATTATTCACATTTCCTCGCGGCGTTCTACTATGACAATGACAATTTATATTTGGATTACAGTAATGATGGCCTCTATCCTCTTTGGGTCACGCATAAGACTTTAGCAGCTTACCTTGACAATTTTTAAGCATTTCTTTTTTAGTAAATACTAAATTTAAATAAAAATTGATGAAATATTTATTTAAAATCAATTATTGATTTTGATTTAATTTTTTATGAAATGGAAGTATAATTTATAAACTAACAGCCCCACTCTGAGCTAAACCCATTGTGTACGGTTGTCCTGTTTTCTACTCCTAAACTCAAAATTGCAACTCTCTTTTTCCTATTATCCGATTTGTTTTATCTTAAAATTTTGATAAAAGTTTCAGTCAAAATCAATCATTAATTTTAACTCTATATTTTATGGGACTCACAATTTTTATTAATTTTCAACCGCAAATTTCATGAACTTTATTAAAATCTACTACAAAAACTAAATTTTAGCTAAACAAAATAGGGGAGCAAGTGTTGAATTGCAATTTCCATTACCTTCTTTTTAACAAATGCCCCCATGAAAATAAGAAAACTACTCACAAATTCATAAAGTATTTGAAATAATCTATAATCCACAACTATCCATGTGGGCACTTTTTGGTGGTGGTAGTAAATAAATAGAAAATATACTGCAAAACCACATGTTTAACAAAAATGAGTTGAGAAATGCTTCATTTTAAAGGTTCACGATAAAAATGCAACACGAATAATAAAAGAGAGATTCTACTGGACCAAGCTCAAAGTCAGGCCTAGAGATAGAGGGCACACATGGCACCCCCTATTGGAGGGGGGCGGGTTCCGCCAACCCCCCTCCAATAGGGGGGCGCACATGTCCCTAGGCCTGGCTTTGAACCTAGCCAAGGGTTTTCCCCATAATAAAATAGATACATTTGTTATAATTTTTCCTTGATTTATAGAGTTGGTTTTGTAGACATCGATTTCTGCACGAATGACGTGGTCAACACATTTCGATTTCACTCACATCCATGCTTATCTCTTGCACACTTAGACAAATTGCTAGAAGCACATGACATTCTTCAGTGGTGGGGAAGCGGCCGTGAGCACTACGACAATTAAGTCAGTCAACTTGTATATTTAGGTGTGGGATAAACGAGAGATATGAGCCACAATAGCATTTGTCGCACCGAGGTTAATAAGAGAACAAATATGAGAGAGCAATATTATTTGAGTGTGTAAAATTGCATTATCTTCAAATCGCAAAAGTGTGAGCTTATATAGTGGAAGATGTAAAATGGTTGTCATTGAATGAAGAGGCATGTTGCCTCATCTTGACGGTCGAGGGTCTCTTCATAGGCGCTATTCCATCAGTTCTAAGTGTTCGATAAAATTCAGCAAGCGTACGGGATCATTGTAATAGATAAAGTGAGTTGACAGATATTATCCCATAAAGAGTAATGTTTAATTTCAGTTTACTACATCTACCAAAGTCAATATGTTGTAACACAAAAGATTTTTTGAGGATTTTCTATACCAATTATAACTAAGAAAGCAATTAAAATGAGGTTTTTTTTAATCAAATATCTAATGAATGTATTGAATTTTAGAATTCACCTATTGATATCTAGTTCCAAATCTTGACTTATGTAATTTAGCTTGATTTATATGTTTATGACAATTAGTAATCCTTTAATATCTAATATTCTCTCCCAAGATATCTTAAATATATATTTAACACAACACAACACGACCCGATCCTATTTCTAGTTCGAATTCATATGAAAAGCATGCATTCAATCACATGATTATTTCACACAATTGCACACGCCATAAATATTATCCCTAATATGTATTGCTCGTGTGTTAAATATGCAATGTTCTACCTATTGTGAGTTTCACAACACTACGAATAAGCAACAAGTCATTTAAATGGAGATCAAGTATTCAAACAACACATAATTAATGCATATTTAATCAAGAGCACAGTAATTAACTAAAATTACTCAAATCTTGAATTGAAAATTATAAATCAAAAGGCTTCATCATCCATTCAATACATGAAGAATTCTAGCCTAGCATATCTATAATAAATTGCACAAAAAGAATTGAAAAGGCATCACCCGAAAGTAAGAAATAATGAAAAAATAGGAATTTTCCATGTTCTTGATTTGAATCTTGAAATTAGATGAAGAATCTTCAATTCATTTGCAATTCACCTTGAATTAATATTGCTACCCTTGTTCTTCAACTTCAAAATATGTGGAATATGATTAAATTTAGGTAAAATGGAGGTTGGGGACGTTATGGTCGAGTTTTGGAATATATAGAATACAAAATGATTGCATTCTAAAAGATACCAAAATTCGAAAGGAAAAAAGATTTTTTCCCATTTTACCTTAGGGAACGCGCCTAGGCTTAACTAGGGCGTGCACCTCAGGTGATTTTGGAGCTGCATGAAGTCTCAGAAGCTGCAAGAAGTTTCAGAAGAGGAGAAGATGTGCCCCTTATCTTCAGGCTTAGGAGCTCGCATATGCTTGTCCCGAACAGCTTTCAATATTTGTTTTATCACTTTTTATCTCAATATTTATTGAAGCGTTTAAAAATGTTTAGAAAAGATAACTCAAAAGGATACAATTCTTTTAGAAATAAAAAATTTCCAATTCAAATGCTTTCTATGCCAAAAATGGATTTCAATATGATGCTGAAAATTTGGAGCGTAACTTTTTCAGCTAGAACTTGATGTGTGATAATATTTTACTATATTTCATCTCTTTGAATTCTTTTCTCTTCCAATCGAAACTTAGCACTCTCGAATCTTTATTCTGAGATCCGTCCAACTTTTGAGTATTTACATTTTAGTCCTCGAACTTTGGATTCTTACCCATTTTCCCATTTTTTTTCTCTAATTTTTCATCAAAACATAAGTTTTACCTATTGAACACAATACATAACAGATTGGGTAATATTTCATCAAAAGAACTACAAAATGTTATTATTTAACGCTTCGAATAAGTGTATAAAATACACTAATCAAACTTCCAAATTTGAACATTTGTTTATCTTCAAACAAAAGTATATCCTAACTTGAAACAAACATACAAGCATGCAATGGAAATTACCTAATTGGTGGGTAGTTAATCAAGTAATGCAATAAAATATGGTCAAATAACATGTCTTTGTCTCATAACCTCTTATCCAAAGTCAACTTTCTCAAACAAATATTCGGGGCTTAACCAAAGCAAATAGTGCATCTTCTGTTTTATTCACCCATTTTTTTTGTGATTTTCTATTTTTTTTTATTTGCAGCATTCTCTCTATTAACCTTTCTAAATTACCTATATATCGAGCTTTTGACTGATAACTCCAAACTCAGATGATTTTAGGGCAACAAGTTTTAGATACTCTTACATGCTTAATAACTAGAATCATAAAGACTACGAACAAAAGTTTCCAAATATATATAATTTTTCTTTTGCATTAATTAGTGCAATGCCCCTCATTAAACATCATTTCAAAAGAATCAATCTTTAATTTAAGACTTTCACCTAATTTTATCTCATTGATCATAGACAATCCATACATGATAAATTTTCACACGTAGAATCCTTATTCATATCCACATCTTCTTTCAATAGTAAATCACCTCCAAACTATGCTAAATTGGTCAAACAATGCATACTTTAATGGTTTGGATTTAACACCTAAGGTCTACTAATTTAATCTATCATTATATAAATCAACTAAATCCTTCATAATGTGCACAACATCGATTACATCGATTCATGTGCACAAATAATATTAAATTTCACATAAAAAAGCATCAATCAATCTAACATGCAACTTATTCACTATTCATAATTCAACACATGATCACAAATAAATTCATCATTATCGGCCAGACCATCTAACCCACACAAACACAAATAAAATAAGAACACACACACACACACAAAAAAAGCAAGCAAAAACTCAATATTTCAACCTCAAGCTTAAAATAAATATTATTCTCAATGTCATAGAGCATAAGTAAACATATAAAAGGCAATGAAGAAAATACTCCCCGAATTTATGAGGAGGCAGCGAATGCTATGGCATGAAGTGCAAAAGTTTATCGTTTTGAATCATATTGTCCCCTTTGTTAATGTTAGTTTGAGTGTTCCACGATATCATGTTCCTGAAAAATCAAATACTAGAAATCATATAACCTGGAACAAGTATTACTTAGCCCAAACATCTCATAACCAACAATAATATCAAAGGCCTGAGGAGAGATAGGGCATTGATGGTGATACCTATAAAAATTAAATTAAACATTCATCTTAAATCTAAAAAGCAAAATAAATAAAGGGAAAGAAAATTGGGTTGCCTCCCAATAAGCGATTATTTATAGTTTTTAGCTTGACTTGTTGTTTTGGCTACTCATGGAGGCTTAAAAAGGAATTCGTAGCCCCATCCTTTATTCTCCACAGATGATAGTTCCCAAATTGATTCTTCTATTTTCCAACTAGTCCTCATACACCCTTTTTATAGAAATGACTTGCATAGTCATCATTTTCTTCTATTTCTACCATCTAAAAATCTTCAAAATAGGATGGTTGCCTGAATGAATTATCCATAGTGAAACTCTGCTACTTATCTTCCACCCTCAAAATTGGCTTATTTGTTTCAAAATCTAGCAAAGCACGACTAGTTGATAGGAATGGTCTTCCCAAAATCACTAGCATCTGATATGTCCTTTCTATATCTAGAATGATGAAATTCGCTGGAAAAATAAAGTCTTCGGCCTTGATTAGCATATCTTCCATTATCTTATAGGAATGCTTCAATGTTCTGTCTGCCTAGTGCAGGATTATTGAAGATGCCTTTGGATCTCTCAATCCTAATTTCATGTAAGAGGCAAATGAATCAAATTAATACTTGCTCCAGAATAAATTAAAGCGTTAATACTATTTAAACTTCCTATAGAGCAAGGTAAACTGAAACACCCTATATCTTTTAGTTTAGGCGGGAGCCTGTGCTATATGATTGCACTACACTCTTCAAACAAGGTCACTGTTTCATGTTCAGACAACTTTCTCTTCTTTATCAACAGCTCCTTTAGAAAATTGGAATATTTTAGGATTTGAAGGGTTTAATCAATGAAGGGAATGTTGACATGCAACTTTTTTAGGATTTCCTGGAATTTTGTAAACTGCCTCTCCAACTTAGTATTTTGCAACCTTTAAGGAAATGAGATTGGAGGTGTGAGTGAATTGGCAGGACTGGTTACCTTAACCCATGGACTGTTTGAAAGCTTTTGTTGTTCATTCTCTGTTGATTTTTCAGTATCTTCTACTTGTTCCTCTCTCGTGGTAGGTACATGATCACTCTAAGTCAATTTCTTCCTTGTACTGATCTCTGGCAATTGAACACCACTCCTAGTTGTGATGGCCTGAACATGTTCATCTTTTGGTTGCCTTCGCAACCTTTGAGAGAATGAGATGGATGGCATATAAATTTGGTCACATGGAGCAAATTTTATTCATGGAAGTCCATGTCCCTCTCCATAGCTATGACAACCAATACCTACTCTTATGAGTTCTTCTATTGTCACTGGCCAAGACATCCTATGATCTGTTGGATAATGCAGTTGCAATCTGCCCCACCTAATTCTCTAAGTTTAGAATAGAGGTCTGCTGATTCTGAATTACAGTCTTGGTGATGTATTTAACAAGTAGACCCTCCAAGGATGCTCTATTCTCATGTTGCTAAGTTTCTGGTGGATTGCTTTTCATTTGATATCCCCGGTCCTAATTATTTACCTACGAGAAGTTTGGATACTTGTTCAAACCCGGATGATAGTTGTTGGGGTAGGGGTTGTTTTGTTATCTTGGGAAGTTTTGTACGTAACTAACCTCAGCTGGTTAAACTACGTGAGTGGAAGCAAGAGAGCAACTGTCAGTAATATGATTTGCCCTACAACCTGCACAGATTGGTGCTTGTTGATGTACCATGCTAACATACTAGGATAAGTTGTCAAACTTCTTCATTGTTACCTCTATCTAAGTTGTTAACATTGCCATTGCATCTATTTTATGCATACATGCTGCTTTCTTTGGAAAGTCCCTTTCGATCGACCATTAGCTTGATTTTCTGCAATTCTCTCATAAAGGTCGAATGCATCATCAATCTCCATCGTTATAACTGAACAGCTCGCTGAAGCATCTGCCATGTTGCGAGATTCATGGTGTAGTCCATAGTAGAAAAGATATACTTGTGTCTGCTTAGGAATGTTAATATTTTGACACTTATTGCCCTCTTGAACCTCTCCCATGCCTCTAAATATATCTCAAGATCTCTTTGTTTGAAAGTACTTCATTTAGAATTTGATGGACTCGAGATGATGAGAAGAACTTCATATTGAATTTATGTACTGTTATTCCACAACACGATACTCCCACCAAGTAATGAGTAGAGCCATGCTTTTGTGCCCTCTTTTAAGGTATGAGGGAATAAACACATTTGAAATGCATCTGTTGACATCCTTTTATAACTGATAACTTCGCACAACATGAGAAAAGCTTGAATATGCTCCTGTGAATTTTCTGTAGCTTTCTCGAAGAATTGATGTTATGATGACTTTGGAAGAAATTGATGACATCTGGTCGAATGTGGAAGTTAGCCTGGTAGATGATGAAAGGTAGCATTGATGCATGCATTAGATTCACATAATATCCTACTAGTATTCGGCTCTCGTTCGTAACAGGTATCTATGGAGCAGATCTTGGTTGTTGAATTGGATCCTTTAATATCTAATATTCTCTCACAAGATATATTAAATATATACTTAACACGACCCAACCTTACCCGTTCAAATTCATATGAAATGCATGCATTCAATCATAAGATTATTTCATACAATTGTACACGCCATAAATATCATTCCTAATTTTTATTGTTTGTGTGTAAATACGCACTGGTCTACCTATTTTGAGTCTTCCAATATTACGAATAGGCAACAAGTTATTTAAATGGTGATCAAGTATTCAAACAATACATAATTAGTGCATATTTAATCAAGAGCGCAACAATTAACTAAAATTACTCAAGTCTTGAATTGAAAACTTTAAATCAAAAGGTTTATCATCCATCCAATACATGAAGAATTCTAGCCTAGCATATATATAATAAGATTACACAAAAAAATAGAAAAGACATCACCCGGAAATAAGAAATAATGAAGAAATAGGAATATTCTACATTCTGGACTTGAATCTTGAACCCAGATGAAGAATCTTCAATTTCGTATGCCATTTGCCTTATTTAATCTTTTTAGCCTTGTTCTTTGCTTTCAAAATATGTAAAATATGATAAAATTTAGGTCTAGTGGAGATTAGGGACGTTTTGGTCGAGTTTTGGAATATATAGAATACAAAAAGATTGCATTCTAAAAGATATTGAAATAAGAAAAGGAAAAAAAAGACTTTTTCCCTTTTACCTTGGGACGCGCATCTCAAGTGATTTTGGAGCTACAAGAGTTCTCAGAAGAGGAGGAGGCGTGCTTTCTCTACAGGCCTAGGCTTGCGTCTTGGTTTTTCCCGAACAGGTTTTAGTATTTTTGTCATAATTTTCTCCCTCAATATCTGATTTAGATGATTCAAAGTGTATTGAAAACATAACTCAAAGGGATACAATTCTTCTACACGAACATTTTTCTAATTCGAATGTTTGCTATGCTAAAAATGGGTCTCAATATGAGCCTGAAAATTCGGAGCATAACTTTTTCGGGTGGAACTTGCTGTGTGATAATACTTTGACTATGTTTCATCATTTTGACTTCTTTTTTTCATCCAATTGACACTTAGCACTCTCGAATCTTCATCGTGGAGTCCGTCACAACTTTTAAATATTTGTACTTTAGTCCATGAACGTCGGATCTCTTACAATTGAGCCAATTTTCTCCAATTTTTCACCAAATCATGAGTTTTACCTATTGAACACAATATATAACAGATTAGATAATATTTCATTAAAAGAACTATAAAATGTCATTATTTAACTCTCCGAATAAGTGTATAAAATACACCTAGGCTCAGGGGCATTTAATATTTTTGAAAAGCAGCCACCTTAGGGCCCGTACTTGACATATAAAGAGTAGATTGACAAGTTGACCTGATGGGTGGCTACTATAGAGAGGTCACATCAATCAATCATAGAAGATCTTATACAAATTATCTTTCGAAGAAGGTACCTTATATGCTTGAAGGCTATTCGTTTTTTATTGGTGCTACAACATTTGGCATTGCCTCACCTCATATACGGAGGGTTCAACATAGTGCATCACTTCAAATATTGAAAGGCCTTAGATAGGTCAAGTAGGACAATGATGTGGAGTGCGGGTCTACGTTCTCTTATTATGTGGTTGCCATGTGGTCATTTTTGAAGTCTTAAAGAGGTATAATAATAGTCCCTGAAATTCATGTATGAATTTTCATATAATGCGTGAACTTTTTAGGTTGAGATACGTTGTTCACGAAAATATATTTCGGATTAAAATACCATAAGTGTACGGTTCGTAACAAGTAATAAAGTGAAATTGAGAATCCCGGATATCGTTCCCACATGTATTGATTTAATTTGATTCTAATTACCGAAATCTTAACCGAATCTATGAAAATTTAGATGATTCTAATGATTTATGACTAAACTATAACTACTTTGCACTATAAATTTAGGTTATTACTAAATGCAAATGAATGGTCGAATGCTAATTGGATTTTTTCTTATGAATTAATAACAAGCACTAGGATCACGAATTCTCATGCAATGCTCACCTTGAGTTAAGTTCTACAATATTGACAACAAGCTTGATAGTATGAAGAATCAATGATCTTAACCTATCCAACAATCTTTCCCGAGTAAAGTTGAACATATTCGTGTAAACCACCAAACTATATCTCTATGACTAATATAAATTCACAAGAATGCATGTAATTTTATGATCACTTAGAGATTCACGCAAAGTATAGGGGTATATCTATATTCCATATCGGACCCTACGATGATTAATACTTTATCAAATCGATTTCACTTCTTTCGAATGCAAGAAATAGATCACTACACTTACACAATCACATGCATAATAATTGTGGAAACAATAAGTGAATAAAAATCATTCAAACCTCAAAACATGTTTTGATTGTCAAATATTGCAAAACTAGAATTCAAAGTTTACATAGCAAGGTTTATCGATCTCCTAGTACAAAAATAACTAGCCTAACACGGAAAAAAGAATAAAATATAAAAATAATGTAAAAGAAGACATCACCAAATAACAATTACGCTTGAAAAATTGAGAATCTTGTTGTTGTTCTTTGAAATCCTTGCCTCAAGAGCTTCTTTAAGATGTATTCTAGGGTTCTTCTATCTCATATGACGTATGTCCTTTTGTTCTGGACGATTTTCGGCTTAAATATGTGTACAAGATTCTTTTCCATAAGTAGTTGAATGAGAAAAGGAAACCTAAAAATTCGCACCGGACTTCAACCATGTGGCCGCTTGGTTGTAAGCTATCCAACCACATGGTTTACAAGTTTGGTTCACTTTATTCCTTGCCTGCCTATGTTTCACGGGTTACCTTTCTTCTTAGCACAGAAAGGGACATCGTGCGGCAGTAGTCTGCTCAGCTTGACTACCTTCTGCCTTTTCTCGATCGTGTTGGGACAAAAGTAAATTTGATCACAATTTAAAGAAAGCTTACAACATGAAATTGAAATGCATTGAAATAAACTTGATCATTTATTGATTGAAAGCTAAATATTACAATAAACGAAAGTAGGAAATTACAATGGCTAGTGTAGAGGGCGCACGCTAAAAAGTTTGAAAATGTTTGAAAGACTAATACCCCTACAATAGACTTCGAAACAAAAATCCAACTGCCGAGAGTAGACATCTTTTGACCGAAGAATCATACTAAAATTTTCTAATTTCTATCTACTTAAATAAATTATTTACAATGTGCGGTCGAAGTTGGGCAAACTACGGCTACGATAGGATCACAGGGCTTAAGCAAAGCTACAGCCTGTGACACTATGTGCGACCGCATGGTAGAGGAAACTTTCAAAGTTCTTCAATTTGGTCCTCAAAATTCATTCTCTCATGTTTTGGCCTCTTTTGGCCATTCTTTTTCTTCAATCATCCATGCGTCCCTCAAATTATAACTCGGCTCGTATATGTCCTTGAGTCGAGCTTTAGGTTATCTTTTGTCTATTTACATTTTGGTCCCTGAACTTCGCTTTCTTCCTTTTTGGTCCGTTTTCGTCAATTTCTCTTACTTTCCACCAAGTCCATAATATAGTGCTACAAAACAAAATTAGATAGAATTAAGCCATATTCAAACATTTTTGTCAACAATTAGTCATAATATGTGGCCGAATAAGTGTAAGAAAATGCAATTATCAACTCCCACAAACTTAGACTCAAACAAGAAAATGACTACATTCAACACAAACATGGTTTGATAACCTGCCGTATCTCAGGATAGGAATTCATTAATCAACACATATGAAATAATGTCAATAGCATACCTAAGATCAACCTGAGTGCAAAACCCAACGCGCGTGTGTGAACTCATGTTAACATATCAAGTTCAAAATTAGTTCATATCCAACCCACGGTGGTAATTTTTCCTTTCTTCGCTCAAGAAATGCACTTACCCCCAAACTTATTCTTTTAACTCAACTTCCCGGGGTGTGTTCTAAAGTTGAACTCATTGACATATATTCCTTACCCTCTCTTAGTCTAGATGAGCTGAACTATCACAAGTTCATATTTCAACAAGCAGGGACTCTTATTTTTTATTACTTCAACCGTTAAGATTAAACTAAGCTACTTATCTTTCATTAAAGGTGTAGTTCTAGTAACTGAATGTCTTGGATCTTAGTCAATGTATTTTCTCTTCTCTTTATACTAGTCATACGCCCGTACAATGTACGGGCTTTAGTATTTTTAAGGTAATATTAGCGTATCAAATATTAATGGTATTGTGAGACGTCGTAAGTTTTTTTCTAATATAATAATTAGTAAAATTTAATAATTATAATATTCTAGTAAGGTTTAAAAGAAGAATTTTTGGTAGCAAAAAATTATTATAAGGAAGAAATTAATGGTTAATCATTTTTAAGCTTGCCGACGTTTCAAAATTTTATAGTACATACTAAATAAGGAAGAAAGTTTAATGGAAAAACGAAAAATATTTTCTGATAATATCAAAGACGTTACGGTTCTATTTTTGAGGAGTCATACAAATATTGAAAAAATATCTCGTCAAGTATTTGGGAATAATGCCCTGAATGTGATCGACATAACCGATCAGGTCGCGGGGGTCGAGGGGACATCGCTTCTCGTGGGACTTTGAGGGCAACGCACTCGACGGAGATCAACCTGACCTATCAGGTCGTAGGGTTCAAGGGGGCAGCGCCCCTCGTGGGGGCTCGGGTGCAAGGCTCCCGAAAGGAACTTTGGTTTTCATGCATGTATGGAATTGAACATTTTCTAATGTTTTTTAATTAAATTATGAATAAGTGAGATTATGTTTATAGTTTGTGTAAAATGTAAATGAGTAGAATTTTTTGACAAAAAAATAAGAAAAAAATGCGAGTCTCCGATTATTCGTGTTCTGGATTGTTGCCACTTGTCCAAGAAGCCATGTCCCTGAGGGGACAGCGCCTTTCGTGGGGATTCGAGGGCAATGCCTTCGATGGGGATCAACCTGACCGGTCAGGTAGCGAGGGTCGAGGGGGCTCAGGGGCAAAGCCCCCGAAAGGAACTTTGGTTTTCATGTATGTATGGAATATAATAATTTCTAATGTTTTTGAATTAAATTACGAATAAGTGAAATTATATTTATAGTTTGTGTAAAATGTAAATGAGTAGAATTTTTTTACAAAAACAATAAGAAAAAAAATGCATGTCTTCGACTATTCACGTTATGGATTGCTGCCACCTGTCCAAAAAGTCATGTCCCTGAAATGATTTTTGGTTTTCACGTATATATAGCATTGAATATTTTCTAATATTATTGAATTAAATTATGAATAAGTGAAATTATATTTATATTTTGTGTAAAATGTAAATGGGTAGAATTTTTTGACAAAAAGAAAAAAGAAAAAATGCGCGTCTCCGACTATTCATGTTCTGGATTGCTGCCACCTATCCAAGAAGCCATGTCCTCAAGGAATTTTGACTTTCATATATTTATGGAATGTAATATTTTCTAATATTTTTGAATTAAATTATGAATAAGTGAAATTATATTTATAGTTTGTGTAAAATGTAAATGAGTAGAATTTTTTGACAAAAAAAATAAGAAAAAAATGCACACCGATTATTCACGTTTTGAATTGACGCCACCTGTCCAAGAAGCCA
This sequence comes from Fraxinus excelsior, assembly GCA_019097785.1. Taxonomy (NCBI): domain Eukaryota; kingdom Viridiplantae; phylum Streptophyta; class Magnoliopsida; order Lamiales; family Oleaceae; genus Fraxinus; species Fraxinus excelsior. Next base: position 30,146,727 of record CM032630.1, read on the forward strand.
TGTCCCCGAAAGGAATTTTGACTTTCATGTATGTTTGGAATGAAATATTTTCTAATGTTTTTGAATTAAATTATGAATAAATGCTATTATATTTATAGTTTGTGTAAAATGTAAATGAGTAGAATGTTTTGACAAAAAAAAATGCGCGTCTCCGACTATTCACATTTTGGATTGCTGCCACCTGTCTAAAAAGCCACGTCCCTTAAATGAATTTTGGTTTTCATGTATGTATGGAATTAAATATTTTCTAATATTTTTGAATTAAATTATGACTAAGTGAAATTATATTTATAGTTTGTGTAAAATGTAAATGAGTAGAATTTTTTGACAACCTAACCGGTCGGGTCGTGAAGGTCGAGGGGCAGCGCTCCTCATGGGGGCTCGGGGGTTGTCTCGAGCACACGGTGTTGTCTCCACATAATTCGGGGACACTAGCCGTGTCTCCGTGCTGTGCGAATTGTTTTTTTCCTTTTCTTCTTCTTGTGATATATTATATGGTATATTATACCAAATTGAATCTGATCCATTTTCCAATTCAAACAAATAACTAACATGAAATATGAAAAAAATATAAGTAATTGACAATTTTCCTAACACCCATCCATTACCCCTTTATATGGCCCCTGTATGTTTTATTGATCTAATTGAGTTCTTGTTCATTACCATCAACAGCTTCAATGCATTGGAATCTCATATCCCCATCTTAATGAACTTTTTTCTTGTCTATAGATGCCAGTGTTTCCTATTTAATACTGATATCTTTGCATTGAGTTATAATTTAGACACTTCAAGTACTCTTCCTAATTTGTCATGTCCAGTGGATTTGCACATTGAAATTTTTACTTTGCAGTACACCAATTAGAGAGTATATTTACCATTTTGGCTGGAAATGAGGGCAATGATTGGAAAGTTACAAGAAAGAACAAAATGAAATGGGAATGTGATTGTGATTGTTATTGTTCTTTCATAAGTGAATTTGGGACACACTATTATTCAATTACTAATTCTATTCCCTAACATTAGCTTTGAACATGACCACTGGTCTCAATATGGCTGAAGCTTGGCTCAGGGGCCTCCTTGCACTCAGCTATGCCTCATGTAGGTTCATTTCCCCATTTCTTTAGGGATAACATAGAAAGTCCTTCTGCTTATTCACTATTATTTTTGGGTAGTTATCTACTGGAACATAGAGGCTTGAAGAACTTGCTATTAAAAAATCTAAACAATTAATTTCCATGACGCTACCTTTGCCAAAAGCATTGGTAAGAGAGAAATGCTTCTTTATTTTATTGTTTTTGATATTTAGTTGCTTCATGCTTGATTCTTTATGTTTTTTTTTTTTTGTAAATTTGTATTTTTCTTAGTTACCTTTTTATTGAAGATTCAAAATTTAACTATTTTTCGAGTTACATTTAGCAACTGGACGGTTTGAGAAAAGAACTCCATCTTGTAGTGGAATGTTAACTGGACTTCTTTACTGTGGATTTGTGGGCTCATTTAATTCTTCATCTTGCTCAATTTTTAGATAGAAGAGACCAGGTAAAAGTTCATTGTCTGTTATTTCCCTATTCTTTTCATATGTTTTTGTCTCCATCTTCTACTCTGTCTGCTTAGTAGAGTTTATCTAAATCATCCCTTGTACCGAACATTTACACAAGCCTCACTTTGGAAAGTTGTAAATTTGGCATAACTTAGTTGTTATTGTCATTCAATGAAGTCTTATGGGTTTCTTTTTTCATTTACACAGTTGTCTATTACTAACCTATCATTTTCTTGTTTGCAATTATTAGTTACAAATTACAAATTTCCATTGTTACAGTTCATTGTTCATATTTTTCTTTTTAATTATTTGAACCTAAAAATCATTCGTTTTCTATTACACGACTAAAACAAATAAAAATTACATCGAACTTAAGCGATGGAATGTTGCCATAGCAAAATTAAGCAAAAGTAGCAGAAAATGAATATTGTTATAGCAAACTTAGTAGCGGAAAGCGAATATTGTTATAGCAAACTTAACTTATTATATAAGAACTTACAGTAACGTTAAAGAGAAACTCTCTAACTCTCTATGGTGTACAAGAATTCTGGGTTTCCTTGGGTTATTTGTAGAGTTCACATAGGGAAAGTGAAGGAGGAGGAGAAACCAGATATTTGTTATTAAGAGTTGGTTTAATTAAAATTGAGAGGTCAACAATTATGGTTATCTTACTGTAGAAAAATCAGAACGAAACCAGTTAATTGTGAAATGGAAGGTGTAAAATAAACAGTGTTGGGCTCAATCCACACAACAATTGACATGCACGGAGCCCCTACCTATCTCAACAATCCCTTGCAACGGTTCAAACACCTCCGAAATATTCTATCTCGGATCATAATTAAGTTCAACAAAGGTTATTTGGATCTATTCATTATGTTTAACTATCTTTTACATAATAAACAAAATCATCAACTCAAAAATGTAAACATGAGTGTCGTGCGCGAGTTATGTAAAATTTCACACAAACAGGTATTGATCAATCAAGTTGTGCACCATATCCATAATTACTAATATATTTTATTCCAATATCCACATCATTGCCGGTAAGGCTATCCAAACCTACACAAGCACACAATTCAAATTTAATGCTAGAAATTAAATAACTAAAGAGCATTTAAAACTAACTAAATGAAAGCCACAATACTTCCCCAAACTTAGATTCTAACATTACCCTCAATGTTGAAATATAAAAAACACACATGAAACAAGCATAATTGAGGACATGTAGCAAATAAAAACATAGAGAGAGACCGGTATTCCCCTGATCAATATGGGTGTGGCGGTAACAAGCTGGGACCCGCAGTACTGTCTCCAGGTGGCGAAGGTAACTGAGCCAGGATCTGCTACATCATGTCAGATTGGTGGGACATCGCGGACTGAAGACCCCTAATGGCGCTGTTCTGTTCTCTAACCTCTGTCTCCAAACTGCCTAGGCTATCCCACGTCTCATTGGCACGCAACTGAATCCCATCTACTTGATCGACATACATGCTCAGCCACCCATTGGACACCATCGGGAGAACTTGAAATTTTCCCAGACAACCTCCAGGCATATGTAAGTATGCATGGTAATCTAACACATAAAAAATGTAGAGAAAATGGATGTCAAATGAATTGGAAAATCGAGGGCCGAAGTGGGTGACGTGAAATGCCTTATACCTACCCATGTCATGGCTTCTAATGAAACTTTGGGTAATAATGTGCTTCAACTCATTTTGCAAAGGAATGCAATACACAATGCAATTTAAAATAGATAAAAATCATGGTAAACCCGAGAAAAATGCAAATGCATAACAAATTGTCTCTTAGACAATTCATCAAACACATAGGATGCACCAAATTGGTTGAACAATGTCTTGAACACCATGGTTGTAATTGAAGCCAAAAATGAACCAACACAAACTCAATCACGCCCAAACCAACATATATGTCCTAAGTCCCAACTTCTCAAACAAGCTACAAGGATAATATTCAATGAAATGGCAAGATGAAAACTAGGGCTTACCTTGAAATCTTGAAAGAGTATGAGGAATTAGATATGATGAAGATGCAATAGTTGGTGATATGCAAGTGAATTTGTAGTGTGTGTAATGGGTGTGTGATGGGTGAGATTTGGTGAGTGCTCATGTTTGTATTTGAGTGTTGTGGAGAATTGGTGTGTGTGTGACTTTAAAATTGAAAAAGAAAAGGGGAGGGGAGAGGGGGCAGTTTTGTTCCATGCGACCGCATGGAACAAAACAATGTGGTTGCATGGAACAAAATGCTAGGGCCCTGACTTATGCGACCACATAGCTGGTAGTGCCATGCAGTCGCATGGAGTACTAGTAATGCTGGTCTCTTTTATTTTTTTTTATCTAAAGTTCAATTTCTCAGCGCTTACCCTTTGTAGCCACCCATTGCCTTGATGTTCGTGCCAACCATGTTTATATGAGTGAGATGAGGTGGTTGAATGTGAAAACTCCTGAAAAACATATTCAATCTCGAAAAGCTCATTTTTGGTCGATGTTCATGAAAAACCCGATTTTGAAACCCCCCATGCAACCCGGCATTTCAACGCTCTCACTGCTTGTCAAAACATGTTTCAAATCACCGTGTGAGTGTGTAGGCAATGAATCTCACTTCAAACTAATTTCTAACTTGAAAAACGAATGTGGATACCCAAAAAAACACAAGTTTGATCCTTTTTTCCCAAAACATGTGACTTTTGCACAAAATTGATAAATGATTATTTCAACACCCCCAAACTGATTCTTGACACACCATAAATTGTGTGGGACTCATGTGTGGACACTTAAGGTTCCTAGAGATGATGAACTACCTAACATGGAAATTTTATAAACTAATGCAAAAGGCGAAATAAAAAAAGGGAAGAATATGTTGGGTCACTTCCCAACCAACGCTAGTTTATAGTCGATAGCTCGACTGTACCGTGGTGCTTTATTCCGAACGTGTAAGGTGGACAGTGGACTTTTCTATTGGAAATTCCTTGCTCTGATAATGCTTAAGTCGCTGCCCATTCACTGTGAAGTTTTCTTTTCTCTCATGATTGATCTCAACTGCACCGTACGGCAAAAAATTATTAACCGTATATGGACCCGACCACCATGACCTCAATTTTCCCGGGAAGAGCTTGAGTCGAGAATTATATAATAGCACTTTTTGTCCCATTGCAAACTCTCGCCGTTAAATATGCATGTCATGCCACTTCTTGGTGCGCTCCATGTAAATTTTTGCATTCTCATATACTTCAAACCGGAATTCTTCCATTTCATTAAGTTGAAGCAGCCTTTTTTCACCCGCTACTTTCAAATCAAAGTTCAAGTTCTTGACTGCCCAATATGCTCAGTGCTCAAGCTCAACTAGCAAATGATACACTTTCAAAAACCAACCGGTATGGAGACATGCCTATGGGTGTTTTAAATGTTTTCTTGTAGGCCCATAATGCGTCGTCGAGCTTCTTAAACAAATCCTTCCTCGAGGAGCTTACTGTCACATCCAGTATCCTTTTTAACTCCCTGTTAGAGATTTCAACTTGGCTGCTTATTTGAGGATGATATGGAGTTGTTGCGGGACACAATATTTAGCCAACAACGACTCAAAATGTCAATTGCAAAAATGTTTGCCACCATCACTGATTATAGCCTGAGGAGTGCCTTAACGGGTAAAAATGGACTTCTTTAAAAATCTTATCACCACTTTAGCATCGTTAGTTGGCAACGCTATTGCTTCCAACCACATGGAGATATAATCAACAGCGACCAGTATGTACTTATTTGAAAATGAAGGTGAAAACGGTCCCATGAAATCTATTTTCCATACGTCAAAAAGCTCCACTTCAAGGATGCTGTTTAAAGACATTTCATTCCTTCTCAAAATATCACATGTGCATTGACATCTGTCACAATGCTTCACAAACTCAAAAACATCCCGAAATATTGACAGCTAATAGAATCCGAATTGTAGAATTTTTGCAGTTGTTTTCGATGTCCCAAAATGCCCCACATACGCAGATGAATGACAATGTGCAAGAATGCCCGGTATTTCTTCCTTAGGAATACATCGTCGGATAATCTGATCAGCTTCTCGACGGTAGAGAATAGGATCTTCCCAAAAACAATATTTGAGCTCAGAGAAAATTTTCTTCCACTGATGACTGGAGTAATCTGGTAGAGGAATGGATTTGACCAAATAGTTCACGATGTCTGCATACCAAGATGTAACTTCTACGCCAAAAAATTGCTCATCTAGAAAAACCTCATTGATTTCCACTGATTCGTCTTGATTTCCCTGTTTCAGTCGCGATAAGTGATCGACTACCACATTTTTGCTACCCTTTTTATCCCTAATTTTCCAGATCGAACTCTTGCAGTAGTAGTACCCAATGAATCAACCTTGTCTTAGCATCATTCTTCATCATCAAATATTTTAATGCCGCGTGGTTAGTATAGACTACGACCTTTGATCCAACAAGATAAGACCGGAATTTTTCATTTACATAAACTATGACTAGGAGCTCTTTTTCAATTGTGGCATAGTTGAGATGTGCATCATTCAACATTTTGTTCGCGTAGTAGATGACATGAAACATTTTTCCCATTCGTCGCCCTAACACTGCTCCTATTGCATAATCACTGGCTTCGCACATCAATTCAAACGGCTGACTCCATCCTGGTGCTGTGATGACAAGCGCTGAAATAAGTTTTTCATTCAAAGTGTTAAAAGCCATTAAGCATTCCACTGAGAACTCAAAATGTAAGTCCTTGACTAGTAAATTGCATAGGGGCTTCGTAATTTGTGCAAAAATTTTGATGAACCGTCGATAAAATCCTCATGCCCAAGAAAACTGCGTACTCTTTTAACCGCTGTAGGTAGTGGTAGGTTTTCAATAACTTGTATCTTTACTTTATCAACTTCGATCCCCTTAGCTGAAATGTGATGTCCTAACACTATGCCCTCTTGTATCATAAAATGACACTTTTCCTAGTTCAACACCAAGTCTATCTCCTTGCATCGCTGTAGAACCAAATCTAGATGCTCTAAACATTCATCAAACAACGAATCGAACACAGATAAATCATCCATGAAAACCTCTATAATTGTTCTCACTACATCGGAGAAAATGGCCATCATGCATCGCTGGAAGGTGGCAAGGGTATTGTATAGGCCGAATGACATGCTAATGTATGCAAAAGTTTCATATGGACAAGTGAATGTAGTCTTCTCTTGGTCATCTAGTGCGATTGGAATCAGATTGTAACCTGAATAACCGTCGAGGAAGCAGTAATGTGAATGACCCGCCAACTGTTCCAAAATCTGATCAATAAAAGGGAGTGGGAAATGATCCTTCCCTGTAGCAGTGTTTAGTTTGCGGTAGTCAATGCAAACTCTCCATCCCGTAACCGTCCTGGTGGGTATCAACACATTCTTTTCATTCTCAATCACTGTGATGCCCCATTTCTTTGGTACAACTTGAACCGGGCTGACCCAAGTGCTGTCTGAAATAGGATAAATTATTCCTGCGTCCAAGAGTTTAATTACCTCGGTTCTAACCACTTCCTTCATGTTTGGATTAAGTCTCCGATGCACATCAATGCTTGGCTTGAGGTTTTCTTCCATGAGAATCTTAGCATGCAAAGTGAAGGGCTAATCCCTTTTATCAGCAATAGACCACCCAATTGCTGTTTGATTTTCTCTCAGCACTCTAAGCAATTTATCTTCCTCCATCTTGCTGATTATGTTTGAAATTATGACCGAAAGTGTAGATGTTTTCCCTAAGTAAGCATAACAAAGGTGAGGTGGTAGTTGTTTGAGCTCTAACTTCGGTGGTTGTTGAATTGATGGTAGTGGTTTTGGTAGACCAATTCCTAGCTCCTCAAAATTCTTTTTTCACACGTATAGTGGATTTGTCTCCAAAAATCTTGCATAGGTCTCCATCTCTATAGAATCCGTATGAATGGATTTAGACTGCATGATGCAGCTTCATAAGTGTCAGATGGATGTTGTAGTTGGAAGTGTTATGAACTGCACTGTCAACCACGTCGATCTGAAAACAATTGTATGATTCTGTAGGATATTTCATAGCCTTGAAAACATTGAAAGAAACTCGTTCTTCCCATAATCTCATAATTAGTTGACCTCGTTGTACATCTATTAGAGCCCTCCTAGTAGCCAAAAATGGTTGACCCAATATGATGGATACATCTTTTCTTCTTCTATGTCCAGAATAAGGAAATCTGCAGGAAATATCAGATTCTCGACTTTTACCAAAACGTCTTCTATGATTCCCCGTGGATGAGTAAGTGACCTATCAACTAGCTGTAGAGTTACTGTGGTTTGTTTAGCTTCCTCCAATCCAAGTTTCCTGAAAATATAGAGTGGCATTAGATTAATGCTGGCACCCAAATCACATAAAGCTTTATCAAAAAAATAATTTCCAATAGTGCATGGTACAGTTAAACTCCCTGAATCTTTTAGTTTTAGAGGAAGCTTTTTCTAAATTCTAGCGTTGCATTCTTTTGTCAACATTACCGTTTCGTGATCATCCAGCTTACGTTTGTTGGGTATGATTTCCTTTAAGAATTTAGCGTAACTAGGTATTTGTGTAAGTGCTTCAGCCAACAGGATATTGATGTGAAGCTTCTTGAATACTTCCAGAAATTTCATATATTGCTAGTCAATCTTTTGCTTTCTCAATCTCTGGGGAAAAGGAATCGGAGGTTCGTGTGGACTTATGGGTGTGGTTGCTTTAGCCCGCGCTATATCTGAGGCCTCTGTTACAAATATTTCCCTGCGTTGCTCAGTCTGCTCCTCCTGATCTCCATTAAAAGGTGATACTATTTCTTTATTTGCCCCGAGTCTCTTTACATGTATTTCAGGTAATTGAACCCCGTTCCTTGTGGTGATGGCTTACACATGCTCCCTAGGATTCACTTCTGTATTGCTTGGCAATGCACCATGTACTCGTCCTGTCATGGAAAGAGTCAACTGTCCCACATGTGTCACTAGATTCTCAATGGCTACACCTTGATTTTGGAAGTTTGTTTCTATCTTCCTCATGAACTGGTTTGTTATCTCCATGTATTTATCTGTCTTTTCCATGAATTTAGCAAACATCTCTTCCAAATGGGCTTTCTTCTCTTGCTGAAATTTCCCTTGAGCTCAGTTATGGTTTTGATTTTGATTTTGATTTCCAGCCCAAAAGAAATTAGGATGATTTCTCAACCCCGAGTTGTACGTGTCAGAATGAGGGTTGTTGTGCTGATGTTGACCATATTGCGCGTACTCCATGTGCTCCATCCTTATAAAAGGATAGGACATTCGACTGTACCATGTTCTGCTCCGCACTCCTCACAATTAGACTTTTTCACTTATGTTGAGCTTGATGTTTGTGATATGCTCTCTACCTTATGAAATAAGGAATCAATCTTTGCAGCTAAGACCGAATATGTATCTACCTCATATGCTCCAACTGATTTCTTTCGACCTTCTCAATCTGAAGACCACATGGCTGAAGTGCTAGCCATTCTTTCAAATAACTCCCAAGCTCCATCGATCGTTCTTGTGGTTAAGAAGCCATTTGATGATGAGTCAACATGCTCCTGAAAGTCGGAAATTGTCCTATGTAGAAAAATCTGATTTAGGATGGTTTATCGAACCCATGTTGAGGACATTTCTTTAGTATGTTCTTAAATTCGTTCCATGCTTCATCAAACAACTCGAATTCATTCTGGCTGAATATTGACATTTCGTGCCTTAGTCTAGTAACTTTGGTCGGTGAGAAGAACTTCGTGCAGAATTTGTGAGCCAAATCGTTCCAAAAAGTGATGCTCGTCACATGGAGTGAATCTAGCCACTTTACTTTATCCCGCAGAGTGTGTGGAAATAACCTCAGCCTGATAACATCTACTGCTATCCCTTGGGACCTGAAGTATTAACACATATCCAAGAAGCGGGAAACATGTGTATGCGGATTCTCGTTGGCCATCCCGTATAATTGGTATCCGTTTTGGAAGAGTTGGATGACATTCGTCTTCAGCTGGAAGTTTGGCTGTTCGAATGCAGGGTAGACAATGCTGGATTGACTTTGGGAAATGAATGGTGATAATAAATCCCCAAGAAGAGCATTCCCATCATATTGTGCCTCCGCATTGGCTGGAGCTGCATAATTTACTTTTGGTTCCAATTGTTGATCAGCCATTAGTATTTATCTTTGACTTTCCTGATATGTTGTTCTAGCTATCTTTTGTCTACGATGAAAAGTTCGTTCAATTTCCAAATCTGTTGAAAGTAGTTCACCGCCAATTGATCTTCGCATACAAGATCCGAAGGCACGAAAAACAGTAGCACTTAGCTCAACCTAAATAGAAAAAAAAACTGAATAAAATATAATATGCAAACTAAAATTAAAGATAAGTTCGAATTAATGTCGAAATAACAAAAATCAAACCAAAATCAAGTCCCCGACAACGGCGCCAAAAACTTATTCACGAAAATATATTTCGGATTAAAATATCGCAAGTGTATGGTTCGTAACAAGTAATGAAGTGGAATTGAGAATTTCGGATATCATTCCCATATGGATTGATTTAATTTGATTCTAATTACCGAAATATTAACCGAATCTATGAAAATTTAGATGATTGTAATGATTTACGACTAAACTATAACTACTTTGCAGTATAAATTTAGGTTACTACTAAACGCAAATGAATGATTGAATGCTAATTAGAATTTTTCTTATGAATTAACAACAAGCAGTAGGATCATGAATCCCTATGCAATGCTCACCTTGAGTTTAGTTCTACAATGTTGACAACAAGCTTAATAGTATGAAGAATCAATGATCCTAACATATCTAACAATCTCTCCTGAGTAAAGTTGAACTTATACGTGTAAACCACCCGACTTTATCTCTATGACGAATATAATTTCACAAGAATGCATGTAATTTTATGATCACTTAGAGATTCACGCAAAGCATAGGGGTATATCTATATCCCATATCGGACCCTACAATGATTAATACCTTCTCAAATCTATTCCTCTTCTCTCAAATGCATGAAATAGATCACTACACTCACACAATCACATGCATAATAATTATGGAAACAATAAGTGAATAAAAATCATTCAAGCCTTAAAACATGTTTTAATTGCCAAATATTACAAAATTAGAATTCAAAGTTTACATAATAAGGTTCATCGATCTCCTAGTACAAAAATAATTAGCCTAACATGGAGAAAAGAATAAAATACAAAAATAATATAAAAGAAGACATCACCAAATAACAATTACGCTTGAAAAATCGAGAATCTTGTTGTTGTTCTTTGAAATCATTGCCTTAAGAGCTTCTTCAAGATGTATTCTAGGGTTTTTCTATCTCATATGATGTCTGCCCTTTCGTTCTGGACAATTTTTGGCTTAAATACGTGCACAAGATTCTTTTTCATAAGTAGTTGAATGAGAAGAGGAAACCTAAAAATTTGCGTCGAACTTCACCCATGCGGCCGCATGGTTCACAAGTTTGGCTCCCTTTATTCCCTACCTGCCTATGTGCGACCGCATGGTTAAGTCTACCATGCGGCCGAATGGTAGAGGGAGCTTTCAAAGTTCTTCAATTTGGTCCTCAAAGTTCATTCTCTCTTGTTTTGGCCTCTTTTGGTCATTCTTTTTCTTCAATCATCCATGCGTCCCTCGAATATAACTTGGCTCGTGTATGTCCTTTATTCAGGCTTCGGGTTATCTTTTGATTATTTACATTTTGGTCCCTGAACTTTCGTTTCTTCCTTTTTGGTCCTTTTTCGCCAATTTCTCTTACTTTCCACCAAGTCCATCAATATAGTGTTACAAAATGAAATTAGATAGAATTAAGTTATATTCAAACACTCGTGTCAATAATTAGTCATAATGTGTGGCTAAATAAGTCTAGGAAAACGCAATTATCCGACGTTACCCTTGTTTTGTGGTCCATCCTTGGAGAAGTGATACTTTAGAGTAAAGTATTGTTGTTACACCTCATCCACTATAATGTTTTTCCATGAATAGGCACGCCTTATTATTGTGATGATGCTATGCAAATCGACTCCCAACGTTGTATAGATTGATTAGGGACTATATTTGTTGATGTTTCCCCATGACTAGAGGCGCCTAAGGTTGTAGAATCGATTGGTGGAAGGCCGACATGGTGGGCACTATTGATTACGATGACGACACTAGATTTTTCACCTAGACTGATGCCAAATGGCCATTTTTGGGAGGCTCAGCGTGGGGTGGGTTGAAGGGTTTCGGACGGGAATCAAATCTATCGACAATGATGGTCGAGATTGGTGGTTTGAGCACCTTAGGATGCATGCCCAGTGGCTCTTCCATATTTTCGCCCAAAATCACCTACAGCTAGGGAGAAAATGATAGCTCAATGCTATGAATGTAATCCCTGATTTTAAAGGCTAAGCACAATTCTAACTAAAGTAATACTATTTATAGTGAACGACTATCATAGTCATCCAGTGTGACATATACCTAATCACTTAATTATTAAAAAAAAAAAAATAAGCCTCTGTTTGGTACATATTAAAATTTTCATTCACATTCTTCTACTCATTTTCAACTACATATCCTTCAATAAAATAATATTTTTCATCACATCAATAACCTTTTCTTCTTTTTCAACCATATATTCTCCATCAATTTACTATTCCAAAATACATTCTTTTAAAATAATGTGGCTCAAACACATCTTAAGTGATTAGATATATGTCACATAGATGACTACACTAGTCGCTCACTAGAATAGCATTATTCAACTAGTTATTGAGTTATTGAATTGCTATTGGTTAGCTAGGAATATTCTACATGTGCTTGTAATTGTTGTATATATTTGTGCATCAGTGCATCTTGTATACAATTGGAAGATCAATGAAGCAATGTTATGAAGAAAATTATTCATCTCTTTACTCTAAACTTTAATTGCTTTGAATGGACCTTGTTATTAGGAAAACCGAGCTTAAATTTTGTTTATTTACCATCCAGTCAATATTGTAAACCAAATATATACATAAATTAACTGTCACATGTATGAAATCATGAGTACAGCATTTGATAAATGAACGATATTAGAATACTTTTATGATCGACAATGCTTATCCAACAAAAGATATGCATAAAATTCGCCAGTCTATAAGCAAAGTCATTTTAGCAGATCAACGACTCAAACAACTGCAGCATCAAAACTAAATTCTTTGAGTTGACTTTATTTCAGCACCATTTATGCAGTTCATCAAGCGGGTTTTTTCATGCTGCTACCTTTCTTTCGTCTCCAGAGTAGCTTCTTTAACAAACCTCTGCAATCTTTTTTCTTACAAGGGGAAATAGCCATTGTCCTATCTTGTTCATGATTAATTCTACTTGAATCGGTAAACCTTAACCGAGACTCTATTGCCACATTGGTTCTAACAGCAGAATGGTTGACTCCATCTTGAATGTGTTCTCTGCTTGAAGAAAAACTAAGATCGCATATTTCATTATCCTCGGCCAGCATTTGGTCGAGTAGGGATGATCTCTGGCTAATATTCCTCTTAGATGTCAATATGACCTTGTCAAAAAGGGTTGCATCTGTCGGTGAAGCCAAATCCTTAACCTCCTTATCCAGGTTTCGTGCTGTTTCTTGGCACTCAATCCATATTTGTGAAGCTCCCGTGACCTCCCAATCCTACACGGTCAACAATCAGTATGAACTAAAATTATAGCAACGTGTAACCAAAAGCATCTGCTTTATGCTTATAAACTACTATTATTTACAATTGAATCACAAGGATAGTTTTTCTCTTTTCCCTTTTTTTTACTGAGCATTTTTGGCAAAGCTTAAACAGAGGTGAAGTTACTTTTAAGTAGTTTTTTATATCCAAACATATGGATAACTACTTTTCTTACTTTTAATTAAAAAAAGTTTCTTCTTTGGATGTACCTCTTACCATACTATCAAAATACATAACTTATTTCCAGTTTTGACTAATAAAAAAACTACTTATTTTAGAACTTATTCATTAGAAGTAAACTTTTTATGCTTAGGCAAACACGCTCTTACTTTTCCAGGCAATCTCAATTATAGTCTCAACCATATTTCTCCCACGAAGAAAACATGAGTGATCATCAACGATAAATTAAATAGAATTCATCTATATTTCATTGTTTCATGACAGAATGAGATCCATTTTTTTCTATTAACACTTGAATTCTGTAGACTGTAGTCTGTCCTGCAATTTTCCTTTGACAATTTAATACATTTTTATGAAGTTTCACTTTTCGGCATGAAAAGTTTTAATCTATCTGAATAAAACCAAAGGACTCGTAAAATTAACTTTCTAACTAAAATATAAAAGAAGGATAGCATCACTTAGACTACTATTTATTGGACTACATTTGAAATTTCAAGACCTCAAGAAATATTATATTGCTGGGTTTGAATCTTACATTTTTGAGTGGTTTTTCCCCATGCTTTCTGTCATCTGAAACTTCTTTGCTTGTCATCCTGAAATTAAAAATAATGTAAGCCCCAGAAATGATGTTTTCACAGATGAACATTTGAATATGCATACCCTTTTAGCTGGATTTGTAGGTCATGGCAAGTTGCTTCTAGTCTTTTACACGAGTCATTTCTTTTTTCCAGCTCATTTTCTAAACATGAAATCTCTTTATTTAATTCAAGATTGCCTTCCATAAGCTGGGTCTCTGGATCTTCTTTCAACATCTTATGCTTTCCAATTTGATCTTCGATTTTTCCTTTTGATTGCTTCATAGTTTCCATCTCTGATTGCGAAGTCCCCAAAATTCCATTAGACTCCTGCATTTGGACCACAAAGGATTCACTCTTGACAACATCTGATTGAGGCCTCACTTCCAAATCCGCAGTTAAAGATTCCTCATTTTTCAATTCAACATTCAGTCTTCGATCTTGCTGAACTTCCTCTGTTTGACAAGCTCTGTTACGATCATTCAAAGAAGATTCTGTGGGAATATATGGCATCTCATTGCTTTCCAAATGCAATTTGTTTGATTGTGCACAACAATTGATCAATTCGCTATCCAATTCACTATCACTTTGTGATTCATCCCAATCAAAATGATTTCTTATTGCTTCTTTCATGCTTGAAACGTCCTGAAGGGAAAAGCAATGGTTCATGATCCATTCCAAAGTAGAAGCTACTTGTTGGGCAAACTGCTCAAGACTGGCTGTTCCATTCAACAAATCCTTGCAAGTGCAAACAAAGTCTTGTATAATGGAAGACAGTTCAGAAATTTTCCATTGAAATACACGAATGACGTAGCCTGTTGTGAATTCCGAATTCTTATATGGTAAGAGCTTATCATCCTTCCCCAAGTAAGATTCTGCTACACTGTTTTCCAGACATGGCATGTTTATGCCTTCAATGAGCTCAAGCATTTTGCATACCGATATGCTCACACTTGACTGAAACTTCTGGCTACTCTTTTTCGCGGTTGAGATATTAAAGGAAGTTCCTCTAACAGATGCATCAGTGCTCAATGAATTATTTGCTAATTTCTGATGAACATGTCCACTAACTTCAGGAGAGGGTGATGCATCAGTCATGTATGTAGTTTCCTCGGTATGAATACCTCTAGGGTTCAAAGTGTTTATATGTGCCAAAACATCTTTGATATCCTCTAATACTTCACCAGGGCTTCTTTGTGTTGCAGAACTTTGCTCCAAAAGCAATTTCAACGTGTCACCAAGCCAACCGGACTCCTTATTGACTACTCTGTTATCAGATTGAGATTCTTGTCTAGAGACCAAAACTGATGGATGACTAATTCCGTTACCTTCATCTGAGGAATGATAGGAACTTCCTGTTGGATAATCAACAGAAACTACTGCTAATTTTTCCATTTCTGCAAAGTCATCCATGAGTTTTATTTCTGAAGTTCCTATAATTTTGTGAGATGCTGAGCCCAGTTGCTTTTCAGTTTTGAAATGCTCCAAATCTGAAACCAAAGCAGAAGCCCAAGACTCGGGGCAGCTGGCCCTGTCATCACTGCCCATATCAGACATAGATGCTTGTGATAATCTGGAAGCGGTACGAGCATACATGGTTCTAGAAAATTCAAGTTTCTTGTTATGGGTTTCCTTGAGAGTCCTGTTTTCTTCTTCCGTTGCATGCAACTGCTCAGTAAGGAAGTCGGTCCTTTTGCTCTGGGTATCAGCAGTCACATCTACAGAAAATTCCATTGAACCAACCAGAGAAGGATAAGATTTTTGTCCCCTCATTTCAACTTGATCCCTACCAAGCATTGCAATTTCATCCTTCATTTTTTCCAAAGCAGCAGGGCCTGGCAACCGCTTTTGGACCAGGAGACGTAACCTTTGACATTCTGATTCCAATTTTGCAATTTTCTTCACGCTTTCCAGGTGTTGCTTTTGTGCAACATTAGTTGTTCGACGATTGAATTCTCTTTCCTCATTCTGAATATCAAACTCCTTCTCAAGAACTTGAACCTCATATTTGAGAGAAGCATTCTCTTTTTTCATAGATTCTATTCTAGACATAAGAGCATTAAAATTGGCCTCTATCTGTGCCCTGTATTTGTTCAGATCTTCAATCAACTTGTCTTTTCCCAAGAGAGCTTTTCTGAGTTGAGTATTCTCAGCATCCAATTTGGTAAGCCTCTTACCGGCCTCCACTAACTTTTCATCTAATGTGATCTTAGTAATCTCAAATTCTTTTGACATCTTCATCACAGCATCATGAATTCTTTTCTCCTGCTCTACTTGAACAAATTGCAAATGTCGCATGCACTCTTTCAGAGCAGCATCCAAGTGACATAATCTTTTTTCAGCAGCTTCTTTCTGCTGTAAAACATTGTCAAGTTCTTGTTTCAAAGATATTGCTTCTGTCTCAGCGTTCTCCCAGCCTATATATATAATTTATCAAGGAGATCAAATGCCCAACAGTCGGACAAAAATTTCGAGAAATTCTTCTCTATGTAAAAACCATGCAGAGTGAAAACACACAAAGGAGAAAGAAGTTAATTACAATATTGGTGAATGGTATTCACCTGCAATAGCTTCCCGAGCAATCTTCGCTTGTTTCTTGGCAAAATCATCCTTGCCATTACACTCGGCGAGGGCAGAAGAAAGCTTGCCATTTAATATTCTAATATCTCTTTCCAGTTCGGCCTTCTCTTTCAGAAGCGTCTCAGCCTGTGGAAACAATATATTAGTGGTACCTGTACACGATGTACCGTCACAGACACATGTATCCGATATGCAATTTTTCAAATAAGTACAGACAGAGACATCGTCGACGCATTAATAAATTCTTTCAAAATCTTCATTTTTATAAATATAAATTTAGTTTTATACTTGTTATTAATTTTTCTCGTTGAAATCTTTTAAATATGAGTACATATTTGTTATTTATTAATAATTTTGAGTTAAATTATATAATATTTTTAATAAAAAAAGAAAAATGATGATGGTAGAGTGTCAAAGGAGTGTTGGTATCCAATATGTGTCGAGATACGGAACATGCTACCCTAGTTGAAATATCCGTATAACACAGAAAACAGTATGTTGCCAATGCTAAGAATAACAAACTATTTTTAACAGAAAATTAACTGCAGACAAATGTAATTCACTGATATTAAGCCCTTGTTTGAGCCACCTTTTTTGAAAATGAGAATGAAAAATATAGCCGTTATTGGGCCCACACAAGAGATAGAGAATTTGAATTTAAATGTTGATGTGATGGATAACGGTCATATTTTTCATTTTAGTGAGGAAAAAATATGGCTCAAACAGGGCCTAAATAATTGTTATTGCTTGCTAACAGTTTTAGTATTGTTGCACACATTCCAATTAATATACCATTTAGGTGTGATTGAAATGCTACATGCTGTGGAAAATTAATAGAAAGAAATATCTCCATAAAGTTTATTACACCTGCCTCTCAATTCAAGGGCAAAATAATTTGCTCAACAAATTAATTGAGTTGGATATTTGTGTAGCCACATTGGACAACTCAACAGCTAGCCAAATCCAGATTGACATTTGTGGAAAATGTGATGTGGGATAGAGGAATATGCAAGTACAGTAAACCCATTGTGATATGGAGGAATGATACTTAAAAATATTTGGACACCAAATCTTAAGCCCATAGCATCAAATAAAATGGATAAGGATAGGATAAGCAATTGAACCTGAGTTAACTCCTCTTCATTTATGCTCAAAGAAATGTTTGCTTTGTCAGCTACTAAGGTCTTGTCCGAAGATTTTTTCTTCCAAAGCCATGACTTGTTATCCATTGTGTTTCTTATAATCTGCCAGCTCAAACAGATTTAGAAAAGCGACAAACTCTGTCAAAACTGAAAAGTTTTCAACCCCGGGTCACATGTCCAAAATTTCCTTGCACTGAAATGAAGTGTCACTAGACTAGACCAGCCACATTCTACCGGAGAAAAGGAAGGTTTATGTTAGAGCAAGTAAAAAAACAGACAGAATGTGAATTTGACCAATTTAGTAAAAACAAACCAGATTCAGGTGAAGATAACATTAAAAAAGGATGTGAATCTGGAAACTAAGGTAATGTCCCAGAAGTCCAGAACTAATGTAGTAATAGTGTATGATTCTGATAAAGGAAATATGGGCATAACAGCTTGAACAAGACTACCTTTTTCGATTGATAATTGAGGAAGGTAAGGTTTTTGAGACGAAGCACACATGTAATTTTATAAGGATTCACAATGTTTTAGAAAGTGTTCAAGAAGATCTTACATTTACAATTTACAAACAATCTTAACGTGAATATTAATTAAAAAAAAAAAAACTGTTTATTATTTAATGTGCAAAATTGGAAATTTGTATGTCTATATTAATTTTTCTATCAAAACTCAAAATTTTCGTTTTTCAAATTGAGCCCAAAACAAAACAATTTAAGCATGGAACAATTTCACTCCCTTAAGAAACAAAGTATGGATGCTTCTTAACAAATATACTACCATCAAGCATTTAGCACCAAGAAAAATTACCCGTTCTATGTCATTTCCTTGTACATATTTTCACACATGAATATAAAATTGCAAAGGGATCACATTGTATCACCACCAAAAAAAAAAACGGAGCAACAAAATGTGAAAACAAGAAGAATAACCCGCATCCGACAGTTAACCAAAGAGTGCGAAAAACAAAATCTTAATAAAATGCATTATAAACTTCTAGAATTAAGAGCAAAAATGACAAAATGCTGAGACATGACAAAAATAAAAATAAAAATACAGCAATGTGAAGATAATAATGTGTGTGTGTGTGTGTGTGTGTGTGTGTGTGTGTGTGAGTGTGAGTGAGAGAGAGAGAGAGAGAGAGAGAGAGAGAGCCAGAGAGGTTCTTACATTTTGCAGACAGGAGTTGAATAATTTGAGCAATGCAGGAGTGTTTAATGGGGTCGATGGACTAATGATGCTGATTTGATGGCTATCCGGGTCGGGTCTGAGGAATAGTGGGAAAGAGACTTTTGGC
This sequence comes from Fraxinus excelsior, assembly GCA_019097785.1. Lineage (NCBI taxonomy): Eukaryota > Viridiplantae > Streptophyta > Magnoliopsida > Lamiales > Oleaceae > Fraxinus > Fraxinus excelsior. The sequence goes on from CM032630.1 coordinate 30,165,795, forward strand.
GGGTCGCTTCGATCCGAAGGGCGGTAATAGCGGGCTGTCATGGGTCACTTTCAATTTTTTCATGAATTCGTGATTCTTGTGTCCCCCAACCAATCTAATCCTTTCGTTCTTTTTTTCAGTTAAAATGATTTTGTATTTATGATCACGGGAAGACTAGAAGGGTTCTTGAGAAATGAGTAATTTTAGTCTCGAATTACAACAACAGTTTATGTGGCGTTAACGTGACATTAAATTATATATAAACATTTCATTTAATGTATCTTCTAATGCTACCTAAATCGGGATTGTAATCTCAGTAAAGTTACGCAGCATTACTCCTTAAGAAATGAAGAATATATTGATAAAGAGAATTTAGATTGTTTTTTTCAAATTGATGAGAGACTTCGTTCATATCAAAATCGACGATTGATAGCAATGCACAATTTCAAGGTTAATGTTCACAAACTATGATAAAGGTAACGATGATAATGGAGTCGATTGTTCAGAATTTGCGAGAGGCTCTCCATCTCTCACCTCATTTTCTCCATTTATATATATATTTTTTTAAATAAGATTTAAGTTTAAAAACATAAAAAAATTCAAAAGTAAGAGTAGGCGGATTCAGGGACAAGGTCATGTTCCTTGTCCAATTGCAATTCCTCGATGGGTTGGGTCGAATCATTTTAACATCTGTAGATAAAATGGATTAGTCCCATCTTTTTACACATTTCATTAGGGAATCGCTTATAGTGCGTTTGATTGTCAATATTTTTCATGAAAAATGTATTTATTCTACTTAATTTCAAACGTAATTGAAAGAGAACTAATCATGACTAAATAAACTTCTATAGTAGTTGTCAAAGTAATTTCATGTATTCCACAAGCTAGCTCTTGCATTTAGAAAGAAATGTTAGACGGCACACTTTGTGGTATTCGGTGCAGGCTCTCTGTCGCTCAAGTTAGAATTCGATTAAAGAAATATTTTCTCTTTTATTCTTTTCTCCTTTAAAGATGCTCATATGATTACTATTTTTGAATATTAGGCGTGATTTTCTCCCTCATTGATTGGATTATCCATTATTGAATTCTATCTTTATAAACTAATCTCGCTCTCCCGAAATTAGCAAATTTCCTTTTGTGACATGACAACTAATTAATCTGGGTGGCTTAATCGGCCAACTAGGCTTCTTCTAGGGAGTAAAAAATAAAAATTATGAAAAAAAAAGGGTGTGAATGGAGGCAAAAATATGTGGAAATTACACGGTTCCAGACATTTCAAATTCACAATCCAAAATTCGGGTGAAAATGTTTTATAATCAGAAATTAAGCATTGAACAAATAATTAATTATTAATTATATTAATTACAACCACTAATATCACCATTGAGTTTGCTCATTATCTTAACTTCCATTATTATTCAAATCCATTCTCTCTCAAACTCCTTTCCCACAACTCCACGCGATATCACAGTTGAGTTTGCTCCTTATTCTAGTCATTTCAATTGTATTTTATACTTCTCATCTCTATATTATCAATATTATCTCTTTCATTCATCATTACTTCCATTATCTTGTAAAAATCGAAGAACTAGAAGGCGAAATAATGACAAAAATGAAGATGCGAAAAGGAAGTCAAGATAAAAGACACGTGATGTGAACCCATGTAGCAATTGTAGTTAGAAACCCACGAAAAATTAGAACAATCCAAAGAAAGCTAAGAATCAATGTTTGAAAGATCGACCCAATAAATTATTGAGTTCAAAAAACCAAGATAATAGCAAACGATATATTGACACTGTGATTAAAAATTTCATGAACCTTACTTGAATTTGTAGAACGCTACAAGAAATTGATTCTTGATAAGTTCAAAATTAATTTAATAAAGAACGAGAAGAAAGCAAATTAGACTCGCGATAATATCTCAATAATTTTCTGTCTTACAATGAAAAATAATGTTCCTATTTATAAGGAATCCCTAAAATCTAGCTAGAAACGGAATTTAAGTCCTAGAGATATAAAAAATATATCATACAAGAGTTTTAACTTAAATAGAAGATTACGCGAAAATTGAAAAAATCCGCGCCCGAAATGAACTATGCGGTTGCATAGTGTAACTCTATGCGGCCGCATAAATCAACTGAAAAAACGGCATGTTTGGAATGACATCAAATCTTCAACTCACTTTCTTTTGCAAAGAAATTTATTTTCGACTTTTCTCTCTTCTCCCAAGACTCTTTTACATTTCTCTCTTGTGACTTTATTCTTTTTTTCTCACTTTTAGCCACCTCACTATTTTCTTTCTTGCTCTCGAGTTGTGAAAGGTCAATCTCACTCCCCTTTTGTCTCAATATTTTTTCCTTCTCACTTGTTAACTTGATTTGATTTTCATGAACTTGTTGTGGTGTCAACAGTGCAAGAGTAATATGTTTTCCATCCTTAGTAAAGTTGTACTTGTTTTTGTACTCGTCATGCCTTCCTATCATATTACCATGACCTCACCAATAAAGTATGTCCGACATGTATAAGAACTACATCACTTCATCATGATATCGCCCAATTGAGAAATTCATCAATACTCTCATATTCACCTTAACCTCTCTACATTCATTCAACCATTGCAATTTGTAAGACCTAGAATGTTTTAGTATAGTTAATCTCAATTTTTCAACAAGTGGTGTGCTAGCCACATTGATACAACTACCCTCATAAATAATCATACTACATACCTTGTTGTTGACGTGACATCTCGTATGAAATATGTTATCCATTTGTTGCTCCAAGTCATCCACTTTGATTTGAGCACTAAGAGCTCGCCGAGTAACCAATAGCTCTCCCATTGCATATTCCACTTCTTACCATTGCTAGCTTTTTCCAATTCCGGCATGTCATCATATTCACCCTCACCCTCACTTTCACTAACTTTTTCTCCATTGTCTCACAAGATCATCATCCTTTTGTTTGGACATTGAGAAACAATGTGTCCCGACTCTAAGTACCTAAAGCACTTGATATCCCGATTCCTATATAGTTAGGAATCCACCTTGGGTGTAGCCTTGTTAGCAACTTCCTCCTTTCCCTTCGGTAGCTCAGTCCTACCTTTTGAAAGAGCCCCTTCACGTGTATTATTATCCCACTTTGGTGTTCAAGAAGAGTTAGAACCCAAAAAACTTGATGAATAATTAGTTGTTCCTTTCATCTTCAATTGCCTTTCCACCTTCATAGCTTCATGTAGCATGCATTCCAATTCCACATAATGTTGCAACTCTACCACATTAGTTATATTCATATTCAAACCATTTAAAAAATGGGTCATGGTAGCCTCCCTATCCTCCTCAACATTTGCTATAATCAACGCAATATCCATCTCCTTGTGATAATCCTCTACATTCCCAGAACCTTGGTAGAGACTTTGCAATTTTTTACGAAGCTCCCGATAATAATGATTAGGCACAAACATCTTCATCATGATAGCATTCAATTCTTCCCAAGTATTAATAGGACTCTCACGGTTCCTTCTTTTAGATGTTATTACTTGATCTCACCAAATAATAGCATAATCGGTAAATTCAAGCACCCAATCTTTACCTTCTTTTCCTCTGAGTAATTGTGGCAATCAATTATTAATTCTACTTTATTTTCCCTCCAAGTATGCCTCCAGATCACCACTTCCTTTGAATGCAGGAATTATCATCTTGATATTGTCAATACTGCGACCAATACCATCTCCAACATAATCTCTATCCCTCCTTTCATGCATAACTCATCTATCCCCCATTCTTCCTAACTTGACATCCATCAACGCATCATCATCAACATCACTATCTACTTCCCATTCACCAGCATAATTCGGTCTATACTGGCACTTTCCTTGCCTTTTTGCGTTAGGAATTCTCTAGATTATTCCCTACGTAAGTTAGCAAGTAATGTGTCTTGCATATCCAATCTATCTCTCACATTCCACCTCATCTGACATGTTGACTTAATTATCCTTCCTGCTTGAAGTAGAACCGTCCCTATCAGACATCCTAAATCTAGTTTAATATTTGCATCACGTGTGTACACTTGTGTATCACTCAATTTAGCTTTTTCCCAACTATTAGTCTCACCACTCTACCTTTTCCACTCAGTGCTTTCTCGCAAGTGTTTAAAAGATTCAATTTGATCTTATTCAAAATTTAAATTTTGTGGAATCCAACAAATAATTAAGGAAAGTGACCTAAAATGACTCAAGAAGGTAGGAATTTGAAATTGATTGAAACACTAAGGATGAATTCAGACTGGACACACTTTGAATTTCTTTTACTTAGACAAAATGAAATTGGATGTTACTGGCAATTTTCTGAATTTCTCATATTTTTTGCTCGAAGATTCAATTAGATACTAGCAATAAAACAAAAACTTATTTGGATGCTAGATTAGCACACAAACAAGTTTTTTTGAAACTTTTTCTTTGGTATTTTATGGATTGGAGACTCAAAATAAACAAGGAACATGAAAAACATGAAGAATGAAAAAAACAAAAGACCCAAACAAAAAAAAGGAAATAACTAGGATATAACTTTGATTTTTGGAGCCTTACTCTAATACCAACTTATGCGAATCCATGTAGAAATTATAGCTACGGAACCCACGACAAATTAGAACAATCCCAAGAAAGTTAAGAATCAACGTTTGAAAGCTCGACCCAATAAACTATTGAGTTCAAAGAACCAAGATAATAGCTAACGATATCTTGAACTCGTTATCACAAAACTTATGAGTCTTATTTGAATTTGTAGAACGCCACAAGAAATTAATTCTTGATAAGTTCAAAATTAATTCAATGAAGAATGAGAAGAAAGCGAAATTAGCCTCGCGATAATATCTTAATAACTGTATGTCTTACAATGAAAAATATGTTCTTATTTATAAAGAATCCGTAAAACATAGTTAGAAACGGAATTTAAATCCTAAAGATATAAAAAATATAACATTCAAAAGTTTTAACTTAAATAGAAAATTACGCAAAAATTGAAAAAATCCACGCTCGAAATGAACTATGTGGCTACATAGTGTAACTCTGTGTGGCCGCATAGATCAATTGAAAATCCCCCCTCTGTTTTTGGTATAGAGGCATGCCTATTAATGCTCTACGGTCACATTGCTTTCCAGAATAGCTTTTTCATCCGCTGCTTGAACCAAGTTGATCCATTTGGTTTCTTCTTACGAGCCCAACATGAAACTTGTTCCATTATTTGTTGTGATCGACGTTTCGTCCACTATAGTTTGAGCAAGCAATCTAATAGCTTCTTTGACTCGCTTCACTCGCGACCTATTTATCGATCCTCCCTCAACGATCAATGGATCATTGTCCGGACTTGCTTTCGTATCATGGATCACATCAACACGCCACAAAGAATAAATAAGAGGAAGATTGAGGAGAGCCCTCAAATAATCCCATCAAAAAAGCAGATGTTGTCTGTAACTGTGCGAAAAGTGCCCTCAAACAAAGGTAATTTTGATTTTTTTTAATTTGATTTATATTTATGTATTCAAAAATTGATGGGTAAAAAGTATAAAAAAGGTATTGGACATTTGTGAGCTTTATTTGGTTTGATTTCAATAGTGATTGGAATGAGCTAGGGTTTATATTTGAATATTTTTTTATGGAATTGTTTTTCTAATTTATGAATTATATGCGTCCTAAACATAAAGAGTCCATATGTGACCATAATATTTAATTGTAAGCAAGATTTTTATGAATATGTGACTTGAGTGCGTACAATTCTCTATGACTATGACCTTATTCGCGTGATTATATACCAATATAATATATGTGACCTTACTGCACATGAGTAAATACATGTGAACTTTTAAAAACCTATGTGTGACTTGATTTTAACCATCCATTGTGTATTATATTTCTATATGTGACCATGTTGATATTCCAATGAGTTCTTTAGAGAGAGAGAATGATATAGAGAGAAAATGAGAGGATAAGTTGTTAAAAATCAGGTAAGTGGGTTGAGCTTCTGGGAGTGGACAAAATTGCATAAGGTGTCTATAGGGCGGGGTAGGATGGCGGTGAAATTTTTAAATACGCAGGTGGGTTGGGGGTGATAGAGTTTATTAGTTTTCTGCAATTTATTTACTTAATTTATTTACTATTTTTGGAAATAAGTAAAATAAAAGAGTGGGGAAGAAAAGATGTTTCATAAATACAAATAATGTAATAACATTTGTACCTTCTGTTTTGTTTCCTTATTGAATGTGTAAATGTTCAAACTTATGAATTTATGTCAAATTTTTAGCAGGTGTTTATTCTACTCAAATTGTTTTAATAGTAATTTGCATTTATGTTTTGTATGTAGCACTTGAAATGAACAAATAGTATGAAGAACAAGTTTTATAAATATAATGATCCCATGAACAATTTCCTTATGAATGATATGTGACCTAATGATAAAGGGTCCATATACAACCAATGTTTTTATGAATATGAGGCTTGATTGCATACCATTCTATATGTTAGTGACCGTATTCACGTAATTATATAAATAAATAAATATGTGCATGTGTGTGTAACATGTTTTAGTTTCCTTTCCAATTTGTGATATGATTGCACAAGAGTACATATATGTGACCTGATTTTAAACATTGTGTATCATTTTCTTTGTATGTAATTCATATGTATTGTGTCATTCTGATGTGATCTAGACAAGGTCTCAAACGAGTGAAGAATCGAGGAGCATTGAGAAGGGATCAAGGACGGGTTCGAGGATGAGTCGAGGTTCGAAACAACCCAAAGGAGCCATGCAATCAAGTGATCGAGCCATGAAGATCATGGGGACGAAGTTAACAAGCCATTGGACAAGTTCCATGTTGGGGTTGAAGAGCGAAACGAATTGGATTCAGTTTGAGACCCATTTTTGGCATGGAATACGTTCGAATGTGAAGGGCTGTGAGTATTTGTAGCCCTTGAAATAAGCTTCTTAACGCACTTTGAATCACTTCAATCGGACATCGGTAGAGAAAGTTATGGCCAAAATATTGAAAGCTGTCAGGATTGGACGAGAATTTTTAGAGAATTTTTCATGTTTCCTATTTAGATTCAAATACTATCTTTTTAATATCTTTTAGCATATTTTGAGCCCAACTTCGTGCCAACTAGGTTTCTTTCATACTTTAGTATAAAAAGTATTTTCATTCATTGTAATCATGAGACTTTGATTATTATTGAGATTGAATACAAACTTTGGGAGTTTATTCCTCCATGTTCTTGGTGGTTTAAAGTTCTAACCTTGAACTTATCAAAAGGAGTCGCAATTATTTTGTGGCGTTCCCACTTCATGGTTCTTGTTCCGGGTAATCAACGGGTCAGATCTCTAACGCGTGATCTTGGTTCTTAGTACGGGTCGAACAACGGGTTGGGTTGCTATTGCGAGACGTGATTTCTAGCTTTCTTGGGTTGGTTTCAACTTGTTCGTGGGTTCCCAAGATATATTCTTGGCTGGGTCTTCATCAGTTGGTATCGGAGCTTGGATCTAGAATTCAGGTCATCTATCATTTACTTCCAGTAATTTATTTTCTTGTTTGAGTTAAAAAAATCAATTTGTTATTATTTTTTTTTTTTGCATTGGGTTATTGTTTCATTGTTAATTTTGCCTCTAGATTTATTTTAGTTGTTTGTTGAGTTAGTGGGAAAAAAAGTTACTGTTCACGTGAACAGTTGAAAGAAAAAAAAACTTGTTTTTGGAACTTTTGAACGTCTAGAGGCAAAGCAAGTCAAAACAACATCAAAATTGTCGAGTCATTTATTTCTCTTCTTTGAATTTGAGTCATTACCTCAGTCCGTACCCAAAAAATTGTTGATTATCCGAAATTTGTACTTGTGGTGGTATTTGCTACTGGAACTGTGATCCAATTGATTGAGATCGGTTATTTCTTGAGCCATTGAGGAAGGAGGACGAACGGTAAAAGGGAGAGTGGTGAGCTCATTATCGGGTAAAAGCCAATCTTGAGTGATACGCGAGTGCAAACACGCGAGGTACATGTATTTTATTTTTTCTGTTCTTTCTTTTCATTTAATTTTGTCATTAATTTACTTGAAAAAAATGGAGATGGAAGGAGATATGAATAAAAGGGAAGTAGATGCATTGCCTAAGGTTTTGTGATGAGTTTAGGGATAATATGTTGGCTATACATCATAAGTTTGATCAATTGGGTTTGGCGGTTGAACGAATTAGTGGTGATGTAGCTAGGCATGAAACTTTGATTGGGAGTCAACGGCGGGGGACACCCCAAAGGGTTCCTCGTGGGGGTAGAGGAGATAGGAAAGGACGAAATCTTATGATTGAATTTAATGGTGAAGATGATGTGGTGAGTGTATGCAGTAGTGACTACTATTTAGAGGCTGACATGGGAAGAACGAGAAATAGAGGATGTAGGTTTGATCGGGGTGTTGATAGGGATTTGGGGAGTATTAAAATGAATATTCCAGCTTTACAAGGTCTAAGTGACCCTGAAGCTTACCTGGAGTGGGAAAAGAATGTGAAACTAGTGTTTGATTGTCATAACTATTCTGAGGAGAAGAAGTTGAAGTTAGCTGTAGTAGAATTCGCTGACTATGCTATCATTTGGTGGGATCAGTTGGTGACTAGTCGTAGGAAGAATTTGGATATGCCAATTGAGACTTAGGGTGAGTTGAAGGTGTGTATGAGAAAGCGGTTTGTACGTGGGCATTATTACCGGGATCTACATCACAAACTACAAACTCTTTCTCAGAGGTCTAGAAGTGTGGAGGATTATTACAAAGAGATGGAGGTAGCAATGATCATGGCAAATGTAGTAGAGAATTGGGAGGCTACCATGGCTAGATTTTTGAATGGGTTGAATAGGGATATTGCTAATATTGTAGAGTTGCAGCACTATGTGGAGTTGGAGGACTTAGTGCTTGTAGCTATGAAGGTGGAGAGACAAATCAAAAGAAAAGGGGGTAGCTAGGTTTACTATGGAACCCAAATGGAATGGTGGTGATAAGAATGATCGGTTGGAGACTAGGAGAAAGGTTGAAGTACCTAAGGTTAGGGAGGAGGTAAAGAAGAATAAACCAAACATTGAAAATCAGAATGGTAGGATAAGGGATATTAAGTGCTATAAATGTTTGGGTTCTGGCCATATTGCGTCACAATGTCCAAACAGGCGGGTGATGGTTCTTAGGGATAATGGAGAGATTGAGTAGGATGATAGGAATGGGAGTGACAGTATGCCTGAGTTGGAGGATGTTAAGGGTGAGACTTGTGTGGAGTATCCGGTGGCGGAGTCATTAGTGGTTATGCGTGCTCTTACTACTTAAGTGAAGATGGATGATGAGGAACAGCAGTGGGAAAACTTGTTTCACAATAGGTGTCACATAAAGGGTAAGGTGTGCAGTTTAATTGTAGATGGGGGGGAGTTGTACCAATATGGTGAGCACAACACTTGTAGAGGAGTTGGGGTTACCTCTTATGAGGCATCCACAACATTACAAATTGGAGTGGCTTAATAACTGTGGGGAAATACGGATTACAAAGAAGGCCTTGGTGAATTTCAACATTGGGCGATATAACAATGAGGTGATGTGTGATGTGGTTCCAATGCATGCGGGGCATTTGTTGTTAGGAAGGCCATGACAGTATGATAGGAGAGTGAAGCATAAAGGGTTCACAAATCAGTACAGCTTTGTCATGGGTGGAAAAGCAATTACACTTGTACCATTGACACCACAGCAGGTCCAAGAGGACCAATTGAAATTGAAGAGTGAGCAAGAAAATAAAAACAAAGAGAGGAAAAAGGAGAGCAAGAGAGATGAAAATTATGTGGCTGAGAGTGATAAAAAAAGAGTAGAGCCACATAAGAGAAAAGAGAGGGAAAAATCTGAGAAGAGAGAAAATTCCAAAGTGAGCCTCTATGCGAAAAAAATCGAGTGTCAGAAAGATTTGGTGAGAACTAACAATCCCCTCCCTAATTTCAACAATTCTCTTTTACATGAACTCAAAGAAGATAAATGGGAGAGTCACAAGGAAGACGAACGTAACCAGGGCATTGTAACATGTCAAACGTCTATACCTAGAATAGGTTATGAGCTTACATGCAGGGGAAAATTCTTACTTGTATATGATATACGATTATTACATCATCAAGTCTTAGCATGTCACTCGGGGTTAATCATATATGCTAGGCACTTAGATTGCATTCTTAGGAATTGTATGCAAGTGAGTTTGAATTTATATCCTGATTTTCTTACATATTACAGATTGGATTTATGGAATGTGTTAGGATTACGGATAATGTTTACTATGTTCACTCCATGCTGTAATTTAATAGGTGTTTCAAGTCTACCAACCTTGTTCAATTCAATGATTTTATGCGTTGGTGTTAGTAGTGGTTTGGCTGTAAATCAGGTGATTACTAAGCTATCAAATCGAGTCTTGTATGATCCAAGTGACAATGGTTGGGTGATTATGCGTACGAGGCGGAAACGAGTTCAAAAGCGGTCCAATCGTCTTCCTAAGGGAGATGGACCATTTCATATCCTTGCATTGATCAAGAATGTAGGCTACCGTTTATTTCTAATGGGTAATTCAGTAACATTTACTCTTTTTGAAGATGCTAATGTTGCTTTGTTTGATGCAAGTTCGGATTCGAGGTTGAATCCTTTCGAAGAGAGAGTGGATGATGTGATCCAGACAAGGTCTCAAACGAGTGAAGAATCGAGGAGCATTGAGAAGGGATCAAGGACGGGTTCGAGGATGAGTCAAGGTTCGAAACAACCCAAAGAAGCCACGCAATCAAGTGATCGAACCACGAAGATCATGGGGACGAAGTTAACAAGCCATTGGACAAGTTCCATGTTGGGGTCGAAGAATGAAACGAGTTGGATTCAGTTTGAGACCCATTTTTGACATGGAATACGTTCGAATGTGAAGAGCTGTGAGTGTTTGTAGCCCTTGAAATAAGCTTCTCAACGCACTTTGAATCACTTCAATCGGACATCGGTAGAGAAAGTTATGGCCAAAATATTGAAAGCTGTCCGGATTGGACGGGAAATTTTCGAGAATTTTCCATGTTTCCTATTTAGACTCAAATACTATCTTTTTAATATCTTTTAGCATATTTTGAGCCCAATTTCGTGGCAACTAGGTTTCTTTCATACTTTAGTATAAAAAGTATTTTCATTCATTGTAAACAGGAGACTTTGATTATTATTGAGATTGAATACAAACTTTGGGAGTTTATTCTTCCATGTTCTTGGTGGTTTAAAGTTCTAACCTTGAACTTATCAAAAAGAGTCGCAATCTTGTTGTGGCATTCCCACTTCACGGTTCTTGTTTCGGGTAATCAACGGGTCAGATCTCTAACGCGTGATCTTGGTTCTTAGTACGGGTCGAACAACGGGTCGGGTTGCTATTGCGAGACGTGATTTCTAGCTTTCTTGGGTTGGTTTCAACTTGTTCGTGGGTTCCCAAGATATATTCTTGGCTGGGTCTTCATCACATTCCAGCCAAGTGTTTAACATATGTCATTCCAAATACTTAATGCATGTATGAAAATACATAATACCAATAGATGGTTTCAAGACAAGATTACAACCTCAATGACAAAGGGTGTTCTTACCACCATCACAACAAATTTAAGTCAATCACAAAAATGTATATTGATGGGAACATGCTTTTCCCATTTCCTGGATTGCCATGAAATCACGATTCAACCACAATTGATTCACAACATTCTTTTGAGGAGGAGGGAGAGTGAATTGTTATAGAGTGAAACTTGAAATTACATTTTCAAATGAAGTTGATGATTGGATTTGTATCTTTTGTGAATATTATACTCCAGATATTTGTCTCTTTTAATATTTTATGCTCAATGGAAGTGATTGTAATGAATGTGAACCTACGAGTGTAAATTCTGATTTGAAATTCATGAATGGGACATGTTTCAGTTAATAATACATTATTCTTTGGTTACATATTATTGTCAGGGGTCACAAATTTGTATGCACGGGTCTATTATTTACCAATGTTCCAACCATAATTATTTATGTTTTTCTGATGTTTGCTTTGATTCTCTAGGTCACTTGTTTGATGTCTCGTGATTAAGTGAAAATAAAGACATATCATAAGTCACATGTTACAACACAAGTTTATCATGTATGATGTCTGATTGATAACAGACACCTATGTCATGTATGTTGTCTAAGTGATTGTTATATGCCATAGGTCACATGTCACGTCTTTTCGAAAAAGGTCACATGTTATATATATATATATATATATATATATATATATATATATATATAGACAAGTTATGTAACTCGGGATACAACTTATAATGCATATTGTAATCTGGACAGTTCACATTACACATTGTTGCATTTTTTATATCGCAAGTGTACGATATCGTAACAAATAATATAGTGGACTTTTGAGTCCGAATTATCGTTCCCACGAGAACTATACTTTAGACTTAATCTACTTTTTCTAACTCTTATTTGATGAAAGTAAACAAATAAAGTATGGCAAAAGTCGTGAAAATTATTTTTCTTTTATGAACTACTACCTAAAACTAACAGAAATTATAAAAAAAATTACAAACAACGGATAAGTGGAGAAACAAATATATGATGAATATTAGGGCAAAACAATTTCATCTATTAATCACATTTATTTTTAATTCAAGATTCATAATAAATGTAGTGTTCGATCCAATTCTTCTATTGTATTCAATTTACCCCTCTCAAATTCTCATTGAGTCTATTTAACTAATTCAATTCCATGTATCTATCTGAATCAATTTAATTAAACGAAACACTTGTTCTAAGAATTCTAATTATGATTGCAATAATTATTATAGATATCTCTACACGTTATACTAATTTACTGGATTTTATTATATGGTCTAAATATCAAACTCACCTCTCGATTCGTAAGAGACTCACATAATCATCAAATTATTGATCATGTAATTTAATGCATTAAACTCATAATAAAATCAACACATAAATAAATAAAACGCATAAATCTTCAATATAAAAATAAAGGATCACAAGTAGAATAAATTATTTTTCCTAATATAAAAATTAGTTATTCATACTGGAAGAATAAAAACAAGAAAAAGTGGAAAGATACCATAAAAAATTGACGAAACGTGAAGATTTTTTGTATTTGCCCTAATTCTTTTCTTTTCATATTTCTCTTTCCCTTCTCTGCGCATGCCTTTCTTTGTGTTTGACTTTTTTTATTTTCTCTCTCCTCTTTGTCGATTTTTCTTTGTTCAGCAGAATATGGAGCATATATAACATCTCCCATGCAGCCAGAAACTGTACGTGTGTATGTGTAAATTCTTTTTTTTAGCAGCCTCCAATATCTCTTTTTCTGTTTTTCTCTCTGTCGTGCGGCCCTTGTCAGTTTTCTCTTCCAATTGTGCGTGTCCTCCTCCTCCTCCCCCTTTCTCCGTGTGTACACACACACACACACACACACACACACCTTAATTTACCCAAATTTCTTCTCTTTTAATCCAACCAATAAAAGTCCAATTGAAACCCATTTAATGTATTATTTTCTTCAAAGTAAGTCCATCACTTTTCAAAGAACGAGCTTTAATCTCCAAACTTTGCCTTCAATAATTAAGTCCCCATACTTTGGATTTTATCATTTTTTCGCTATTTTGCATTATGTTCTTCGATTCTTCATTAAACATAAAATTTTACCTGCACAATATAATTTAACATAAATTAAGTAGAATTTAATTCAAAAGACAAATAAAATAACATAATTTAGAGTCGAGAATAAGTATAAAAACTACACTTATCACGCCCCCAAACTTGACTTTTTGTTTGTCCTTAAACAAAATTAAAATCTAACAAATACACAAACATGTACTGCTAATTACCTAATTGGTGGTCAGTCAATCAAGCAAAGCAAAAAGATTTAACAAGTTAACCTAACTTTTTATTTCAAGATTGAAATCATAATATCAAATCTATGCACAGTTTCAAAATCACAATACATAATAAATTAAAATCCACTTTTCCAATGTGAAATCGATGTGTGTGTGTGTGTGTGTGTGTGGAGAATTAATTATAACATTATGAATTAATAAGTTGTTTCAATTCTCGACCCTCAGTGGTCAAATATTTTCTTTCATCACTCGTGAGATTCACACACCCCCAAATTTATTCTTTTCACTCTTTTCCAGTATGTGACTGCGGTTATATTTTTTTTATTATCTTCATCTCTCTAGCTTGGCAAAATTTCACCAATTGCAGTTCAACATTTCAATAAACAATGATTCTCCATTAAATTTGATTGCTTCAATCTCTAGGACTTAACTAGGCTAACAATCTCTTATCAAAAGTCAAATTTTCTTAAACAGGTATTTGGGACATAATTAAGGCATTTGATGCATCTTATGTTTCATGCACCTACTTTTTCTGCTTTTCTGCATTTTTTAAATAATTTTTTTATTTGAAGCATTCTCTCCATTAAGCTTTCTAAATGACACATGTAACAAGCTTTCGGCCGATGACTCCCAAGTCAGATGGCCATAGGGAGCCAGGTTTTAAAGACCATTTCAGGTTTAATTGCTCGAGTCATAAAGACTACGAAGAGAAATTTTCTCATAAAATTTTTTTTTGCCTTGATTAGTACAATTTCCCTTATTTAATACTAATTCAAGTTAAGCGACCTCTAACTTGAGATTTTCGTCCAATTGCATCCCATTGACCTTAGACAATCCACACAAAATTTTTAATTTCACACATAAAATCCATATTTATCTCAATATCTTCATACAACAGTGAAATCCCCCCAAACTATTCTAAATTTGGTCCAATAATGTAAAATGTAGTGGTTTTGAGTTTAGCATCTATGATCCACTATTTCAACATATTCAACTATGAAATTAACTTATTCCTACACAATGTTTAACTTAATTCATGTGCTCAATAAATATCAAATTTCACATGAAAAAGTAAAAATTAATCTAATCATACAACTTATCCACCATTTATGGATCAATTCATGATTCAATATATTCGTCATTGCTAGCCAGGCTAACAAACTCATACAAGCACACACAAAAAATAATTAAAAAAATATTTATTATATTTGTTTTTTTATGAAATTCTTGACACATTTTTTTAAAGCAAGAAAAGCAAACAAAAATACATAAAGAAAATGAAAACTCATGTTTTCCAGCCCAAAATTTAAACTAGACATTGTCCTCAATGTCTTTAATCATAAATCTGCATATAAAGGGGTGTGGAAGAAGATGAAGAAAAGACTCCCCGATATGGCATGTATTTCAATGACTAGCTTTTATATTGCTCATATTGGCGCCTTGGTCAATATTGGTTTAAATGTTTCGCGACGTCATGTTCCTGAAAATTCAAATGAAGCTTAAGATCAAGTAATTGGAACGAGTGTTACTTAACTCTCATATCTAATAAACCAACTAACATATCGAAGATCTTAAGGAGAATAGGGAAATGGGTAAAGAGTCACAGATAAACTTAAAATAAATTAAACTATCCTAAAATTCAAAAACCAAATAAATAAAAAGGACAAAAGAGCTTGGTTGCCTCCCAATAAGCGTTTCTTTAACGTCATTAGCTTGACTTTGTGCCATGTTTATTCTAGAATAGCTAGTTCAATGCTTTCTTTGGTGGTGGGAAAATCCTCTACGTAGTGTTTAATGCGTTGTCTATTAACCTTGAAATTTTCCTTTGTTGGGTGGTGTAATTCAACTGTACCGTAGGGAAACACTCGGGATACCGTAAAAGGTCCGGACCATCTTGATTTCAATTTTCCTGGGAACAGCTTAAGTCTGGAGTTATACAAGAGCACTTGATCTCCCACTCTGAAAATTCGTTGTCGAATATTCTTGTCATGCTACTGTTTTGTCTTATCTTTGTAGATGGATGCATTTTCATAAGCTTCTCTATTGAATTCTTCTAATTCGTGAAGCTGTAATATTCTAGTTTCACCGACTTTTTCTAAGTCCATGTTCAACTGCTTCAATGCCCAGTATGCTTTGTGGTCAAACTTAACTGGTAGGTGGCAAGCTTTCCGGAAAACTATTTGGTATGTCGACATTCCAATCGACGTCTTGTAAGCGGTGCGATAAGCCCACAAAGCATTGATTACACCCAAAGATTTATGCGGTGTTGTAGTGTAGTTTTGGGGTGTCGTATCCACAGAGAGATGGAAAAGTCAAGGGGTTCAAAAACTTAGGGTTCTCGTGAATTTGATGAATGGAATTTGTTTATTACATAAAAATGTAGTAAATCACCGAAAATAATGATGGGAATTAAGATAATATGTAAAATAGTAAAACGTCGGGATTCCCTCAACTAGTTGGATCAATTAACATCAATCATTCATGCATTCTCTACTCAATTAGAAGTTTTGTCCTGACTCTCTAATCAGATGATTTAACAATACAAACTAATTAAATTGCACATGTAATCCTAGAATTTATGATTTCCAAATCACAATCATACATCAATTTATTGAAATCAGATTCAAAAAGCGACTATATATCTCTAACATATAGCAGTAATTAAATCACACCAATGAATGATTTGAAAATTAAACTTAAACAAGTATTTTAATTATTCAATGGAAGAAACGTGATTAAATCCATGAAAATCTGAATAAATGTTAAATCTAACTCAAATCTAATTCAAAATACGAGAAATATAAACCCTAGAATTATTTAGACAATGAAAAACGCATTACATGAATGAAAGATGTCGAGATAACCATTTCCAGTTGAGTTACTCCCTTGCTTCACCAATGTTTTTAACTTTCCATGGAGTTCTTGATGTCAAAAATGTTGAAAGAATTGTGTAGAATGAAGAATGATGAGGAATGAGGAGTTTTGGGATTTTTTGGGGTCTTTCTTTTAGGCTTCTCGCTGCCCAAACATAGAAAAAAATCTAGGTTTGCACTGCTCGACACCTATGCGCCATGCGAGCATCGCCTAAGCACTGAAAATCTGTAATTTTTGGGTCTGTACAGCGCCTGGGCGCTCAGTTGTTGCATCATTTTTAGTATTTTCGTCATAACTTCCTCTCTCGATATCTGATTGAGGCGATTCAAGTTGCGTTGAAAAGATAACTCAAAAGGATATAACTTTGCTTCAAAGACCATTATCAAATTAGATCGTTTTTCTATGTCAAAAACCAATCTCATTATGAGGCTGAAAATCGGTGTGAAACGTTTCAGCTTGAAAGCTGATTTGTGATCATGTTTTGACTATATTTCATCCCTTTGACTCATTTCTTCATCCAATTGACCTCTAACATTCTTGAATCTTCATCACAAGGTTAGAAACAAGTTTAGAATATTTGCACTTTAGTCCCTAAACTTTCATTTTCTTCCATTTTGATCATTTTTCACTTGTTTCTTCCATTTTCCACCGTTTTCACCCATTTGCAATCTAAACCAAGATATAGAAGTACTTAGTGCATTTACGTATCAAATAATCATAGAAATGCAAATATTAATGGGTGAAAAATGTAACAAATGTGCTATTATCAAGCATCGTCCAATTTTTTGGACCAATTTTTTCGGGATGCATTCACTGTAAGTTCCAAAATCCTTTTCAAATGTCTATTGGATGTTTCAACCTGTCCACTTGTCTAAGGATGATATGGTGTGGCTATTCGATGTTGTACCCCATATTTAGCTAGCACCGCCTTGAATAACCTATTACGGAAGTGAGTTCCACCATCACTGATGATGGCTCTTGGAGATCCATAGCAATTGAAGATATTTTTCCTTATGAAATCCACCACTACCTTTGCATCATTGGTGGGTAATGTCTTTGCTTCCACCCATTTGGACACGTAATCCACTGTCATAAGTATATATCGATTGTTATAGGATGATGAAAAAGGTCCCATAAAATCAATGCCCCAAACATTGAACAACTCCACCTCCAAAATATTGTTTAGTAGCGAGCAGAAATGTTACCTGTTCGTTGACACTTATCACACGATCTGCAAAAACTATGACAGTCCTTAAATAACATTGGCCAATAGAAACCGCTTTGAAGCACCTTCGCTGCAGTTTCAGTTGGGCCAAAGTGTCCTCCATAAGCCGAAGCATGCACCTTGGAAAGTATTGGTTTCATCTTATCCTCTGGCACACATCTTCTGTATGAATGTGGATCATCCCAGTAATAAAATTTCACCTCATGGAGAAGTTTCTTCTTCTGCTGATTGGTAAATTCTAGATCCACATGCCCACTTGCTAAATAATTAACAATGTCTGCATACCAATGAGCCTTTTCTAACAGCAGAAGTTGTTCATTAGGAAAAATTTCATTGATATCCAAATCGTCAAATCCTTTTGCTTGCTCTAACCTTGATAAGTGATCTGCTACATGATTTTCTGTCCCCTTTTTATCTTGAATTTCAATGTCAAACTCTTGCAGTAACGGAACCCATCTAATCAGCCTGTGTTTGGCATCTTTCTTCTCAAATAAATACTTCAAAGATGAATGGTCTGTGTAGACTATCACATTTGAACCAATCAGATAAGAACGAAATTTGTCGAAGGCAAATACTATTGCTAGCATTTTCTTTTCAGTTGTGGCATAGTTGATCTGAGCATCTGTTAAAATTTTGCTAGCATAGTAGATGACATGCAAGACCTTTCCCTTTCGTTGACCCAACACACCTCCCACTGCGAAATCACTAGCGTTACACATGAGTTCAAATGGTAGTTCCCAAGTGCTACTATAATAGGTGCAGATATCAACTTTTCCTTCAAAGTGTTAAAATCATTTAAACACTCATTAGAAAAGATAAATGGCACATCCTTCTCTAGTAGATTGCACAGAGGTTTTGTGATCTTTGAGAAGTCCTAGATGAATCGTCTGTAAAACCCCGCATGTCCTAAAAAACTTCGAATCCTTTTTACTGAGGTAGGTGGCTACAATTTTTCAATCACTTGTATTTTTGCTTTGTCGACTTCAATGCCCTTGATGAAATCCGATGACCCAACACTATCCTTTCCTTCACCATAAAGTGACACTTTTCCCAGTTGAGCACCAGATTCTTCTCTTCACACTGTTGTAATACTAGCGATAAATGTTCCAAGCAGTCATCAAATGAGTCTCCAAACACTGAAAAGTCATCCATGAATACTTCTATGTACTTCTCAACTGTGTCAGAGAATATTGCCATCATATATCACTGAAAAGTTGCAGGTGCGTTGCAAAGACCAAATGACATTCTTCTAAAGGTAAAAGTACCATAAGGACATGTGAATGTTGTTTTCTCTTGGCCTTCTAGAGCAATTGATTATACCCTAAGTATCCATCTAGAAAATAGTAATGAGAATGACCTGTTAACCGTTCCAATATCTGATCGATAAAGGTTAATGGGAAGTGATCTTTTCTGGTGGCATTATTCAACTTCCTGTAATCTATGCATACTCTCCATTCAGTTACTAATCGTGTTGGTATCAGTTCATTGTTCTCATTTTTCTTTACTGTAATTCCACCATTTTTAGGTACCACATGCACTGGACTGACCCAAGAACTATCTGAAATGGGGTAGATAATTCATGCATCGAGTAATTTCAATAATTCTTTTCTTACCACTTCCTTTAAAGTTGGATTCAATCTGCGCTGCCCCTCCACTGATGGCTTAGACTTGTCCTCCATCAAGATTTTGTACATACAAAGTGTAGGACTGATTTCTCTAATATCAGCTATAGTCCATCCAATTGCAGTCTTGTACTCCCGAAGTACCCCCAATAACTTATTTTCCTCTTTTGCTGTGATGTTATTAGCAATGATCACTGACAAAGTTGTAGAGTCCCCCAGATATGCGTAACGAAGATGGGATGGTAAAGGTTTTAACTCCAGAGTCGGCGCTTTCTCCATTGAAGGTACTAATGGTGTAGGATTGGAGCCAAGAGACTCGTATTGACAATGTCTCTGTCCAATTGGTTGTTCAGCGAAATATGTAATACATTATTTCTCTCTGCATTTGTTGCCTCTGTAGAATGGCTGGGTGTGTTGCTTCAAATGTATCGGTCATAAGTTCATCAAGTATATCCAACAAGTATCTGAAGTTAATGGGTGTTTTATTGCCTTGAACACATTGAATATGACATGCTCATTGTCCATTCGAAAAATCATTTTTCCATCATATACATCAATAAGTGCTCTCCTGGTCGCCAAGAAAGGTCTTCCCAAGATTAACGAAATATTTGAATCATCTTCCATGTCCAAGATAATAAAATCAGCCTGGAAGATGAACTTATCAACCTTGACGAACACATCTTCTATAATTCCCTTTGGTCTTTTGATAGACCTATCAGCCAGTTGCAATGAGATTGTTGTAGGTTTAGCTTCTCCCAATCCAAGAGATCGGTACACAGAGAGTGACATCAAATTAACACTAGCACCGAAATCACATAAAGAATGCTCGAAATAATTTGAACCAATGGTGCACAGTATAGTAAACTCCATAGATCCTTTAATTTAGGGGATAACTTTTTTAGGAGAATTGCAATGCATTCCTCGTTCAAACAGACAGTCTCATGCTCTTCCAACTTCCTCTTGTTAGCCAGGATCTCTTTCGAAAATTTTGCATAACTCGGCATTTGTGCAATTTCATCTGTAAACGGGATGTTTATATATAGTTTCTTGAAATCTCAGTAAACTTTGCAAATTGCTTGTCTAACTTCCTCTTCTGCAACCGTTGAGGAAAGTGAATTGGTGGCACATAGGCCTTAACAGGACTTGGTGCTCTGACTGTAGATGATTATTCTTTCTCTTCATTTTTATTTCCATTTGTTGCGGATTTTTCTTCTCAGACACCCCTTCAACTTCTACCTCTTTTTCTCGTCTGTCTGGCCTTTTCACATGTATCTCAGGTAGTTGTACTCCACTTCTAGTCATAATAGCTTGTACTTGCTCCTTTGGGTTAATCATTGTATTGCCCGACAATGTCCATTGTGGGCGTTCTACCAACTGTTGAGCTATCTGATCGATTTACGTTTCCAACTTCTTGATAGATACCTGCTGATTCTAAAAATTTGTATCAATTTGCTGGAACACCTTATCTATCTTTTGTATATACTGGTTGAACATCTTCCCCAAACTTGGTTTTTTCTCTTGCTGAACATTATTTGGAAGATTCCTGGGCTGATTATCAGACAATCTGAAGTTCGGGTGATGTCTCCATCCTGGGTTATAAGTTTGTGAATAAGGGTTGAAATTGCGAGAGCCATTCTGAATGAAGTTGACCTATTCCTCGGAAAAACCCATAGACATACAGTTTTTAGTTGAATGATTAGCTCCACAGTTTTCACATGATGGGCCACTCATCACTGCATGTGCTCCTCTCGTTTGTGATTTCACCAACAGCTCTACCTGCTTTGTCAAAGTTGCTATCTGTGCGTTTGTAGATACGGTGTTATCCAATTCATATATCTCAGATGCTCTCGGTGGTACCACTCTTTCTGATGAAAATATCGAGTATGTAGTAACGATTAGCTCAAACAGATCCAATGTTTATTGTACTGATTTTCCTATAATCGATCCACCCGTAGAGGAATCCACCTGAGATTTTTACAGTGATGAAAGTCCGGTATAGAAGTACTGCACTTGATAACCAATTGGGATCCCATGATTTGGACACTTTCACATCAGCTCTTTAAATCTGTTTCATGCCTCGTGATAGCTTTCTCCATTGTGCTATTGGAAAGTTTGAATTTCCAATCTGATTTTAGCTACTTTCGTCGGTATGAAGAATTTATTGCAAAAATTTCTAGTCAGTTCTTCCCATGTAGTAATGCTTCCATGAGGTTCGGCGTCTAAACACTCCAATGTGGCATCTCTAAGTGTATATGGGAATAACCACAATTTAATAACATCTTCATTAACCCCCGAAGCATGGAAATTTTGAAAATTTCAGAGAAATCTGGAGATGTGTGTATTTGGATTTTCATAAGGCAACCCATAGAATTGAAGAGTATTGCTCATCAAATTGATCCATTCTGCCCTTATTTGAAAATTGTTTACCCCAAAATTTGGATACACAATGCTGGAGCGTGCCGGTGCAGCTATTGGCGTTAAAAACATTGAAACTAGAAGGTCTCCTTTGTTTATTTCCCTTAGCTCCTACTGCTGATCCAGTACCACTACTATTCTTGCGACCCTTGTCCAATTGGCTGAATAGGAATATGAATATTTTGATCGTTAGCCATTTGTTGTTGTTTTTGTTTGTGTTCCTTGTGTCTTCGCCTAAAAGCACGTTCTATTTCCGAGTTAAGCGGTTCAAGATCGTCGCCTTGGGTACTACAACGAACACTTTTTTTTATAAATGAAAATAAAATCAAATAAGATCAAATAACAATTAAAAATAAAATAAACTAAGATAAAAAGTAAATAGTCCCCGGCAACAGCGCCAAAAACTTGTTGCGTTTTTTTTATATCGCAAGTGTACGATATCGTAACAAGTAATATAGTGGACCTTTGAGTTTAGATTATCGTTTCCACGAGAACTATACTATAGACTTAATCTACTTTTTCTAACTCTCATTTGATAAAAGTAAACAAATAAAGTATGGTAAAAGTCGTGAAAATTATTTTCTTTTATGAACTACTACCTAAAACTAATAGAAATTATAAAAAAATTGCAAACAACAGATAAGTGGAGAAACAAATATATGATGAATATTAGGGCAAAACAATTTCATCTATTGATCACATTTATTCTTAATTCAAGATTCATCACATTATGTAGTATTCGATCGAATTCTTTTATTGTATTCAATTTACCCCTCTCGAGTTCTCATTGAGCCTATTTAACTAATTCAATCTCGTATCTACATCTGAATCAATTTAATTAAATAAAACACTTGTTCTAAGAATTCAAATTATGATTGCAATAATTAGTATAAGTATCTCTACACGTTATACTAATTTATCGAGTTTTATTATATGATCTAAATCTCAAACTCACCTTTCGATTTGTAAGAGACTCACATAATCATCAAATTATTGATCATGTAATTTAATGCATTAAACTCATAATAAAACCAACACATAAATAAATAAACCGCATGAATCTTCAATATAAAAATAAAGGATCACAAGTCGAATAAATTGTTTTCCCTAATATAAAAATTAGTTATTCATGTTGGAAGAATAAAAACAAGAAAAAGTGAAAAACAAATATCACCAAAAATTGACGAAATGTGAAGATTATTGGTGTTTGCCCTAATTCTTTTCTTTTCCTATTTCTCTTTCCCTTCTCTGTGCATGCCTTTCTTTGTGTTTGACTTTTTTATTTTCTCTCACCTCTGTCTCTTTTTCTTTGTTCAGCAGAATAGGAAGCATATATAATATCTCCACAAGCAGCCAGAAACATGTACGTGTGTATGTGTAAATTCTTTTTTTTCAGCCACCTCCAATCTCTCTTTTTAGCGTCAAGAATAAGTATATAAACTACACTTATCACACAAGATAATCAATTTGGTTGATGTTGATTTCCTAGCCATTTTTAGATTGTCACACATACATGTATATGTATACATGTTCTGCAAGGCATGCCACAAATGCATATCATAAAGTTACATATTGTTTTTAGTATATTATGCTCAATTTACAGAGTCTAAACAGAGGTCACATATTATTATAATTAGGTAACATTTTAGTCGATAGGGTTCAAAGGTTTTTTTAAGTTATTTCCCTGTCAAGTCACAGATTGAATCAGATACTTATACTTTTAAAGTACTAACACATCACAAATTCATGTGCACAAGTCATTGACTGATTATTTACTATTAAGACACAACTTAATAGATCTCACATCTCAATTGCACAATTAAAAAGACAATTGACATATTTCAATGAATATTTCAACTACAAGAGTATGATATACCTATAATCTAACAGTATCATCGATTGATTCCCTATTACTGAGTGTTCTTCTCTAGGAGATTTTGATTTAATGAGACAAAACTGAAGCATCTACTACAGTTGTGACCATGTCATCCACTGTGACACTCTACCCTTAATGTAATTAATATTTATTATTAATATTTTTTTCCTTATCTTTTTATTCTTTTTTATTATTATTTTTAAGTCATACTTATATTTAATAATTTGTACTTAACTCAAGTAGACATTTCACAGTAAGATCAAAATATATCATGAAAATTAAATTAATAATATAAAGAGTTCAAAAGAACCGCCAAATTTATATTATACCAAAAGGGAAGCTGCTTTACAAAATACTGGTGACCAGTTAGCCATATGAAAATCCAAGAAAATTTAGTCAAAAGAAGTGCGTGCTAATTTTCAAAAAAAAAATGTTTTCTGTTTTCACTACATAGTATATACATAACGATATGTAATCGAGTTATATATATCAACCACCATCATCACAGAATCTTTATATTCCTCATAAATGTCATTCTCTTCCTCCTCATCAACATCTGTATAAAAACGAGTGTAGTGGGTTCATGTATAAGTAACATGTATAGTTGTGAGGTACTCAGTTATCTAGTTATGTCTGGTTGTTCGGATGACTTTTAGTTTTTCGAGAAGCCATCTATAGTACAAAATATAAAGCGTGAACAATAAAGTTCAATAAATATGATGGTGCAATGATGTCAATCAAACATACTTAGGCCTGAATCTTTATTATAGTGTACCGTGTGAGCTCAAAATAACATGGCCTTCACTTGTGCGCAAATCATTGCCAATGCATCCGTCCTTGCCCATCGAGATTCAGGATGCCACATCAAATTATAATATATATGAATCAAGGCTTGTCCTAAGTATACAGTGCTCCACATACCTATTCGTAGTCCCAAGGCCACCAAGGGACCTCCTGACACCGCATGTATACAAGTGCCGAACTCCAAATACCCTATCCTTAGCTATCCTTAATGACCATCGGGAGCCTCAAAGTGGTATATTTATTTGGATACAGTGATACACCTATAATGGGATTCACATTTAAAATTTTCAACTACACACTCCATGAGAATGACAACATAAGTATACATGACCTTGAAAACGTATTATCCATACGTTGTCCAAATAAACTCAATGCACAATTGTCACACCACCATGTCACATAAAGAAAACAAATACATATAAATACACAACTTCACATATTAATGTATTTTGTACTGTAATTGAAAAGCATCAAAATTTACCTTTTTCACGACTTTCTTGATCAATATCTACATTAATCATACCTTATCATATTATCTCCTAGTTATCAAATCTAGACTAAACCTATAAGATAATATAATTTACATAGTAAAATACCCCTTGTAATAATACTAATAATGACACTAATTTACTACCAATAAATAATAATAATATAAATGGAATTCTCGCTATTGTTATAAAAGAAATTCCATAATTTCTAAAATGAAATTAATACATATAAAAATTAAGCTAGCCAATACACTACCATAATATTTCCCATTTCATGTTTGTTCCATCTTTCATTTCATTTGACACACAAGTGTGGGTGAGTGTGTGTGTGTGTGTGTGTGTGTGTGAGCGAGCGCGCGCGCGCGCCCATACCTATTAATCAATTTCTTATCCAATCCATATTATTCTTTACTAAATTTTCAACATACCTCGCCCTTGACACTATGCATTATAACATTTTACTTCTAATCTTATCATATAACTAAATCAAAGTAATTTATGTTTAAGCCTCAAATGCTTAATGTTTTCTCTCCAATTGACCATGCTCATATATATACATATATTAGTGGCCCAATTTCCATAACCAATATCATGACGATATTAACAATTATTATACTAAAACATTTTCTATCCCTACTTCAAACCATTCTCCATTTCATCTTTTAACCATCTTATCCCCAAATCTCTTTCACAAATTCTTTAATAATACAAGCTATGTAAACTAACTCATTATTTCTTGAAATAACTTATAGATTTTTAAGACTTTTAGAGTTAAGATTTTGAAATAGAGAAATTATAATTCACCATCCTTGATTTAATTCATTAAATTTAACTCATTTTATCTTCCTTCAATTATTAAAGAACCCTAAAACAAGAATTTTAATTCCTACTCATAAATCAATTGAGTACTTAAAACAAATAATTAAATAAATTATTACCTAAATAAATAAATAATTAATTAAATTACATAAAGAAAGAGAATCTATAAAATTACCTCGAAAGGAAAGGAGAAAACGTGTCCCAATTTTCAACAATCATCCCCTATTTATAGGGGATGAAAAGGGTTTAATGTGCAATTTCTTAAATTGCACTTTAACCCCTTAGGGTAATTATGCAAATATCTAATTTCCTTATAAAATTGCACTTTTGATCATTGGGTAAATATGCAATTACTTTTTCTTTCTTTTAGTTGTAATTATTATGACAATTATACAATTAATTCAATTAGGTGCCCAAATTTTATTTATTTTTCTAATTACTTTCTAAAATATTTGCTAGAAAATTCCGGGATGTTACATCCACAATGTCCACATTTGACTATTGGTTTTCCTTCTCCGAATGATCTCTTTAACAAACATACGTGCACAAACACCATTTCTGCAAATTAAAGTTTTAATATCAATATTGACCTCATGATGAAAATAATATAATTCACAGAGTTAATATAGGAATGACAATAATAAAATATATGTCACATTTTTAAACAAGTCAAATATGACTAAATTGTATGTCACAATAGGTAAAACATAGGCCACATCCATTCAACATAGTTCACATATTTTTCCTTCATAGTCCATTACACAAAGTATACGTATAAGTCACATAAATAGACAGCAGGTCATAAAACAAAATTATGTAATTATATCCATGAAGATTATGTGATTTGTTTCAGTTTTTGCGCACAATAACATGTGACAAGAAACGTCAATCTGTGATGAGAGCATTCAAGTTGTAACCAAAATATTTGGAATAGTTACTTGAAATATCTTCTTCGATACCAATCATAGTTTCTGTTGCCTGTAAATTAGTGTTTTTGCTGAACATGTGACGAGAAAAATAATGTCATGACTAGAGCATCCAATTTGTGACCAAAATAATTGAAGCTTTTACTTGGAATCTATTATCTGGTGACGATCAGATCTTATGTAGCCTGCATTGGATTTTTCTATTGAATTTGTGACTAGAAAAAACAATCTGTGATTAGAGCATTCAATTCGTGACCACAATATTAGAAGCGATTACTTGAAATCTCTTCTCCTACTACGATCAAAAAAAATTTTTTTTTTTTTTTTTTGGTGGCATGCAATTCGGGTTTGTTGGTGAACCTGCAATACAAGTATATCATAGATAAAACAAAATATGTGACCGAAATCTTCAACTTGTAGATTTTTTTCAAAGATCTAGTCATAATTCACATATATACATATTGGAAAATATTGGGACTTAAATTAAGGATTATTATACAATAATTTGGATATATTCTCTCACCTTATGATTTTCAAAACGAAACAATCAATTATTTATTTCTACATTTCTCTCATCTGCACCGATCTTCTCCCACCTTTCAACCACCAAAATGGCAAAACTCCAATTTTCAAAATCTCAATTTTCGATCTTCTCGCAACCTTCCAACAAAAGAAATTTCAATAATTTGGACACAATTTCATCAAATTCGTTGCCTCAAAATTAATTTTACGGTTTCTTGTCACTATATTTTGTTTCTTCCATAGTTGAATCATTTTTCCTATCACAGTTCAAGGATACTTGAGAGAAATTATTTTTTTATCATTTGGGAGAAATTGTTTTCCGGTGTTGATTTTGCTTCTCGGTGCAACTAATAGAAACATTTTTTGTCAAATTCGATTTCGATCTGTGGATTTTGTAACGGTACATAGTTTTAAAAAAAATTACTACTAATTGTTGGCCCAAGAACAACTAACCAAGAGGGGGGTGAATTGGTTTTTGAAATTTTTTCGGCACTTAGTCTCAAAACTATTCAATACACAAGATATAAATGCAAAGTGTAATATAACAAGTAAATATGCAAATACGATAACTTAATTCAAGTATGGATATAGCACAATATAAATGACAATGTAAAGTAAAGTGCAATAATGTAAAGATAACAAACCAATTTAATGGGGTTCGATACACAATGTGTTATACATCCCCGTTACCAAGCTCTCCGTCACGAGTAAGGTCAAATGCACTATAATGGTAACTTACAACGAGGAGTACCGATCCTTAAGTGACTTACAACAAGGAGCATTTATCCTTAGGTGACTTACAATAAGGAGCACCTACCCTTAAATGACTTACAACAAGGAATATCTATCCTTCCAATCGAGTTTTCACAAAGCTCTTGAAACTGTCAAAATATAAGTGATAATTTTACAATTGAAGAAACTCTCTTAACCAATGATATAATCAAGTTAAGTATTAGAGAGTTAGGATAACACTTCAATATCTAGCATATAGTAAAGCTCAATTATTTTTGTTGTAAACTTTGATGAATGATGGATAATGAAATAGTTTATATCTTTGTATCAAAGTTTTCAACCAATGATCTCTCTTAACAAATAATACAAGTTAAGTATGAAGAGAGATTTTACACTTAACAAAAGTGTTGGCAAATAAAACTTCTACTTCTACCAAAAATGAAAAATAGATAATGAAATAGTTTGTATATTTGTATCAAAGTTTTTCAACCAATGATCTCTTTTAACAAATAATACAAATTAAGTATGAAGAGAGATTTACACTTAAATCAAAGTGTTGGCAAAGAAAACTTCTATAAAAAAATAAAAAATAGATGAGATTGTGAAAGTTTCTTTGCAAAAAGAATTCTTGATGAGATAGATGAAAATTAGTTTGATCAATCAAGAAATTCTTTGTAATAAATGAAATAAAATTTATAATCATGTAAACTCAATGATTTTCAACAAATAAACTCTTAAAAAATCTCTTGTAAGTTGGTTGAGATTGAATGGAAAAGAGATTGGTATTTATAGAGCAAAAAGAGATGCTCTCAGGTAAGTTATGTTGAGCAAGTACGGTCGACCAGAATGTTCGGTTGATCAAAATATAGCCGTTGCAAATCAGACCGTTGTATTTTCGAAACGGCGACTTTCGGTTGACCGAAGTCAACGGTCAACTAGTTGACTTTTTTTTTTTAAAATTGCTTTTCAAAATCTTTCATATTTTAAATAAAAATATTTTTATGCAAATGATGAATTATGGAAATAATTTGAACTTTATGCACTTGCTAAAAAATCGAAGAGTTAATACCTTTACATTTAAATTTCGATAAACGACTTCTAAGTTTTACTCTTCAAAATTCTTGTTATTGTCGTTCTTTTGACTTGTATCTTGATTGGCGTCTTTTGCGAATCTTCAATGTCCAATTCGATCGTCGCATGCAAATCTCTATCGTCTCGAATGCTAACTCTTCACTTTGTTCTTCATTTTGAGTCCGATTTATAATCTTGATAGCTTGAAAGCTTAATTACTCAATTTCAAATGTTAGTAAATAAAATGGCTTGTTTGTTATAATCAAAACATTAAGGTTATAATCAACCATAGGTCAACAATTTCCCCATTTTTGATTATGACAAACAAGATGATTTGCAATGTAAGATTTGAACAATTAATATCATATTGATAAAGGAATATACATCATAAATTCATCATGTAATTCATATTCCCCATTTCTTCAACAACTAGACATTTAAAATATATTATATTTTCAAATCGAAACATACATAATCATCATCTCATATTTTCCCCCTTTTGGCATAAGCAAAAAGGCATAGCATGTAAGATTAAAAGACAACCATATAGAACGATAAAAGTATTCTCCCTTTTAATTTATCTTACTCAATCTCTCCATTTAGCATAAGCAAAGTGATATCACCAATGAGAGGAAGAGCATGACACATAAGATTAAAAGACATTAAATCAACCAAAAAAAATATATTCCCCCTATTTTTATTTTTTATATATATATAAACCAACAATTGAATGAAAAATATTCGATTATCGTCAATCATTTCGATTATCATTGTTAAGCATATCATCATTCATATCTTCTCTCTTTGACATTATCAAAAAGAATTTGGGGTCTATATCATTTTTCATAAAAGTTAGCATAACATTTCCATTTTTCAACATTCCCCCTATCACGCATAAATCAAGTTATATATTTCTTGCTCTTTATCATGCATAGTTATCCATTCATCTTATCCTTTTGACAAAAAAAGGATAGCATGTAAGATCAAGGAACAATTTTTACATTTACAATAGCACATATGAGAGGAATGATATTACATATAAGATCAAATTTTTTAAATCAACTATAGAAAATAGTAATATATTCCCCCTATCGTATTCACTTATATTCCCCCTTTCAATAGGAACCGAGTTTTCTCTATTTCATATTCCATATAAAGATAGTATAATATTTAGAGACATGGATTTCCACAATTCATGAAATAATAGATCACATTAGAAGTCATCACAATTTATGGAAATAATTGAAATCATAATTCAAGTTGCAATGCATAGATTAGAAGTTATATTTCATAGCAATTAAATCACATACAAAATATAATATCGAGTTTACTTGCAATTTAAAGAAGAGAGTTAATCATACCTCAATATTTTTGTTATGCATATAGAAGTACCTTGATTATTCTTTGTCCACTTAATTGATGAGCTCATAGGAGTGTTTATTTCTTGGATCTTTCTCATCGTCGATTGCCATGAAGCACATGTTGGCAATTTCTTTTTTACTTTTATCTTCATCTTGATCATCATCAACACTTTCATTCCATGTCTCTTGGAGTGTCTTCTTGACTTTCATCTTCTTTTGAAATTTTCGATTGTTTCTTGAATCTCTCCATTTTTTGATAAGACGGACTAAGTCATCGAGCTCTTCATCGCTCATATTATTTGTTGTTCCTTCATAATTCATATTTTTGCTCGAAGTGCTTTCATCAACAACGGAATTGAAAGCAACTTGACGTTTTCCTCTTGTATGCTTTTCAACGTTTTCTCCTTCATCTCGGTGCGATTTAGCTCATATGTCATCAATGTTCCATAGAGCTCTTCCAATGGATATATATTGATATCTTTGGTGTTTTCTATCAACATTTTCAATGGACTCCATTCTTTCGAGAGCGACCTAAGCATTTTACTTACAAGTTCAGAATTAGTAAATTCACAATCAAAGCCTTTGAGGCTATTAATAATATTGGTGAAACGAGTAATCATGTCAATAATATGTTCATTCTCCTTCATGAAGAAATTCTCAAAATCTTTAACTAAATGATTTATCTTAGTTTCTTTTACTTTACTAGTTCCAACATGAGTAATTTCTAAAGTATGTCAAATATCATAAGCCGAATCACATGTACTAATACGATTAAATTCATTTCTATCTAATGCACAATAAAGTATATTTTTGGCTCTAGCATTTAAAGACGATTTTTTTCTATCTTCTTCATTATATTTTTCTCTAGGTTTAGAAATTATTTGATCCGATTTTCCATCAACTTTAATAACTTTAGTAAGCTTATGAGGACCAAATTCAATAACTTCCCAAATATTATAATCTATGGATTGAATAAATATCGTCATCCTAGTTTTTCAATAATTATAATTAGTATCATCAAATAAAAGAGGACGATTTGTAGAACACCCCTCGAGAGTTTGGGAAAAGTGGTTAGTCATAACTCAAAATTGTAAAATCTTTGAAATTGAGCACCTTGCTCTGATACCAATTGTTGGCCCAAGAATAACTAACCAAGAGGGGGTGAATTGATTTTTGAAACTTTTTCGGTACTTAGTCTCAAAACTATTCAATACACAAGATATAAATGCAAAGTGTAATATAACAAGTAAATATGCAAATACGATAACTTAATTCAAGTATGGATATAACACAATATAAATGGCAATGTGAAGTAAAGTGCAATAATGTAAAGTTAACAAACCAATTTAATGGGGTTCGATACACAGTGTGTTATACGTCCCCGTTACTAAGCTCTCCGTCACGAGTAAGGCCAAATGCACTATAATGGTAACTTACAACAAGGAGTACCGATCCTTAAATGACTTACAACAAGGAGCACTTATCCTTAGGTGACTTACAACAAGGAGCACCTACCCTTAAATGACTTACAATAAGGAGCACTTATCCTTAGGTGACTTACAACAAGGAGCACCTATCCTTATAATCGAGTTTTCACAAGGCTCTTGAAACCGTCAAAATATAAGTGATAATTTTACAATTGAAGAAACTCTCTTAACCAATTATATAATCAAGTTAAGTATTATATAGTTAGGATAACACTTCAATATATAGCAAATAGTAAAGCTCAATTATTTTTGTTGTAAACTTTGATGAATGATGGATAATAAAATAATTTGTATCTTTGTATCAAAGTTTTCAACCAACGATCTCTCTTAACAAATAATACAAGTTAAGTATGAAGAGAGATTTTACACTTAACAAAATTGTTGGCAAATAAAACTTCTACAAAAAATGAAGAATAGAAAATGAAATAGTTTGTATCTTTGTATCAAAGTTTTTCAACCAATGATCTCTCTTAACAAATAATACAAGTTAATTATGAAGAGATATGTACACTTAAATCAAAGTGTTGGCAAAAAAAACTTCTACCAAATGTGAAGAATAGATGAGATTATGAAAATTTCTTTGCAAAAAGAATTCTTGATGAGATAGATGAAAATTAGTTTGATCAATCAAGAAATTCTTTGTAATAAATGAAATAGAATTTATAATCAAGTAAACTCAATGATTTTCAACAAATAAACTCTTAAAGAATATCTTGTAAGTTGGTTGAGATTGAATGAAAAAGAGATTGGTATTTATATAGCAAAAAGAGATGCTCTCGGGTAAGTTCGGTTGACCGGAATGTTCGGTTGATCAAAATATAGCCGTTGCAAATCAGACCGTTGTATTTTCGAAACGGAAAGTCAACTTACTTCGGTCGACAAAAAGTCAACGGTCAACTGGTTGACTTTTTTTTAAAATTGCTTTTCAAAATCTTTCATATTTTAAATGAAAATATTTTTATGCAAATGATGAATCGTGGAAATAATTTGAGCTCTGTTCACTTGCTAAAAAGTTGAAGTGTTAATACATTTACATTTAAATTTCGATAAACAACTTCTAAGTTTTACTCTTCAAAATTCTTGTTCTTGTTGTTCTTTTGACTTGTATCTTGATTAGCATCTTTTGCGAATTTTCAATATCCAATTCGATCGTCGCATGCAAATCTCTATCGTCTCGAATGCTAACTATTCACTTTGTTCTTCATTTCGAGTCCGATTTATAATCTTGATATCTTGAAAGCTTAATTACTCAATTTCAAATGTTAGTAAATAAAATGGCTTGTTTGTTATAATCAAAACATTAAGGTTATAATCAACCATATGTCAACACTAATTATGTAAATAATAATTGTGGATTAACAGCTGGTGTGCAAATCATTGTGACTTGCTGAATACATGTTGTGACTTTTCCAATCTCAATTTATTGATTAATTATTAGTGAGCAACATATTTATTTGTGATAAAATCATGTGATGGTTGTGAATAATATGTTCAATTTCGTGACCTCATTTTATCTAACACTTATTTGTGACTAACAGATGCATTTGTGATTATTTAATGTGTACAATATAATCATAATGTAACCTTTGAAAGTGAAAGTTTATATAGAAGATTTATAGTGGGTTTTTGCGTCACTACAACAAAAATAGCATAGGCAACGTTTGGACGTGTATTGCAAATCAAAGTGTTGTCATTAAGTAGAAAGATACGACAACATTTTTTGAACGTTGCCGAAAGTCTTTGACAACGTTCAAAAAACATTGACATAAAGAGATACAGCAATGTTTTTGAAACATTGCCGAAAAAACATTGCAGAAAACAGTCTTTCGCAACTTTTGCCAAAAGTTGCCGTAGAATTTTCCTTTTTAACAACAATTTTGGCCACGTTTAACAAAAGTTGCGAAAGGTGAGGCATTTCGCAACGTTCGACAAACGTTTGTCAAACGTTGCGAAATGTGAAATATTCCGCAACACTCAATAAACGTTGCAAAAAGGGGTCTATCGCAACATTCCTCTAAAAACGTTGCAAACGGTATTTATTAATATCAATGACAACATTCACTTACTAAAATATTGTCAAAAGACCCTTTTAGCAATATTTATCAACAAATGTTGCATTTTTAGTGTTGCAAGTGACTATTTTTGTTGTAGTGCGTCTGTTTGAAATGTGATATAGATTGCTTATCAAATTTATTCAAGGATGGTGGATTTTTTATATGGGAGTCATTTGATTACGTAATGGCAGTCATATGATTTAAATTACTCAGATAAATAGTACTTACAACAACATTGTAATTCATAATATATTAGTTATGTGACCGATTTAGTAGACTCGGACATTTATTTTTTTGGATAATTTGTAAAAATCATTCATGTCCCGACCTCTCAAGTTTGTAATTAGGTTATGTATTGTGGCACATGTATATGTAAATTACATGATTGATCAGTTGTTACAGTTTCATTCATGTATTGATGGAATAATTTTGACTTATTATTATTATTATTATTATTGATGTTCACGTTTGCTTGTTGTCTAGAGTCCATACATTTATAATTATAGTGGAAGATGATTGCAATTATATTGAACTTGTTGACATGGTAATATCAAAATTAAGGTTAGATTCTAGAGGACGCAGTTACGATGAAATATATGTTGAATGAGACGTTGCCTTCAATCAGGATATTGAGACGAAAGTTGTTATATGATTGTGAATTATAAGTTTGTGTGACCGTGACTTTAATTCATATAAATGCGGATCTATATTTGAAGTATATTAACAAAGTCATATGATCTTGGAGACTTGGCGTTTCGTATGTTAAATTGTGACTTTGATCTATTAATTTGTGACCATTGTTATGATTGTCACCTATTTATATTTTCTGATTATCACACAAGACGTTACTTGAACTTGACATATAAGTTTGTGTAACCGTGACTTCAATTCACGTAAATATGACTATCTACATTTTATTTAATATGTATAATTGAAGAATATGAACAAAGCTGTCTGGCATTGGAGAATTAGCAATTTGTAAGTTAAATTGTAACTGTGATCTATTGATTTATGACCAATTGTTATGACTTGTAATGAATGTGATCTACTATATTTTCTGATTGTGAAGTAATATGTTACTTGAACGTGATCTATAAGTTTGTATTATCATTACTTCAATTCACGTAAATATGACTATATGTAGTTCATATAGTATGTATGATTGAAGGATATGAACAAAGTTATAGGACATTGGAGAATTAGCAATTTGTACGTTAATTTGTGATCAGTGATTATGAGTCTGATTGTGATATGCTACTTTCAGGGGCGGAGGCAGGGGGGTCCTGGGGGGACCCGGACCCCCTCAATTTTTTGAGATTTTATTTATTTATTTAAATTTTTATTTTGTATTTTAACATTTGAGAAGCTTAGCTGGGTACAATGAGTGATGAAATTTGATAATTCTCAATATGATTTACTGCTCAAATTACAGAATGTTTTTCACACACTAATAACAGAATATTACATGGAAATATATACAAGAGTATAGACTCTAGTCTAGGAAGAAAAGCTAAATGTAAGCCTTGACTAAAACAAGAGATTTGGATGTGATTTGCAAGGCTGTTAAGGCAAGCCTGCTTCCTAAAATCAGGTTCCATGATTTTGTGCTGGAGTTAAGGAATCTTCCTTTATAATGAGAACATCTTCTAACATGTTGGTGTACTTGGTACAGTATTCAATTTCAACATGAGCTCTATTTCTGCCATTAATCTCATCAATATCTTCAATGGAACTTGCAATTTTGGAACATTGTTTGGTGCCTTTCTCTTAGATACTTATCTTGGCCGATATAAGACCCTCGGAATTGCTTCAATTTCCTCTTTCCTGGTACAATTTCTGTTCATAATCCTTCATCCTATGAAGTAGAATCAATATAAATTTGTTCAAACTCGAATAATTTTTATGTTAATTGCAGGGGATGCTATTTCACCTTCACTTTCTTTGTTTTTTTTTTTTTTTTGTTAATAAGGTATCTAAAATAAAAATAAAAATCGGGGACTCTGCCCTCGAACCCCCGTGGCCCCCACCCATTCACCTTTATATCTTCAATTGTAGGACCCCCCAACTTCAATCGACTGGCTCCGCCCCTGGCTACTTTGTTACCTATTTGTTGTAATTATGACTCAAACTGTTTGTGACTTAATGATAATATAGGTGACAATCTTCCACCCATTTCGATCACAATGACATACCTTAATTAGTCAACCAATCAAGGCCAAAACATATATAAATATATGAATATGATAAACCCATCAAATAATAGAACTAAACTCAATGGAACACATTGCCAAGAACAGATAATGCCTAAAATAAATCAACTTATCAAAATCATCCCGAAAAATTAAATGTTTAAATTGGGCTTCTGAAAACAAAGCCTCTTGCTTAAGGTGGAATTTCCAAATCCTCAATTATCTTAAGAGTATGGTTGAACCCCATTTTGAGCAAAGAATACATTTTGGAATAATAGATTGATAATGTGTGGTTGAAAAATAAAGAAAAGTTTTGAATTTGAGTGTAATATTATTTTATTAAAAAATGTATAGTTGAAACGAACAGAAAAAAAAATGTATTTTGAAAATAATGAGAATCAACAACTATTACATGTTAAACGTGATAAAGATTGATGTGCTATGATAAAAATTGCCAAAGAGGTCACATCATTATAGTACAAATAGGTGAGTGAATGAATGAATGAATGAGTGTAAATATATGTTACAAGGTACTCAGTTGTTCACCCCGACCAAATGCCTAGAAAAAACATACTATGAATAAACACTTGCAGAAACAAACATAAAAACATGCCTAAATTCAAATATATAAAATTCAAAAGCACCAACAGTTTTCAACCATTCAAGAAATTCCAATTTGAGATAGGACCATCTTGAAACTCTTTAAAGTAGTACTCATAAGACCTTTTTTTATTTTTTCACCCCCCCCCCCCCCCCCCTCCCCCTCCCTTTTTGTCATTTTCATAATTGTTAATCAGGTCCCCAGCTGAGCCTTTCACGTGTTACACAAACCATTTGTTTTCTCCAACCTTTTATTTTCTTAATGGCCGTAGATATGATTATTTTGATCATATTTTGGAAATGTTTATAAACGGTTTAAGTTGAAAATAGATAGAAATGACTGATAAATAAGTGAAAAAGTACTTGTAGGTTCTTGAAATATGAAGATTAAAATTGATTTGGGTGTAAGGGTGTTTATAAGCATTTTACAAACCAAACATAAGTATTCAAGAGTGAGATGTTTTTTGATGCCTTTACATGTCGATAATTTGTGAGTTCAAATAGGAACGGATTCAGGATCCAACTATAAACGGACAAATATGTTAAAAATAAATAAAATTACACATGAAAATGCATAATTTTTTTTTTTCCCTTTTTTATATACCGAAAAAATGAAGTGGGTTGAGGACTAAACCGGGCTACGGCCCGGCCCAATCCGGCAATCCCCCACATCCGTCCATGAGTTCAAAGAAATCTTAAATGCAATATTCAAGCTATAGTGATTCTATTATCTTAGCATAAACGTAAGCAAATTACCTAACTGTGAAAAATATGATTTTAATTCTTTCACTTGACCACCTTTATAGTTGCTTCTGTTATTACTGTAATCATCATTTTTTCACTTTGCCATTTCTGTAAGTAAGATTTTGATTCTTAAGAGCCCAACAACGTGCTTTTTCCCCTCAAATCAAACAAATAAAGAAGGGAATTTCATTGATTTCTTTCATCAATATTTTTATCCACGAGGGATGGTAAAAATGTCGGAGCTAAGGGTCTGTTTGATAGGTAGGAAAAAAGGTGGAAAATGAAAATATTTTCTAACTTTTGTCAATTAAGGGTGTTTGATAGCATTTCTTTTCCTGGCAAAATGTTTTCCACATTTTTCTAGATACAATCATTTGATGCACAAAAGCGTGATTTTGTTTTCCCACCTATTAGGTTGGAAAACATTTTTCACCTTGTTTTTTTTTTTTTAACAATGACAACCAATTCTATCAACTATTGTAAAAAGAAATTTTCATTTTTGTTGACATTTTCTATGTAAAACAAAGTCAAACGAATATGGTAATTTTTTCTAATTGTTTAAATTTTTTTTTCTTTTTGGTAATTAGAACAAATTCTAGACGTATTAGTAGAAAAATTATCACTTTAATGGACATTTTTTATAAAAAAACGAAGTCAAACGGACACCAAACTTTCAACATTTTCCAGGTAGAAAATTATATCAATCAAACACAATTAATTACAATTCCCAACAAAATAAATTCTAAGTAATTCAATTCCCAGTAAAACATTTTCTTTCCACCAATTTTCCACATTTGCAATCAAACGGACCCTAAGAGTGAGTAGGATAAAGTTTTTCCACCACTGACATGACAACACTGTGCGAAGAAGTCAGAGCCGCAATTTTTGTCAAGTTTTTTTTTTAAAAAAAAAAATTGGTTGACTCTTTGACATGACCCTACCATTGTAAGTGTTATGCCCATTCGTCCAATCAACTTTGGACATAAACACTTTAAATATATAATTAATGCATATTTATGGCAAGATATATTATTTAATTGAATTAATATTTTAATAAATTAAATAATAGAATTCGTAGATTCAAGTCTTTATAATTTGTTAATCACAATGAGTTGTGATTGTAAGATACACAGTATATATGATTGAATCTTAAATCATTTGTGGTCGTAAGTAATAGCGAGATACGAATATCGTTATTACGGATAGACCATCACGTGTGATATTTCTTACTTGTGAAGTAAGTAACCGATCTCACAAGTTAAAGTGTGGTAACATTTAAATGAAGACATGGATGTTTTGTTATAAAACAAAATATTGGAGATCCGCTATGTTGATTCCACATGAATAACTATCTAGGTGTCAATGGTTAATCTCTAACGTTTGGTAGTGGAATTGGTCATTTAACTTAAAGTCATCATAGTACCTTATATGAGGACACTCATAATTTGGTGATGTTGGATGTTACTCTACCAAGATCGCTAATACAGTATCATTCGAATATGTCGAGAATCATATAAATGTTATAAATGACCAATAGTTCGTCACTCTTAGATAGTAAGATATTATGATCTACATTTCATTCAATTAAGTTAATAACGAAATCCATGGCTAATGTGTATTCATAAGTCGAAAATGAGTTTTCGACTCACATTGACTTAATAGTGAGATGAAAGATATAATCAATAATTGAGATTAACACATATCCATATCTCGTAATTGATCAGATCATATTGACGAATGAGATTATAGTTTCACGATAAACGAACAAGTTTGATTTTGTCATATCACGTGATATTTTCCGTCATATGTATTGCTAGACACATTGTAGATGTCAATTTGGGACGACGAATGTGAATTAATAATAAATTTAAAAAATGGATATTTTAGTTTATCAATTTTTATTAGATCAAAATAGTAATTCATGTCATTAGGCATCGTGATCAAAAACCTGATGAGTCACATACAAAAGGAGAACCAGAAGAATGAAATTCACTAATTAATTAATTAACAAGTGTTGTATAGTTAATTTATTGGGTTGCTTGTTAATATGGCCGATTAATTAATTGGATCAATTAATTCATGAACCAAATTTAACTAATTAGATTAATTAAATATTGGACCGAGTTAAGTTTAAAATACTGGTCAACCTCACTCGGACTTATATTAACAAGTCATTATGGTTTCAGAAAAATAGAACAGAACACAATTTATTATTCTGTTACCACAAGAAAAGAGAAACTCTAAAGGCGTGTTCTCTTTACCGTTTTCAAGCCGTTTTCTATTTTTTATTTTTCAAAATAGTAAAAATGCGTTCTCTTTCCTTTTTTCGAAAACGCGTTTTTGAAAACAAATTAAAAATTTACAAAGAAAATCCAAAAATGACAAATTTGTCGTTTTTGGTGTTTTCAGTTATAATCAAGCCAAAATTTTCAAAATGTGTTTTGAGTGTTTTCAATTTAACGTCACTCCGACCACCACCAACGCAGCCTGCACCAGACCACCGTCACCGCAACCACCACCATTGCCGCCTACACAGCTACCACAAAAACCACCACCACAAAAACCCTATACCAAAGAAAAATTCAGCAACACTAAAATATAGAAAAACTAACAACAAATGATAAACATTAAGCCGTCGGAGGTACGAAAGTCGTCTTCGAAAGCCTTGTAGACCGGATCGAACTCCAACTCAAGCACGAGCTCAATCGTCGCTGCTGAGAAAACTTTCTCCTTCATAAACCTAGCAGATGGAGAACTCGAGAATTTCCTCAACTGGCTTCGAATTCACCTTCAGCGTTCCTATAATTACAGCATATGTGGTGTGCTGTCGTATGCACCCAAAAATAGTCCTTAAACCTCTAAAACTAATGTAGTAGTGGAAGTAAGGGTCGATCCCACGAAAAGTGTGTAATTTAATATTTTATGCTCCGTACAATGATTGGGGGGGGTTTTTGTATGCAAACAATTGTAAATAACGCAATTAATAACAATAAAAACTAAATTAACGAAACAATCAAAAGACTAACATTGGTCCAAGTCAATATCCACCTTCGGAAATCCACAACTGATCATAGATGCAAGGATAATTCAATTCATATCTTGAATATTCACCGTTGGAATAATTTTCCTATTTCTCCTTAATTTTAGTTAGTTAGAAACCAGCGTTCTAATTAACCCTAATTATTAAATAACCCTAGACCAGCGCTCAAGATTCAATTTAATAACAGTTTTAAACAATAGAGAAATCGATGAACTAGATAACACAAACACCAGCGGTTGCATTCAATCTATTTAAACATTCTTCTTAAGATTCAATAACCTCTATCGCAGAAAATCATCAAATCCTAGTGCTTCACAAGTTAAAGGAATCAAACAATTACGGATTTGATATTTAACTTAGCGATAGATTGCAACGAATAATAAACTAGTAGGCCTCCTAGCAATTAAACATAACAATCATAGAAATAAGTGCAGAAAAATATTCAATATTCAAAAACATGAATTAAATTAAGAAAAACCATTTAGATCTCACAATATGTGGTTCCGAGGCTTCAATCTCCTTCGACCAAGTGTAAAAGTTTAGTTATAATTCATGAATATAAGAGAAAAATAGAGAAGAATAGAGTTGGGAGGCGTTCTCTACGTTCTGGTTCTGTTCTAGGGTTTATAAAGTGTAGAAAGATTTGTTTCCATAAGTGTTTGATTGAAATTAGGAAACCAGAATTTTCGCCCCGAAAATGAACCATGCGGCCGCATGGTTTAGAGGCTTGCGGCCGCAAGGAACAAATGAAATCAACACTTTAATTCTCGGGAATAGTCTATGCGGCCGCATGGAATTAAAGGCTTGCGGCCGCATAGTTTTACGAAACTTCCTCCGGACAGCGTTTAGTATTTTGGCCATAACTTCTTCTTCCAATATCCGATTGAAGCGATTCAAGATGCGTTGTAAAGCTAACTCAAAGGGCTAAAACTTTTATTCAGAGACTATCTTCAAATTCGATCGTTTACCATGTCCAAAATTGGTCTCAATATGAGGCTGAAAACCGATGCAAAACTTTTCAACTTGAAAGTTGATCTGTGAAAATATCTTGGCCATATTTCATCCCTTTGAATCCTTTCTTCATCCAATTGACCTCTAACACTCTCGAATCTTCATCACAAGGTTAGACACAAGTTTGGAATATTTGCACTTGAGTCCTTGAACTTTCACTTTCACTTTCTTTCATTTTGGTCCTTTTTCACATATTTCTTCCAAATTACGCCATATCCATAGAATTGCCACCTAAATCAAAATATGAGTCTAATGAGTACATTTTGGCACAAAATAAACATACGAGCGTATAAAATAAGGAGGGAAAAATATGCATTTTACATTCCTATCAAATTCCCCCACACTTAGTTTTTGCTCGTCCTCGGGCAAAACTCAAATTTAATTCCTTAAAAAAAACATCAGGTCATAATGCCAAGAACATAGAACCATCAAGCATTTTCAAAACACATAAAATATCATGAATAAACATTCCACACAACTCATTATCAATTAGCGATCATGTTCTTATGAAGATGGAGTAAACTAAACATGTAGACCCTCACGGATATAAGCACTCAACTCTCATGTGTTTAAAATGGTAAGTGTTTCGCTCAAATTCATTCCAACGGAGATGTTCTACCATATGCTTGCATATCTTCTCACTCGCCACCACTTAGATCACATGCTTTACAAGAATCATAAGGACTTTTCAAAGGTTGTAATGTGGTTTATGGTTAAGGTAGGAAATATTTGGGTATGAACTAGTGGAGTAAAGATAAAAAGACTTAGCTCAAACATATACATAAAACATGTAAGCCAACCACTCCACATGATAGTTTCGTCATTTTTTCATCTATCCCATACAAATCGAACTTTTTTTTGAGATGTAGGAAGAGTTATGAATATAGACTTTTTTCACATTAAAATCACTCTCTTTCATCACTTATTTTCTTTTTCTTCACTCATTCATTTTTTTCCATCTTCTTCTTGTATTTTTCTTGCACAATGTAAACTCCAAATTATACACCAATACTGGAACTCCTTGAATTGACATAGAAAATTTGTTCCAGTTCACCAATAATAGCACTGCCATAAATCTTGATAACCCCACACTTATTTTCTTGCATACCTACAGTTCTCATGACATTCAACAATACTCCACTAGCTCTAAGGCTTGGAAAAAGACATTATTTTTTCGGTTTAAATCTTGTAATGTGAGTTTATACAAAGAAAAGGCAATAAGGCTCAAATGGGCTCAACAATGGAAAATTCAATTACAGGGTTGGCTATTTGGCTAATGAAACTCATTTATGTAACAAAGATGGCCTTAATCATGTTCGTGCATTCATGTATCAATGTGATCTTGAAGAGAATCAATGCAAGTTCTAGAGAAACAAAACTATGGAAGAA
Source organism: Fraxinus excelsior (assembly GCA_019097785.1). Classification (NCBI taxonomy): domain Eukaryota; kingdom Viridiplantae; phylum Streptophyta; class Magnoliopsida; order Lamiales; family Oleaceae; genus Fraxinus; species Fraxinus excelsior. Next base: position 30,208,946 of record CM032630.1, read on the forward strand.
TATCACACATGAAAAGAAATAATGAGACTGTTATGGATGTATCAGTCTAAAGGCTCAAAAATCTCACTGGCTTTTGTCTATAGAATTTAGTTATTACCATTCTCAAAGAAAATAACTCCACTAATCAACTCTAAGTTGGAAGATCATTCATTCAATCATGTTATGAGTTTTTCAAAAGCCTAACTAATTCCAGCAAATAGCATACACAACCAAAAATCTTTTAACATCAACTTCTCTTCTTGAAAAATCATGCACGTTTGTGTTTTCTTTTAAAAAAAAATTAACTCACTCAATATAAATGCAACCTAAATCTAAATCTCTCCCCCACACTTAAAACTTACATTGTCCCCAATGTAATGTCCAATGCAAAGAAAATGACAAATATAACTAAAATAAAAAATGGAATGCGAAAAATAAAAAAAATAAATAAAATGATAAAGGAACGAACTGCCCTTGGGTTGCCTCCCAAGCAGCGCCTTTATTTATCGTCTTTGGCTCGACTCAATGTCTCTTTATTCAGCCCGGGTCTATCATGGTTGGCTTCGATTTTCCTTGCGGTGTACCAAGTTCAATGGGAATGATAACTAGCAGTGTTCCTCCACCTCCATGGAATACATACTTGTAGTGATTAGGGTGAGGCTTCAAATCCGAAATGAAAGTCTGCAAAACAGAAGATAGAGGCTTCTCATTAGAAACTGGTAATACAAAACAAGAACTGGTACTTGACTTTGGAAAAGCATTTAATGCTGCCACAGTTCTTTGTAACTCAGTGTTTAAGGCTAACTCCTCTTTTTCCTTCCCAAGATGCTCAATATTGACAGCTTTCCATTCTTTTTTAGCAACAAATTCGAAAACATCCTGTGCTAATTGATCAATCACATTAATAAAATGAACATGGTTATTATTACACTGATGTTTCATGGAATCATATATATTAAGTGTGATAGTTTTATCATCAAATTCCATGGTTAGTGTGCCATTATAAAAGTTCATTTCAGTTTTGGATGACCTTAAGAATGGTCTTCCCAACAAAATAGGGAGAGTTTGATTACTACTGCCCATGTCAAGCACATAAAAATCAACAGGAAAAATCAACTCATTAACTTTCACAAGAACATCCTCAACTACCCCTTTAGGATGGGCATTAGATTTATCAGCTAGTTGAATTATCACACCAGTGTCAATTAAAGGTCCTAGTTTCAAGGAAGTATATACAGAACATGGCATGACATTAATAGATGCTCCGGAATCTAACATGACCTTCTCAAACTTAGTATTGCCTATCATGCAAGGGATATTGAACATACCTGGATCCGTGCACTTTGCAGGAAGTTTCTCTTGAATTATTGCAGATACATGTTCTCCAACTTTTACCCTTTCAATTCCCTTCAATTTCTGTTTCCTTTTACTTGTGTACAAGTGTTCTAAAAATTTAGCATAACGAGGCATTTGTTTAATAATATCTAAAAGTGGAATATTTACCTCACATTTACTAAAAATTTCATGCAGCTCATCATGATATCGTTCATATTTCCTAGATCCTACTAAAGGTTGAGGAAAATGAGGTATATGTTTATAATCAGAAAGAGGTGGAAACTTACGCTCAGTTACCCCAGTATCGTTAGGAGCACTCTTTTTTGTTGTGATATATTCCTTATTTTCTTCCGTCGATGATGTAGGGGTTACCTTCACTAGAGCTTCAACCTCCTCTCCACTTCTCAACATGATTGCATTTACATTTTCTTTTGGATTTATCACTGTTTGAGATGTCAATTTTTCCATATTCTGTGACTCCAACCTACTAACCGCGTTAGCCATTTGACTCATTTGATTCTCCAAACTTTGAATGCTAGCCCTTCTTTCCTGTTGAAATTGTAAAGTGTTAGTGGCAAGAGATTTAACCATATCTTCTAAAAACATACTAGAGTTAGAAGTTTGGCCATGTTGATGTTTAGGAGGGTATGACTGATTATGTTGCTGGAAATTCTGCCAATTTTGATTCATATGTTGATTCACTTGTTGATTCCCATAACTAAAATTTGGATGATCCCTCCATCCTTGATTGTACGTGTTTAAATAGGGATCATAATTCCTCTGTTGTTGTCCAGGGAAGCTACCGACTGCATTTACGTGTTCAACGAATTCTTCTTGAAGTGTTGGACACATATCAGTTGGATGGCCTACAAATGAACAAATTTCACAAGTCTTTGCTGTTTGCATAGTACCTACAACCATTTGACAAATAAGAGTAGTTAAACTCGCAAGTTGTTGTTCAATGGATGAAACATTTACCTCATTAACATGTGTAGATGGCATGTTAAGTCTAGTGCCAAATTGTTGAGAATTGATGGCCATATTTGCAATCAAGTTTCTTGAGTAGAAGATCAAGTTATGAGTATAAACTATCAAGGAAACTAAAAAAAATAATATGAAAAACAAGTTAAAAAGAAACTAGAATAAGAAAAATAAATAAAATTCTATGCTAAAATTCCTAAAAACAATAAATTGCCTAAAAACCTAAAAATTTTGATTTTTTTGATTTTTTTTTTCAAAATAAAATAAACAACTAAAGAAGCACAAAAATAAATTAACACCACTCCCCGGCAACGGCGCCAAAATTTGGTGTGCTGTTGTATGCACCCAAAAATAGTCATTAAACCTCTAAAACTAATGTAGTAGTGGAAGTAAGGGTCGATCCCACGAAAAGTGTGTAATTTAATATTTTATGCTCCGTACAATGATTGGGAGGTTTTTGTATGCAAACAATTGTAAATAACACAATTAATAACAATAAAAACTAAATTAACGAAAACAATCAAAAGGCTAACCTTGGTCCAAGTCAATATCCACAACTGATCATAGATGCAAGGATAATTCAATTCATATCTTGAATATTCACTGTTGGAATAATTTTCCTATTTCTCCTTAATTTTAGTTAGTTAGAAACCAGCGTTCTAATTAACCCTAATTATTAAATAACCCTAGACCAGCGCTCAAGATTCAATTTAATAACAGTTTTAAACAATAGAGAAATCGATGAACTAGATAACACAAACACCAGCGGTTGCATTCAATCTATTTAAACATTCTTCTTAAGATTCAATAACCTCTATCGCAGAAAATCATCAAATCCTAGTGCTTCACAAGTTAAAGGAATCAAACAATTACGGATTTGATATTTAACTTAGCGGTAGATTGCAACGAATAATAAACTAGTAGGCCTCCAAGCAATTAAACATAACAATCATAGAAATAAGTGCAGAAAAATATTCAATATTCAAAAACATGAATTAAATTAAGAAAAACCATTTAGATCTCACAATATGTGGTTCCGAGGCTTCAATCTCCTTCGACCAAGTGTAAAAGTTTAGTTATAATTCATGAATATAAGAGAAAAATAGAGAAGAATAGAGTTGGGAGGCGTTCTCTACGTTCTGATTCTGTTCTAGGGTTTATAAAGTGTAGAAAGATTTGTTTCCATAAGTGTTTGATTGAAATTAGGAAACCAGAATTTTCGCCCCGAAAATGAACCATGCGGCCGCATGGTTTAGAGGCTTGCGGCCGCAAGGAACAAATGAAATCAACACTTTAATTCTCGGGAATAGTCTATGCGGCCGCATGGAATTAAAGGCTTGCGGCCGCATAGTTTTACGAAACTTCCTCCGGACAGCTTTTAGTATTTTGGCCATAACTGCTTCTTCTGATATCCGATTGAAGCGATTCAAGATGAGTTGTAAATCTAACTCAAAGGGCTAAAACTTTTATTCAGAGACTATCTTCAAATTCGATCGTTTACCATGTCCAAAATTGGTCTCAATATGAGGCTGAAAACCGATGCAAAACTTTTCAGCTTGAAAGTTGATCTGTGAAAATATCTTGGCCATATTTCATCCCTTTGAATCCTTTCTTCATCCAATTGACCTCTAACACTCTCGAATCTTCATCACAAGGTTAGACACAAGTTTGGAATATTTGCACTTGAGTCCTTGAACTTTCACTTTCTTTCATTTTGGTCATTTTTCACATATTTCTTCCAAATTACGCCATATCCATAGAATTGCCACCTAAATCAAAATATGAGTCTAATGAGTACATTTTGGCACAAAATAAACATACGAGCGTATAAAATAAGGAGGGAAAAATATGCATTTTACATTCCTATCAATATGCTACTCTTAATCCCCCTTCGCTAGCGAAAATTGACTTTGTTAGAAAGCTTCAGCCAAGATTTTTCGAATTTCGGAGGGCGTATTTGCCTCCCGACTTCACGTTGTACCCACGGCCGCAGATTAAGATCGATTTGTCTGCCTTAAGAACGCAATTGTTGCAGATGTCGATGAGGAGGAGGAGGAGAACAAGAGGGAGACTTTCAGGAGTTGGAGAAGGGTGAGGTTTAAGGAGAGGGAAAGAGAGGAGTGGCAATTTGAGGAATTCTAGGAGTCGAGAGAGAGAGACGAGAGAGAGGGGAAGGAATTTTTTTGATTTTTGAAAATAATTTTTCAAAATACCAAAAAGAACAAATTTTCAACAATTTCAAAATTGACATTCAAAACTCAAAATACAAAACTAAAACGCAAAGAGAACAACCCTTAATTTTCTCTCATTCCTTTTCCATCTGGATTTTCATTGGAAGTTGGACAACTGCGGATTTTAGATCGTGACTGTTTTTGTTCCAAAATTAATAAATGAGTTGCAGAGTTTATCAAATGTATTATTTTAAACACAATTTTTATCTAAACAAAAATCAAATACGTGATAAAAATTGAAAAAATAATTTATTTTTTATTGTGCATAATTAAGTAAATTTTCGACAAGCACATCAACAGTGAACATTATAAACTCCTGCCCGAGATCTTTTCTAGTAAATTTCCAACCAGCACACCAACATTATAGACTATTTTATGTTAATTTAGACACGCAAATGTTGTATAAATGTAACATCCTAAAAATTCTGGTTCCTCGAAAAACGAGCAAAATATGTACCATAATTTAAAAGCATTGGACCACTTGAGGTAACATGCCGACGGAAGACTGTCGAAACTTAGTACCTAAACATATTATAATAATGTAAACCTCTAAGTCAAGAAAGAACAAAGAAGAAACCAAAAAGAATACGATTATAAAAAGAAACTGTATGATTCTTGACTCTTGGCACTGCTAATCATCAATCTTAATCTTCACAAATTTAAGTATAAAAAATGATTTTCCAATATTATAATTCCTCAAGACAGAAGGCTGACAACAATTTTTATAACAATTGAATTAAAATAATCAAAATAAACAAAAATGGAAAGGTAAACCGTCCATAATATAATCGATGATGACGTCCCGGATGATGCAATTGTGCAAATTAATTTTTTAATAAATAGAAAATACCAACTAGAATATCAAATGGGATTATGGGGCTGGATACACAATCAATTTTATATATCATGATAGATTAAAATAATCACATTATTGGGATAGCAAATCCCTTTTGCTGTTATTAAGGATTAATTAGTAGATAAATGAATTCTTTGGTAAAATGAGCCGTACCATATTTGCTAATATTAACGAAGAAAAAAAACTGAAATTTTATTCGTTGTGCTATCCAATCATATTAAGAGTGTGTTTGGTAGATATTAAAATCGGATTAAAATTGAAAAATTAGTCATTATTGTTGACTTTTATTATACGAGTGAGACTTAATAACGACCATATTTTCAATTTTAATCGACTTTTTAGCTCCACCAAACATGCTCTAAATAGTGCGAATATAGTGGGCATGCTTGATTTTATAAGAAATATGAATTTTCACTTTGGTAACAACAGGGCTTTAGGGTATAGGTGTTGTCATTCTCAGAAAAGATGACATGTTTGGTAAGATAGACAGCACAATACTTTACAATATTAATGAAGAAAATAAATCTAACTTATTCGATATACGATTCATCCGTATCTAAAATTGCTTGTCGAACGTGCTTGAATAGTGCTAGAAATCTTATCTTGGGACCTTTGAGACTTTAGGGTACAAATTAAATCCCCTTTCGTCACAATGGGTCAAGCCCCTTTTGAACAAGGACGGTTGGTTTGGTAAGACAAATAGTATTACTTTTGACTGTATTAATGAAGGAAAAAAGCTAACTCGTTCATAATTATACCATTCACTCATTGCAATACCTAGGTTAAGTCCTTGATAGATGGACCCAAGTCCCTGCTTGAGCCACATTAATTTTTTCATTCTCATTTTTTTACTCTTTTTCAATAAAATAATATTTTTCATCAAATCAATAACTTTTTCTTTATTTTCAACCACACATTCCCTATCGCACCGACGGTAAAAATGTATTCTTACTTCCAAAATATGCACTAGACAAACTCTAACAGAGAAAGAAAAATTAAAATTTTGTATGTAACACTGACTGATCATATCTAGAACATGAAACGTGCTTGAATAGTACTGCTAGGGATTTTCACTTTTAAAGTGTCCTTCAAGTTAATAGCCATGTCTGGCCGCTTTTGCTCATGGGAACTGATTTTAAGGGATTTACTTTTTACCTTTTTCTATTTTCTGGTGCAAATGCAATTCAAGAGTAGACATTAATGATGAATGTAGTTTAAACAAAACAATCCAGTAATGATGAAACATAGGCTCGATAAATTTGAAGTTGGTTACATTAATCATTCTCCGTCCCTATATACTCGAAACTTATAACATATATTATTAAAAGAGCAACATTAATTTCCAGAAAAGTTGGGGTTTCTATATAAATTCTCCATACCTTTTGCTCAATGCTCATCCTAATTGAAAACCCTGTCTGGTTATGTACTAATGGTCCGTGCCAGTTACACCGAGCACAAAAAATGCACAAAGCATGGAACTATACAAAACTTACTCCAAAAATGGAGATCTTAGAATGTCGCATAGCAGAAAGAAGGCCGGTTTAGTTTCTGCAGCCAATTATCAGCCGCGGGAATCCTGATGATGCTGCTAATAATCAAGGAGAATTTGTTTGTGATCAATGATCTTTCATAGAAAGAGAAAGCTATCTTCCATCAGCTCCAAATACTGCCTCCATTGCTGCTGCTCGAAAACTGGATCGCAATTTTTCACATTAACGTTGCGAAAGCTAAAAATTTGCTTACTGATACCAGGATCAGGAATTAAGGGTTTACTTGATAGTTTTGTGAGCTGATCGTTGATGAAAACGTCTGAAGCATATGGGGTTCCTTAGCTTTCACAAATTGCCCATATCTATGCATTTCATTAACCTTCGTTGAGCCTGGAGAATATAGGTGCGTTTGGCTTAGGAGCTGTATGGTATCAGTTTCATTAAATTCGTTACTTCTCCGCACATCATGATCAATTGGACTCACTTGGTGCTGGACAACGAGAAACGTATAATCAACACAAGAAAATCAAGAAGCCACAAGTTGAAGACATTCAATCTCAATGAATTAACAAGGCATTGATGCCTTGGCTATATACCTCCGGCATCAGTCCCCGACGTTGCCATTCAAGTTCAACTTGCAGTGATGAAGAATGTTGGTCTCTATCACGATGAATGTCATCCACAAATTCCGGACCGCTTGGCTTGGAGGCCGAATTTCCCAAACTCAAGTCAAGATTGTGCTCAGATGCATTACTAGAAGAATCTGTCATGCACAAAAAATTTCCATATCAAGAATCAATTCAAGATTTTACAGAAGCGCACAACAATAATAATAACTACTTGCTCTTTCATTTCACCTGCAGCTTTAAGTTCTTCATAAATGCTGGGATCAAAATTGGTTACAGCTTCCTTTCCATTACACTTGATTGCAGCTATATCATAAGCCCTAATTTGGTGACAAAAGATCATTAATCCCATCAAAGTTAGATTTAACCCTTTTGGCATGTTTCATATGCCACAGACTAAACAGAGATTTTAGGGGGAAAAAAATGTTAAAATCCCATTTCCGATACAGTTGCGTCCAGTTCTGTCAGTTGAAAATGTAAGCAGAAATTAATGGAGATGGTATCTAAAACACACAAACCTGGCAGCTTCAACTTCTGTATCAAATAGACCCAAATAAACGTACCTGTTAACACATAAGAGCAATTGAAATTATATATCAGAAATTAAGACTAGAAAAAACCCACAAAAGTGTTTAAATTTAAAAGAGAAATGGGGGACCAACACACACAGAGAGACAGTGTGCTTACTTTTTGCCTAAGAACTGGCCCATTCTGGCTTCCCATCTACCACATTTGTGCAAAGTAACACCTCTATACTTGGAACTTCCTCGTGGAATACCGGTACTTTGTCGTCGAAGTACATGAACAAATTCTTCCTTTGTTAGATTTCTCATCTGAAATACAACATAGGACATTATGTTTCCCCTCGAAAAACAATATATTTTTTCTTTCCCGTGTGCAAAAAACCTCAAAATTTATAACGCTAAATCAAGAATACAAACTCTTTGAGATAACATAAAACTAGGTGAAAACAAAGAAGACTCTAATGGTATATTTGATAGCAAAGAATAAAAATAAGCTAAAACCTTATTCGTTATATGGTCGAGTCTCAAGTCTCTCTTGGATTAAACTACCTGTTTTAAGTCTTCCTCGTAATCATCCAAACTGAAGTTTATGTCTGCTTCTACTCCACGAAACTTAATAGCTGCCCTATCGTATGCACTGTCACACATTTATTTCTAAACATTAGTCTCTTTGAATTTTTTCTTCAATTCAATCAAGAATCAGTAAGAATCTGAATTAATCTTACCGGGCAGCAGCATGTGCTGTATCAAATCCACCTATACAAATTTGCAAGATAGAAAAATTTGGGTAATCAGATTATTATAGACCATTAATTTCATTAGTTCTCAGGTTAAAATAATAATAATAATCTTGTTATAAATAGAGTAGAGGAGATAAAATAAACTGACCTAAATAAACTTGTTTTCCACAATCCCTGAATTAGTTAAAAATAAATAAAAAAATCATATATTTTTTTTTAATAATGGAAATATTATATGAAGGATTGAGGTTGATTTAAAGATATTGTTATACCATATGTGTGATTCCCACCGGCCGGTTCGCCGGTAAAAGGTGACGCCGCGGTACTGAGAGCTCCGGGACCTTGGCCCACGGCGGCTTTTCTTGAGAGGCTGCGAAACTTCCGCCGCAGACTTTCCCAAGACGCTACCGGTGTTTGGGTCAGACTGGCAGAATTTCACTCCCATCCAGTGCGCCCTCGGAAAATTGGGTGCTGGTCCACCTCCGGATGTAACGGTAGTTTCCGACTCGTCTACCGGAAAGAACTGCCTTGTCACCGGCGGCTCACTCCCCAACGAACATGGACTTATATCATCATAATCATCATCACCCTCACGTGACACAGAGAAACCAAAGATTTTGCTGCTTCTTTTCTTGTTCCCATCACCACCACTTCTCTCTGCATCATCTTCTTCCTCAGATAAACCATCCTCCATCGGCACCGACGATGCTGAGCTCAAGTTCCACTCAGATCCGACCCTTTTACCCTTTTCACCTTCATCAATCCTTTGATCCGGTGAATAGTTCAGATTCCACATTTCTGTTTCTTTGAATGAAATTTGAACAGTTCAAGCCCTGTAGATAAGTGTTCAATTTAGAAAGAGAAAGTGGAGTGTTTGTGTAAATTTTCTGAAATTCTGATCAACACTGTCTCATCAGAAGCAAAAAATTTCGGGGGCTGCAAAAGGCTTAAGAAGTTAAAAAAAAAAAAAAAAAAAAGAACCCTATTCAACTAGATCTCTCTTGTTGCCGGGCTGATTAGGAGTTTCAATGGGGTGTCTATAATCATATGTATAGGTGAAACATTAACTCTATATCTCTCTTGTTTCTCTCTCTAAGTTTTCTCTGGTTATTTCCATAAGTTGTATAAATAAAAACAATGGGAAGGGAGGGGAGAGAGAGAGAGAACAATTTTCTTCCTTCTTCAATCTTCCGACGTTAACCAAATCGAAAAGTATCAACCCAAGTCAATACCCTTTCTCTCTCCTCATTTTCATCTCTTCAACTAAACTAATAATGGAAACAAACAGCACCCACACTCTTAACCTTGACTTATTTATCAATAACCTTAATTAGGCTAAGTTAATTATCATTTCGTTTTCATTCATTCACCCTCACGTCTCCTGTCATCTCCCACCACACGCACTTCCACACAGTTTCACGCTCACAGCAATCGATATACTTTGATGCGGGGTGAAAATGTGAACCATAATGAAAAGGATTTTGTCATCCGTGCACTATTTCTTTTACTCAAGTTTGATATTGACTATATTTTTTAAAAATTGGTGAATGATAAGTTTGCCATGTAACAAACGCCTAAATTTGGTGTACACTTTGAACAAATTGTTGAACTTAGTGTACGTCAAGCATGATTGATAATAAAATGGGGTTTTTTCGTAACACGTAAAAAAGTTATACTGAAATTTCATTCGAATGAAGGTAAAAAATAATAGAATCCATCAGATAACGACAAAATTGCAGGGAATTGAGAAAAGCTTTTGGATTGTACTCGTTGCGTAAATTAGCACCCAAACGAAAAGTTAAGGCCTTTTTTTTTTTTTTTGTATATCCTTCTCATTTCTCTTATTTTTCAATATTGAGCCTCCATATGGTTCCTATTTTTTAAAATTCATTTTTAACGAAATATTTTATCTGATTCAACATTTCGCAATTTTTTTTAACAAAATTTACAAAAAGTATAATTTTTTTTGACAAAATCAAATAGGTATCAACTAGTTCTTTACTTTTACATATTTTAAAATATTTTACGGCCTTTTTTCGCATGTGTGGAAATTAGTATTTCAAACGTTTACTATTCTATATTTGGGTTCTATTTTAAAATGACAATATATTAAAGAGGAATATCCAATCCTATGTGTTGATTATTGTTTTCATGGTGTAAATTTTATCCTTAAAATGACTTGAAAGATTGCAGTGCTTTTTGGTGAAAGATTAACCTAAATTCTTATATATTGATTAATATTTTCATATTTAAGTGAATTTGAGTATAGATTTCATCTTAAACCACAACACATATATAATATTTTAACTTTTCCTATATTTGATAGTGTACAATTTAGCACGCCAAACACGTATTATACATTAACCACAATAAAAATGAAAAAAATGGAAAAATGATTAAAGTGGGGCTCTTTTTATTGTATTTGTGGAATTAGACAATTTTTAAACATCCAAATCTCATACAATAATTTCTTATTTGGCTAACCTAAGGACCGAATAATCCCCTGATTGACTCACCATTGTGACAAAACTCTTTATTTTTCCTTGTTTTTAACCACAGATCCACACAATATAATATTCTGCATGTAAATTCAAAATATATGTATAATTTTACTTTTTAACTATACATTTTTCAAAAAATCACGATATAAAATATCATTTTCTCCTAATTTCTCTTTATAATAGCCATCAAATAGAGGCTAAGTAGAGAACAAATTTGGGAAAGAGTGATGATATTTAGACTATGTTTGACACCCTTTTTATTTCTCATTCTCATTCTCTTTTTTCATTTCAACCACACATTCTATCAATAAAATAATATTACACATAAACCCAAAAATTCACCTTACTTTTTAACCACACATTCTTCTATCAATCACTATTTAAAAACCAATTTTTAACCCAAAAAGGGTGTCAAACATAGGCTTAATACCATTTTTGTTTAGAATTATGCTATTTGTCCAGAAAATGAAATCCAAAATGTGTGCCAAAAAATGATGTATAGTGAAATGATTAGATAAAAAAAAAAAATTGACTGTATTTTAAACTGTATAACCCAATATGTCGACTTGATGTACATGTAGTAAGATTTTTGTGTTTAACACGAGTCTAGGTGGTAGAGTTTCAAGTTCAATTAAATATAAAAAATTATGAACAATTTAATAGGATTTATGATGCGACACTTAGATTGATGTTAAAAATTACACTTATTAGATAATATTATCAATTGGAAAAGATCCCGAAGATGTACGTCAATTCGATTCTAATTTAATTTTTTGGTTATTAACTTTTTATCTTCTTCGAATCTATCTTTAACATGAGTATAAGATGAGTAAGCCCCTATTTGATGGAATTAAAATCAAATTTTTTATAGATTTTAATAAAATTTGATGAAATATATGATTGAAAAATTATGATTCTTATGAAATATATAATTAAAATTAATTGTTAGTTTTGACTTTTGATTAAAATTTTGATTTTAATTTCTACCAAAATTGGTGAAATTTCTCATAGCAAACAATGAGGAGAGGAGGGTAATTTAGGAAAAGAAGAGGTGGATTGAATGTGAGTTGAGGGGAAGGACGCATTGGGGTCAGAAAAGGAAAATGGAATAATGGTGATAAAAGGAAAATCTTTCCACAAAAGTCTAATCCGAAAGTACTGGAAAAAGGGCCACCCATTTCCTTCTTTACTACTTACAACCCTACCTCGTATTCTATGCCCACTCTCACTCTCTCCGCGCGTGTCTTTCATCACAGATTATTTATAAAGATTTAGGATAAACAATCTCCGTACTACTTTGTAGAAGGTATCACTTGTATTCACGATAGTAAAACTTGCTTCCAATTATATTATTTTGAGATATCCTATTCATACCGAAAATATGTTGTCAGAATTAATACAGAAGATACTTGATAGTTTTTGGTTGGACAAATAAAAAAGATGTTGATGTGGCAGAAATACTGTTGTGACTGCACAAAACTACTTTTTTACGAACAGAATTAGTCTATTGCAGTTTGATTGTTCAGCACTTGAGCCTAGTTATTTCAAAAGTTTGATCTTTCATTTAAATAATAAAAAAAACACACATTCGAAAATGTTCTTAGTTATCATTTGGAAAAGACGAGTGAAATCCACATAATACTAATAAGAGCTTAAAGTTTAGTAGCACAAAAAAAAAGTTAAGACAATTGAACAATGAAATAGATTTTTATATAAATTAGTAGATATTAACATTTTATCATTGTATTGCCTTAATATCTCAACAACGACGATCAACTAACTTAGGGCATGTATGTCTTTCATTTTGGGAAAAGAAATAGAGTTTTGAATATTATTTTTTAGAGAATGTGTGGTTAAAAAGTAAAATAATTTTATTGATTTGTGTATAGAATATTTTATTGAGTGAAAATATGGTAGAAATTTTTTACTATAGCAAAGAAAATGAATGACCAGCAGGGTTCACTAACATTAGGATATCTAACAAAATCTTCTTGTTGAAAATTTATACTTCAATATGACTTTAGTCAAACTTAGCAATTTGTCCTAATAATGTCTTTCAAACCCCTGAAATGTGTAAAAATATTTACTAGAATTATGCAATATATATCATGCAAGGATTAGATTTTGCAATATGGTAGTGCACTTTTAAACAAAAAGTTGCAACATATATTTTTGGGATAATTGCAGCCACAATATCAAACATTTCATTTATTAGTAGAATTTATCCAAACTTTTCTGTCAGCCACAGTATTAAACCTTTTAAAAACTCAAGTCTAGAGTCCATCCATTTGAGTGTTAGATCGCGAGCAAATATATGGTTCCATTTTTCAACACCAAATTCAAAGGCAAACTCTATATTTTCAAGGGCATGAAGACTATAAACATGTGTAAATTAGGTCAAGAATAAAGGAGGAAAAGAAAGAGGAATGCGTCTTAGAGATCAACTCAAATAGGTAAAACTCCATTTCTTGGATAATGGCGGACATATATATTTTGAGTTGGGGCACAATCAAATTTTTAAAAAAGTCACAGATTTGCCAACCATAAGCTCGAATATGGTTTCTCCACATTAATGAATTGAAATTATCTATGATCTTTTTCCGAATCTGTCATTCTCATGACTTGGTAGTTGAGACAATTCAGACTCATATTTAATGCTGCTATAAATTATGTATTTCTTGATTAATTCCTAGAGACAACAAATATGATAGCCTATGGATAATTAATTGAGAGAAGAAGAGATAATAAGAGATATATGACAAGGTTATCGAATAAAGTTGGCTATCAATGTGTTCAATTTATTTAGCCCCTGCTAGATACAAATTAAAATTTAGATTTTAATCTAAGTCAAAATCAACAATTAATTTTAACCACATATTTTATGGGACTCACAACTTTTCAACCACACATTTCATTATTTTTTTAAATCAAAATTTACTAAAAATATGATTTTAATCCCCACCAAATAGGGCTTAATTTCTCCTTGTAAAAAAAAATAAATTTTGAAAGTTGGTTGGTCATGTGACCCACCAAGCCCCCATGCATATGTCAATGCTCTTGGGATAAATCGTAGAGAGAAGTCGGAAATTAATTGCAATTCAAGTATTAAGATGTTCGGGCTCTTGGAATTAAAGATAAAGAGATTCATCATATATGTTTGATATTAAACTTATCAAGAAGATATCTATTTCAAATTCTTCTTATATTAATTTATTGAACATGTTTCTTGGCCATATTATTTATTAGGACGAATGATATATTTATTAACTTCTATTCAATGTTTTGACCCATTATTTTAGGTTTCTCTCTTCACAAGTTGTGTGAATTGGAATGATTGAATTATTTTCGTATTTGTTAATGACAATTAAACTATATGATACTTATTACATGTTAAATCAAGATCTTGATTCAATAACTTAACTAAAGTATGAAAATTCCATGGAACTCTTAGGAGTTATTTCCTACTCCTTTCTATGACAATAGAAGTGCTTTTTTTTTTTTATAGAGTGTTTTTAGGTTAAGTTTCACTTTTAATGATTCATATAACTTGGATAAGCCAAGTAAAGTATGTCAGAATACTCTTAATAGGAGATCGCCTATATAAATGTGAAGTGTAGCTACTTCTATGAGAATTCTTGATGCAGGAATTCTCTAGAATACTTATGAAACCCAATAGTTATTCAGGGACAAAACGGACACAACCATAAGAACCAAAATTGTTAGAGATGATAGTGTGTGACTACTGTTGTCTTGATTTATAGCAACGGTTGAACAATTCAAGACATCATATTCACTGATTAGTCAAGTAAATTCGATAGTATTTTACTAAAGAATGTTCAAAACCAGAAACTACCTCTTTTGATGCAATATCATTCCATCCGTACTCTCTATTAGTGCCCCGTATTATTATTTGAATTTCTGATATTTTCTATTCATGTAGGGGATTATTAGAAATGAGTTAATTAGGTTGATTTTAATCAACTTTGACCAAATATAATTACATAATGTTTGAATCTTGGAGAGATGATAGAAATCCATGAATGGTAAGATGGGTTTAAACTCTCCTAAGATGGACAATATGTAAGTTAACGACTTGGACACACAGGCTGAGTTGCAACAAAAAATGTATTAGTACCAGAATTCAATTTAAGTTATTTTTAAGAAAAATGTCAATGGTTCGAATCTTGGGAACACGATAGAAATCTATGAGAGGGTAAGATGTGTCCAGACTCTCCTAGAGCGGACAATAAATAAGGTAACGGCTTGGACATGAAGGTTGGGTCATTACAAAAATGCGTATTTTTTTGTAATGATCTAGTCTCTATGCCCGGCCCGTTAAATTACGTACTATTCACTCTGGTATTGTCTGAGTTTATCTTACATTTCTCGAATTTCTATCATGTCCTCAATATTTGAACCCTTGAACTTTCCCTTAAGAATGATTTATGTTAAATCTTGGTACCAATTGGGGCTTAGGCACTCCCAGAGTGGACAATAAGTAAGTCAACAGTTTGGACATAGAGGTTGGTGACCCTTTAAACCCAATCAAGTGCACGGTATCGTAATCAAATAATAAAATGATGAATAGAGGGTCTAACCCTCGGGGGCTACATGTTTGATCTAGTTAAAGTTAATAACATCCTTAATCGAATAGAAAAAAGTGATTTGAGTTTATGCATGCTAATTTCTAAGTTATTAACTAAATGAAAGCAAGTAAAATTGATTTTCGAATATATGAGAAGTGTTGCTAAAATGTCGAATCCCCCTTATTAATCAATTTTTTGTTCAACAATAACAATTTGAAATCATTCTTGTTGATCAATGTTCCTATTTTAATTAAAAACCCCTCTCGATAGTGATTATGCACACTATGTTGTGCTCTTTCGATAGTTGATTTACTGTAAAAAAATGTATACCAATTGCAGGTACATGCTTAAGTCAATATGGAATGTCTTCTAAGAAGTTGCGAAGCCATTCTACTTATTCTCCAAATTTATCTAAAACTATAAACTTTGATTTCATCGTTAATCGAGTTATACACGTTTGTTTGAGGACTTCCAAGATATAGATGTACTACCAATAATAAAAACACATCCACTGATAAACTTAGAACCCCTCATTCTAGTACAAATTGATATAATGTAATCCAAAATTTAAGGTATATCTTCGATGTCTAAGAACTAGATTCAATGCCTTCCAATGTTCATTTCTTGGATGACAGTGAATCACTCAGTTTGTGCATAGCATATGCTATATCTGGATGAGTGCAGTTTGTAATATACATTAAACTGCCTATAACTTGTGAATACTTTAACTGAGATATCGGTTCACCTTTATTTTTTATTATGTGTAAAATTAAGTCAATTGGGATCTTCATTGAACTTTCATCTTATACATTAAACTTCTTAAGTAGTTTCAATATAATGAGATTAAGATAGAACAAGACCATTAGACATCTTAGAGACTTTAATTCCTAATATGATATCTATCACACCCATATTTTTCATGTCAAAGTACTTTATTAACATTTTCTTAGTATTCATGATAATATCATGATTACTACCCACAATTAACATACCATCAACCTGTAGATATACAATTACATAGGCTTTAGGTGTGCATTTTGTGCACGCACATTTATCACTCTTTAATTTCAAAATCATTTGACAACATTGTTTTGTCAAATTTTGCGTGACATTACTTTGGTGCTTGCTTTAACTCATACAGGGACTTAACGACTTTACACACTTTCTTTTCCTGTCTAGGGGCAATAAACTTTTCAGATTACTCCATATATATTTCTTCTTCTAACTCTACATTCAAAAATATTGTTTTAACATTCATTTAATAGATCTCAAGATTATGTAATACAACAATTGCAATTAGAACTCTAATAGAAGTGATTCATCATTGGTGGGAATGTATCGAAGAAATCAGAACCTTTTTGTTTATATCCTTTTATTTCAACCTTGCCTTATATTTATTAATAGACCTATTAGGTTCTTAATTTTTTCTTAAAAATCCATTCTTAGCCCAAATGCAAATTTTCAGGTGGGAGATCAACTAACTTCCAAGTTTAATTTTGCATAATGGATTCTATCTTATTATTGATATATTCTTTCCAATACGGTGCTTCTAGAGTAGACATTGTTTCATTAAATGTCTTAGGATCATTTTCTACCATCTATGTTAGAAAACTCGGATCATAGGATGTAAATGTTCTAGCCCATTTACCATGCCTAGGTTTTTCAGAAGAGTACCATTTGCAGTATCAAAAGTTTGTTTATTTGAACTTGTTCCTTTCTTATCTTCACATAGAAAGACATTTTCAAAAAATCATAGCATTTCTAGACTCAATGATAGTGCATTCATGTGTGTCTAGAATTTTTTATTTGTGAACAAGGTAAAAGCCCAAGATTGGCTAATCAAGAAGGGGGTGAATTGGTTTTTAAAACTTTTTCGTTAAGTACACAAGATTTTAAACTAATAATCACAAGAACGATAATGAATCAAACCAAACACAAATAGACACGTAGATAATCGAGATAAGCTTGCACAAAGTAGAAAACATTAAATAAAAGAGTTGAAGAGTGCAGACGATATAATATGGAGATTCGATCCAACGCAATGAACTACGCCCCCTGTTACCAAGATCTTCGTCACGAGTAAGACTTTTTTCACTATGTTGATTGACTTGTGGTGCAATCCAAACCTTTAGAACGCTTCCGGCGACTTACAATCAAAGAGCACCGATCATTTTACAATGTTGAGCTTTCCGAGACCTCAACACGACCCACAATTCAAAAATGAATATACATGTGAAAACTTCTCTTTTTGATGAATGATAGAATCGAGATTGATAATAAGAAGAGAAGAGACAAACACTTCAATAGATGGTAATGAGTTTAGCTCAAAGTGTTGATATGAATTTTTTTTTTTATGAACTAAGGATTTTCACAAATTTAATCACTCAAAAGTTTTTCAACAATTTAATGTTTTTTGATCTTCTTAAAGATAGAGAATAATGTAGTTGAGATCAATAAAAACCTCACTTTAATGCTCAAGAATGAATAAATCAAGTGAATGAATAGTTAAGTATATACAGCACTCAAACGGTCAAAAGTTATGTCCTGACGGACGCATTTTACAGGACACCCAGTACAACACCGAACAGTCAACTAGCCGTTATTTTTTGTCAGCAAATTGGACCTTTGAAAATTTGATCGTTGGGCTAATTTTGGTTTTACCGGACGTCCGGTAAGACCAATTTTGGCCCGAAACGTCCTCGTTTTCGAATTTTTACCTTTGAAAATATATTTTTCGAATAAAACATTTTTGTCTTGAATTTGTAAAAAATTAAAACCTTGAACTTTTTCACGATGCATTGCCAAATATTAAAATATTTTACCTTTACATATAATCGTAAACGTCTAAGTACTTAGTTTGAATAACTTGACGTGCATTGCTTGATTTGTACTTCCACTTGTGTCTCGATTTTCGTTTAGGCAACTTTTGCAGGATTTGCAACATAATTCTCTAATGCATCGATTGTTTTAGCTTGTTTCTATTTGGGCTTGTATGCATATTACTTGATCTCGAACTTTGTGTCATCGAATATACTCACGTGCAATAGTCACTATGGCCGTTTAAAATCAATTTGTTAGTAATAAACATAATTTATTTGTGATAATCAAAACGAGATGTCAACCATAGGTCAACAATTTCCCATTTTTTTATTATGACAAACACAATATGATTTGCAAGATATATACAAACAAATTGATAAGAAATAGATAACAATATTTGCTTACAGGTATTCTCCCTGTTAATTTCACTACAATTCACCCTTTGTAAGTATAATCATGCAAATATTATCCATTTCCCCCCTTTTGGTATAAGCAAAAATTACGCAATCATGTATGAAGACGCAATAATAGTAGAATAACGGATAAATATTTCATCAACACGATCAAGTTTAGTATATAACCATCAGTTCAACCATAGGTTTAAAGCAATTGAAATACATCAAATAGACAACTGTGGAACCGGATGATGAGGTGGAAATCGAGTAAGCATGTCCATAAATAAGGCAGTCATCTAGTCATACATGGTGGCCTACCGAGCCATGATCATGTCCTGTTGTGCCCTTACGTGGTGAAGCTCATCGATAATCCCCTCGATAGTCGTGGCGAGAGAGTCCATCCGTCCGTGAAGTAGGGAAAGCTGATCGTCGTCACGTCCTGGTCGGGAGGCTCTCGGTCTCGAGGCATCGTGAGGAGGAGTATCTATATTGTCGCTTTCATCAATGTCCTCCTCTTCGAATGGTAGGGTAGAAGGTCCCGAAGTCGGGTCGAACCCCTTTGTTTTAGACACCCATTGTTCGTCATTTCTAATGATTTTCATTCGCTTAAGTGTGTTGGAACTAATGGTGTCGGTGGGTCGTGGTTTAATAAAGGCTTAATCGTGGAGAGGAACCTCGAAGTGATGAAAAATCTTAGTGAGGAGCATGTCGTAGGGAAGTGCCTTAGATATGCGTGCAGAGCGAACAAGTGTCATAGGGCCCAATGCGATAGTCGGGAAATCTATTCGCTGACCAACGAGAAAAGAGTCGAGGAGGAAAAGGAGAAAACAATTTACTTCATCCTGGTGCCCCTTCCTAGGTAAAATAACATTTGCAATGATATTTTGTAAAACTTTGCACGGGAGAGTGAGTTGGTTTGTAGAGATCTTAGTAATGTTTTCAAAATCCATACCCGTTACTCGACGACACGCGTCAATGTCGTATCCGTCCACCATCGGGTGGACTTTGTGCACAAAACCTTGAGTGTCACATGGGTCAAGTTCAAGAATAATTCGAATGAGAGGTTGAGAAACATTGATGCGAACATTCTTTAGAAAGCATTAACAGTCTGCCGTACAAGGATTTATGATCATTTTGTTATAAAAAGTCCGAACTAAATTAGGGTATGCATTCTTGTGCAAATTGAGGTACACCCCATATTCGTAATGTATTCCTCGATTCTAAATGAAGTGCATCAAGACAAAAGGAAATGAGGTCAACATTTTTACCTAAAAGGGGGTTCGTTGGCGATTTGGCCACGAGATCCATGTTCTCTTCCTCGGATGATGAAGACAGAGGTCGATGCCAGACGATTTGCTTTAGCCGTTTACCTTTTCCACGAGAAGTAGACATTGTGCTCAAATCTGGGGATTTTTCGGATTTTGAGAATTTGGAGCTCGATGGTTTGAAAGGAAATCTAAAAATTATTGTAAAATAGATAAGGGAAGATGTAAATCAGTAGTTTTTCGCACTTTGTAGGATGAATTGTAAGCAAGACTTAACCTAAACTTATAAAAATGAAGACCCACGAGATAGGAGAAGACTCGTACGTATTTGATGAAAATATGAGTGATTTTTGCTGAAAATCGAGGGTTAAAACTGAAATGTAACTTAGATGTCGTAGAATATTTAAGTTAAGTGTTATTTTGTTGTGGGTTAGAGATTTAAACACGAGTTTCAAGCAACAATTTTGGAGAAAAGAAACTTTAGGGTTCGAAAAAAAATTGAGAAAAGCGAGAAATTAGAACGAAATTACCTTCAAATCAATCCTTGAGAGTGCTTTATTTAAGATATGGAAAGTGGATTTGAGCGTTGATAAAGGGAGAGGTGAGTTTGAGAGAAAAAAGCAGGAAGTGAAATGAGGAAGAAGGAAAAAGTCGCGATTTGAAATCCCAGAAAACATATACCGGACGTCCAAAAAAAATTCCCACAAGGCAGAAAATTTTCTGCCTTGACGGACAGTCCTTACCGGACGTCCGGTACCCTTTTTTTAATAATGTAAAATAAATTCAATAGATAGAGAAGAACGGAAACAAAAGAAAATATAAAGTAAATATTTTTGAGAATTGAGGAATATGAAAAGTTAATTTACTTCAATAAATCCCAAACCCCGTCTAATAGTTGAAAAACGATCGAGTGCAAGGGGTTTTGTGAAAATATTGGCTAATTGGTGTTCGGTATCAACAAATTCAAGTGAAATATCACCGTTTTGAACATGGTCTCTTAGAAAATGATGTCGAATCTCAATATGCTTCGTTCGAAAGTGTAAAATAGGATTTTTGGATAAATTGATAGCACTTGTATTGTCTCACATGATAGGAATATGATCATAGGATAGATGATAGTCGCTAAGAGTTTGTTTCATCTAAAGCACTTGAGCACAACAACTCGCGGCGTAAATGTACTCGGCCTCGGCCGTAGATAAGGTCACAAAGTTTTGTTTCTTACTAAACCATGACACTAAAGCAAAATCAAGGAAATGACAAGTGCCACTAGTGCTTTTTCGATCAACTTGACAACTGGCACAATCGGCATCCGAGTAATTAAGGCCCCGTTTGGTAAGGATTAAAATTGAAAATATGACCGTTATTGGGTCTCACTCGTCTAGTAAAAGTCAACAATAACGGCTAATTTTTTAATTTTAATCTGATTTTAATCCCTACCGAATGGGCCTTAAGTAAATCAAAGTGAGTTCATTTTGGATACCAAAGTCCTAAGTTTTGAGTCCCACTAAAATATCTAAAAATTATTTTAAAGGCTTTGAGGTGGATTCCTTAGGATTAGATTGAAAACGAACACAAAAGTATACACTAAACATAATATCAGGTCTACTTGCGGTTAAATGAAGAAGGGATCCAATCATACCTCGATATTTAGTGATGTCGACGGAAGTACCTTGTTCATCCTTGTCAAACTTTATGGAAGTGCTCATTGGAGTGTTCATTGGTTTTAGATTATTCATTTCGAACATCTTTAGTATGTCTAAGATGTACTTACTTTAATTTATGAATATGCCATAACATGTTTGTTTAATTTAAAGTCCGAGAAATAATTTGAGTTCACCCATTATGCTCATTTCAAATTTCATGCTCATGTTTTTAGAAAAATCTTCACAAAGTTGAATATTTGTAGTACCAAAGATAATGTCATCAACATAAATTTGAACAATGAGCACATCTTGTTTAGGGGTTTTGATTAAAAGAGTAGTGTCTACTTTTCCAATAGAAAATCCATTTGAAAGTAAAAATTTGTTCAAACGTTCATACCAAGCTCTATGAGCTTGTTTGAGGCCGTAAATAGCTTTTCTAAGTTTGAACACATGATTTGGAAACTTATAATTTGCAAAACCGGGTGGTTGCTCAATGTAGACTTCTTCTTGGATAAATCCATTTAAAAATGCACTTTTAACATCCATTTGATAAAGGGTGAAGTTTTTGTGACATGCAAATGCAAGAAGCATGCGAATGGATTCTAATCGAGCTACCGGTGCAAATGTTTCCTCATAGTCAATTCCTTCTTCTTGATTGTAACATTGGACCACTAATTTAGCCTTGTTACGCACAATGATCCATTTTCATCTCTTTTATTTCGAAAAACTCATTTAGTGTCAATAATGGTTTGATTTGTTGGTCTAGCAACCAAGTCCCACACATGGTTTCTTTCAAATTGATTTAGTTCATCTTACATTGCTAGAATCCAAAACTCATCAAATTCCACTTTTTTGAAATTTTTAGGTTCAATTTGTAAAATAAATGCACAACTACCTAGATAATTTCTAAGAGATGTTCTAGTAGTGATACATTTTGATAGATCTCCGACGATTAGCTCTTTAGGGTGAGACGGGACAAACCTCCATTGTTTTGGTAATGTGGACTCACCTTGAGCTTCGGTTGGTGTTTCTATTCTTTCTTGATCATTAATTCCTTTGATTGCTCCTCATTTAACACTTCTATTCATTTGTTTGAGAGGAGTCTCCAAACCTACATCATCATCACTACCTCTCTCTCGATCAAGTAGATTAGTTTCATCAAAAGTAACATGCATCGATTCTTCAACGACTAGAGTTCTTTTGTTAAAAATTCTATATGCTTTACTAGTCGATGAATAGCCAAGAAAAATTTCAATATCGGATTTTGAATCAAACTTTCTCAAATTGTCTTTTGTGTTTAAGACAAGATATTTGCAACCGAAAACTTTGAAATAACTAATGTTGGGAATTCTATTTTTCCAAAGCTCGTATGGAGTTTTGGTTTTCTTGCGATCAACCAGACTCTATTTATGATATAACATGAGGTATTAACGGCTTTGGTCCAAATATATTTTGGTAAATTATTTTCGTTTAGCATGGTTCGAGCCATTTCTTGTAATGTGCGATTCTTCCTCTCTACTACACCATTTTGTTGAGGAGTTTTAGGAGTCGAAAAATTGTGTTCATATCCATTATCGTTACAAAAATTATCAAATGCAAGACTATCAAATTCTTCACCATGATCACTTCTAATTGTAGTGACAGTGTGACCCTTTTCATTTTCCACTTTCTTACAAAAATGTTTGAAAGTTTTTAAGGCTTCATCTTTTGCATTTAAAAATATTACCCATGTAAATCTAGAAAAATCATCAACGATAACAAAAACATAGTATTTACCACCTAAACTAGCCGTCCTTGATGGTCCACAGAAATTCATGTGGAGAAGTTGCAATGGTTTCGTTGTTGATGAAAATGCTTTTGGTTTAAAAGAAGTTTTGACTTGCTTTCCAAGTTGACGTGCATCACAAACCTTGTCTTTTTCAAATTTCAAGTTTGGCAATCCTTTTACAAAATAATTTTTAGAAATTTTTGAAATAAGATCCATATTTACATGACCAAGTCTTCTATGCCAAAGCCAAGTTTCGTCTTTTAATCCAAGTAAACAATGTTCGTTGTTTTCATGCTCAATATTAATGATATAAACATCCTTGTTTCGGCTTCCTATGAAAATTATCTCTTTCGATGTAGTATCCTTAATTAGGCATTTGGAATAATCGAATTTTATATGATAACCCTTTGTCACATAGTTGACTAATGCTTAGCAAATTATGTTTGAGGTTATCGACTAACAAGATATTTTTAATAGAGGGAGATAAGTGATTACCGATATTGTCGATGCCAATTATTTTTCCCTTTGCATTGTCTCCAAAAGTTACATGACCTTCATCATTTGCTTTGAAATTTGAAAGTAGTGATTGATCTCTGATCATGTGCTTCGAACATCCACTATCCAAAAATCATTTGCTTTTGATTTTGCTTGGTACCTACAAAAATAATTTAATTTTTGATTTTTGATACCCATACAAACTTGGGTCCTTGAAAGTTAGTTTTTGAGAATTCTTTGATCCACTTGTTTTTGTTTTCAAAGTATAGTTTTTTTTAGCTAAACAATTAAAAGAAATATGCCCAATTTTGTTACAAAAAGTAAAAGTGGTATTTGATACTTTAACAAACATATTTTTAAGAGATTTTTGTTTTAAAGAGGGTTTGAGTCCTATTCCCTCTTTGTCAAACATTTATGATTTCCAAGTATCAAGTCAAAGTTTTTCTTTCTCTCGGTGAATTTATGCGCTATTTTTGTCAAATCCTCAACCTTTTCTTTTAGAGAAATATTTTCTTTAGCTAATATCTCATAATCGAGATGTTCTTTTGATTTCTCCAAAGTTTTCTTTAATTCATCTTTTAATAGAAAAATTTTCTTTTTGAGAATGGAATGATTCAAAGCAAGTTTTTCAAAGTTTTCAAGTAATTTCTCATAAGAATTAAGCAATTCATTGTAAGAAAATTCTTTTGTTGTACTTACCTCATCTTCGATGGCCATGAAGCACATGTTAGCAACCTCGTTTTGATTATCGCTTTCATTTTGCTCTTCATCGTCACTATCATCCCAAATAGCTTGAAATGCATTTTTCTTGAAGCTTTTGTTTTTGTTTGGGCACTCCGTTCTTTTGTGACCGGGTTTGTCACATTCATAGCAAATGATTTTCTTATTTTTCTCTTATCCTTTGTCATCTCTTCTTTGATGCTTCTGTTTGTTTCGAAAATCTCTCCATTTTTTGACAAGAAATACTAGATCATTAAGTTTTTCATCGCTCATGTGGCTTGTTGATGGTTTTTCATCTATTGCCGATTCTTCTAAAGGATATGAGTTCATATCCTTTGTGTTTTCAATGAGCATCCGTATGGGGGTCTATTCTTCCGTAAGTGACTTAAGCATTTTGCTTGCAAGTTCACCGTTAGTATACTTTTGATCAAAGCCTTTTAGGCCATTTACAATATCGGTAAAACAAGTAATCATATCAACAATAGGCTCATCTTGTTTCATGAAGAAGTTTTCAAATTCTTTAACTAACATATTTATTTTTGTTTCTTTAACCTTGTTGGTTCCAAGATGAATCACTTCAAGAGCACGCCAAATTTCATGAGCCGAATCACATGTACTAATTCTTTTGAACTCATTTATATCTAGAGCACAATAAAGCAAGTTCTTAGCTTTAGCATTCAATGATAATTTTCTCCTATCTTCATCATCATATTCTTTTCTTGATTTTAGAATACTTTGATCGGGTTTACCATCGATTTTAATAATCTTTGTGGGCACAAATGGACCATATTCAATAATTTCCCAAACATTATAATTAATAGATTGAACATAAATCATCATTATAGCCTTTCAATAATTTTAGTGTGTGCCATCAAATAAAGGAGGTTGCTCTGATACCAAATGAAAGCCTAAGATTGGCTAACCAAGAGGGAGATGAATTGATTTTTAAATTTTTTTCGTTAAGTACACAAGGTTTTAAACTAATATTCACACGAACTATACTGAATCAAACCAAACACAAATAGGTGAGATAAGTTTGCACAAAGTAGAAAACGTAAAGTAAAAGAGTTAGAGAGTGCAAACGATATAATATGGAGGTTCGATCCAACACAATGATCTACTTCTCCCGTTACCAAGCTCTCCGTTACGAGCAAGACCTTTTCACTAAGTTGATTGACTGTGGTGCATCCAAACCTTTACAACGCTTTCGGTGACTTACAACTAAGGAGCACCGATCCTTTTACAATATTGAGCTTTTCGGGACCTCAACACGATCCACAATTCAAAAATGTATATACGAGTGAAAACTTCTCTTTTTGATGAATGATATAATCAAAACTGATAACAAGAAGAGAAGAGGCAATCACTTCAATAGATGGCAATGAGTTTAGCTTAAAGTGTTGATATGAAAAACTTTTTGTTGAACAAATGATTTTCACAAATTTAATCACTCAAAAGTTTTTCAACAATTTAATGCCTTTTGATATTCTTAAAGATAGAGAATAATGTAGTTGAGATCAATAAAAGTCTCACTTTAATGTTCAAAAATGAATAAATCAAGTGAAGGAATATTAAGGTATTTATAGCACTCAAACGGTCAAAAGTTCTGTCCTAACATCGCATTTTACTGAACGTCCGGTACAGTACCGGACGGTCAATTAGTCGTTATTTTTTGTCAGCAAATTGGACCGTTGGAAATTTGACCGTTGGGCCAATTTTGATTTTACCGGACGTCCGGTAAGACCAACTTTTATCCGGAACGTCCTCGTTTTAATATTTTTCGAATGTTAGTACTGGAAGGACGTTTTAAAATGTTTTTTTAGGTATTAGTTGTATTTAAAATATTTGTTTCAAATTTTTACATTTGAAAACATATATTTCGAATAAAACATTTTAGTTGTGAATTTGTAAAAAATCAAAACTTTGAGCTTTTTCACGATGCATTGTCAAGTATTAAAATGTTTTACTTTTACATATAATCGTAAAACGTCTAAGTACTTAGTTTGAATAACTTGATGTGCATTGCTTGATTTGTACCTCGACTTGTGTCCCGATTTTCGTGTAGGCAACTTTTTTGAAATTTGCAACATCATTCTTCAAGGTCTCGATTGTTTGAGCTTGTTTCCATTTAGGCTTGTATGCAAATTACTTGATCTCGAACTATGTGTCATCGAATATACTCATGTGTAATAGTCACTATAGCCACTTAAAATCAATTTGATAGTAATAAACATGATTTGTTTGTGATAATCAAAACGAGATGTCAACCATAGGTCAACACAAGGAATCTATATACAATACTGTTATTATCATAGCTAATAAATATAGAATAAATTGTTTTAGACCCAATTTTAACTTTTTTCGGCTTTTGTACTTTAACCTTAGCAAAAAACCTCCAAACTTTTAAGTCTTTATAGGAAGGTTTATGATATTTTCATAATTCATATGGAGTTTCGTCATTTTTCTTTTATGGTATCTTATTAAGAAAGTCATTTTCTGAAACGATAGATTTCTCTCACAAGTTTTGGGGCAAGCCTAAACTTATGAGCATAGCATTCATCATTTCCTTAAAAGTTCAATTTTTGTGCTTAGCAACCCCGTCTAATCGAGGTGAATAAAATGCCATTGTTTGATGAATGATACTAGATTTTGAATAGAAGTTTTCAAATGGTGTTCCACATTTTCCTCCTTTATCACAAACGAATATTCTTTATTTGTTTTTAAGTTGATTTTTAAATTCATCGTATAATATTTAAAAATATCTAAGGCCTCGTCTTTATTTTTTAGTAAATAGATTGTCACACGTTTTATGCAACGTGAATTGTACCGCAAGTGTACGATGTCAAGTTTTGTAATATAATGATGAAATAGAAATGTCAAACTCACATGGATTGATACTTGATTTCTATCGAGTATTATAATTGTTTAGTTTCCACTTTATTGAGACGATCAAAATTGAATCAATATTGTGATTTTAATCTAGTGTAGATTGACTAAAATTGGCAAGTCAACAAAAGCAAATTTTAAGGAAGTTATCAATTTGTAAAAGTGTAGGGAAAGATTTCATCATACTATCGTCAATGCTTTTCAATATAAATAATTCTAACTCATTTAGATTTTTCTTAATTTATAGGCAAGAATCTTAATATAATTCTATTCCCTCTCTCAAGTGCCAAATAAAATTTATCTCTATAATTTAATTTCAATATCTCTATTCCGAATTAAATGTATAGAAATTTTAATGTAAGTGGTTCTTGATTCAAATAAGCCTCAAAGATTCATATTCTCTCTCGAAATCTACAAAACCTAGGTTATATTGTTCCTTGATCACGCCTAGATTTTCCTCTCTCGAGTATCGAAATCTATGCAACAATTCACTCAACAATGGTCAATTAATTGAATGCATTAAACACAAACAACATAAATAAATTAACAGAAAAATTCAAAAGAGTTAAATTATATAGAAATCAAACGTGTCTCAAGTTGATTACATTAAACCCTAGATCTAAATATTTAGTTTACAATGAAGAAAATTGACATAATTGAATTAAATATAAATACCAAGATAAGAAGAAAGGATTTAGAAAAACTATTCATTGCCGCTTGATTTCTTCTTCCAATTGTGTCAATCTCCCATTTGTTCATTTGATTTCTTGCCCCAGTTATGTTTTCAATCTTCTTGCCCCCTTCTAGCCTTCAACTCCCCTTCTTTAGGTCTTAAAATAATTTGTATTTATGTTTCCCTAAGGTTGCAACACGAATTGGATGTGGGTTGGGCCGAAAATCTTTTAAAAATTGCGTATTTTCCTTTACTCGGAATGCGGCACCTTGACGCCCAAGGCGCCAGCAGTTCTGCTGATTTTGCCTCTCGGCTGGTGCCAGCTATTCTGCCTCCTTTTGTGCATTTTTGGGCGCCAAATGTGGCGCTTAGGCACCCAGCATTCTGCCCCAAATGAATTGTTCTTCTTCTCCACTAATCTTTTGGTCTTTTCTCCATTTTATTCTTCTCTTCTCTCATATCCATGTCATACCTCCTTCCATAATCATCATTGTAGTTTCATTTCAAGTTCCACACCACTCCGTTTTCATCAAATTTGTCCAACTATAAAACAACACTAAACATACACATCAAAACGCTCAAAAGTGCTCAAGAACAAACTAAAAACTACAATTTAAAAGAACTTGTTTAATGAGTTAATTTCACTCATCATAGACATAATAGTATTTTGTATAATCGCCATTAAAAGTAATGAAATACTTTTTCCACCTTTAGTTTGCACAAATTTCAAATCATAAATATCATTTTGGATTCTAAAGGTGTAGTGTTCATTCGGACATCAGACCCAATTTTGGCCCCAAGGCCACTGAGGCAGTGGTGGTTGCCTTGGGCCTCAAGGTATAAGGGGGTCTCAAGTTTTTTTTTTTGAAAGCCCAAAACAATTATACCTTACGAAATGTGCAAATTACACCTAGTACTAATATAAATTTTAATTTCAATTTTACTATCCACCTTTTTTTTATTCTGAAAGTACATTTAGCTTTGAAGGGAAAATAAATAATTTTTAATAAAGGAAAATAACATAAATCAGTTTGATTATTGGAACGTTTCAAGACTAATTAATGGGCAGTTTAAGGAATTAAGAGATTTAGGAATTTCAAGAAGATTAATTAATTACAATAAGATATTTTTTGTGTTATTTTATATAATACGTATTATATATGAAACATAATTTTTTTATTTTTTATTTTGCAGTATGTCATAAAATATTTTAATTTAATGGGTAAATATGATTTTTCCTTGTTGGACATTAAAATTGATTGTCAAACGACTCAAATGGCGAGTGGGTACCATAGGTCTAATGTTTGTCATCATGAAAAATCGTTTAATTCAACCATGTTTGATGCTAATATGCTTGTAAAAAAAATTATGTGTAGGGGCCTCATGATAATTTTCTGTCTAGACCTCAAAATTTTCAGGACCAGCCCTATTGGACATAATGAAAAGGATTTTTTGGCTAACTTTGCCTCAACACAAATTTCTTATTTATGATTATGATCAAATTTAAAGAAGGTAATAAACTTAAGTTCATTAATTTACATATTTAAAGTTTACATGTTCTAATTAATTATGCCATAAACAAGAAGACTCACGTATATAAGCAGTACTAGAAATTTTATTATTATTGCTTGATTTTGGTACAATGGTAAGGACATTTATTTTGAATATCACATCACAAAGGTAATCCTTCCCACGTACAACTCATTCTTAGTCATTACAAATCTGTCGTACATAAAGATCAACTTAAAATCATTTTTGCTAAGTAGAGATTAAGATACAAGATTTTTGTGAATATCAGGTATATGTAGAATATTGTTGAGGATGAGGTTTTACTGGAAGTCATCTTCGAAGTTACTTTTCTTTGTCCTTCAACTTTTGAACTTGTAGAATTTTCCATAAACAATTGTTCTCTATTTATTTCTTTATAACTAGAGAACATTGCTTTGTTGTTACCAACGTGTTGAGCACCACTAGTATCTGCTCACCATTCTCTAGGATTTTCGACACTTTACATTCAGATATAACAGTAGATAAGTTCATTTCTTGTATCCCTTCAGATAATGTGTTTACTTCAATCACATTTGCTTGTGTGTTTTTCTTAGGTTTGCGACATTCACTATAAACATCGTATAGTATGTTGTCCAACCCATTCAAAATGTAGTTTTTGCACAAGAAGTCTGAGTGCTTCCATGCATCCAAGGCTATGATTGACTCCCGATTATTCTCTCCTTGTACCGTAGCAGGACCTTCTTAGAGAAACTTTGCTAAGTTCAAAGTGGTGAGATAGAAAAATATTTTTTGTTGACATCTCTTGAAGTTCATACCGTTGGATTTCTTCGATTTTTCTCCATGGGGTATTGAAGTTGATTGAACCGATATAGCTGTGGTGGAACCTCATTAGCTGTACCAATAATGGGGTGACCAGGGTTAGTCCCATTTGAATCCATTTGTGTTATGAAAATAGAAGTTCAACAATCAATTTGTAGTAGAAATGAATATGAAAGTAAGCAAATTGTTTACTTATTCAACAAAATTAGAAAGTAAGAATCAGGATATACTATTTATGTAAAATCAAGAAAATTTGTTTTAATCTTGTTGGAGGATATAGTAGTGTTCTAATAAGTGGCACATAGGCCTAAGTTTGAAGCGGAAGCAAAACGCCTCGCTTCACGTTTTTTTTTGCGCTTTTTCACTTTTTTTTTTTTTTTTTACAAGCCCTGACATGCCTAGTGCCCACTTTTTTTTTTTTTTTTTACACTTTTGTATTTTTTTAAGCTTCTTTTCTTTTAATTATTAAATAATTCTTAGATTGATATAAAAAAATTAAAATAATATTAAAATAAGAAAACGGTTTTTTACGCTTTTGACGGCCTAAGCTCGCCTGGTCGAATTTTGACCTCCATGCTTCACCACGCTTTACGCTTTTTAAAACATTGTGATATATGTAAATATGCAAATATATTCTAAAGGAAAAAAACATACTCAAATCACAGAAATGAAGAAAAGAAAACTATGAAATGGTAGACCGATGCTAGAGTTTGACTCTATCTCTTTAAGACGAATTTACCTCATGTGGTGCTCGTAGTGTATTAACAATAGTTTTCCAAGATACAAGGATTTTCTTCTTGCTGTCGAAGCATTTCAAACAGTAAGAACAACAAACTCAAAATTTTGTTTTGTACTCTCTATTTTATGAGGTAATGAATACTTGTGATATTGAATGAATAAAATTCAACATTGGGGTCTAATTTATAGAGGTTGAAGGGCCGTAGTTGGAGAGACAAAACTAAAAAAACCAGCACTTTCATGAACAAGTATGTCTATTTGCAAACCACCACTTGAGAGATCCTAAAGGCCACTCGAGCGATTTTTCTAGAGATTCGCTGTCCACGTGGTGAAATTTTGGAATTAATTTATTCCAAGAAATCCTTTTTAGTAACCCCACTTTATCTATCAATATATCATTTATTCTAAAATAGTTTTTGCGAATCCAAATATACCCTGATCATATATTCACGAAGTGAAAGGCGTTTGACTATTTATCTGCATGAATTGATTAACGGGACCTATTCGAATATTTTGTCAAAGTTGATTAAAAACCAACCTAATTATATTTGGTCAAAGTTGATGAAAGTCAACCTAATTAAACCCTTTTCAAACGTTTTCACAAATCAATTCTTGGAGGTATGCCACAAGGATGGATCATCAAATGATAAGAAGAGTATTTCTATCCTCCCTTATGTTTATTTTTTTTAATATTTATATTGAGGAAATATACTTTAAATTTGTTAGTAGAATCAACTATGTGAGTCAATTCTGTACTTTTTATATTACTTTGCATTATATAGAAAATTCCCAAAAAAAAAAAAAAAAGAACGATGAAAATTTTGAAACATCCAATAACATTTTTACGTGCTTGGGTGTTACTCAGTTGGCTATGTTTTTTTTGCCTAATGATGAGATTGAGTTTTATTTATGATATGTAATAAATGATGCTACTTGTGCAATTTGTACGTATAAAATCCTATTATTACGTACACAGTTACTTTAATTGTGTTGTGTGCGTTTTTCTCCTTCACGACAATCTGACAGAATTACCTTAATGAATCTGCACAGAGAAACAGTATGATCAACATAATCTGAAAAATCTACTTAATATTTAATTATCTTGGAAGATTTCTACTCATATCAATGTATATAGGTTAAATCTCCAATTTGAAGATTTCTACTCATATCAATGTATTCTTGATAACAAGAATTTTGTATATATTTCATTCGGCCCCTTCTTCTACGCATATCGAGCTTAAAACTTGCGCATTGCCAACTTCTATTTAGCATTAGTGGGAGCTCCTTGAAAAGTCTCACTTTCTTCTATTGTCAAGGGTGAGTATTGACTCCGTATGTATGACTAACTCTTAGCACGAAGTGCAAATTATAAAAACAAACTCAACTACGATAGGCGGTTGACTTTGGTAGAAGATCAAGCTCAATCCCTTCACCTAGGTCCAAATTTGTATGATCAAGCTCGTGTTAACCTCTTTGAAAATCTACACGAAAAGATTGTAATCTCATGATCGATCATAATTTACTCTGTTACTATATTTCAACGGTATACAATTTCGATGATATTAATTGGCCTTAAATTGACGTGAGAGTCAATAAAAGAAGGTAATTTTTGTGAAATATTAATATCCAAAATGTAACTTCACATTTTCCATACTTTACAAGAAAACAAAAACACATAATTTAAGACTAAAAATGGTGCATCCCACTCCCACCAATACGATTACTTGTATTGTTCCATCCAAATAGAAAATAGAATTGTGCAAAATTACACCTTTCCTCATAAAGAAATTAATCTCTTAATTTTCTGTATGCAGTTTTTCCAACTCCCAGAGTTGTACCAATATCATTTTGCTATTTGTACCATTATTTTCATATTTAGACAAATTTTTTTCCCTTCCACGATTGTTCTCATTACTATTGATTTCCGTGCCTTCAAATTACTTAAAACAACAGTAGAGTGTTACATTTACTATAAATATTTGACCTATCAATGATGATTCAGAGTAAAACTAGATTTTTCCATAGTGAAATAGAAATATATATGAATTGAGATCAATTTTTTTTTTTTTTTTTTTTAATATTCATAGTGAAATAGAAATATATGTGTATCGATGATGATTTAGTGTAAAACTAAATTTTTCCATGGTGAAATAGAAATATATACGTGTTGAGATCAATATATATATATATATATATATATATATATTTCGACTCATTTAGCACTGTTTGACCTCATTAAAATTATTATTCATTTTTTCTCTGTTCTTATCAACCACACGTTTGTCAATAAATTAATATTATATGTAAATCAAAAACTTTTTCTACTTTTTTATCTCACATTTTGCAAAAAAAAAATGTTATTTTAAAAATTAAAATGACAAATAATGGGGGCCAAGAGGAATTTAATCTAGATTATCAATTGTGAATTCATAAAAAAAAACTACATTATTATTTTTTTCAGTAAAATGAAATATCAATTTCTTAATGGACCAAAACCCTTCAAATAGCCTGTCTTATTTGTCCAAGCGAACCAAGGATTAAATAATCCAAGCCAGCCATATTTAGGACCTCAATTATTAGTCATGGGAGCCAATGCTTTAAGCCTTGGTTTAATCAGAAAAATATTTAATAATCTTTTATTTTAAAATTACTATACATTTTATAATTAGCACTTGGATATTTGATAAACAAAAGCAATTTATTATCGTGCCTATACACAATTACTATAATGATGATCGTACGAAATCCCCCAAATACATGGTATCGTGGACAAGATATAAAGTGATTAATACTGTATTGTTCATACGATGACTATATATTTAATTTAGGATTAATTAATTCTGACTGTAATTGAATAGTCACTTTCACACAAAGTATTTATTCTAATTAACTAATTAAACTAAATATTTTAATGAGCAAATTATGAGAGCTTTTGTAAACGTACGTGGAATTATTACTAAAATTTTGAATCCCCCTTAATCCACTTTAATACAATCTAATATTTTGACAATATATATGCATTCTTGTTGATCAAATGCTCATAGATTATTTAATAATATCTCTCGAGTAAAATTAAATATATTATATCACGTGATCTTTTTATCTCTATTAAAGATACGAACATGATAGCATGCATCAAAACACAATAACATCTATTGAAATCATACAAAGCATAGATACATCTCTATCATCTATCGGACCTCACAATAATTAATATTAAGCGCTGTCTATTCTATTATCTCTCTCAATAACAATAAAATTTACTTAATAATTCAATGAATAGCTAATTAATTGAGAAACATTAAATTTTATAACAATCATCCAAGAATGAATACACATTGGACGTCAAAATATTGAAATCATATTAAAATTTCATAATAAGGGTATAAATGAAAGTCTAGCCTGATATTACAAATCTACAAGAAATCACGATTAATTTATAGACCACCAGAAGAAAATAAATATTGAAATCTTGAATCACTTCAATGATTTTTTGATTAATCTCCGATTCACCTTCTCTTCTTTGCACAAAAACAAAGATTAGACCTTCAATGAATTGAGTTATTCATTTGTACCTCTTGATTTGCCCTAAAGACTAATGAATTGGTTCTCTTTTATTGTCAGATTTTATGAATTTTATGGTATGAGAGAGCTCGAAATTAGGTCAAGAAATCGCGTTGAAATTGATTTTCAAAAGATAGGCGACTCAATATAGGAAACTGCCCCGTTTGGTCTAGATTCATCATAATTGGATGCACATGGCCTTAAATTTTCAACAATTTCGTTTTGGTCCCCTTTTTTTGCTCTTTCTTCAATTCAAGCCCTTTTCTAGTGTAGTTTTGGTCCTTCCAACTCTAATTTCACCCAATTTTGGTCAAGCAACCTTTAGAGATGGCAAAAAAACCCACCCCGCCCCGTCCCGTCTAGTTAAAAAAAAATAATAAAAAATAAAATAAAAAATTGAACATTGTTTGTTTAATTTTGGACATTGTTTGTTTTTATTATTTTGTTTGGATATTGATGTAGTTATTTTAAGTATTGTTTGCTTTGGATTATAAAATTTGGAATTTGTATTTAATTGGAAATTTTTGGTTTAAAAAAAAAAAAAACTAAATGTGACATTAAACGGGGCAAGAATCCGCCCCGCCCCCGTCCCCACCCCGTCAAATGCGGGGCGGGGCGAGGGCAGCCGCCCCGCCCCGTTGCCATCACTAGCAACCTTCAACAATCCTTCACCAGTTAGAATCACCTTTTAATAATTTGCAATGTAGTCCTTAAACTTCGAAAATCTTTCATTTTTGCCAATTTTCGTTTCTTTGTTTCAATTTCATTTTCAATTATTGAGTTTTAACTAACAAATAAAATAGAAAAGAGATTAGACCATAATTAATCATAAGAACTCATAAAAGTATATTTGAGCCACATTATTTTGAAAGAATGTATTCTGGAATAGTATATTGATGGAAAATGTGTAGTTGAAAAAAAAAAGGAAAAGCTATTGGTGTGATGGGAAAATATTATTTTATTGAAAAATGTATGGTTGAAATTGAGTAAAAGAATAATATTGAAAATTTTAATATAGCTCAAACACGGGCATATATTTAAACGCATTGATGAAAGAACATCGAATGTAATGATTTTTTTTTTATATTATTAAACTACTAGAAGTGTTGTTATTTACTTTTGTCTTGATAAGTAATATTATCATATACTTTTTTTTAAGATAGTGTTACTACTATAATTATTTTAACACGTATTAAATCTCAAAATTTATGAAATTACAAAATAAAAGCATGCTCCATATAATAAAAAAATATTTATATAAATTCAAAATCAGATTCCAGCAATTCGACTCATAGTTGTCAGACTCGACTTGGACAATGTAGCGGGTCAATGCGTCAGTGGTTCAATCGGCGGGTCATTTATAAAAACCTATAAAAGAATATAAAATATAAATTTTTTTAGGGGCAAAATTAAATTTTTTTAATTTATTTTTCACTAATTATTTATGTCTATAAAATAAAGTAAAATGTTGAACAAAGTTTTTTAAAAAAATATTTTTATAAAAGTTATAAATGATTCATTAGTTATATGTAAGTTATTGCATACAAGTAATACTAAAGTACTTTGGTTCAAGCAGTGAGGAACCCTTTAATTTTTTTAGAGGTCCAATATTCAATTCTCTTGAACCCAAAAATTTTGTAAAAAGATTTCAAAACCCAATCAAACCGATCAAATCCCAATTTTGACCGAGTCAAGTGCATTTTTATCAATTTAATCTACTCAACCCGGTCAAGGGTCCAAGTCACCGATTTTCGGCCTGACCGGCTCAGTCGGGACGGGTCGATTTTTATAACTATGATTCGACTTCTACATTTCTCCATTTTCATATAATAAGGAAAAAATATCATATAAATTTAAATTATCTTTAACTTGAATTGTGGAGTTAAAAATGTTTTATTATTGGTTCTGGTTTTTATAACTATGATTCGAACTTCTAAATTTCCCCATTTTCGTATAACAAGGAAAAAATATCATATAAATTTAAATTATCTTTAACGTGAATTGTGGAGTTAAAAATGTTTTATTATTGGTAACTAATAAATCTAAGATATAAACGGAATTGCTTTAATTAATTAAGTTTATTAACTGATAATTTAAAAACAGCTATTTGAAAAAAACTAAAGAGTAATGTGTGAGAGAGAGAGAGAGAGAGAGAGAGAGAGAGAGAGGAGAGAGAGAGAGAGAGAGATAACATTTGCCAATCAAAGTGAAAAATAAGCAAATACCAAAAGTATGTTTGGGAATTTTTATTTTTTATTTTTTTATATTAATCCAATATGCATGCGCGTGCACACACGATTTGAGTGGGGGGCGTGGATCCAATTGGGATGACAAAAATAGTGAATCCAATTCATACTTATTATAGATTTATTCGTGGATTCGTAGACGGTACATTTCATCATGGTTCACATCACACATCATACTATAATAAATATTCCAAAATATATAAATAAAAGTAATATTCCAATTAAGAAGAAGATAGAATCATAGAATGTGGGGCTATATATATTCTAAGGAAACAGGGTCCAATTGAATGAGTGGTTAATAAAAAAATGAAAAAAAGAAAAGAATAATGTCCAAATTAAATAGAGAAAATTGTACCATTAGTCTTGATTAC
The DNA here is from genome assembly GCA_019097785.1 of Fraxinus excelsior. Taxonomy (NCBI): domain Eukaryota; kingdom Viridiplantae; phylum Streptophyta; class Magnoliopsida; order Lamiales; family Oleaceae; genus Fraxinus; species Fraxinus excelsior. Next base: position 30,246,707 of record CM032630.1, read on the forward strand.
AAGATGCATTCATCATTCATTTTGTAATAGATAATCAGAATTTTATACAGATTCAAATCTTACCGAGACGTCTGCTAGACATCAGAACTTGTTTGATAGTACAATTACAATGAAAGTAAAAAGAAAAAAAATAAAATTAACTTGTTATATTTAGAAATTGAGTACAATTTGATACTAGAAAATTGTACCATTAGTCTTGATTACAAGATGCATTCATTCCTTTTGTAATAGATAATCAGAATTTTATATGGATTCGAATCTTACCGAGAGGTCTGCTAGACATCAGAACTTGATTGATAATACAATTACAATGAAAGTAAAAAGAAAAAAAATAAATTAACTTGTTATATTTAGAAATTGAGTACAATTTGATACTAGATAATAGGTTAGGATCAAAAGTTGAAATTTCCCAAATAAAAAATATAAACAAGTCTCAACCCAATTTTGTCCATCCATGGCTGCCTAAAGACAAACCCTTCTAATGATGGAAGTGGGACTGCCAAATATATCTCAATTCGGGCCCTTCCCCTCTTATTCAGTTAGGGATAATTAGGCCCAACCCTATATTTGACTTTGGGAAAATTTCATGTACAAGGTGATTGTATAATACAATTTCAAAATTAAGAAATTAGGTTTATTATTTCGAAAATTAGATTTTAATTAAATTTTATTAATTGAACAATTAATTAATTAAAAATATTAATATCATAATATTATACAATTAATGTTCACAATTACATACTAATCAGAATTGCAAACGACACAATCTCAAATTATAAATTTATAGGTCACAACTTATTTCTCAATCACAAATTATTAAATTAATAGACCGTGTATTATTTTTCAGTCATAAATCACAAATTTTATAGGCCACAATTTATTTATCGATCATATATTATCAAATTAACAGATCACATATTATTTTTCGATCACAAATTTTATAAGTCATCGATCACAATTAATCAAATTAATTGGTCATAATTATTTTATGATCACAAATTATTAAATTAATTGAGCACAACTTGACAAATTATGACTCACAATTTGATGGATAAAATTATTTGTTGGTCATAAATTAACTAATTTATTGGTCACAATTGACTAAATAATTGACCACGGACATTCTTCTTTCCACCCACCTCACCCACAGTCACACTACTATTGGAAAATGGTTTAAAATGGATCAACTTTAAGTCCCATTATGAGTGGGACTCATACGTTGATTATAACGAGACCAAACATATTCACGTTTTACTCTGCGAGGTGATTAACATGATATATTTATTTATTGAAATTCATTTAGAATTAAATGAAATATTTAATGTCAAAATAATTCACTTTAAACTATAAACTAGTAAAGAATTTGATTTATTGAAAAATTCTCAAACACTTATCCCACATAAGAAAGTTATGAAACTTTGGTGTGATTTATATAATGTAAGTTTGAAAATTGGGTTTGGGACCCAAGGGGTACCAATAGTCTTTAGAAAGGGGGAGACCTATATCTATGGGATTCGGTCCAAACCCCACACGCGCGCGCCGTCACCACCGTCCGTCCATTCGTTCGGCTCGGCACGAGCAAGTGCCCGAGCCCGGTCCGTTCGAGGAACGTGTGAGGGTCCGTCCTTGTACTATATTATCTTTTTGGACAAAATTTATTTAATTAATTTTGGATCAAATTGTAATTAATCAAATTCTTAGGTACTTAATGAATTTTTTTTTAATTGGCTTATTTTCATTAATTTTTGGAAATAGCCATCTATTAATTGTCTAAACAACCACTGTTAATCGAACTTTGCTGTCTGTTCGAGTTTTGGGGGCATGTCTAAACAGTGACGACTGTTCTGAAAAGGCTGGAAGGTTGTTCGAATGCCACGGACAAGTTTATAAATAGCCGCCTGCTACTAGAAAAACTACACAATTTTCATTGCAAACATTCTCCGCTTTGAATCTCGCTCTCCTCTCTCGTCCTGCTATTAATTCAAAAGTTAAAAACACTTCGTTGAGTTCATTGGAACTCCTGCAGATTGTTGTGCTGCTTCCATAGGAGACGAAATTCTTCTATCATAGGAAACAATTGCTGGACACCTTTAGCACCTGTGAAGACAGCAAATTCGTTTTAAGGAAACATCGTGAACTCGATAAGCTCGAATTTAATATTGCGATCCTGTTGATCAAAATTGTTACGCTGTCCAATTATTACAAGGTAACTCCATCGTAATATTCGGAGGAGACTTTTATATTCCAGATTAACAATCTTAAAACAAATTTTTGTTTTGTAAATTTATTCTGGTTCTACTCCTTATCGTTTATCTTCTAATTGTGTTTCAAAAATGGCAACATCTGGTATACACGCTTGAATACGACTGGAGAAAACTAGAGAAACTTAATGGGTCAGTTTTTAAGCGTTGACAACAAAAAATTCTTTTTTATCTGACAACATTAAGTTTGGAAAAAATTCTCAAAGAAAATGCACCTTCATACACCGAAGAAGATTCTGATTTTGAGAAATTGGCTGCAATTAATGCATGGAAACATTCTGACTTTCTGTGTTGACATTACGCACTCAACGGACTGGACAACACATTATCTAATGAGTGCTGCAATTTGAATTCTGCAAAAGAACCATGATAATCTTTGGACACCAAGTACAAAACTGAAGATGCTAACACAAAAAAATTTAGTGTCGATCGTGTTTTGGATTACAAAATGGTTGACAGCAAGGTTGTCATATCCCAAGTTCAAGAACTTCAAATCATACTAAGTGACTTTCGTGCCGAAAGAATGAAACTAAGCGAATCATTTCAGGTTGCTGCACTCATTGAAAAATTGCCACATTCTTTAAGGACTTTAAGAATTACGTAAAGCATAAACTAAAGGAAATGAAACTTGAAAATATCATTGTTCAGTTGAGAATAGAAGAAGACAATCGTAAATCTAAAAAGAGGAATGGTGCATCTCATTTATTGGAATCAATGGCCAATATTGTAGAATGAGGTTTAAAGACTAGCAAAAAGAGGAAGCACATTAGTGAAGGGAAAACTGGTTCTTCAAAAACTTCTAAAAAATTCAAATGCAACTGTTACAATTACGGCAAGGCAGGACATCGATCTAAGGACAGTCAAAAGCTAAAGAATGTCAAAGGAAAAAATTCTCTAGCCAATGTAACACAACATGACAACCTTTCTGATAAGGTACAAGGCATGAATCTTTCAGCAATCGTTTCTGAACGCAACTTAGTTGGAAACACTAAGGAATGGTGGGTGGATACTGGAACCACTCGTCATATATGCTCAAACCGCAGGATGTTCTCTACCTACAAAGCGATGGATAATGATGAACAACTCTACATGAGAAACTTTTCATCTTCAATGATTGAAGAATGTGGAAAGATAGTGCTGAAAATGACAAGTGGAAATGAGCTAACTTTGAATGAAGTTCTTCATATGCTCGATATTCGAAAGAATTTGGTATATGGTTCCCTGTTAAGCAAGAATAGATTTAAATTAGTGTTTATTTCGGACAAATCTGTACTTACAAAAAATGATATATTTGTAGGAAATGGCTACCTAAATGAGGGGCTCTTTAAGTTGAATGTAACAACTGATGTACCTCTTATAATGAATAAAAGTGCATCTTCTTCTTACTTGCTCGAGTCATTTAGTATTTAGCATGAACGATTAGGACATATAAATTATAATACTTTGCGTAGATTAATCGAATTGGATTTATTATCAAATTACGATTTAGATCCTAATCACAAATGTGATATATGTATAGAAGCAAAAATGACTCGTTTATCCTTTCGTTCTGTTGAAAGAAGTACTGAACCACTAGATTTAATTCACACTGATATTTGTGATTTAAAGTTTGTGCAAACTAGAGGCGGTAATAAGTACTTTATCACTTTTATCGATGATTGCACTCGATATTGCTATGTGTATTTACTTAAAAACAAAGACGAAGCAACTGCAATGTTTAAACACTACAAGTTAGAAGTTAAAAATCAACTTAGCAAAAAGATTAAGACAATAAGAAGTGATAGAGACGGTGAATATGATTCTCCATTTGAATAATTCTGTTTGGAACATGAAATTATTCATCAAACTATCGCGCCTTATTCTCCTCAATCTAATGACATTGCTGAATGCAAGAATCGAACATTGAAGGAGGTGATGGATGTTATGTTGATAAGTTCTGGATTACTGAAGAACTTGTGGGGGGAAGCTTCGCTTTCTGTCAATTATATTCTCAATAAATTGTCACATGGAAAAACGCACATGATATCTTATGAATTATGGAAAGGTCACAAACCTAACTATAAATAATTAAAGGTATGGGGATGCTTGGCTAAGGTAGCGTTTCCTAAACCTAAAAAGGTTAAGATATGACCTAAAACCATTTGATTGTATATTTATTAGTTATGCATATCATAGTAGTGCGTACAGATTTATTGTACATAAATCTGAAATATCCGACGTGCATGTTAATACGATTATTGAATAGAGAGATGTTACATTTTTCGAAAATATTTTTCCTTATAACTTGCAAAGTGTCAAATTCACTAAAAAAAGACTTTGTGAGAATGAAGAGATTGTAAATGAAGAAGAACTTAGACGCAGTAAGAGGGCTACGACGAAAACCTCATTTGGGCTTGATTTTCTAACATATTTGTTAGAAAATGAACCTCAAAGTTATAAGGAGGCTATGACATCGACCGAAACTTCATTTTGGAAAGAAGCGATTGATAGTGAAATTGAATCCATACTACAAAACTATATATGGGAATTAGTAGACCTTCCTTCTGGCAATAAGTCATTATGGTGTAAATGAATTTTCAAAAGGAAAATGAAAGCAGATGGATCAATTGACAAGTATAAAGCTAGACTTGTTGCTAAAGGCTACACGTAAAAGGAAGGCCTTGGTTATTTCAATACGTATTCACTAGTAATAAAAATTACTTTCATATGTATGCTTGTTGCGATGACGTATTGAATGGATTGGATATACATCAAATGGATGTTAAAATGGCCATTCTGAATGGTGAATTAGATGAAGAAATTTATATGGAGCAACCTGAAAGATTTGTGGCCTCAAGACAAGAAAAGAAAGTGTGTCGACTTGTTAAATCACTTTATGGGTTGAAGCATGCTCCTAAGAAATGACATAAAAATTTTGACACAGTAATGATGTCAAATGACTTCAATATCAACGAGTGTGACAAATGTGTGTATGTCAAGATCACTCAAAATGGATATGTCATTTTATGTTTATATATAGATGACATGTTAATTAAGGGTAACAATGATACCATAATTCAAATTATTAAAAGAATGTTAACAAGTAAGTTTGAAATGAAGGATCTGGGAATAGCCAATGTTATATTAGGAATGAGGCTAGGAAAGGCTCATTTTACAAGGGCGATTTCACCTTTTCCTTTATTCAAGGAGGAGGTCTCAAAGATACTACATCTTCCTTTATTTAAAGAACAAGCTATGGCTCGCCTTCGATAGTAAGAAACCACAAGCTAAGGTTCGCCTTCAATTAATAAGAAAACAACGAGCTATGGTTCTCCTTGAGCAATTGGGATGATCAATGAAGCCTTTGAACAAGATAAATCCAAATGTGTGTATGTCAAGTGCACTCAAAACGGATATGTCATTTTATGTTTATATATAGATGACATGTTAATAAAGGGTAACAATGATACCATAATTCAAATTATTAAAAGAATGTTAACAAGTAAGTTTGAAATGAAGGATCTGGGAATAGCCAATGTTATATTAGGAATGAGGCTAGGAAATGCTCATTTTACAAGGGCGATTTCACCTTTTCCTTTATTCAAGGAGGAGGACTCAAAGATACTACATCTTCCTTTATTTAAAGAACAAGCTGAGGCTCGCCTTCGATAGTAAGAAAACCACAAGCTAAGGTTCACCTTCAATTAATAAGAAAACAACGAGCTATGGTTCTCCTTGAGCAATTGGGATGATCAATGAAACCTTTGAACAAGATAAATCCAAACTTAAGCTTATCATTGTAGCCCAAGCAATGTCTTTCGAACCACCCAGAACCTCAAAACAATCTCATTAGTTGCAGAAAGATCATAAATAAACGAAACAAAAAGATGGTTGATGATTTGACTTTAAATCACTTCTTCAAGAAATAGAAGATGGTGTAATTGGGCTTTTCACATTTCTACGACCATGTTGATTTTGAATATAATTTTGTTGCCTAACACAACCTAACATCTCCAATTTGTAACTCAATGCTCGTTGGACTTAGTAGAAATGAATGTGCCCTCCAACCATTAAAACGTGTAGTAGAGCCTTAAGCAAATATAGTGGAGAGGCATGCCCAGTTGTTTAGCAATACATTCCGAATAGGTGCGGCTGCCAACTTCACACGTCTCTAATAGGAAACTTTTGTAATGGCTCAAATGAATCAATTATGCTACTTGTACAAAGATGGTTTACAAAAGTGTGTTGACAAAATGATATGGCAAGATCTAGATCACTGATTTCAAAAACTATTTTTTAAATCATTAATCAAGATGTTGCCAACACGTATTTTGTAAACCGGTTTTGTAACATAACTTTGTACAAGTAGCATGAAACCAAATTAATAAGGAAAATAATTGCCCATAGATTTAAGTACACAAGCTGGAGAGTTGTGAGGCCTAAAATAAAATATGTTTGGTCCAGAAGACTGTGCTATCCAATGAGCCCAATGGAGATAATAGCCATAATCCAAGTCCAAAGGTTCAATATGCCCATATGGTAATCAACCTAAGAGATGGGAGTTTGCATCACTCAAAACTTATATCCACCAATTTATTAAGCAGCACAGTCTTCAGATTTGGGATAAAAATGAGAAAAGCATAATGTGAGGCCCAATTAAATTCCAATCGGACCAAATAGCAACATGCCCAATTAAAGTTTGTAATTCTTTAAGTGAGAATATGTTGTGGCCTAATAACAAAGCCCATTGAAAGTGTAAAATGAGCTCCCAAAAGATCATTCGAATTAGTCAAAGTCTATAAAATCCAAGAAAGGACTTACCCTGCCCAACAGTATCGCTACTATATTAAAAGAGAGGAGGGTCAAATCACTGTTCATTTGTGTTCTTCATTTCACACTGAAACTGGTTAGCCACTATTCACGAACTGGTTTAATTACTATTCACTAAATATCTTCCAACTTCAATCGACTTTATTGTTTTACTTTCTTGCAACTATCACCTCTATTTCTCTTTCTTCTCCAATCAAAACGAAAGCAAAGCAAAACAACTTTCAGTCGGCCTTACCTTCGTTTCTCCTCCTTCACGGTAGAGATAATCTATATAGAGATTCAAAGCTAACATGTTTGCAGCTAATTTAGTTTTAGGAACTTCTTTGATCTTTATGGTGTTTTCTTTATATTTTGCCTTCAAACATCAATGATTTGAAATAATCCAAGCGCCAATCAAAAGAGTACATCCACTGCAGATAATCAATATGATTACCATCTTGATGTCCACCGCGCCAAGAAGAAGATCTTCGCTCACAATCCCTTCTTGCAAAAAAAAAAAAAAAACTCCGGTGTAGATGCCAGTGCATTTACTCTCTTGTCCCAATTTATTTTTTGATCAATTTGCTTTTGTTATGATATTTCTTGTCAATTCTAGGGTTTTTTTTATATGTGTTTATGCAGTTGGATGACTTTTATGTATAGGGTGAAAACTGGGTTGTGTTTCTTTTTCGAAGAATTTTTTGCTCAATGGAGTAATTGTAGAAATGATTAATTAAATTTATATATATTTGATCTTTTACCCTATGTTCTGCTAAATGTTGCGCACTATAAATTCCCAGTTTCATTTGAAATTGATTTTACCATATTGTTGTTAGATCAACAACTTCTGAGATTCTATTGATAAATAAAGTTGTTATTAATGAATTTTTCTATACATTTTCTTGTAATTATGGTACTTGGTGTATTGTGTTGGTGGATTGCAATTTCGCAAGTTTTGTTGTAAGAAATATAAGATGGAGATTGTTGTATGGGTTAGGATAGTGGAGAGGTGAAGGAGTTGGTGGTGGTGCATCCCTTGCTTTCACACTTCATTTTTGTGGACTGTCTGGTTTTTCTAAATGATAGTCACAATTGTTGACTGACTTTCTTCTCAATTTTAATTGAACTGACTCTCAATAATAACAATGATAAATAAATAATCATAGCCTTCACAAATATTTGATTTCTGATTGATTTATCCTCCATCTTCGCACGAGTCTTCACTTTCCCTATCTTAATTCTTCTATTTCTACTGATTTCCATAAATAATACATTATTCATCAATTCTTGCTTCTCCAATTACAAACAAAAGTAAAGGTTTGCCCAAGAATTCAAATAGAGTACACACCTTCTTCTTCAACTTCTTTAGAGAAAGAAACAGAGAAATCTTGAAAATGTTTGCTATTTTTTTCCTTAATGGTTCCTTGTTAGTATTGCAGTTTTTTTTTTTTTTTTTTTTTTTAAGTTTTTTTGAAATTTACAAATAAATAAAGACTTTATAAGTTTTTTAATTCCACTTCTGACGGGTTACTATTTTGATTGGGTTCTTCTATGTTTATTTTAGAGAGAATGGAGCGGCTACCATCGATGATTGTATTCGATCCATCGAGGTACAATTGACGATGAATTGGTGTTGGTGTCTGTTAAATCCGTAATTTTTAATTATTTGCATTTTGTTAAAACTAATTAGGAGAGCAAGAAGTTTAGCAATGTGCGAACACCAACCTTTCGAAATATTATTTAATTCATGAGCAAGGAAAGACTAATGAATAGAAACATTGTTTATTTAATAGAAAAGGAAAAAAATCATTTGCATAATAACAATAAATAAATAAATAAACTATAAAAAATATATTATCTCATTTTTTTTGTTAAATTTGAAGTTTGCTCAACAAGGTGGTATTTTGATTACCAGTAAAACTTTAGCAATAAAACTTCCAGATTTAGTGAGTAAAACTTATAGCAATAAAATTTGACAAAGTTCTATTCCAAAGTTAGTGATTATATAGGCAACATATCATTTTTACCTTTAAGATTGTGTCAACATATCATTCTATAGAAAGATTTGTGTATAATAATTGGAATATAAGATAGAAATGAGTTTGTCGTAAATATTGTTAGCACGTAAAAAAACTGAAAATGAAGACTTCGCAATGTGCGAAGCATGGAGCAATGCTTTATCTTTCCTACTCCACCTTCATAACGAATATGTGTTGTTGCTTAATTATAAACTAGCAAAAAAAAATTTTGTTAAATCATTATCATATGTGCTTGTACATTTCAAATGTTTTTGTGAACTTAATGCGGGAATTTCTACCTTGACCAACATTGAGACATATGATCTTCTTAATGACAAGGAGCACATACTCATGATTAAATTTGTTCGTGATCATCGCAGGCTAAATGTACTAATTCTTTAACAATTCACAATAGTATCTTTTTGTTTCTTGAAGTAATATTTCAGTTATAAAATCAGTAATGTCTTAGTTGATTATTTTTTGTGACATCCTCTTTCGCTTCTCCCTATATACTTGCAACGACTAATAAACAAATGAGTATACTTGTAAAAAATTTCATCTTTATACTTTTCATCTATTATTGTCATTAAGTAAAGTATACCACTAATTTTTATGCAGATAATAGAAACTCTTTTCCATTTTTATAGAGACTAACTGAAGCTCAGAACTTCAAGAATTATCAGATAATATTTTTCATTATTAAATTTTACTAATTATTATGTTAGCTAAAAACTTACTGACATTTTACAATACAATTAATATGATACACTAATATTACCTTAAAAATACCAACGCTTGTACATTGTACGGGCGTACGACAAGTAGTCTGCAAAAGCTCAAACGGACAACCCATCCTCCACCCCACCATTAGTCAGTACCCATCAAAATTAATGCGTACACAGATGACAAATAAAAAGAAAGATTGGAGTCGCCCGAGACCTCAACAGTTTTTGCCGAAATTTGGGATGTGTGGAAAATGCAGCCATAAAATGAGAATTTTTTTTGAGTTGAGCATTTGATCAAGCATCTTGTATACAAAGCCAAACGAAAGATAAAGATAGTGCAAGAGAGGGAGAAGGGATTTTGCTAGAATTAGATAACATACCTTAATTGTGAAATGAATCACACACGCACACAGTAAAATGTAAATGGGCCAATGGTTCATGGGTCGGACTCATGATGCAATTATCTTTCTATATATAAAAAGTGTCTATGAAACAGAATTTGTTGGTTTAACGGAAAAACTAACGGAATTTCTTGTTTTAACGAAAAATCCATAACCTGAGGTCCAACTTGAATTTATTTAAAACCTTAGGGGCTAAAACTTAAAATGTAACCCTAATCCTTAAATTGCAGCCAATGACCTTAACATATCAAATTTACATAAGAAGCCCCCGCCTCCTCAACTCCCAAAAATCCAAAAAAACCTTTAATTTTCCATGACCGAAAAACCTTAATGGAGAAGCTCTTCCCCCCTTTTCATGGCCGGCGCCCCCAAGAAACCGTAGTGGCCGGGGGTTGGGGGCCTCTGAAATTACATTGTCAATCTTAATTTCTTGTCTATAAATTTGAGCTGCCATTCGACCTAATTGCTGGCCAAGCTAATATAAGTTTGGTCCTATTTTGGTTTAAAATGAATCGGAGGTAACCCAAGACCCATTTCAAATAGAAAAAAAAAATCCCGAGTGTAATTGAAAAAGGGGTTTCAGTTTTGTCTAGCTGTTGCTGTAGATGTCCACAAGGAAAAAAAATCCCCATTTTCTCCTCAAGAATTTGCAGGCTGCACAGGGAGAGTTGTATGAACTAGATGAAGCCATTTTTCATTACATCATCAAGAAATTACAAGTAAACCCATATTTCTTTGATTTAACTCATTTAGATTGCATTAAAATCCATTAAATATTCTTCTCATTGCTACTGAAACATTCACCCTTTTCCATGGTTTGTAAATATTCTTGATGGAGTCTGTGTATTGTTCAACAATCCGTGTTTGTCCAAAAGTGATTGCTTGGATGTTGGTGCGAAATTGATGGAGATCTGTATGGATATTCTTTGAATATTAATTTTAGGCAGAACAATAAGAAATACATTGGAAGTTATTTTGATTAATTTGCTCTGTTTCCTTTCTGTAGTTATTAGTTTTGAATTATGTAATCTTCCATGCTGTTGGTTTTATAGATTTCCTTTTTTACTGGAGACTTTTCTCCTCCTCCTCATTCTGCATACGGCGCTGGGTCGGTATAAGAGATGTTACATTTCTGTATGCACCTGGCACGATAGTGCACAAATACACGGAATGAATAGTTCTCCATGCAAATAAAACTAAGGTATTACTTATGTCACATTTGAAGGTCTTTAGGGTTTCTTTTTACCAGTTCCATATTGGCACGAGGAGGATAAAATTAAGATCATTGTTTTTTTGAACTTTAAGTTTTTTGTTTGTGATTTTGGGTTGGAGATGACAGAGAGAAACACTTTATTTAATTATTTATCAATTACATAAACATTACATCATTAATTATTTAATTAACCAAAAAATTACATCTTTACTAATAACAAATTAATTCTTAAATAAAACTTAGCAAACGTGCATTGCACGTTGCTTGCACCTAGTTTAATTAAAATATGCCTATAAATTGAATAGTCGATGACACGTTGACATATATATGATCTCATCCGTTTGAGCATACCACATAATTATAGGTGTAATAGAGATATTGAAGAAAAATCTGTCATAATCACAAACGAGGAGGGAGAAAGAAATTGCTTTATTCATCCAACTTCCTTACCCTGAGGGTTTGTGATTTTCAAAACCCTTCTTCCCATAGTCATCCACCTTCCACGTCCTAACTCCCAAGAAAGTGCAATTAAGTTTATCTAGATGTAATGTTTCATCTGTCCAATATTGTGACTCAAGGATTTAAGATTTTTTTATATAATGTAAATTGTTCAATTAAATGTTTCTCTTTACCTTTTTGTTTGGATTAAATTTTGTTGTAATAACCAAAAAGGGAAGGCAGCAGGGACGGGGCCAAAGCAACATTACTATCCCGCCTCGTTGAGAATTTTTGGGTGGAGGAGCGGCGACAAAGCTGGAAAGCAAAAGTGGATAAGATTAAAGAAAAACTACAAATCTCGAAACTGGAACTCCATGTCTTAGCGGCCTTGATCTCTACTGATCCTCTAGAATAATCCGATTACGTGAGAGAACAAAGATGTCCAATTATAAAAACTGAAATGCTAATGACAATCAAGTGTTGGACATACTACTGATTGATTCCAAATCTATTGACTTCGAAAGTGTGCTTAATCTTGTTGAGAATTTGAGTGAAAACAGCTATCAAAGTGACTGTAGCATATGTTGTTAGATATTTATATAATAAATATAATATGTGAAAGAAATAATTAATTCAAACGAAGTACACAATTGGTGAAAAATGTAGAATTCGTGTGGGAGGTTGGGGTTTCGAGTCAAACCTCACGCATTAAATTAAAAGATCTTTGATTGGGCCTTGGGACCATGAGCTTTCTTGATTATAATAATAATAGAGAAAATTACCTAAAACTAGACATTTAGTTTTACAATTTCAAAACCCAAGTCTAAACTTTTTTTAATAAAAAATCAAGTCATTAATTTAACAATTAATATTAATAATGATATTATTAAATTAAATTAATATGTATACCCTTCACCTACCCCCACCAAATTTCAATCCATGAACCCTAATCATTCTTCCATCTCCTCTTTGTTCATTCTCTACTTTCTCCCGGCACTCACGTCACCGTCGCCATAGCAGCTTCGCTCCGAGAGCAACAAACCGCAGCGAAGCTCGAGTACGAGCATGGGAGCACCGAATTGCAGCCAAGAAACCCATCCCCAAATCGATACTCTTAAGCACAGCCGACAATGTGGAAATCGGCAAGTTGAAGTCGAAAATTGCAATCCCCACAATTCACCATCTCCGGCCACATTTGGACTCAAAATAACGCAGCGCTGCACCATTTTCGAAGATTTCGTCGCTCGCTTGACCTAAGTTATCCGTTATCAACATAGTTACGACGCGCCTTGCCCTGCCTTTGTGAAAGGTGTCGTCGTCGAAAGGTTGTCCCAAGAACTTACCATCATTCTGTACCGGTCTCCAACAACAAGCTGGCTACAAAGTTTAGGCTAAAATTGCTGGTCAACTCTGCTAAGGTAGTTATTGGGTGAGATTGATGAGCAGATGTTGTAAACAACGAGTAGGGCTGAGTTTGATGTTGAACTGGCGAAGATCAGGGCAGCCGTGGTGAATGAGGTCAATGAATTGGGGGAGACCTCTTTTCACCACCGTCGAGAGAGGGCACATTGGTGTGGTGAAAGAGTTGTTGCCTAACCACCAAGGAAGGGATCACATCCAAGAATAAGTTGCGTTTTGACCCCTTGCACATTGCTGCGAGTCAAGGCCATCATGGTAATAAATTTTGTGGTTTACATGTTCATTGTTCATTTGTGGTGGCCGTCTGTATGATGGTGTTTTGATGGGACCGACGATATTGGTGGTGTTGTGCAGGTGCGACAGTGGTAGTTGTTGTTAGTGTTATTGTTGGAGCGTGGTTGTGAGTGTGGCGGTGGCGGTGGCGGCAAGTATGAGATGAAATGTCTGTGACCAACTATTGGGTCGATATGTGACCTATGACCAAGTATTGGTGGGCTGATGGGATGGGGGATGGGTGTTTGGGTGTCTGTGACCAACTATATGGTTCTATGTGACCAACTATTAATCCATATCTAAAAATTCGATAATATGTGACCAACTAATTTGGAAATACGTGACTTCTGTTATCTATAATTTTTTTAACTTGTGACGAATTCAAAATATGTGACCTATAGTTTTGTTTATTATTGACCATTAAAGTTAATCGTGACTCATAAATATGATATGTGACCAACAAATTTGGAAATATGTGACATTTGTTATCTAAATTTTTTTTAACTGTGACCAAATAAAAAATCTGTAACTGACAAATTTTAAAAATATGTAACCTATACTCTTCGGAATCGGACTAGTCGTCGAAGCAGTCGCTGTCGCCGGAAAGTCACTGGAACAACCATTAAGCGTCGTAGCAGTGGGGGTGGGGTGGTTTAATTATATTATATTACAATTTTTAATTTAACAAAATTGTAAAATATAATTAATTAATTAATAGAAAACCTGATTTTTTCAATTCTAAAATTTGGGACCTGATTTTTTATTTTGGGATAGATAAAGCCTGAGTTATGATTTTTTTTCCTAATAATAATAATAATTATTTTTTAATCATTTTTGAAATTATTCAATAAGTCAACTAGCTAGTAAAATATGATCGTTTTTAACTGTCCAGTATTAACAACCCATTACCACTAGCCATAAAATTGCAACTAATACTAGATCATGGTGGAGGCACTTACATCAATTTTCTGCATATATAAACACATATCTGGGCATTAGAAAAATAATACAAAAATGAAATTGCATCTTCCTATTCAGAAAAATATTATACTCATTTTATATATTTTCTGGAGTACACTTGAGAGTTCTGAAAATCATTTGTAATTGTTTTATAATTGATTTATTTGATTGGTTGTATCTTGGAAGTAATTGTCCACAGAGGTCGCAATTATCGTTGGACAATTTTGTTTTAGGGTATCGTGCTGTCACGAGACTCAATCAGTCGATAAATTTTATTTCTGCACTTTACTGTATTGCTACTAGTAATATTTCTAACATATGTCAACAAACAATTCTAAGCTAAATTGATATCAGATGGATAATGCAAACTACACTACTTTTCCGTAATTGCCTCACTCACTCTAAGGTGAGTGAAGTGCCTAATTCTATCTCACGATAGTGGTAGTGTAGTTGGGCTATAATTAAAAAAAAAAAAGGGCACGCGACTAAGTAATTAAGTGAAAACGATAGGTAGCATATTGATTCAAAGGATGAGCATGTATGACCATCAGAAACCATGTTCGACTTCAAATCGAGCGAGTGTGACAGGGATTAAAAAATCCCATTTACCGATCTGTTTGATTAATTAATTATTTTTAATGTTATTTTATTTTTTTTAATACGATTAAATTGAAAATGATAAAAATAAAATAAAATAAAGTGATTTGGGCACTGTTTGTCATTAGGGGCTAGGATTCTCTACACCATTCTACGAAGAGCAACGTATATTGGGTAATATTATTATTATTATTATTATTATTATTATTATTATTATTATTATTATTATTGAAAGGACCTAATTTTTACAATTTTATTGTAAGTTTGTCATTTTTGAAAACATCATCTAATTAAACAATAACATAATTGTCAGACTCGACCCGGACAATGCAACGAGTCAATGGGTCGGTGGTTCAACCGGCGACCCGGTGGTTTAATCGGCGGTCATTGCATAAAAATCTATAAAAAAATATAAAGTATAAATTTTTTTAGTGGCAAAATTAATTTAATTTATTTTTCACTAATTATTTAGGTTTATAAAATAAAGTAAAATGTTGGACCAAAATTTTTTAAAAGAATATTTTTATAAAAGTTATAAATGATTCATTAGTTAGATATAAGTTATTGCACACAAGTAATACTAAAGTATTTTGTGTTCCAGTGATGAGAAACCCATTATTTTACTTAGAAGTCCAATGTTCAATTCCCTTAGATCCAAATTTTTTGTAAAAAAGATTTCAAAATCCAATCAAACTGGTCAATCGGGCCGGATAAATAACCGATTAACTCGGTCAAAACTCGATTTTGACCGAATGAAGTGCATTTCTATCAATTTAATCTGTCCGACCAGATCAAGGGTTCGAGCCACTGATTTGCAGGCCCAACTTGCCGGGCCGAACTAGTTTTTATAACTATGAAAAATATTATAGGTCACAGTTTGTTCTTCGGTCACAAATTAAAATTTTTAAAAATCACAATTTTTTATCGGTCTCAAATCTCAATATTATAGGTCACAACTTATTATACCATCACAAATTATCAAATTACAGTAAAAATTAACATTTTTTAGGTCACATTATTTTTTAGTCTCAAATTAAAAACTTTTATAGGTCACAGATTATTCATCGATAACAAAATCAAAACTTTTACTGGTCACGATTCGATTACAACTTAATAAATTGTGAGTCACAATCACAGTTACGGTCACAATTTTTAGATCACATATCATTTATTTGTCAAAAATTAATCAATTTATCGGTCACAATCAACCAAATAATTAGTCAGATACCCACTAAATCCCATCCCACCCACGACACCCCCATCGCCAACGCCACAACACCTCCGTCAAACACCATCACTACACTACACAGCATAACACAACACAACACAACACAACATCGCACGTTCCACCTCCACTGTACCGCACTACAGCCCCCATCCACCAACTGAAAATAGATCTGCACCATCACCGCGCACAACACCACCGCCACGATGCCGAAAATAGAACCGCCGTCAAACACCACCACCGCACAGCACAACTCCACCTCTACCCACTACACCCCATCCACCGCACCACAACCCCCATCCACAAAAAAAAACATTAGATCTGCATCGTGCTCAGACCATGGATCGTGTAAGGGCGACGTCATGGCGCGGCTGCGCCTTTGATTTCGGATTGCTATTTCGTCGGATCGGAAGAGATAATAAGTGAAAGAGAGAGAGAGAAGAACGATGACGGTAGAGAGAGAAAAAAAATACGGTGAGGGATAGAGCGAGAGTAAAGAAAATGAAAATGAATTATTTGAATTTGTAATATAATTATTAATATTAATTTTTTTAATTATACTCTGATTTTTGAATAAACAAACTTTGGACATGATTTTTGAAATTGGATCTTAAAACATAGGACTAGGTGTAATTTCCTCTAGAACTAAATTGCAATTGATGACATCTTATAGCACTCTTAGTGGCACGTGAGAGTAAGTTTAGATTCTTAAAATAAGAAAGTAGAATGTAATTTACAGTTCTTTGATAAAAGTTTTAACATATTATGATAAAATTAATGTAATCTATGTTGAAAAATTGATAAAAGTTGTGGGTATAATAAGATACGTCGTTAAAACTGCAAGTGGCAGGCACAACATGAAGATCACAGATTCTTAAACTGCAAATGGCTAGGATAGTGAGTAGATTTGAAGATGTGTGTGACGACGTATGATTTGGGCGTTATTGGTTGGTTATGGTGGATCGTCAAAATCTTGAGTCTTTTGGCGAGAGAGTGTGGCAACCAGGATTCTATGTCTTGAGTGCGATAGAGGCGATGGTGACGACAGAACAAGTGGCTTCTAGTTTTGTTTTGATAGATGTAGATGTGTACGATTAGTTTGTAGCTGTGAATGAATGAAACAATGTCAGTGAGAAGAGAAAGCTAGAGATGGCAATTAGGCTGTCGATGTTGATGTTGAGGTATGAGGTTCGACTTGGTTCTTGGGTAGCCTCTGATGATGGTGGCATTCGAATTTGTGGAAAGGAAGGGCTATGTATGTTTAGAGGCTGCCGAGGAAAGTGGTAGTGCTGACAAAGATTGTGTTCGAAAGCAGTGATGGATTATGGTTTTGAAATGATGAAGACGGTTCTAGGTCGGGTTAGGATTTGTTGTTAATCGATTGGTTGATGTGGGTAGAGTTTTGGGTAGTGGGCTAGGTTAGGCTTCACCGATAGCCCATAATCTTGCCAAACCAACATCCATCCACACACAAAACTCATATCTTGCTTGTAGCCACCACCCTACTCACAAAAGAAACCCAATTTTCTATATGGACAATGCTACACTTACTTTCTCTTTTATTACATGGTTTACTTAAACGTCAAGTGGCGCCCTCCAATAGGAGGGGCGCCACTTGGCGTTTAAATAAACCATGTAGTAAAAGTTTTAGTACATATAGAATTATCCTTTTCTGTATTGCCCACCACCGTATTGACCACTAGTATTCCACAAATATTAGGGTTCACAAACTTTTTGATTGAAAAAAAATGAAACTAGAAATTAAAAGTTTAAAAAAAAAAAAATTTTAAAACTTTTGACGAGCCAAAACATCGAAATAAAAGTACATTTTCAATTTAGAAGAATTTAGTACGTCATGAGACTCAAATGAGTGAAATGGTGTCCCAGTCATGTTCTTTGTATTGGAACGACTGCGATGGAAAATAGATAATTGAATTTTCCAAACCGTTGATTCAATTAACAAGTACAAACAAAGCAAGAAACCTACAACTATAACAAAAAACTCTTTTTTTTTTTCATTTTCGTCACTTCTTTTTTATTTCATATCAAAACTACTAATCTATCAAGTTCAAAAGTTGTAGTCTGAGAACATGGACAGAATAAACTAAACTGTCAATGATTTGAAGGTACCAACGGGACATATATGCTTAAGGTTTTCTTGGTCGATGATGATGTAGATGTTGACATATGGTTGATTATAACCTTAATGTTTTGATTATAACAAACAAGATTAATATTGTTTCTAACAATTGATTTTGAGTGTGATAGTTCAATGTTGAAATCGATCAATAATTGTCAAAATCAATACATCATAAATCGGACTCGAAATGAATATTAAAGTGAAAGTTAGTATTCAAAACGATAGCGATTTGCATGCGAAGATTGAATTGAAAGCGATGATCGAATTAGAACTTAAAGATTCACAGAAGACGCAAAATTAAGATACAAATATAAAGAACAACAAGTCAAGACGATTATACATTATACATTTACTAGGTTTAAGCAACGTGCAATGTACGTTTGCTTAATTTATATATAATTTTTTTGGTTCATTAAATAATTAATGATGTAATATTTATGTAATTGATAAATAATTACACACTGTGATATATTAATTTTAATTTGAATAGTGTTAAATTCTAAATTAAAATGTATAAGTTTGTGTTTCGTACTATTATATTATATAAAATTTTGTATTTAATTGTGAACTTTTTGTACATAATAAAATAATAGATAACATTATAATACAAAATTAAATAAATAAATATTTTTTCTTCATTGAGTTCAATGTACCTTACCAAATAAATTATTAGCATTTTTAAATTGATAATCTCCACATCCATTTTTTTTTTTAGTTTCATTTTTTCCTATTGACTAAAATGTAGTAGTACAAAGCTTTTTACATTTTTCATTCATTTATTGATAATGTTCTAAAAGGCGTAATGCGTTGCGAAACGTCGATGTTGAGAATCAAGAATCACAAGTTTAGGCATGTCAATACGAAAAATAAGCGTCATAATACGTTTCGTATTTTTAATATTATTTTAATTATTTTTAAGACATTAAATATATTTTTATTTTAAAAAATAGTTTTTTTCTATATTATAAAAAAAAAAATAGATTTTTTACTATATCATAAAATCATCTAATATTTAAAAATAATACTTACTAAACATTTAATATAATACTATAATAGTGTTAAATAGTGTTAGAAGAATTTTAATTTTTTTTTATTAATTAAGGAACTAAATATGAGCATTAATCATATGATTTATACGAAAAGTCTGCGGATTTGATAATTTCGATATCTGAAAATGGAGATGAAGGATTTTGATTCACAATCGAGAATGATTCCGACGTGAAGTTCGTGGGAATTCAACTGGGGTTGAACCGAATGCAATAAATACATAAAAATAATTCAAAGTAAATCTATCTTTATTAATTAGATTCGTTATATATCCTACAATTAGTCCCAACACTAAAAAATAAAAATAAATATGTTAAAATAGTTTACTTTGTTAAATTAAAATATTTTAAACTTATAGAAAATAATATCTAACATTAATATATTAATAATCAAGTGCAATTTAAATAAAATTTGAAAATTAAATAAATGAAAGAATGAAAGTAAATATTACAATTTAATTAGTTGCAATTCAAAATCAAATTAGTCAATTAGACATACATTTGAAAATGATTTTGATGAGCATTTTAATATTTTTTTTGTCACTATCCCACATTGGAAATTTATAAAACTATTGGAGTTAAGAGTATATATAAAATGCACAATCCCACATTGGAAGTTTATGAAACCTTTGGAGAGAAGTGTATCTATAAAATGAGCATGACATCCAATACTTCTACATGGGCTTTAGAATTGTAAATTTTGAAACCCAATTATGGAGTTAAAAGATTTTTAAATTAAAAAAATTCCGTTAGTTTTTCCGTTAAACCAATATATTCCGTTTAATATGCACTTTTTATATATAGAAGATATGTAAAAGTATTAACTCGTCAATCTTTAGTAAGTGCATAAAGTTCAAATTATTTTCATAATACATCACTTGCATAAAAATACTTTTCATTCATAATATGAAATAGATTTTGAAAAAAAAAAATAAAAAATTGGTCAACCGAAAATTTTCGATCAACCGAAAATTGGTCACAAAAGAATTTCTTGATTGATTCAACATTTTCATTCATCTTATCAAGAATTCTATTTTGTAAAGAAATTTTCATAATTTCATCTATTTTATCAAGAATTTTATTTTACAAAGAAACTTCTCAATCTCATCTCTTTCAATTCTTGATAAAGGTTTTCTTTGCTAACACTTTTATTAAAGTGTAAAATTGCTCTTCATACTTAACTTGTATTATTTGTTAAGAGAGATCATTGGTTGAAAACTTTCATACAAAGAATTTCTTGATTGATCAAAACTAGTTTCATCTATTTCATCAAGAATTCTATTCTACAAAGAAAATTCTCATTCTCATCTCTTTCAATTCTTGATAAAGGTTTTCTTTGTCAACACTTTTATTAATGTGTAAAATTTCTCTTCATACTTAAATTGTATTATTTATTAATAGAGATCATTGGTTGAGAAACTTTGATACAAAGACACACTATTTCATTATTTATCATTCATCAAAGTTTACAATAAAAACACTTGAACTTTATTATTTGCTATCTATTGAATTGTTTACCTAACTTTCTAATACTTAACTTGATTATATCATTGACTAAGAGAGTTTCTTAAATTGTAAAATTATCATTTAAACTTTGACGGTTTCGAGAGCCTTGTGAAAACTCGATTATAGGATATGTGCTCCTTATTGTAAATCACATAAGGATAAGTACTCCTTGTTGTAAGTCACTTAAGGGTAGGTGCTCCCTGTTGTAAGTCACCCAAGGATGAGTGATCTTTGTTGTAAGTCATTTAAGGATTAGTACTCCTTATTGTAAGTTACCATTATAGTGCATTTGACATTGCTCATGACGGAGAGTTTGATAATGGGGACGTAGAACACATTGTGTATTGAACCCCATTAAATTGGTTTGTTATCTTTACATTATTGCACTTTACTTTATATTGTCATTTATATTGTGCTATATTCATACTTGAATTAAGTTATCGAGTTTGTATATATATCTCTCTTATTGCACTTTTGAATTTATTTCTTGTGTATTCAATAATTTTGAGACTAATTTTCGAAAAAGTTTTAAACACTAATTCATCCCCTCTTAGTTAGTATCCTTGGGTTAACAATTGGTATCAGAGCAAGATACTCTTTTTTAAAGATTTCACAATCTTGAGTAATGGCTAACCATTTTTTTCAAACTCTTGAGGGGTGTTCTTCAAATCGCCCTCCTTTATCTGATGGTACTAATTATAACTATTGAAAAATTAGGATGACGATATTTATTTAATCCATATATTATAATAGTTGGGAAGCTATTGAATTTGGTCCTCATAAGCTTATTAAGATTATTAAAGTTGATGAAAAATCGGACCAAATAATTTCTAAACCTAGAAAGAAATATAACAAAGAAGATAAAAGAAAATTATGTTTAAATGCTAGAGCCAAGAATATACTTTATTGTGCATTGGGTAGAAA
Organism: Fraxinus excelsior; assembly: GCA_019097785.1. Taxonomy (NCBI): domain Eukaryota; kingdom Viridiplantae; phylum Streptophyta; class Magnoliopsida; order Lamiales; family Oleaceae; genus Fraxinus; species Fraxinus excelsior. The sequence continues at coordinate 30,268,641 of CM032630.1, forward strand.
TGAATTTAATCATATTAGTACATATATTCGGGTTATGATATTTGACATACTTTAGAAATTACTCATGTTGGAACTAGTAAAGTAAAAGAAATTAAGATAAATCACATAGTTAAAGATTTTGAAAAAAATTTCATGAAAGAAAATGAACCTATTGTTGACATGATTACTCGTTTCATCAATATTACTAATAGCCTCAAAGGCTTTGATCGTGAATTTACTAATGGTGAGCTTGTAAGTAAAATGTTTAGATTGCTTTCGGAAAAATGGAGTCCATTGAAGATGTTGGTAGAAAACATCAAAAATATCAACACATATCCATTGGAAGAGCTCTATGGAACATTGATAACATATGAGCTAAATCGCATCGAGACAAAGGAGAAACCGTTGAAAAGTAAAGAAGAGGAAAGACGTCAAGTTGCTTTTAAATCCATAGTCGATGAAGGCACTTCAAGTGAGAATATGAATGATGAAGAACTTGATGATCTAGTTCTTCTTGTCAAGAAGTAGAAATGTTTTTGCAAAAATATCGATTCCAAAAGAAAGAAGAAAATGGCGAAACGAAGAATATGTTCATAAAAAAGAAAGCTCTTCAAGAGACATGGAATGAAAGTGATGATGATGAAGATGAAAGTCAAGAAGAAATCGCCAGTATGTGCTTCATGGCCATTGAAGATGAGGTAAACACAAATAAACACTCCAATGAGCTCATCAATCAAATGGACAAGGATAATCAAGGTACTTCTATATGCATAACAAAAATATTGAGGTATGATTAACTCTTTTCTTTAAATTGCAAGTAAACTCGATATTATATGTAGTATGTGATTTAATTGCTATGAAGTATAACTTATAATCTATGCATTGTAACTTGAATTATGGCTTCCATTGTTTTCATGAATTCAGATGACTTCTAATGTGATTTATTTCAATGAATTGTGGAAATGCATGTTTCTAAATATTATACTATCTTTATATGGAATATGAAATAGACACAAACTTGGTTCCCATTCAAAGGGGGAAATATAAGCGAAAACGAAAGGGAGAATATATTACTATTTTCTATGGTTAATTTAATTTTTTTGATCTTATATGCAATATTATTCCTCTCATACGTGCTATCGTAAATGTAAAAATTGTGTCTTGATCTTACATGCTATCCCTTTTTGCTTATGTCAAAAGGGGGAGATGAATGGATAATTATGCACGATAAAGAGTAAGAGATTATGCATGATAAAGAGCAAGAGATATAAAACTTGATTTATGAATGACAGGAGGAATGTTGAAAAGGGGAAATATAAATTATATTCAAATGATTTTGCTTTTATCATTTGCATCACTCATACTTTGATTTTATTATAAAGTGATGATAATTTTTTTTGCATCTCGTGCTTAATTGAAGGGGAATATATTATTCTTTCATGGTTGATTTAAAGTTTTGATCTTAAATGATATCCATTTTTGCTTATGTCAAAAGGAGAAAATGGAGTGAGATGATTATGTATGCTGTGATTTGAAAATATAATATGTTTTAAATGTCTAGTTGTTGATTTGTAAAGGAAAGAATGAATATGAATTACATGATGAATTTATGATGTATATTCCAATATCAATATGATATTAATTGTTCAAATCTTACATTGCAAATCATCTTGTTTGTCATAATCAAAAAGGGGAAAATTTTTGACCTTTGATCGATTATAACCTTAATATTTTGATTATAACAAACAAGATTAATATTGTTTCTAACAACTGATTTTGAGTGATGATAGTTCAATGTTAAAATCGATCAAGAACTATCAATATCAACACATCATAAATCGGACTCGAAATGAATATCAAAGTGAAAGTTAGCATTCGAGACGATAGCAATTTGCATGCGACAAACGAATTGGAAGCGATGATCGAATTGAAACTTAAAGATTCGTAAAAGATGCAAATCAAGATACAATTATAAAGAACGACAAGTCAATACGATTAGACATTATACATTTATATGTAAATGTATTAACTCATCAATCTTCAACAAGTGCGTAAAGCTCAAATTATTTTCATAATCCATCACTTGCATAAAAATATTTTTCATTCATAATATGAAATAGATTTTAAAAAAAAAAATAAAAAAATTGGTCAACCGAAAATTTTCGATCAACCGAACTTGGTCAATCGAAAGTCCAACGGTTAGAATCTTGCAACGGCTATATTAAAAAAGTTGGTCAATCGAAAAATTTTGATCAACCGAATTTATCCAAGAGTGTCTCTTTTTGCTCTATAAATATTCATTTCTTTTGCATTCAATTCAACCAACTTACAAGAGTTTATTTATTGAAAATCATTAAGATTACTTGAGTCTAAATTTTATTTCATTTATCACAAAAGAATTTCTTGATTGATTCAACATTTTTCATTCATCTTATCAAGAATTCTATTTTGCAAAGAACTTTTCATAATTTCATCTATTTCAACAAGAATTCTATTTTACAAAGAAACTTCTCAATCTCATCTCTTTCAATTCTTGATAAAGGTTTTCTTTGCCAACATTTTTATTAAAGTGTAAAACATATCTTCATTTAACTTGTATTATTTGTTAAGAGAGATCATTGGTTAAAATCTTTTATACAAACAATTCCTTGATTGATCAAAACTAATTTCATCTATATTATCAAGAATTCTATTCTACAAAGAAACTTCTCAATCTCATCTCTTTCAATTCTTGATAAATGTTTTCTTTGCCAACACTTTTATTAAAGTGTAAAATCTCTCTTCATACTTAACTTGTATTATTTGTTAAGAGAGATCATTAGTTGAAATTTTTTGATACAAAGATACAAACTATTTCATTATTTATCATTCATCAAAGTTTACAACAAAAACACTTGAGTTTTATTATTTGCTATCTATTGAAGTGTTTACCCAACTCTCTAATACTTAACTTGATTATATCATTGGTTAAAAGAGTTTCTTCAATTGTAAAATTGTCACTTACACATTGACGGTTTCGAGAGCCTTGTGAAAACTCGATTATAAGGATATGTGCTCCTTGTTGTAAGTCACCTAAGGATAATTGCTCCTTGTTGCAAGCACTTAAGGATAAGTGTTCCTTATTATAAGTCATTTAAGGGTAAGTGCTCCTTGTTGTAAGTCACCTAAGAATAAGTGCTCCTTGTTGTAAGTCACTTAAGGATTGGTACTTCTTGTTGCAAGTTACCATTAAGTGCATTTGACTTTGCTCGTGACGGAGAGCTTGGTAACGGGGACGTAGAACACATTATGTATCGAACCCCATTAAATTGGCTTGTTGTCTTTATATTATTGCACCTTAATTTACATTGTCATTTTTATTGTGCTATATTCATACTTGAATTAAGTTATCGAGATTGCATATTTATCTCTCTTATTGCACTTTGAATTTATTTCTTGTGTATTGAATAGTTTTGAGACTATTTGTCGAAAAAGTTTCAAACGCCAATTTACCCCCTCTTGGTTAATTATTCTTGGGTTAATAGTAGATAGGTTGGGTGCTTAATTACAGTTGTGAAGTGGTAGTTTCTATTGATGAAGGTAGTGGTCGATGGAGAGAGGGGTTTTATAGAGGGTACAACTTTGGGGATGTTTATCATAGAGGCATCTACGGTGGTTATATAGGTTCCCGACATTGGACCGTTGGCCGGTCGGGGATTGGTTTAGGATATTAAGAGGATAATTGGTAGTTGTGACCGACGGTGTACTTAGTATTGGTAGTGATTGGGTTTTGTAGTGCATCTAGCAATGGAAGGAGATGAAGTTGAGTGCAACGGCTGCCATTAGTATTTTTGTGGGGTTTAGGTTTAGTTAGTTCGTACTGAAGATGTTAAAAGTGAGGGGTTGTGGTGTCATTGTTGGGTTGGAGGGGATGGCAAGGTTCGTGGGTTTGTGGGCGTGTCTTGGGGTGGTCACAATCCCGTCAACCTACTTTTGATATTCATTGTTCTAGAAAAGTTGAAGTTCGTCTGTAGGGTAACTGGGTTTCTCCAAAAATAAAAATTCTATAGTCTAATTTAGAAGATAAGCATATAATAAGGTTCTCATAAGATTATGATTTTGTAGACATTGATGTTTTTGAACCGAATAAAAACTTTTTCTAACCATGATAATATTTTTCTCTTAGTGGAAAATATGTTGTATTTCACCCAATGTGTGATGTGTGTTTTCTTATTAACCATTGATAGCATGTATTTTTTATTATCAATTTATAGTTTTGAATATGCTAATCTGTGACCATTGTGTACTGTCAATATGACTATTTGTGGTTGTAACTGTGCTTCATTCACATCGATACATGTTATTGTTAGCTGTGACTAGTTGTAATTACTGAATTGAATAGTTTGTGACCTATATGTTAAATGTTGCGGCAAACCATACATGCAATTAGTTTAATTCGTGACCAATGTCATTGCATTGAAATTGACTCTTTGTGACCATACATGTGCTAATTATATGTGAATATATCTACGTTAAATGTGAATTTTTGTAGCCTGTATTGATCTACATGTGACTTCTTTATCCTAATCTATGACCAATGCCCTTTCATTGAATTGGCTCTATGTAACCTTACATGTGTTGACTGTATGTCAATATGTCCACATTTAATGTGAATATGTGGCCGAAACTGACATCCGTGTGACTTATTTTTTCAGTATGTTGTACTGTTGTATTTAAATGCAAAATTATGCATATGTTTTTAGTTATTTGTGACTAACTGTAACCTGGTATCTCTACATTGCTCGTCTCTATTACATATGAATATTTCCCGATTTTAATGATTTTAATGTGAAATGCTATTATCTGTGTGTGATAAGGATGACAATTTTGTAGGTTTTTCTATTGTACAGAGGTCACACGTTACTTATCCTAGTGAACGATATGTGCAAGTATGCTAAACTTTAGCTTGTTATTTCAAAATTTGGGTTTAATCATGCATAAGTAGCTGTGTGTATTGTTTGGATTATGTGAGTTGACATATTTATGCATGGAGCTTAGATTACATTTCATGATGTCACGTGTGTTTTTTTTTTTTGGGAAGGGTTGTGTAACCAAACATTGATTATGACTCTGTTTGTGATGATTGTGATTGTTTGTGACCTAGTTCTAGCACAAAATGGTGATAATAAGCTATAGGTTTTTTGTTTGATTGTGGTTGTCTATATCCGACTATGAATAAAATTTGAATTTAATTGACATGTTGTGTGTCCAACCTAACTCTGAATGTCCTCTTTGACCATATGTGACCAAGTCTGTGTTTACTATGCCAAATGTGTAACTCTCACCTATTAAGCAAGTGTGACCATTTGTAACCTATTGGTAGGTAAAAGGTTAAATAGCTGTTTTTATTTGTGACTTTTTGTGACCTAATATTATGTAACACATTACCGTATGTGACCAGTTGTAACTTGTTTAGATACACACAAATATAAACTTTTATTACGTAGATGATACAAACAAAACCATTCACAGAATCAAATTCACATAAATGTAATAAAATTATTCATCAATTGTACAAACTACTTGATAAAAACAAATCCGCATTCAATTTCAAAACATACTACAAAGATAAAGATGATCTATTGACTCCATAAAAACATCTATTTGTCAAATTTTGAACATCCATAACATTATCCATCATAAAAACAAATCCATCAACGTTAGTTCAGTATCCTGATTTCAATTTCTCTTTCCAACCTACCTCATTTGTCTAGTTTTGAACAGCGATGCTTCAATTTCAAGTCTAGCATTCCCAGCATCAAATGACATGGACATTTTGACAAGATTATTGTGCAACAAATACTGTGCATACTTTATGGCTGTAATATTTAAAGTAGACGAACTATAGATAACTACAAAATATTGATGAAAAATTACACAACTTGTAATGCCCATAATGAAACTTACCTATTTTGTTGTTGAGGTAAACCACTGAAAATGTTAATCTGCAGCTCCCTGGATATGCCACCCATGTTATCACTAGTTTCCATCCACAATTCGATCGCTTTCAACAGATATGTAAGAGTCTTCAAAAGTTGTAGTACCCCTTCATGGACCTTATTTTTGTGTTACAAATTCTCCAAAATCATAACATAAAACAGTAGACAGGTACATGTATTTCAGCCACAAACAATCCAACACACTTTGCAAAATATATTCAGTTAACATAAATGGTAGTCGATCAAATAGTATACAACATAGGTCACAAACTCTTCAAACTACAAAATACCGAGAACATGTCACAAAATGATATTCCGATCAAAAAATACCCAAATCAACTCACAAATTAATAAAAAAATAAGTCTCAAATTTCACAAATAGATAACAAAATCAGATTTCACATTCTTCATGGATTTCCAGCCAAATGTTGACATTTTCAATCTCTTTGGTGAAGAAGAATCTTCGACAACTTTATTCCTCTTTTCCTTTATTTTTCTCTTTTATCTTCACATCAACACTACGAGTTCTAACTATTTTAAGTACTACCAAGGTTGAAGCTAAAATGTAATACATCTATTTCACGATGAAGTTTCGGTGATAATGGCGGCGATTGGGGGTTGTATGAAGGAGGATTATTCTATTATCTAAGCGTAAGCTTAGTTTGAAGACTTGGTATTGTAGAGATAGCAGAAGCTTCATGAATAGTACAGAGAGACATCGTGTTCGTGTATGGTAGATGAGAGAAAGACGTGATTTTAATGGAGTTGATGAGAGCGGTTTATGGATAACTGTATATATGAAGGTAAAATTAAACATATCTAATTAGATCCCCTAATAAATCTGTTTTAATTAATTTAAAAATTCGTGATTACCACGATATTATTGAATTTTAAACTTCACCCCCTTGTGTTTCATGTTTGAATTGTAAACTTTGAAAACTTTAGATGAAGGGTTTTGGGTTCCATAGATTAAAATGACTGGTTCAGTGTGCGGATAGAGATATGGGCTCTACAAACAAAAAGACTCTTAAAATATTTATTTCGGCGCAATAAATCCAAAACATCCCCATCAACTTCACTAACCAATAAAACCGACGGCCTCGCAAACTCCGTTGAAGGGACGCCGTTACTTAAACCACCGCTCGCCTCGACTTCCTCCGCCATTTCAACTTCAGAGACAAGCATAAATTTCCAAATATGATCTCAGTATCCACATCAAAACTCCTCCCTCTCTATCTTCTGCCGTCCGCCACCGTCGCCTCTCACTGTCTCACAACCGGCCGTGCCTCCCCTTATGCTGGTCCGGCGGGAAACTAACCACTCTATCCAGATTCCTGGGTCCGTCAAAGAGCATTATCTGTTCCTCCAGCTCAACTTTAACTGATAATTCTGTATCCGTAAGACCCCTTATCCACTGTTTCGTATTATCTATCTCTGTAATTTTGTAGTCCGAATGATTTTTTATTGAATTTAAATTCTGTCGGTCAGCCGAGAAATGGAGTGTACACAATCGGTGATTTCATGACAAAAAAAGAAGATTTACATGTTGTGAAGCTCACCACAACTGTGGATGAAGGTATTTGTGCTCAAGTTCAACTTTACAAGATTGTTTTGAACACTAATTGTTTGTAATTTTTTTTTCTTATGCCGAATAGCCTTGGAAATGCTTGTGGAAAACAGAATAACTGGTTTTCCAGTGATTGATGATAACTGGAAGTTGGTAAGTTTGCTTTCTTTTTTCTTCTTTCAGTGTATGTTTGGTCGAGAACCCAACAGTATAATAAAAAAGATTTTAGCTTTATTTCTCTTAATACTCTGTGAGTCTATCATGAACCCCTGTAGCGTCTCACGTAGGTGTATTAAGGATTGTAGCTTTTTCTGGATCTCAATTCCTGACAGTGTCGTCGAGTTCTATCTAGTCTGAGTAGTGCTATTTGTGAGTAGTGCTTACCCATCCCAACTTTAAATGCTCATGGGTAAGAGACTAACAAATAGCATTATTTGTTTAATCCTACCAAATACAACATTAAAGTAACCCCTTTTAAGCATGAAGTATGGCAGCCTGGTTACTGTACGATGCTCTAGGGGCGGGGCCGTGGGGGCCTCAAGGTTGGGGTTCAACCTTTTTATTAATGGTTGCTGTCTTTTTTACTGTATGTTATTGGCAGTGTAATTTCATTTTTTGTTGATTTTTGCTTCAAATGGAGGAGGAATTCTTATTTCTAAAACTAGACTTTTTGCTTGATGTTTTGTGGTAACTTGAATATGAGTGCCTCAGTCAGATTTATGACTGTACAATTTAGATAAACCCGTGACATTTGAACACTAGAGTTAGTATAAACTTGCTTATGCAAATGGATGAAATCCATTATGGAAAGAGAATTTGTGTCATTTGAACTCCATAAATAAATTAGGTTGGGCAAACAAAAACATTCATAATTTGGCGACTAAACTTATCAGAATCTTCGGGAACCATGATTGTCCACACTGCTTCAGGCAAAACATAAAAGTGTTATTTTTCCTTTTGTGGCATGGGAAGCCTATTTATTCATTATAAACTACTCTTTTTACCAAGCAAAAAGAGTATGTTTGTAATGGAATGAACCTACTGCTTCTAAGGTCAACTTGTTTGAAATCATTTAGATTTTTATGAATTTGAATGATTCAACTATGTGATTTGACAATTACTGAGCAATTCTTATATGTTTCTTTAGCATTTTGAGCTTGTTTGTTCTACAGGTTGGTCTTGTGTCAGACTATGACTTATTAGCGCTGGATTCCATCTCAGGTGGTGTTTATTTTTATTCATGACATTATTAATTCTGTTTTTCCATTTTCATCCGTTTTAGATTTCCGTCCTTTGTTTGAATTTCTTGCCCCTTTGAGTCAACTTGTTCTTGCTGAAAATTGTGGCTCACAAATGTAGGATGTGACTAAATACCAATTGCTCCATATTTGCTTAAATGTGACTGATTTAATGATACTGTAGAACTAATATTCTGTGCCTTGTATCAATCTCTTCTTGAAAAAGATATTATCTTCTATTCTATGTCATAGAATGTATAAGTATCGTGCCTGTCGTCGTCAAGTTTGTTACTGTTTTGAATAAAATATGGTCTACCTGGATCTATCTCACAGAGCTTAATTTGCTGCCCGAATTTTCATAATATGGTTAGCCTTCTTGCCACTAATGGATCATGTCCTTGATAGAGGGTGTTTGGTGGGAATTAAAATTAGATTTTTAATAAATTGTAATAGAAGTTTTTGAAATGTGTAGTTGAAAAGCTGTGAGACCCATGAAAGATGTGGTTAATATTGATTGTTTGACTTTGACTTAAATTAAAATTTAATTTTAATCCGTACCAAATAGGATCATAGTCTATGATGCATCGACACAGACACACGTCAGACACATTGACACGCAATTTTTTTTAAAAAGTACCAATACGACACGTCGTTAATATGTTGATTAAATTCTTCATTTATATAGTATAAGTGTAATTTTATACTTGTTAATAATATTTAAATATGAGTACTTATTTGTTATTTAATAATAACTTTGAGTTAAAAATATATAATATCTCTTATAAAAAAGAAAAAACGAATACTTTAGTGTCTGAGGAGTATCGGTATTCGAAACGTGTCCGACACAGACACATTACCCTAGTTGAAGTGTCCGTGCAACATAGATAATAGTTGTTTCCCGGGGACCTTTCTTGGGAGAGTATATATAGTGAATAAATTGTGATCAAGCTTAAGGTGCACAAAATTATGCAACATCTGGAACATATATTTCTTCTCATAAACCGGTTTTTCCCGTCATTGTACTCATCTATAAACTTTAAAGATGCCGTTTAAATTCATTTTCCTAATATATAGTAACTATCAGTTACTAATATGAAATGAAATATTCCCATGTTGTCATCAGGTTCTGGAAGAACTGATACGAACATGTTTCCTGAAGTTGACAGCACTTGGAAAGTATGTAAGCGGTCTATTCTTGCAACATTTATATATTAGAGATGCAAATTATATCATTTCTTTCTTTTCCCTTTTATGATGCTCACATTTAGAAAATCTTAATTTGTTAAAGTGGCTGAACTGTTAATTTAAATTTCCGAAGGGTGTAAACCAAGTAATAAGAATACAGAATACCACCGACAGGCGACAGGATTGCAGTTCAGCCACGTCTCCACCCTTTAGAAATTGAAATAACAAGAGATAATAGTTGGTTTATTATTATTTTCGTCATCTCATCCTTACGGTTAATCCTGTTAGTTTTGTTCCAAAATTAGAGTCTCATTAGAAAGTCTGGGGGGAAAAGGTGAATTATCTTGTTTGTTCTTACGAAGGGGGAAAAGTGATTAGTATTGTTCTTGAAGTCATAAATGAAAGTTTGAAATGTATGAAATTTGAACTTAGAATAAATCTTCACATAATGGATCAAAGTGAAGAAATTGTTAGAGCTTTAGAGGTAGTGTTTATGAATAACTCCTGACCATCTGCACCAGAGCCCTGGCAATGCAATGATCCTCTGTAGTCAGCCAATGGCTCCTGATTGCTCAGCACCATGGGCTCTACCAGGGCATCCTTCATGGGACATAATATTTCAGGGACAAATGCGGTATTTCTTGAGAATGGAAGTCACTAGATCAAAGGAGGGTATCGATGTTTCTCAACAAAAATACGTTCTTGATCTCCTAACTTCAACTGACATGCTTGGATGTAAATCAAGCGACACACCTATGGATGCAGGAAGAAAAATAGAGGATGTAGGAAACTAGTTGAAAATGACAACTATGAAGAACTAGTAGGCAAGCTAATCTACGTATCACATACTAGACCTTACATTTAGAGTTAGCGTGGTTAGTCAACATATGCATTCTCCAAAGGAAGCTCACCTAGAAGCGATATATATAGAATCTTCAGATATCTCAAAGGCTTTCTAGGAAAATGATGGTTCGATAGATTTGTAAAAGTGCTGAAAAGTCAAGGTTATCTGCAAGGAAAATCAAATCATACTATATTCTTCCAATTACTTGAAGATGGGAAGAAGACAATCTTAATTGTATTTGTCGATGACATAATCGTAACTGGAGCCAATATAATTGTAACGGAAAGATTAAAGACAAGCTTAGCTACATAATTCGAAGTAAAAGATCTAGGACAAATGCGTTATTCTTAGGAATGAAAGTTTCTTGATCAAAGAGGGGTATCAGTGTTCCTCAACGAAAATACTTTCTTAATCTCCTGACTAAAACTGGCCTACGTGGATGTTCAAGCTACACACTTATGGACGCATGAAGAAAAATAGAGGACATCAAAAACTAGTTGAAAAGGACATATATCAATGACTAGTAGGCAAGTTAATCTACCTATCACATACTAGACATTGCATTTACAGTTAGCTTGGTAAGTCAACATATGCATTCTCTAAAGGAAGCTTACGTAAAAGCGGTATACAAAATCCTCAGATATCTCAAAAACTCTAGAAAAGGACTCTTCAAGAAAAGTGAAAGGAAGTAAAAGTATTCACCGATGCTGATTGAGGAGGATCAACAGAAGATAAAAGATCAACCACTGGCTGTTGTACCTTTATTTGGGGAAACTTGGTAACTTGGAGAAATAAGAAACACAGTGTAGTGGCCAGAAGCAGTGCGGAAGCTTAGTTTAGAGTTGTTGTACAAGAGATATAAGAAGGATTGTGATTAAAAAAAACTTTTTGGAGAACTACAAGTTACACCAAAATTCCTAATCGAATGCTATTGCGATAATAAAATAGCTATCAACATTTCTTTCAATCCAGTTCAACATGATCGAACCAAGCAGATAGAAGTGGACTGACATTTCATCAAAGAAAAGGTTAAAAACGAAATTATATGTATGACTTACGTCCCTACAACAAAACAAACTGCGGATATCTTTTTCAAAGGACTACCTCGGCAAAATTTCGATGATTTCATCTACAAGTTGAATATAGTAAACATCTATTTGAGGGACAATGTAGAAATCACGAAAATTATGGGATGATTGTGATTTATATTTTATCTTACTAGTCCATCTTTAATTAAGAAAATTTTTCTTTTCCCTTTTTAGGAGATTACATTTTCTATTTGGTTCCTTCTTGTTGTATTATACGTAGAGTAACTTGGAGAAGTAAGAAACATTATGTAGTGGCCAAAAACAGTGCGGAAGTTGAGTTTTCAGCTATTGCACAAAAAATGTACAAATGTTTGTGATTAAAGAAACTCTTGGAAGAACTACAAGTTACACTAAATTCCCAATCAAACTCTACTGTGATAACAAAATAGCTATCAATATCTCTTTTAATTCAGTTCAACATGGTCGAACCAAGAATGACTTACATACATGACTTGTGTCCCTATATCATAACAAACTGTAGATATCTTCACCAAAGGATTGCCTGGACAAAATTGTGATGATTTCATCTCCAAGTTAGATATGGTAAACTTCTATGATCCAACTTGAGGGAGAATATAGAAATCTCGAAAATTATGGGATTTTGATTTATATTGTGTACCCAACTTGTGGGAGAATATAGAAATCTCGAAAATTATGGGATTTTGATTTATATTGTGTACCTTATTGATCCATCTTTAGTTAAGAAATTTTTTATTTTCCTTTTTTAGGAGATTATGTTTTCTTTTCTTTTTTTCCTTCTTGTTTTATTATATGTAGAGGTCCATGTGTTTGTACAAATCATTAATCAATACAAAAACTTAAGTCTGATTTCACTCCTCCCTATGTAACTCACAATCATTGAACATTTTATGAATGTAGGTTGGATTAGGGCTGGGCAAAATGTCCGAACCGAACCGAACCGAACCGGAACCGAACTGAACCGAACCGAACCGAACGGGTTTTCTTAAATTTAAAACCCGAACGGGTATCCGAATCGAGAACCGACGGGTTTGGTTCGGTTCTCGGTTCTAGACCAAGAACCGAAGAACCGAATAAGAACCGAATTTTTTTTTTTTTACAATTGAGCATTTGGACTTTAAGTATATTGAATATAACCCAAACCGACCAACATAAAAAAAATTGCAAAAAAAAGCCACTAAATATAAAAGGGAAAGAGCCCTAGAATTTTCGGTCTTCTCTTCTTCTTCTCTCTCCAGTCCATTCCTGCTGCACAACATGTTTCTCATCCAGTCATTAGTCATTTTCTCTCAACTTGAAGAAGTCCTCCTCCTTCTAGTTCCCACACTAAGCTGGAGTACTCTCGTAATTATTCTTTTCATATTTAAGAGACGTGAGATTTTACCCTCTTAACGCTAACAGTGCTTTCGTTCTTTTATCGTGTTTACAATGACAAATTTTTTAAGCCTTCCAAGAGCTTTGCACAGAGATTTCCAGCTCTAGTTACTGGATTCTTTTTCTTTACATGGTACTCAAGAAATTGTTAACATTTTAATGGTACATGGCAAGTCAAGCAATCGATGATTACATTACATAGTTGGTAAGTATTTTTAATACTTTAAAATATTACGTTCATTTGTAAAAGCTAAGATTGAACCTGGTCAATATTCACACGCAGATTCACTCGGTGAAAGTACTGAGCACGTTGGGATTGCCTCACTTCTCACAATGTTTTCAGAAAATAGGAATGATTTTGGTACCACTTCTCAAAATGGAGAACATAGTTAGATGCTTTTATATGTTACCTTTTGGTAGGTAAGTAGTGGAGTAGTAACTGTTTGAGGAAAGCAACAAAAAAAATTGTGATCTATATTGTCTAGTACTAAAGTGTTAGCATTTTGTGAAAACTTTCTAATATATTATGGATTAATTATTCAAGACGCACTGACAAAGTTTTCTAAATATATTTATATAGTGTTATTATAAATGTTAAAAAAATTAATTATAGTAGGAACCGAACAGAACCGAACCGAACCGAACCGAACCGAACCGAACCGAACCCGAACCCGAACGGTTCCAAAATTATATCTAGAACCGACGGTTCCATTTACTAAATACCCGAAAATTTCTGGAACCGAAAAAACCGAACCGAACCGAACCGAACCGACCCGCGCCCACCCCTAGGTTGGATTCCAAAATACTAAGATCTCATTTTGCTAATACTCTATGGTATAGTTGCCTTAGAACATCTCTAACGCAATAGTAGATTGCTTAAAAAATTGTGCTACATAAGCAAAGATAGACATTGTTTAAAAAATCCATCTCCAATGTAAGCTGAAAGGGATTCTGTCAAGTTGAATACACAATGTTTAGTGTTCCGTCTAGATTACGAAATACTCATTGAGGGACAAAATACTCACGATTAAACTTTAATAGATCGGAGAAAATTGAACATGCTGCTGGACTGCGAGTCTGTTATATTGCATATAAAAAAGGACCTTGTCATTTATCTAATGATACTGTCTGTATGCTTGTTGGCCTGCATGTGTTGTTGATGACAGAAGATGTGTTTATATAATGTTCTGATTATGAATAAACTTCCAGACATTCAATGAAGTGCAAAATTTGCTTAGCAAAACCAATGGGAAAATGGTTGGTGATTTGATGACGCCAGCTCCAGTAGTTGTTCGTGAATCCACCAATCTTGAGGATGCTGCAAGGTTCCGCACCTTTTACTTGATTTTGGCATACCATTGCATTTTTTTTTCCATCCATGCTTAATAAATTAGGACTACAAAATTGAAAATGTGTTTTGTTGCTCATCAGTATACTACTTGAGACAAAATATCGCCGCCTTCCTGTTGTGGATGGTGATGGCAAGCTGGTAAGAACCTGCTTCATTAATATTATATTAGCATCTTTACCGGGATAATGTTTTTAACTTTTGTCCTGATTAGCCAATTGTTTTGATTATTCAGGTTGGAATTATTACAAGAGGAAATGTTGTAAGAGCTGCATTGCAAATTAAACGGTCCACTGAAAGAGTTTGACATTCGAAATTTCTACTACTAAGGTATCATTTTTCAAGAATATTGTAAACATATGTCATCTGGATTGCAGGAGAATAAATGTAGACAATTTTGGCTTGCTTTAAACACTGGGAGTTAAATTTGATGTATCATATTTGCTAAAATGCTGTAAGTCCCCATATGGGATGAAGTTGGAATCTAGTGATCAGAAAATCTAGTTTCCAATGAGGAAGGAGAAAATTACAATTAGAATGTATCAAAAAGATTCAAGAATTTATGTTGGAGATTTGGATGCTATGGTTCCATATTGACTTCCTACTGTTTGTTTGCCTGATACCTAGTACTGAATAGATTTGGACAGTGTTAAAAAGTAACCAAAGTTTTATTCATTGTAATGTACTCTAGTGTACCAAACATGCCTATGTGTTTTATCAAGTACTGGCATTTTCTTATGGTTTTCCGTTTATCCAGATCTTAGGCCTATACTTACTGCCAAATTTATCAGAACAAAAAATATGAAGTGAAATACTGATCAAACATACATCTAGCTAATTGAGTGCATCTGACTTGTGGAATGAAGCTCTGGAAAGTAAATCACTAAGAGTGTGTTTGATTGGCATGAAAAATATATCCTAGAAAAGAAAATATTTTCCTTATTTTGAGGAAACAAAAACCTACTCGGCTACTCCCCCCAAAGAAAATATTTTCCTTAAAAACAAGAAAATTGGAATTCATGGAAAAAAATAACAATCTAACAGTTTAAAGTAGGAATTTGTGTGGAAAACTGATAATTTTCATGGAAAATAAATGTAATCAAACACACCATAAATGATTACAAAGAAATTAAGTAAATCAACAGAATATTGACCATTAAATTATATACAATAATATGAAAGTAATAGGTGATATCTTCAGTGTTAGACATGGTAAAATCTTGGAAAAGATATTTTCTTGTATTATGCCCGGCTAGATGGTGCTTACCATCTATGGTGCCAATCGTGGACAGAAGTTGAAGGAACCGAGATTTGGAAAGATACATGGTGAGACCATCAACCAGTTGACCCTTCGTTGAGAGTGAGAGATGCATAGATGCCTGGTGGAAAACTTTATCACAGACAAAGTGAAAATGAATTTCAATATGTTCCATTCGTGAGTGAAAAAAATAGGATTGGCATAGGAGTACATGGTGCCAACATTATCATAATATATCAACCGCCAATATAGCAGGTGGTTGTGAGAGAGGGACACCAAGTTTCTGAATTAGAGAACTTAAACAACTGAGTTTTATACTGTAGAAGCAACTACTCGATATAGAGCTCGCTCCAGTTGATGATCGAGTAACATATTACTCATTGAGTCAGGTCCAAATATCGAAAATTGATTATTGACCAACAAATCATTGATTCTTATAAATACCAAGTTGTAAAGAAACGGAAAACTTCAAATTCAATGTTTTTTTTTATTCAATGAACAATCAACCAAAATCGACAAGCCAAAAAATGTTTGAATAGGAATCACCCAGGTTAAAAAAAAAAAAAAAAAAACCCTAAACTACTTTAAAGACATAAAAGCCCTTAAATTAATTAAAGGCATAAGTAATAAACTTACAAAAAAATGAAATAAAAGGATTTGACTTCGGCTCCGTCGTTCTTTCTCAGTTGGAGAAGATTTGTAATTGAATCTTGTGTTGCATTTTTATCCAATTCTTTGTGAGCATGACAATCCATTCGATAAATGCAGTTAGGAGCGCTAACAAACAAAGAACCCGATCGAAACTCATTGATTCACAACTTGAAACATCCATAAATTAGATGAAAATATTTACGAAACATCCATAAATTAGAAATACATAGAACTGATAGAAGAATCAAATATAACAAGACAATACCCATGTGATATGGACCAACGTAGTACTTCAAAATCATTAATACATGACGACATCTTTGATAGGTTGAGTTGAATGTAACGTATAGAATGGTCTATATATTTTATCGTATGTTTTATTAATCACGTTTCACACGACATAGTTAACTGCCTTACAAAATTATGGTGTTCTATTATTTCATTTCCATTTTCTTAATATTAGATATATTTCTTTTTAAGTTATCACAACTAATTTAGGTAGGAGTTTGATCTAAAAAATCAAAGATTTGAGTATTCAAAGTTTGGTTAATTTTGACCCCATAATAATGACATAAGTGTTCAATTTTCCTCAATTTTCGCGTGCCTTTATACTAAAAAAATCTGACGGCTCAACTCAACTGATAATTGACAGCATTAACATAATAAAACTCACCTAATCATGAGATATAATTTCACTACTGGTCCCTAAATTATTATCGAAATAGTAAGTTGGTTTCTAACTTTTGAAAACGAACAAAGTGGTCACTAATCGTTTTTCTTTTTCATACTCTAATATGCAGTCTTCTAAAAATGGGCGTGAAGCGGGATTAAACGCCCCGCTTCCTTTTTTTTATTATTTTTTTTTTGCCTTTTTATTTTTTTCAATCCTAGTCGCACTTTTTTACCGCTTTTAGGTTCTTTTAATTATTAAATGATTTTTAGATCATTCCAAGAATTTTAATTAATAATATTAAATAAGAAAACATTTTTTTTTAACGCTAAACTTGCCTAGTTCAAAACTTCGCTTCTACGTCTCGCCATACTTTAAGTATTTTAGAAAACTATATTTATATGTTAGGTGATGGACTTGATAATGGGGTGGGTAGGTGCATGGTGGCAGGGACGGACTCAGCATCTGGCGAGGGGGTGCGACCGCCCATGCTGGGTTCGTCGGAGCCTTCAATACAGCCAGATGCCGCCAGGTCACTGGTGTTGTTACTTGTATGCAAAGAGAATAGATGATGGGTCACAACTCACGGGAAGAAGAAGACCATTTTTCAGGTGGGCCCTTTTTTCTTTTATTTTTCAGCCTATTTGTTTTGGGCCGGTATAGTTGGGCTATTAGTGCCTCTTAATGATTCAGGGTGTCGTGTATTTATGAGTAATGAGTTGGTTGAATATATGGAGATGTTAGATTTTACTGATTTACGTACATTAGGGTTTGGATAATTGAGATGGGTTTATATGGTAGAATTATATGAGGCTTAGGATTTTAGGATTTGGAATTTATTGAACAACAGTGTAATCTAACATCAAACCTTTTTAACTTTTGCAATAAGCAATTTATCGAGCAGCAACAATAGCAATTTTTTTTTTAATATTTGAAACTAAAGACAGCAACTACATAATGAACTAAATTAACTGTTTTTTTTTTTTTGTCATTTTTTGTAAAACTAATCTAAACTACTAAAACAAAAAAGACTGATGTTGTGGAGATGATTTTTCTTGTATTTTATGCATCTCAAAAGTTTTTGCACTTGGTTTGAGAATATGTGGATATTTGGATGGGAAAGGCTAAACGGTTATGGTTTTGGATGGATGAAGGTTGTTCAATATTTTCAAAATATGAGACCTCGTAAAATGTAGTTGTCTAAGATCACGAGTAGGTTGTATCCCGCTTTTGCGATCGTTGGTTGTCGACGATCAATAGTCAAAGTTTGCTTAGGCTGAACTTTTGTACTGGGTCCGTCACTGCATGGTGGAGTGGACGAGTGATGGTGGTGGATCCAATGGTGGCCACGAATTTGATCATCATCTTGAGATTTGACGTTGATCATTTTTTTCACGGTCAGATGTAAGTAGAGGTTTGGGATTATTTTACTATTTTTAAGGTTAAGGAGCAATTTGCTACTAAGATAATCATTTAGGGGAAAAGGATGCAATTTTCCCTAATCGTGTTTATTTTAAACTTTTCCCTTAATTAACCATAATTCCAGGATTTAAATTAAATTATATTACCAGGCTACCACCATTTGTCCTGAATGAAATCCCTAAACTACCCCGCTTGAGACCTTTGTTTCAACGCCCTATATTTCTCCGACAAGCTTCCATGATTCCATCCATGTCCGAATTGGGATTTAAATTCATGTATAGAAATAAGCTGAATCAATTATAGAAAAAATGCTGAAACGGTAAGATGGAAAGAAATTGGAAATAGAGATTGAAGCTGACAGTAAGTTAACAATTGAATCGTGAAATTGAAGAAATCATTTCAATTATAAGTGAATTCCACCCAATGCCATCTACCAAAACGTGATATCTTTGAAGCTACTCCATTACTGCGTCGAAGGGTTGCCGGAAGGAGGAAAAAATGAAGCTTCTGTCGGTGTTGCAGCAGCAGGGCCGCAGGAGCAACAGCTTTCGAAGTGCATCGTCGCAGCAGGACTCTGCCGTGGACGGTGGAGCAAAGTCTCAGGCAACGATTTTTTGGCTACTGTTACATGGACTTTGCTGTCTTGTTAGTCTAGTCCTTGGTTTCAGATTCTCTCGTTTGATATTTCTCCTCATTTTTTCTACTTCCTACCCCTCCACCGCCAACCTCTATTCTGCTTTCCACACTTCATTTCCATCTACCGCCACCACAACGTCGTCTCCAACGGGGGCGGTGAATGGTATTACGGCGGAGGGGAGTAGAGTTGTGGTAGGTAGGCACGGGATACTGATACGGCCTTGGCCGCATCCAGATCCGGTGGAGGTGTTGAAGGCTCACCGGATAATCGAGACGGTTCAGAGAGAACAAAGGCTGCAGTATGGAGTGAAGAGCCCTAGGACTGTGATTGCAATCACGCCGACGTACGTTCGGACCTTCCAGACGCTTCATCTAACTGGGGTCATGCATTCTCTGATGAACGTGCCCTATGATCTCATCTGGATTGTTGTGGAAGCTGGTGGCGCCACCAATGAAACAAACATGCTAATTTCAAAATCAGGCCTCGAAACATTCCATATTGGATTTAATGCTAAATTGCCGATTTTATGGGAGGATCGGCATAAATTAGAAGTGAAAATGAGACTACAGGCCTTAAGGTATGTTGTATTGATCATTCTTTATTGATTTTTAACTTTTACTTCCCATTAATATACTGTAAAGGTTTGTTTTAATTTAATTCAATACTACTACATTTGTTAGTAGATTTGTGATTTTAACAATGTAAAGTGTTTGTGATGGGGGCAGAGTTGTGAAAGAGAAGAGGTTAGATGGGATAGTAATGTTTGTGGATGACAGTAATATGCATAGTATGGAGTTATTTGATGAGATCCAGAATGTGAAGTGGGTAGGCGCAGTTTCAGTCGGGATTCTTACACATTCAAGAGGGCCCGAAGAAGAAAATTTGTATGTGGCTCAGACAGAGAACAATACGAAGAACGAGAAGAATCCAAAGATGCCAGTCCAGGGTCCGTCTTGTAATTCATCAAACCATGTGGTGGGGTGGCATACTTTCAATGAACTGCCACTTGTGGAGAGGAGGGCAAGGTATGTTGGTGACAGGGGAATTGTGCTGCCAATGAAGCTGGAGTGGTCTGGATTTATCTTGAATTCTAGGTTGTTTTGGAAGAAAGCCGAAGATAAGCCTCAATGGGTAAAGGATTTGGATGAGGTTGGTAGGGATGGGGATGATGTTGAGAGTCCTTTATCTTTGCTGAAGGATGCTTCTTTTGTGGAGCCTCTAGGGAGTTGTGGGTTCAAAGTCCTGCTGTGGTGGCTGCGTGTTGAGGCTCGGGCAGACAGCAAATTCCCTGCCAGGTTCTTTTCCGTAAATTAATTTCAAAAACTGTCTGTATCCTGGTTCTTATAGTGCTTATGATTGAATTCCTCATCTGTCTATCTAGCGTTGAATTCAACCTTCATTATGCATTGCATGTGGATTGCAGATGATTTTCTCTATATATGAGGCTAGTCTCTCTAGAGGAGGCAATTAGTTTTAGGTCAGTCTGACTTGGTTTTAATGTCTCAACTCCTTATCAATCTTATCTAGACAGGATAAGAGCAAATGAGAACCCTTCACATTCATAGGCTCTTAGATGACATTCTTGTGAATAGAATAGGCTAAGTATCTATGTCGTGTGAGTCTCGACTAATGTTTAGCTGCCGTTAAAAGCCTACAAGTAACGGCATTCTCTATAGGATTCCCTGATATTGAGCATCACTTTCATTAGATCTCGAAGTGAAGGACTGTCTTCATGTGAGGATGATCTTTCGCAACATTTTTATTTGTGCATTTGACCTATGAAAGTAGTGGGACCATTTCAGCTACCTCTTTTATTGTTAGATCTTGTTGCGTCTGTGTACTGTACAAATTTTTCAACATCTGTGGCTTTATATCTAGGAAACCAGATTACTTAATTAAATTTACCAAAAGCTTATGTAGGCACACAACGTGGGTATTCATTAAGCACATAGCAATACCTAATCAGCTATCAGCACTCTACTCATTCGCAGCTACAGCAAATAGAGCTTCTTAATACCTCACAGTATTTAGAAAGCAATACAATTAAGTCACAGGCAGTTGGTCTTAGGCATTCGTCTCCTTGGAATATGCTGTAAGATTTTTATCATGAAGTTCCTAATATTTTGCAACTCTTCCAAGTTTTCTACTCTAACAGCTACAAATTTAAGTAATCAGTAATAGAATGTTATGCGGGACAGGATCAGTTTTTTATCCTGTAGTTCCTAATATTTTTGCAACTTTTCCCAAGTTTTCTACTCATCGTTCCTCTTCACCGGTTCTAGTTCAATTACCCAGCCTGATCTTCAAAGCTTGAAGCTACCTCAAATAAAAATGAGTGCCATCATCATCACTTTATTTAAAAAAAATATTATGGGATATACCGAGTGAAAATGATCTTAGTGCCATATTTCTAGAGACTTTTTTGGTAGACAATGAAAGATAACTGCAAGGAAACATGCGGTGAGGTACAGATGAATGTTGAACAAAAAGGGTCCAAAACAGTTTTCTTGGCTGAAATACACAAGGATACAGAAACTGATTGAAAAAAGCCAAGGTGGTGGCTGATATTGGCATGGTGAACGCCATACACAAATATGCTTCCCTTTTCTTTTCTTTTTTTCATTTTTTTTCCTCTTTGGTGGGTGGGTTGAAAGAGGCTGAGCACATATTGCTGCACATCCAACGATAGACAAAAAAAAAAAAAAATGTTGTCTCCTTTACGAATTAACGTGTGAAAGTATGCTCTCTTTAACTTTGTGGAGAAAGTTGGATTCACATTTTAAAATTTTATTTTTCATTTCCATAAACAGGAGAAAACATAATTTTCTGCTATGATGCTGTCTGTGGTCTTTCAAAATTAATAATTTTCTTAATCTTAAAATATTAGCATTCATATAATCTGAAATTGGAATCTTGCAATAATTTTTTTATTTTTTATTTTTTAGTTTTTAGTTTTGGAAGGACTCCCTATGAGATTACCTTCATATATATAAGCAGTTCCTTATTCTCATAAATACTCGTGAGACTTAACTTTGCTTGTCAAAACTTTCCTTAATATCTCTGTAGGACATTGAACTCCGATTTATCTCCAAGGACAAGTTTGAGTGCTCATTTTGGTTTCTTAATTGGCCATCTTATTGAGAGTTGCAATCTTAAATCACTTCCAGCTAGTCTTCTATTGTAGCTCCATGGGTTCTTCAACAAATCTAGGCCTCCCATGTTAGAATATTGAATTCAGAGACAATCTTCAACGCAGTTTATTTACAGAGAGAATGAAACCATGAGAATTAACTTCTGAATCTTAATGTGTGTGTGTAGTCCTGGAATCCTATGCCTAGTTAATCTACTAAATGCACTAACTGATCATCAAACTATTTAATCTGTGTTATATATAATGTAGGTGTAGATTTTATTCTACAATGCAACCAGTCATTTCTATACCCAAAGGTTGGAGGAAAAACGTGAATTACATGTCAATGATATTTTTGTTTCATGCAGATGGGTAATTGATCCTCCATTAGATATTACCGTCCCAGCAAAGCGCACTCCATGGCCAGATGCTCCTCCCGAACTTCCATCTGCCATTGAAAAAGCAATCAACATCCAGGATAACACCGAGAAACATACCATCAAAAGCCGGACAACTAGAAGACATGGGTCCCGGAGCAAGAGGAAGCGCTCGGCAAAAGTATCAATTGAACAAGTTTCTACAAGGTATTCATCAAATAAATAGAACTTTATAGTACTAGTAATCTACAGATATATACGGTTGTGTGAATTCGTGGTTACAAGCAAGCCTTCAACTTCAGAACTCCAAAGACAAGACAACTACTCTTGTTGAGTAAATACGCAAAGGCACAATACACGTACAATAGCCTGTTGATACATTATGTACGTGATAACATTCCATCTAATCTTTTATTTCTTATTGAGTGAAGTTTTACCCCCCTTCGATTTCTTGTTTTTTGGTGTTCCGATAGAATTTGCATACTTGTTCAGTTACATTTGCTGCTTGGCAGAAATGTGTATTCAACTATCTCCCAAGTTTTACGTAATTTTTGATGTACAGTGATCGTTATATTTCATTTGTTGGATCTCATAGCAAGTTCTTTCTTACGTGAAAAGGAATCCAGAAAACAAGCCAATCAAATTACACAGATTTATACTTTAATAGAGGTTCATCCACAATGTGAGTTACTTCTATGCGTCACTACAGGTTTTTCATTATAGTGGATGATAAGAATTGACCCCAGCAGTCTTCGATTACATTAATCGAACAAGATCAAAAGCAATACGTGTTTTTGGTCCTTGTGTACACCAGTTTCATCAAATCCGACTTGCACCTAAGAGCGACTGTATCTGAAGGCAAGTTTCTAAATTACATATAAAAGTATAGAACAACATAGAATAGTACTTGAATGTCCAAATATATCGACAGCAATCAGAATGATGGTAACATTTGAAACAATGGCAACAGAGAGATAATATGTGAAAATATAACAAAACAATGGAAAATTAACAGTAGAAACAATGTCGGCAGGGAGATAATATGTGAAAATATAACAAAATGATGGAAAATTTTGCAGGTTTGTATATAAGCCAACAGACTGAATAAAATAGTAACCGCCAAACCTTAAGCAATTTATCATAGGCAACAACCATAACAAGCTAAATCCCATTTGTTATGGAACAACTAAGATATCAGAAACAAGAAGAAATGAACGCCAAGATTTATGTGGAAACCCAATACGAAAAAAGATCACGGACAAAGGAGAAAAAATCCATTATAATCAATAGCAATTGTGTTTAAAAGATCTCAATGCACTCAATTGAAATCTAAAACACTCAAGATGTGTTATAAACCCTAGAGAACAAGTTGTAGAAGAATAGAAGTTCAAAACTGTGTAAAAAACGAAAACGGGTCTGGGCCTGGTAAGCCTGTCGCTCGAGGGACAAGGCATCGCCAAGCAAGCGACTAAGTCACAGGTTGTTTTCTATCAGGCTCGTTCGAGTGTTGGCGCTAGCAAGAATGCGGCAATTTTTTCCTCCAATCCATAATTTTGATCTTTTCAAGACCGTTCAAATTTAGACTCCAATACCCATTAGAATTTGGGTCAAACCACAAGAAATCTCCAAACCAAATTCAATGTTCAAACTTATTAATGGGAAGTGGTCTTGTCATCATATTAGCATGATTATTCTTGGTATTAACCTTGCTCACTACAATATCATCACAAGCAATCACATCACGCATAAAATGATACATCACATCAATGTGTTTAGTCATCTCGTGAAACGTCTCATTAGTCAAGAAAATTGTACTCTGACTATCACAGAATAATGTACACATTTGCAAGTCTTCATTGATTTCACCAATCAGCCATCTCAGCCATATAGCCTCCTTACATGCCTCCGTAATGGCCATGTATTTTGCTTTTGTTGTAAACAAAGCTACTATATTTTGCAAAGTAACTTTTCAGTTGATAGCACAGCTTCCAAGAGTACATACTCTATGAGTAATCTTCTCTTATCAAGATCCCCTATATAATCTGAATCCATATACCGGATGACTTCATCTGAATTTCTACCAAAATGCAAACAAGCATTAGAAGAGCCCCTCAAGTATCTGAAGATTCACTGCACTGCTTTTTAATGTTTCTTGCCAGGATTTGCCATGTATCTTCTAATTGCACTAACTGCATGTGCCAAATCATATCTTTTACAAACCACAGTATACATAAGCGAACCAACTGCACTGGAATAAGGAACTCGAGACATGTAATCAACGTCTTCATCTGACTGAGGACACATTTAGATGATAATTTAAAATAAGCAGTCAATGGAGTACTAACAGCCTTCACATTCACCATGTTGTATATTTCAAGAACATTTTCAATGTACCCGTTCCGACTCAAATATAATCTACCATCCTTTCTATCCTCTGGATTTTCATACTAAGAATCTTCTTTGTTGTGCCCAAATCCTTCATATTAAATTCATTGCTGAGTTGAAACTTTACTTTTCTGACATCTGCTTTATCTTTGGCTGCTATGAGTATATCATCAACGCATAATAACAAATATGTAGTCAATCTACTATCTTCATTTTTTAAGTACACAAAACTATCATAATTACATCTAAAGAAATCATGAGTAATCATGAATGAATTAAACCTCTTATTCCACTCCATCGGTGACTCTTTAGTACATACCTTCTTCAACAAGCACACACGGTCTTCTTTCCTAGAGACTGTGAACTCCTCTGGTTATTGTAGACGTTCTCCTCAAGTTCTTCATATAAGCATGTTGTCTTGACATCCATCTGCTCAACCTCCAGGTCATTCTTAACCACTACTCCAAGTAAAGTCTGGATATAACTATGATTTACAACTAATGAGAACACATCTGTAAAGTCAACACTCAGAATTTGATTGTAGCCCTTTACCACCGATCGAGCCTTATAGCATCTTCAATCCCTGATGTGCCTTCCTTTCTTTTGGACAATCATTTCAGCGAACATCGTTTTTACCTCTAGGTAATCTCACCAAGTTCCAAGTGTTATTTTTGCTTAATGACTCCATCTCATCATGTATAACAATCATTCATCTACTAGAATCACTGCAACTAACTGCATCTAAATATATAGCAAGCTGCTCAGTGGAATCAATGTCTCCAATCACACTCAATGAACAAGCTACCAAATCTACTTCTCCATAGTTCTGTGGAGGTATAATCTTCTGCAAGATCTATCCTTAGCTATAGAATACTATGGTATTGGTGGTGTAGGCAATGTAGGCAAGATATTACTGCCTGTCATCCTGAACTAAACTAATCTATAGTAGACTGTTTTGCAACATCTGGTTGTTCCTCTGAACTAATTTCCAACTCCACCTGAGTTGAATGATTTTGCTCCTCAATTTTATCAGAATTCTCAAGAGGTAAACCACGAACCATAACAAGTTCATCAAATACTACATCCTTACTGACAACCATCTTTCTTATCTCATGACACCACAATTTATACTCCTTCACACCTTATTTATACCCAACAAAGATGCAATTTCTAAACATATGCTCCAACTTCCCATTATCCACATGAGCATAAGTAGAACACCTAAAAATCTTCAAACCGGAATAACAAGAAGGTTTACTAGATCATACCTCTTCTGGTGTCTTTTTATCCATGGCTATTGAGGGTAAGTGATTAATCAGAAAACAAGATGTAGTAGCAAGTTCAACCCAAAAAGTCTTAGGCAACCCAGAATTTGAAAGCATACGATGAACTTTTTCCATCAAAATTCTATTCATCTATTTTGCCACACCATTCTATTGAGAAGTTTCAGGCACTGTCAAGTGTTTTAAAATGCCTTCAGCCTTGTAGAAACTATTGAATTCAGGCACTGTCAAGTCCCCTTCTGCTCAGCTCTGTTATGTTATTCTCACTTATATGCCTAAGTCGCATATGCCAAAGTTTTGTAATTTCATCATCTGTCAAAGAAGAAGTAGAAACTGCTGCATCCCTTATTACTGTGGAACCATGCAAAATGTACAAATGTGTAGAGCTTTTATGCCCTTTCATGATAACAAGAGCACGCCGGCTCACCTTCAAAACTCCACCTTCAACATTGTATCTATAACCCTTTAAGTTAAGTGCACTCAAAAATTTGAGATTCCGTTTCAGTTTTGGAACATGCCTTATATTTGTAAGTGTTCTGATAGCCCCATCGAACAATCTGATTCTAACTGTACCAACTTCAACAATTTTGCAAGGCGCATTGTTTCTCATAATAACCGCATCTCTCGAAATTCCTTCATATGTTGAAAAATAGTCCATATTGGGACACATGAAAAGTAAAAGTTGAGTCAAGAACCTATTCCTTATATGGTTTGGAATCCATGTCAGAAATAACAAGAAGCTCTCATTCACTTTGCACATCTTCCACAACATCAGTCTCCGATGTATTAGCAAGTTGCTTTCCTTTCTCACTAGCACTAGCAGCTTTATTTTTGTTCTTCAAGGCATAGCAATAAGCTCCAATATGACCCTTCTTTTTACAATAGTGACAAGTCTTCTCAATATGTCCAAATTTTGATCCGTCCCTCATATTTCTACAAAGATTTCTATCTTAATTTCTCCCACACACAACCAGGGCTTCAACATGATTCCCAAATCCTCCAACAAAATGCCTCATCTTCTCTTTAGATAGTAAGCATCATAGACATCTACGTTGACAGTATCTCGACTATAGAGAATAGTATCTCTTAAAGTTACATATGATGGCAGCAAAAAACACAACATTAACGTCAAGTCTTCCTCATCATACTTAACTTCTAGTCTCCAAACCAGCCATGATTTCTTTGAATATAGTTAAGTGATCATCCAATGACGCACCAGCAAACATTCGGTGATAATATAAACGCCGTTTCAAGTGTAACTTGCTGGTCAAACTCTTTGTTATGCAAAGTTTATCCAACTTCAACCACAACATAGCGACACTTCTCTCATTTAAAACATCCTGAAGAATTTGATTTGAAAGATGTAGATGAATTTGAGATTGGACTTTTCGATCCCTACGCTGTTTTTCATCCTGCGTCCACATAGCAGACATCTTATTAAAGCCAAGTAAGACTTCCTCCAAATCCATCTGCGTTAAAACCGCTCTCATTTTTACTTGTCATAAGGTAAATCTCGTATTTCTATCTAACAATGGGATATCACACTTCATGTCGCTATGCGAAATAATCAACCTCGCTCTGACACCACTTGTTATGGAACAAACAAGATACCAAAATTGTTTTAAACCAATTCTTATGAATTTGGATCACAAGATAATGACAATAATGAAATAAGAAAATAAACACTAAGATTTATGTGAAAACTCAATACGGGAAAAAAACCATGGATAGATGTGAAGAAATCTACTTTAATCAAGAGTAATTATGTTTACAAGATCTCAATGCACTCAATTGAAATCTAAAACACTCAAGATGTTGTGTGAATCTTTTTCTGATGTGTTAATTTCTATACAAGTCGTGTCGTATATATAAACCATAGAGAACTAATTGTAGAAAAATAGGAGTCCAAAACCGTGTCAAAAATGAAAACGGGCCTGAGCCAAATAAGCCTATCGCTCGGGTGAAATGGGCGATAGGCAAGCAATACGGCAGCGCCATGCAAGAGATCAAGTCTGGGGTTATTTTCTATTGGGCTGACTAGAGCATCCAGCTAGCGCCAAGCTAGCGAAAATGCGGCGACTTTTTCCTCGATCCATAATTTTGATCTCTTCAAAACTACTTCAATCTAGACTCCACTACCCACTAAAATTTTGGTCAAACCACAACATTATTCTCAATAAACTTGGAGTCGACAACCATAATAATCTCATAGGCACTCATAAAATTCCTAGTACCTTTCAGGATGAAGTCCTAAGTTTATTCACTCGACAATATACAACAACATATCGAAGAAATGATTAAACATGTACACTATTTCAAAGTACGGGCAAAAAAAAAAAAAAAAAATTACAATGGTGTGTGTTCACAACCACATGTGCTCAAATTTCTAGTAGACATAATTGTATGAGGAGATTAGTTAAAAATATTACATTTCACTGTGCCAATACGCAACATTCAAAGAAAAATACCGTGTTGAATCCAACTAAGAGTTCCTAACTACACTTATCCTGCATTATAGAAAAGTTTTTGAGTAATGCATGAAGGCCATGCTGCAAATGAAAGCTACTAAACGACAAAAAACACATTTCACTTGTAAAATGTTAAGGAAAAGGGATTTGTGTCGATCGCCACCTTGACTTGGAACATCATGTCTCATTCTATGCTCCTCCCTCACTAACACTCAATCCATGACCTCAGGTTCAACCTCATCTGCATCCAAGTTTACAACTAATGATGCTTTCTTTGACCTCAACCAGTCTGCAACTTTGTGCTTTTGATTCTCTTACACCTCTTAACCTTAAGATTTACCAAATTCAGACACCCAAAAGCAAATGCCTCAAGTCCTAAATCTGTAAATCGACACCCATTTATCCAGAGCTTCTTCAAAGCCATATATTTGGTTGCAATACATGATATCGCAGGATCTCCAATTGTTTCACACTTGCAAAGTGCTAACATTTCCAACTGTAAGTATTATGCCATATGTCCAATCAATTTTGGATATAAACACTTTTAATATATAATTGACGTATATTTATGGCAAGATTTATTATTTAAGTTAATGTTCTAATAAATTAAATAATAGAATCTGTAGATTCAAGAATTGGTAATTTGTTAATCACAATGTGTTACGATTGTGAGATACAAATGTCATATGATTGAATCTTAAATCATATGTGATCGTAAGTAATGACAAGATGCAGATATCGTTATTACGAATAGACCATCACGTGTGACATTTCTTACTTGTGAAGTAAGTAGCTGATCTCAAAAGTTAAAGTGTGGTGACACTTAAATGAACACGTATATTTTTTGTTATTGAACAAAACATTGGAGACCTGCTAGAGAGATTTCACATGGATAACTATCTGAATGTCAGTGGTTAACCTCTAACATTTGATAGTGGAATTGGTCATTTGACTTGAGATCATCATAGTGCCTTATACAAGGTCATCATAATACCTTATATGAGGACAGTCAATAGTTCGTTATACAAAGATCGTCAATTTAATTCAATATATATTTATATCTTACTGGCAATAAATCTAAAACAACTAAATATATCTACTATAAATTTAAATACCAAGTCTAATAAACTAAATATAAGGCCCAAAAAACCTATAAACTAAATATTTATTTGAAAGCATATAGTTCCATAATACAATTACTGAGATGTCAATAAGGCAACACCTTAAATGATAAACTTTATGCCTACTAGATCAAAATTCAAGACTTTAATAGGCTAACTGAATAGATATCATCCTTATTAATTCAAAACATTTAAAGAAATATTTTAACAAAATATCTAAGCATACAATAAAACACAACTAATAAATTGATGCAAATATAGTTGTCACTGAAGTCATTGTTGGTTTCTTTTAACTTATTAAACAACTCATCCACATATCAAATTGCACATAAACACTTTTTAGTTTCTATTGACATATTTTATCATGCCTAATTCAGTCACAAAATAAGAGTACGTCCACACAAATAGAATAGAATCATGTACATAGTAGATAAACCATTTCCATCAAAATGAATAAACTTATTTCACAATCATCCAATAGTTGAGAAAAATGCGAAACTCATATAATTTCAAATTTCTTACCTCAGTTTGCTCAAAAGAATTATTGATTTGAATCTTTATTCGTAGCAAATATTATCACTAAAGAGTGAAGACCCGGGATTTCTTTGTCTCTGATTTGGTGTGGTATGGTGCTGGTGGCTCAAAGCTGTGTCGGTTTATCTGAATTCTGAAGAGAAAAAGAGTTTTTGATATATTAGGTTTGTCTTGAGATTATTATATATAAATTAAGATTATTGGGTAATAATAATATATATGTAATAGAAAATTAGAAATTGATAAAAATACCCATACATAACAAAACTATTGAATTTTACATATTTGAATTTTTCATTTTTTCATTTTTTTATTTTTATATATTTTTTCGTCGATCTGATTTGGTTTTAAACCGCAATTAAAATTCTCAATTAAACCAAACTTTTTTTGACCAGTTTGGTTTGGTTCAAAATCATTTCGTTAACGGGTCTACGTGACACCAAACCGACGATTTCTAAAATACGGTTTCGATTCGATTTTTCAATTTAGCGATTTTTGCTTACAGTCCTAATCGGGAGTCTTCACTAAGTGAAAGACCTCCAAATCCGAGCATTTGGATATGGCCATTAGCCCAACATCACTTGCTTGCAGCCTCTCCAAATGAATCTCCATCAAACAATTCTTCCTCCTTGAAATGGTTTCCAATAACCTATCCCAATCCCCAAAACACCTAAGTATCTTCAAAGTTTTCAAATTATTGGATCCAATAATCAATGGACCAAAACACTGCCCATTATAAAGCACCTAAACTACGATCGATTTAAGCAAAAAAGCCACGGTTCCCAGGCCAATTGACTTGGCAGCAAAACTATCCTTAATTCTCCTCAGGCACCTATAAGAGATTTCTTCCAGGAAAGAACAATTGTTTAAAAGGGCATTTATGCCCTCAATTCCAAAAATGCATGATCCACAAGAAAATTTCCGAAGGGACTTACAATTGTTTGCCAAATTATGCATTCCTTGTTCCAATATTTCACTGCAACCACGGATCTAAATTTAGTTCAAGCTCCGGAACCAGAGGGAGATTTAGGTCAATGCCTAGTCGTTTATGCTAACATACTTACGAACACAACGGATGGTGAGCTTCGTGATGGATTCAAACTGAGAAAATATACTACGAAAGTGGGCATTGACTTCCACAGCGGCATTCAGTGCCAGGCGATGGCGGCTCTAACCCTACACGGCCAACCACCGCGGGAAAACAAGAGAGCACCATTTGCGGTCACCATTGGTTAATGATTGGAATATCAAGGCCAAGCATTTGGCGTTACATGTTAAATTCACCAATAATCACCCAACTTTATACTTATTGTTACCATAACCACCCAATTTGATTTTGTTTCATCTTGGCTATCTAACTTTATATTTAGTGTCACCGTAGCCACATAATTTAATTTTATTTCACTATAGCCACTCAATTTCATATAACATTTCACCATTGGTGGATTTAACCCGATATTACAAGGTAAAAATGTCTCTAGGCTGTTAAGGATAATAATACTTTATTTTGTAAAATTTAATTTTTGTTGTAAATTAATTAATTAATTACTTTTGTCATAGAAAAAAAAATGAATAGGATAGAGTTGAACTATGACATCGTATGGTTAACACTTTTTCTCCCTATAAATTTGCAAAATTTTCCTCTAACTCACTAATAACATTATTCTTTAGGTAGCTAATTCTAACAAACTTATTTTGATATGTATTGTATAGTAGGCTCGCCAAAGGCATTAATAGTGGATAAGTTCTTTTTGTAAGTAAGTTGGAAAAATAAGTGATTTTGGACTGAAAACTGTTATATATTTATACAATAAATATAATATGTGAAAGAAATAATTAATTAAGATAAAGTGCCCAACTGGTATAAAATGTGGAATTTGTGTGGGAGGTCAGGGCTTTATTGATTCTAATAAAATAATTATTATTTTTAATTATTTTCGGAATTGTTTAATGGGTCAACTAGCCAGTAAAATATGACTGTTTTAACTGTCCAGTATTTACAACCCATTACCATTGGCCATTAAAACTGTAATTTAATACTGGATCATGGGGTATGCAGTTACCTCTATTTTCTGGCTATATAAACTCACTTCTGGACTTGAGAAAATTACTACAACAAAAACGAAATTGTCTATTCATATATACAGTAAAATATTATACTCAAATTAGTTTTTCATATTTCTGGAGTACACTTGAGAGTTCTGAAAACCTTTTGTGATTGCTGCTCAATTGGTTTATTTGATCGTTGTATCCTGGAAGTGATTGTCCACGGAGGTCGCAGCAGTTATCGACGGGCAATTTCGCTTTAGGACATCGTGCTGTCACGAGACTCGATCTATTGATATCTATTGATAAGTTTTTCTGCACTTTACCATTATTCTATCCAACAAAAACAACCCCATTAAATTACCGTCTCATGCTTAACGAGTCCCCCATTTTCTTTTCTTTTACCTTTAATTATTGGATAATTATATTTACAACAAAATTTTTATTTCTTTTGACACATTTATCTTCAAACTTTTCATTAGTCAACTTATTTTTTTAAAAATAAATAAACTAAAAATTGCGAAAGAAACATTTTTTCCTCATTTCAAAGCATGAAAATAAAATATTTTGATGGAAATCATTTTCAAGGACGAGACGTGCTAATTAATGAAATATTGAAGATATAATTCGAACGATAAATAATTTAAGGAAATAATTGGTACAATGAGCAAAGATTGAGAGTTTAACTGCAATTAAAATGTGATGTATCAAATAAAAATTATGGTGACGATATAACCACACTTAACTATTTCATGTTAAACTTATTTATGCTTTCCAATTTTACCCTTAAACAATAGCCTCAAGTATATTATCAATTCCGCCGAAGATGGTAAAACTTGAGGAGTCAAAAGTGGAATTATAAGGTCGTGCACAAATATGTAAGAGACCCTGAAGATTGAGGACTAAATGTACAATATTTTCATATAAATATGAGGAAGTTCCAAGGAAGACACGTACTTTGAAAAATCATAAAATTATTATTTAAATATATAAATAGTATAATTTTTTAATTAGTAAAATACTACTAGTTACGTCATTATAGTTTTAAGTACCTTTAAATAAGAATTCTAGTCATTAAAAACTGTACATCTTGATCTACTAATTTATTGTGTAGACTTATATTGAAATAATTAAGAAGTCAAGGACCATCTTTGATATAATTCGTCTCGTGGCATTTTAGGCTAATTAATGACTTCAACAAACTTGACAGCCTAACCCACTTTACAAAATGGGTCATTTTTCCACAAATTCAGATTTACACCTCTACATGAAATATTTGAACATCTTAAAATTTTTATTAGTATTTCAAGATCAATTGCTTTTTGATCTTTAGGATTGGGCTCTGAATTGTCTATTGAGAAGGAAGGAATATTGGGCGAGGTTACGAATCTTTCAAAATATTTATCTTCATATACTAGGGGTCTGCTCGGTACGACTTAAAATCCAATTAAAATTGAAAATATAGTCGTTATTGGTTCTCACTCGTCTAATAACAGTCAACAATAACGACTAATTTTTCAATTTTACTCGGATTTTAATTTCTACCGAACAGGAAGTGTGTTTTGAAATAATAGTTTTTTTGGAGAAAGTATGGTTAAAAAATAAGAAATGATTTTGAATTTACGTTTAAAAAATAAGAAATGATTTTGGAGAAAGTATGGTTAAAAAATCACTAATGAATTTTTTGAGTTTTTATTTTTTCTTCCTACAATCCTGTAATTAATAGATTAGAGACATTTTCCTGCTGCGCCCCACGTCAAACGGTTGTGGGACCCTTGAAATCTGTGGTTAAAATTCATCAGTGATTTTGACTTAAATTAAACGGGGAATTCATTTCGCCAACTATCTTTTTGTCCATTATTATAAATCAGTGCAAGAAGCTTCAAATCGAGTGATGAGCGAATTAAATTCTTAATTAAAACAATAATTATTATTAGTTGTAACAATAATAATTATATAGTACAAAAGTGAGCTAGGCTGGCCTATGGACAATAATTATTTGGTTACTAATCATCGTAAGAGGAGTGATTGCAAGAAAACTAGTTTTCGTGATACAATTATTTGCACCAACAAAAGGGGTCTTGAGATTATGTAGAAGAATCGGCATATGATTTTATGATTAGGGATGAAAAGTCATTCGAAGTTAGAGTTAATTGATTATTCAAGTAAGTATGTTTAGGCGTAATAGCCAAACATATAAAGTCGATGAAACAATAGCGGACAAACTTCAGGATTAATTGGGAAATATTTCGAACACTTTACGAGTTGTATAACTATAATTTTACATCATTTAAATAAACTTAAATTGATTGCTATAAGAATAAAAAAAAAAAATTTAAAATCCTATCTAATGGTCTCATATTTTTTCCTTCCGTTTTACTTGAAATTAAAAGGGAAATTGTATCTTGGTCTAGAGAGGGCAACGGGGCGGGTACCCTCACCCCACCCCGCCACGCTACTCCCCCACCCCGCCCCACCTTGTCTTAGACGGAGCGAGACGGGGCTCGGGGCAGGGCACGGGCTTGCCCCGTTTATTTTATTTTTTTTCAAAAAATTACAGTTAACTAATTTTTTTTTAGTTTGTCATTAATTATTATTTTTTTTATTCTTCATGGGGCGGGGCGGGGCGAGGCGCCGACCGATCGCGACGGATTTTTTTTCCATCACTAGGCTTGGTCCCAATTCCTTTCTTCACGTTTATCCACAACCTTATTCCTTTTTTGTGGCCCTATATGGGGTGGGACACCTATTTGCACCGTGTATTGTCTAATGTACTGTGTGAGAGATACGGACAACTAATAGTAATGACAGTATGGTTGAAGAGAGGATGAGATTATTTGGATGGGTAAATTATATTTTTATTTT
Source organism: Fraxinus excelsior (assembly GCA_019097785.1). Taxonomy (NCBI): domain Eukaryota; kingdom Viridiplantae; phylum Streptophyta; class Magnoliopsida; order Lamiales; family Oleaceae; genus Fraxinus; species Fraxinus excelsior. Next base: position 30,304,068 of record CM032630.1, read on the forward strand.
AAATATAAATATATCTTTTTTAAGTAGACAACCTTAAATTCGATGCGATGGTGCACCCTACCCTAAACCCGACTTGTCAACACGATGGGGCAAGGAGTTTCCATTCCATTCGCGTCAGGGGCCAAGGGAATTCGGAAACGTTTGTGTGGAAGTAGGCAACCTCAACGTTATCCTTTACGTATGTAACGTCGAGTTTTAGTAATTAATAGAGGAATTCATGCAACTGCATAATATCTCTCGTGATTTTTTTTTTAATGTACTATTTATTTGTTTAGGAGATGTCAAACTCGATCGATTTTTTATTAGATTAAAAAGTTATAAAAAAAATTCACATAATTATGTGGTTAAATCCACTAATAACCACTCACATTTATACTTAACATCACCTAATGCAAAAATACCATTTTATCCCTTTTAAAATTAGTGAAAATTGTGAAAAAATAAAAAGTTGGATGATTATAGTAAAAATAAAATTGAATTGGGTGGCCATAATAACACATTATGACATTGGGTGACTATGATGAAAAAAATTAAATTGGATGATCATTGATAGATTTAATCCGGTAATTATCAGATTATCAACGTGATTTTATTACAATTATTATTTTAAGTTTAACCTTAAAATCCTAAATTTCTGAATTTTGCATTTACTACTTTTTTTTTTTCCACCAAAAACTGATATTAAGACAAACCAGCCTGTATACTGCAATATTGTATACATTATTTACTGTAGTTAATCCCCACGCCGCAACCCAATATCTCCTTCTCGCTTCCCAGTTCCGCAGAAAGTGAGAGAGGAAAAAAGGGAAGAAAATATGTACTTTGCCAAAGATGCATAAACTGATAAGCAGTAATAGAGATTATGTTAGTGTCTTCTTCTCAGAAGAGCAAGATGATTTCCTATTCTCAAGAACAAGAATCACTTGTCCAGAATCCAGCTTTTGATGCCCTCTTCTGTGAGGAAGAATGTTTTAATGAAGATTTGCAAGGTGGGTTTGGGTTCAACGATTCAGAAATTGGGGATTTTGCTGAAATTTCTAAAAAGCCCTTAGCTTTTCTGTTTGAGCATGATCTGTTTTGGGAAAATGATGAGCTTGTGAGACTCTTGTCCAAGGAAAAAACACAGGCCCATTTGAGCTATGATGGAATAAAATCTGATGGGTCACTGAAAATAATAAGGAAAGAAGCTGTTAAGTGGATGGTGAAGGTGATTGCCCACTATGGATTCAATGCCAATACTGCTGTTTTAGCTGTGAATTATTATGATAGGTTTGTTACAAGCTCTTCTTTTCAGAAAGATAAGTCATGGATGAGTCAATTGGCTGCTGTAGCTTGTCTTTCTATAGCTGCCAAGGTGGAGGAAACTCAAGTGCCTCTTCTAATAGACCTTCAAGTATGTTGCTTTATTGATGTTTCTTCATTTTTCTGTTTGTACTTTTGCATTGTAAGTGTTTGCGAAAATGCGTTGTGTGGTTCTTTTTATGTTTGGAACTCCATGGTAAAGATTATTGTTATAAACATGTTCTGTAGAGCTCACTGTTAAAACTGTTAGGATTGAGTGCATAATGTTCTTATAAACCTTCAATACATGTCTTTCATGAGCAACGTGGGACTCAGAAGTTGTTATTTGAATATTTTGTTTGGTTAATGATTTAGATTTCACTTTGGTGTTATCTAGGTGGAAGAGTCGAAATATGTGTTTGAGTCAAGGACTATTCAGAAAATGGAGCTTCTGGTGTTGTCTACACTCCGGTGGAATATGAATCCTGTGACTTCAATCTCGTTCTGTGATCACATTGCAAGGAGATTTGAATTGATGACTCAAAAACACTGGGATTTTTTGACAAGGTGTGAGAGCCTGATTCTCTCTATCATAATCGGTATGTAGATCAGTTATTTTGATACTACTTTTATGAATTATATATCATTTTAAATGCATTGGTTTATATATTTGTCAATTTTGTATGCCGAACACAGATCCTAGGCTTGTACATTATCTTCCATCTGTTATAGCTGGTGCAACAATGATATACGTGATTCGAGAAATAGAACCATGTAATGCAATGGAATACCAAAATCAGCTTATGAGTGTGCTAAGAATCAGCAAGGTTAGCTTTTTACTTTTTGAGTCCATACCTGAGTCTAAAGATTTCCAGTTTGTGTTTTAGTTTCTTAAATTCTTGTATGAATTATAACAGGAAAGACTTGATGATTGCGATAAACTAATCCTTGAGGTAATGGAAGATCATGGCCACAGACCTTGCCAAAAGCGCAAACACGATGCTATTATAAGCAGTCCAAAAGGCATCGTCGATGCATATTTTTGCTCTGATAGCTCTAATGATTCATGGACAGTCGGGTCATCTATTTCATCTTCACCGGAACCTATAATTAAGAGAAGCAGAGTGTGCCTTTAGGTGTGGGTAGCAGCCTTCATGAACTCCCGTTCTTTTCATTATCTGCTATATGTGTTTTACTAATTTCAATTTTGTGACATATTATATCTCATTGTTTCTGGTCAAATCCTTGTGATAGTCGGAAATTTTTTGAACAATTGACTCTATTAACTTTGTGATTCATGACGGAGATTGAGAATGGAAAGATGGTTTTTGGAGTTATTTTTCTTTTAGTTACATTCACATGACAATTAGTATAAATGAGATATTCATGCTATCTGAAGAATATAATGTATCCTGCATGTTATATCTCAAATAATACTTATACCTATGGATTGATCACAGGTGGTTAGAGCCCTCTTTTTCCTTGAGCTTATACTAAATGAGGTTAAGCTAAACCTCATAACATTTTCTGATTTCTTGGCTTTGGGATTCGGTATAGCTTGCTTTCCTGGTCTTGGATTAAAGATCTGCTCTCTTACTTCAGTCTATACCAATAGGCTTCGGTTTGGGTTCAATCTCATAAGTTTAACTTGGGTCCACCACTCAATCTCTCATAATCCCCTAAAACCAAGGCTATGAAAACCGGTTTTTACAAGGACTAAAGTGTAAAGATTCGAGGATAGGATTGGGAACTCTTTCACTGTATTTTATCATATGTGCTTAGTGAAGAATGTTTCTTTAAGATTATGTAATGGTATACCTTCTGCTAATCGCGGTTTTCTGCATGCTGGATGGAGAGGTTGAAGATCCCCAACCCGTTTTCTCATTCTGGGCATGTTGGAAGAGGAACTCCTAATTTAAAAGGGGGGGAAAAAGGCATAAATTGTGATAAATGGAAACTAGGTTTATTGTGAAAAATAATAGACTGTACAGAGTATAAGTCTTCAATGGTGCTCAGGAGGATGTAGTCAATGAGATAACTTGATTTGGTCCATAGAAGCAAGGATCCAAAAGAAAGGGTTGATCCTGGATCAACTATGGGGACTCGTTCTATGATAGCAAATGACTGCAAACAAGAACCTTAGGACAGCCAAGAAAAGAGGTGAACCTGAGAAGAGCGGTAAGAGTAAGCTTTCAAACCTGTTAAACAGATAGATATTCTAAAAAATGAATAATTGTATACGATTGGAGTTATGTTTTGACTATAGCTGCAACTTTGGTAAACGTAGCTCACATCACTTGCTTCAAAGCCAAAGCGAAATGTTTCTGTGAGCAGTGATTGAATTGAACTTTCCAAGTGCATCCTGCAAGAATCAAACCTACAAATTTTCCGTGTTTGGCATTTTACCCATTAGGCCATTCCTGTTTCCATTGAACAGGAATGGGAAAGGAATTACGAGATTCTTGACTAAAAGAAGGTTGGAGAATGATGCTAGATTAAATCACAAAAGAACCGTTGACGTTGACACTTCGGTTGATTTTGAATATAAATCGTTAGTTTGACCGTCTACTAAAAACATTCTTGCAAAAGAGCATTATCACATCGTTTCAAAGGAAGTTTTATTATAACGTTCTTCTAATTTGAAATCAATATGGAATTTGAGCACTACCACATCGTTTCAAACGAAGTTTTACCATAACATTCCTCTAATTTGGAATTGTTGAGTAATTGATTCAATCATGAATAGTCATTGGTTCAGTTATGTTACTACTAAAATACGGAAAAATTGAAATCTTAGATCCCCCTATAGTAGTATTGTAGTAGAAGGCTTAAGTTATGACTTGATCCAGTAGAGTGGAACACCTTTCTATCCAAAAGAAATGGTTTTCGATGAAAGGATCCAAATTCCACATAAAACTTCTTCTAACCACTTATGCATTTTGTTATCATTTCCAATCAGGCGAACCTCATCTGAATCTTACCTTGTGGCATCAACTTTTAGCTCATTTATTTAACTCTCATGCTTTATCTATTTTCTTGAGGAAGAAATTGCTTAGCTGTAATTCTTCTTCATAGATTATTCACATGTTGTCTATCGACTACGCCTTTCGATATGATCTTACGTGTGACTGGCTGACTCACCCTTCGTAGACAAGCATTGCGGAGGAGATCTCATTGATTGATTTAGCGGCTATAAATTAAAAGCGTAAAAACATCTTATCGCCCTTTTGGGCTTCATTCTTTTGATGACTAAGTGCGAGTAAGCTAGCATTGACGTCCTATAATAAAATAGGACCAGAAGGCAGACTTAGTAATATATTTTCTTTTGCCTTTCCGAATGTCGAGTTGTACTAATGATATTCCCTTGAATCAGATTGCTTGAGCCGTAGCGAGAAAGATGGTTCGATAGATATCATAACATTTACGAGGATTGTTACAAAACAAGCCAATACCAGAATTGCTCTGATACCACTTGTTACAAAACAAGTCAATACCAGAATTGCTCTGATACCACTTGTTAGGATTGATACCACTTGTTGTGACACCAATCAATGGATTGAGATGTTGAAGTTATATGGTAAAATAATAAAGTATGTGATCAAGAACAAAAGAATAAAAGAAGACAAGAATATGGCAGAGGAATTAGGAGATTTTATTGCATTAAGAATAATGGAGAAGAGAGAAAAATATTACAATGATCATAAAAGCTAGTAATCATAAATCTCACACTATCAAATTGTATAAAAAAAAAAAAAAACCTAATATTTATAGGAAAACATGTAGGGGACGTCCAAAACATCTTGGTAGAGTTTTTGATGAAGTAGGATGCCAAAAAACTGAGTCCAAAACGAAGTAGGAGAAGAAAAATGCGAAAAACATTCGGGCCGAAAACTTGATGCGGGCACAAGCCCGACGCCTAAGCGCTCGGGGTTCTGCCCAAAATTACATTGTAGTGCCTTTGCGCCCGTCCCTCGGGTTAATGATTCAAAAAGTGTTTTTTGTCATCCAAAAGTCATCCTTCAAGTCAAACTCCTAATTATCATTGAAATTTGATCTTTATATGACTCCAATAGCATTTCAAACTTGAATTCTTCTTGACGTGCACTTCAATTAGAATTCTTCAATACTTCAAATACATCAACAAAAGAATTCAGGTCGCACCCAAATTCTAACAAGGATGGTTATAAAGATCTCAATATCGTATTAGTGTAATTTGAGGATAGGGTTGGACACTCTTTCACCATATTTTATTATGCCTATGTTTGGCCCCCATTTTTTCAAAAACTCATTTTTTCAAAACTCATTTTCAATTATACATTCTCTTATAAAATAATTTTAGACTCAAACCCAAAAATTTTCTTTATTTTTTAGCGACACATTCTCCAACGAAATGCTATTCCAAAATATATTTTGGCACAAAAATGAGGCTCAAACAAGGGCTATACAAGGTTAGTGAAAAGAATGTTTCTTTAGGGTTACTAAGCATGGCACGTAATGGTTTATCTTCTGCCAATCGTGGTTTTCTGCATGCTGGATGGAGAGGTTGAAGGTCTCCGACCCTTTCGCTCATTCCTAGCATGTTGGAAGAGGAACTCCTAATTAAAAATGAGAAAAAAGCATAAAAAGTGACAAATTAAAACTATTTTTATTATGAAAAATCATAGAGAGTAACGGAGTATCTAAAGTCTTCAATTTACAAAGGAGGAATGGATATATTAAGGAGTTCGTGAATGCAAGACAGTTTGGAAATGGACTATGTGCTTGTTATCTTGTTTATTGGATTCAAGTGTAGAGATATATCTTAACAAATTGAATCACCTCACCTAAAAGTTTAAGTTATTAGCTCGCAAAAGAGAATTATTTATTTAAACCATCTTTTTCACGCCTATCACGTGCAGGCCGGATACATGCACAAGCTGACGGTGAGATAAGAATTCGAGACTTTTATCTATTTTAGTATCCTGTTAAACCACCGCATCAAAAAAGCTTAAGTTTTCAGAGGGTGGACATATATATTCATTTAGGGTATATGTTTGAGGCACATTATTTTGTAAGAATGTATCCTAAAATAGTAGATTGATGGAGAATGTGTGGTTGAAAAATAAGGAAAAATTATTAATATGATAAATAATATTATTTTATTAAAAAATGTGTGGTTGAAAATAAATAAATAAATGAAAATGAAAATTTTGACGTGACTCAACAGGGGCTTAAACTATCTTCAACATTGATGGCAGGAAAAATTGTCTGCCGGTGGCATTTAGCATGAACAGTTGTCCTGTCATGCATTGGCATAATTTATTGGTGACAGTGCTTATAATTTTTCTTGATGCTCAATATAGGAACTAGGAACTGCCCATTATTACATGATTGATGCTAACAACTGGATTGCAAGACTGCAGCATTTATGTCTTTTACAGCTCATAAGTGAATAGTTTGCTACTTAGACAACAAATTGAGAAATTTTAGGACAATAATACCATTTGAATGTAGCATTCAGAGAGGCTGGAAAAATCAAATAAAACTGACCAAGAAAAATAATAATCAACTTAAAATAAGTATAAATTAAATTATTAAATAATAAAATGACATAATAGGAATTTAAATTTGTTGTAATATAAAATGAAGTACAAAATAAAAAATAAGAAAAACTTAATATGTTATATCAAAGGGTTAATTTCACAAACGGTCACCGAACTTATCTAAAAATTACAAAACGGTGAGTGAAATTTAAAACTTACAGAAACGGTCACTGAAAGACCGTTATGATTTTAATTCAAACTTAAATGACCAAAATACGTGGACATAGAAGTTTGACCACCTTAAGTGCAAATTTCTTTTAAACAAGAATACAATATATTTTTATGTGAACTAAAATAAATAAAAGTGCATTAAAAGTTAGGAAATCTATGTATGATCACACAAAAATATAGAAAAATATTTATATCTCATATCTAAAATTATGGTCTTGTACGTAAATAGGCGGAACGAGAATTAAAATATCACTTTTATAATTTTCATCTAATTTACTCTAAATGTGCCACTTAATAGCAAGAAATTCGTACTTGAGGTGGTCAAACTTCTATGTCCACGTGTTTTGGTCCTTTAAGTTTGAATTAAAATCATAACGGTCCTTCAGTGACCGTTTGTGAAACAAATTAAAATTTCAATGATCGTTTGTGGAAGCGCATGAAATTCAGTGATCGTTTCTACAAATTTTAAACTTTAGTAATCGTTTTGTAATTTTTAGATAAGTTCAGTGACCGTTTGTGAAATTAACCCTACATCAAATGAACAGTGACACTGTTCATTATATCAATTTGATGTCAAAATACGAAATTGGGTTAGAGAGGATTTTCACACAAATTTGACATTTTTACGTCAAATAAGGGTTGAAGATGCCCTAGGTAGCATGTATTTAAACGAAGTCATGAAAATAGTTACTTGTACAAAATTATTATTATGAGGAATGTTATATACAATTATGATCTCCCGTCCTCAGTGGATAGGATAAAAAAATTTCATTGCGGACACGGCATGAGAACCTTAGTATGCTAATTGAGGATGAGATCAATTTTAATGTTATATATGCTAGAATTATCTTTAGAAAGTTGCTTAGTCTTAATTTATTAATCAAATCTATTTCCTAATCAATACACACATCGAATCATGTATAAACCCAAGCATCTGTCCTCATTTATTTTTCTCCTGAGCGTCAAAGGAAAAAATGAATAATGACTTCAAGTTCAACTAAGAATATGGGGTTCGCACTACATGTCCATTAAGAGCAATCCTATGGCTCATCGATCAACACAGTCAAATTTGAACGAATAATCTGTAGTAAGAGTTGAGGTGAAGCCCCTTGATCTTGTGATTTAGCCCTTGTTTGGTAAAAATATTTCTTAAGAAAAGATTTTATAAAATGTATTTTTTTTAAAAAAAAAATTGTGGGATTAAAGTATGGCAAAATTATGAGATGACGTGCAAAATTATTTAATAAAAATATGTATAGTTAAAAATACGTTTAATAAAAAGTGAGTTTAAAAAATAGGAATTAAGCGGAGGCTTTGATTTAGATAAAAATCAGATTTTAACAAATTTTAATAAAAGTTAATAAAATGTATAGTTTAAAAGTTGTAGTACCATCAAAGGTATAGTTAAAATTAATTGCTGACTTTAATTTTATTTTTAATCGACTTTTTAGCTAAAACAAATAGAAACTTCGTGTAAATAATATCACATAAAAGATCAAACACCAAGAAGTTAAAAGTTTTACAAATCTAGGAGAAAAGTTAATCATTTAAGAAATGTCTTGCAAATTACATTGTCTAATCCTATCCATGAGAAGTCCCAAGTTTAAGGAATGAACTCAGCATGGTAATACAATACGCTGCTAACATTGTAAGACAGATTATTATTATTAAGACATTGGTCAGACAACAACAGATATAGCATTCAAAATTTAGTGGTTTGTACTATTAGGCCATTGTAACTGGAACAACAACAAAATAAAAGACTTGTGGATGGAGACAATGAGGGAGAGTTGTCTAGAATCACGCGAACTTGGAGTCAATCCTTGACATTGAGATGATCAATAAGTCACGAGAGGAGATCCACTACAATGAACATCTGAAGCATCAGAAGTCCTTTGTCTTGGTGTCAATGTGTTGCTAGCAGCAGCTTCAACCTCACTATTGATAATACTTTTCCTCTTCTGATTATCCCCCTTTGGCTCGTCTTCTGTCTCCTCTAGTATGGAACCTAGCGGTTCCAACTGCTGCTGATTCTCCATTATCATGGCTTGAGCTTCAGCTACCACAGATGAATCATCATCTGCAGCGTATAAAATCTTTTGTATTGCTCCAACCACCTGGGATACAAAAAATAACAATAAGCACTCACAGGGAAAGTTATATTTATCACTTTGTCTTGCTCCAAGTTGCTAAAAGTAAGATAAGTTGAAGGATTTACTTGAAGGTTTTCAATCTCGGGACACTGGCACAAGATTTCAATATCCCTCAGCTTTGCAAAGTAAAAGTCCCTCTCCTTCTCGAGACTGTCCACCGATAGCTTTAACTCGGTAATCTGTGACACAAACATAAACATAAATATGCCTCTCGATATTCTTAACTCATGAGCATCAGCCATCAGCATACTATAGAACCTGTTGCTCATATGCAGTGCGATCTGCTTCTGGATAGACAGGAGGCCCTCCACCAGAAGGTCTAGCAGCCTTAACAGATTGGTTTGCTAAGTTCACATTAGTTGTATCATTCCTTCGTCCATTATGAGGGGCATTTTTCGGGTAAGATGCTGCATTTTTAGTTGGAGGTTGCACTGTTGCAGATTTCTTGCTAGCTTCTTTACCACCCTTGCAGGCCTCTCTCCTTTCCAAAGGATTGTAACTGATATAGACGTAGAATGGCAGACAGACATAAAAAGCATTATCACATTATAATTAATATCACATATATGTCCTACATCTTACTCCAAAAACAATGTCTGTTTCTCTGCTCATAAACAACACATTAGACTGAAGAAAATGAAAATACCATAAACCAACGGAATAAAGATTGAATTGCTTTCTGGTACCTATGGCATAGAGAAGCTTAGCTAAGACAAAGTTTCAGGATTCTAAGTCCATCTTCAACGTTGTACCAAAATTTGCACCAAACTAAAATTCATCTCCAATCATTACACCAAATGAATAGTGTTTAATCATTTTCTTCTCTTTTTTTTTCTTAGTAATTTATTTATTCGAAATATTATTTATTTATTTATTTTAGAATATAAATTACTAAATAAATAATTACGTTAAATTAAGGAAAATATTAAATTCATTAATAAATATAGTATTAAAACATAGAACAATTAATAGAATCATTTCAAAAATGAAAAATATTAAATCATGTCATTAAAAAATAGTGCACTGAATTTCGAATTTGAATAGTATGATATTATGAAATCAAAATATCATTGCAATTTAATTCTCGGAATTCGTAATTATTATTTTTAATTAATTCAATAATTATTATTTTTGACATTTAAATTTTATTTTAAATGTATAGAGGGTGTTTGGTAGAGATTAAAATCGGATTAAAATTGAAAAACTAGTCATTATTGTTAACTTTTATTAGATGAGTAAAACCTATTAATAATTATATTTTCAATTTTAATTGAATTTTGAGTTATACCGAACACGCTAATAACAATAACAATAATAATAATAATAACAATAACAATAACAACAACAACAATTGTATTAAAAATTATATAAAACAAATGACACAAATATCCTTCAACAATTCTTTTGGCAAATGAAAAAATGGGGCAAATTTGCAAAATTTGGTGCCACATTGGAGCACTTTTGCACCAAATTTTGGTGTTGCCATTGGAGATGTCCTAATTATTTTTTTTAATAACCGTAGATGTCCGGACCAATTTGGGCGCACCTTGACTAATCTCACGAGACCCTGAAGTTTACAGCTAGATACTCACCTCAGTGGTCCTAAGGGGATTCAAACTGGTGATTGAGGAGCAAACACAAGGCCTAACCAATTGAGCAACCGCTCAGGGTTGGAGATGTCCTAATTATCATGCTTCATCAAATCAAGTTCACACTTCAGAAGTATACAAGCCATGTGATCATTAATCAACATAAAACATCTAAGCACCGAAATACGTTTCTTATGTGATGAGATTGTATTATTTAATGATAACGAAATTATATACTAAATGACACAACGAATTTAGAAAAATAACAACAGAGACACATTTTACATAGCATGTGAGGAAAAGGAATTTAAATAGCATGTGAGGAAAAGGAATGAAGTCACATTTTACATGAGAATTAATTGATAAACATTCTTAAGAAAACTTCAAACATTTGTACCCATTACAGTTCCACAAGCGGAAAAATCAACAATGAAATGGAAATGGACATGACAATGAAACAATAACATTCTTGTATCCCATACTTCTACATGGAAAAAAAAAAGACCCGTTTAATTACATCAAAAGAAATGCTATCCCAATTAAGTCATAGATATTTCCAAACCATTAATTACTCATAGCTTCATTCATAACTAAGTAATTCCTAAAATTTCAACAAAATAAGCAAAGAGAAAAGAAAATTATAGAATGTTTTAGGCAGAAGAAATTACCTTCTTGCCAGCCCTCCATTGACAGAATCGCAGTAACGCTTCATCCATTGCATAAATTCCAAATTATCCAGCGGTCTTCCTTTGATTAATTTGTTCACCTCAATATGCTAAAACATACAAATACAATAACATAAAATCATTCATCCACCAAAAGAGTCGGGATAAAACATAAGAAGGAAAGGAGCAGAAGGCACATAGATTTCAGTTAAGTAAAACCCATTTCAAAATAAGCAATTTGATAAATTTTTAGATTTCCTTGAGGAGTAAAATGGAAGCCAAGGAAAAATAGTAAGAACACCTTAGTGATCTTGAGTTTGTTGAACACGTCTTGAAGGACCTTGTAATTCTGGATCATCTCGTACTCGTTCTTGGCATCAAAATTGACTTTGTGCATCGGCACCATCCCTGGGTGAACCGCATCCATCAGCTGGCACTGAACCGCGCCCGTGCAAGCCTGTAATTTTTCCCAGTATTATAATAATAATTGTAAGAATGGAAAGAATATAATTGTCTGGAATGATTTCTATTGAATTAGGATACATAGCTTTATACAGGAAATTTCCCACTATCACGCTAATCTATTCTAGGAAATTAAAATACAGAAGGAAACTAAATAAAAAACAATTAATTCAATGAATGGCCGGTTACATGTCAATGAAGGATCCGGATATTCTGTCATTCTCAACACTCCCCCTCAAGTTGGAAAGTGAATATCAAGAACTCCCAACTTGCGTATCATAGTGGAGAAAGCTTCCTTTCCCAATGGCTTGGTGAACACATCCGCAAGCTGATTTGTTGAAGCAACATATTTGGTTACAATAGAGCCATCTTGTATTTTATCACGAATAAAATGGCAATCCATCTCTATATGTCTGGTTCTTTCATGGAAAACGGGATTGGCTGCTATATGTAAGGCGGCTGTGTTATCACAATATAACAATACTGGCTTTGGATGTAATATTCTCAAATCTGTCAATAATGAGCGTAGCCAGGATAATTCACAGCATGTACCTGTCATGGCTCTGTATTCGGCTTCTGCTGAAGAGAGAGATACAGTTTTCTGCCTTTTAGTCCGCCAAGAAATAAGGGAAGATCCCAGAAAAACGCAATAACCTGTAGTAGATCTACGAGATATTGGACAACCAGCCCAGTCTGAATCAGAAAATGCTCTCAAAGATAAATCATTCTGAGAAGGGAAAAACAAACCTTGTCCTGGACTGCCTTTCAAATAACGCAACACACGCAAGGCAGCTTCCATGTGTGGTTTACGTGGTGCATGCATGAATCTACTTAGCACATGGACCGAATAGGTGGTATCCGGTCGGGTAATAGTCAAATAAATTAGGCGTCCAACGAGTCGCCTATATTGAGATGGATCTTTAAGCAATTCACCTGAATCCGAGAGTTTTGTGTTTTGTTCCATGGGAAAGTCCACGGGTTTAGAACCCAAGAGTCCACCATCTTTTAGAATTTCCAAAGTATATTTTCGTTGCGATATGGAAATACCTTTCTTTGATCGAGAAACTTCAATGCCAAGAAAATACTTCAAATTACCCAAATCTTTAATCCGAAAACGACTATGCAAAAATTGTTTGAGAGCTAATATGGCATTGTCATCGTTACCCGTAATGAGAATGTCATCAACATATATCAACAAAGTTGTAAATGATTTGCCTTTCTGACATGTGAATAATGAGTAATCTGCTTTGGATTGAACAAATCCAGCAGCTTGGATAGCTGTAGAGAATTTGGCAAACCATTGTCTAGAAGCTTGCTTTAAACCATATAACGACTTGTGAAGGCGATACACTAGATTCTCCCCCTGTCGCCGAAGACCAGGAGGTGGAGACATATAAATTTCTTCTTGGAGATCACCATGGAGAAATGCATTATGGACATCAAGTTGGTGAAGAGACCAATTTTGGGCAGCTGCTAAAGCCAATAAGCAACGAACAGTAATCATTTTAGCAGTGGGAGAAAAAGTGTCATGGTAATCTATACCTTCAAGCTGGGTGTAACCTTTCGCAACCAAACGAGCTTTGAAGCGCTCAATAGTGCCATCTGAGTGCCTTTTGATTTTATAAACCCAACGACAACCAATAGGTGTCTTTCCAGGAGGAAGAGGAGTGAGAGACCAAGTTTTGTTAGCTTCCAAAGCGGCCAATTCAGAGTGCATTGCTTCTTGCCAATGGGGATGAGAAGCTGCTTCGGTATAAGATTGAGGCTCAATATCTTGATTGATAGCAGCAGTAAAGGAGTAATGTTGTGGTGAATAACGATGATAAGATACAAAATTGCAAAGTGGATATCGCGTACCTTGTTGTGGACCTAATGACAAAGACGACAAATGGTTGGGAGACGTCACTTGGTTGCAGACATAATCACGTAAAGCCATGGGGGGGTTATGAGATCGATGAGAACGACGTAAAATAGGATCGGGAGGAGGTTCAGCAAGCGACGACTGAGAAGAAATTATATCCGGGGGTGAGGGTGGTGGGACGGGAGGAGGATCCGGATAGTGATCAGAAACAGGGAGAGGAAGGACAGGGGCTGATTTTGAGAAAGTGGAAGGAATGGACTCGTAGGGAAAAATGGTTTCATGAAAAACAACATCCCGGCTAGTGAACATTTGATGGGTTGTAAGATCATAGAGTTTGTAAGCTTTTTGACCAACTGGATAGCCAAGAAAAATACAACGTTTCGCACGAGGAGCGAATTTATGGGAGACGTGCATAGTAGTAGCATATGCAAGACATCCAAAAACTCGAAGGTGGGAATAAGAAGGGAGCTTGCCATAAAGTCGTTCAAAAGGGGTTTTATGAGAAAGGAGTGGTGTGGGCAAACGATTGATAATATGAACGGCAGTAGAAACACATTCTGCCCAAAAATGTAAAGGAAGGTGGGCTTGAAAACGTAAGGCACGAGCTGATTCAAGAATATGACGGTGCTTGCGCTCTACAACCCCATTTTGTTGAGGAGTATAAACACAAGAATGTTGATAAGTGGTCCCGTTTTGTTTAAAAAAATCCCGCATAGAAAAGAATTCGCCACCATTATCAACCCGAATATTGGCTATAGAAACATGGAATTGGGTTTGAACAAATGAGAAAAAATTGGAAAGCAAACGTTGTGTTTCACTTTTGTGATGCATAAAAAAAACCCATGTGAATCTAGAATAATCATCCACAATAGTCAAAAAATATTTCGCACCAGAAAAAGAGACAATTTTATAGGGGCCCCAAATATCACAATGAATTAATTCAAAAGGTCTTACAGATGCAATAGAACTAATAGAAAATGGAAGTCTACGTTGTTTCGCAAGTGCACAAACATCACAAGCATTATTAGACTGGAAAGGGAAATTCAACAATTTTTTTGCCATAAAATCTAATCTAGAGGAAGATAAATGGCCTAAACGGCGATGCCACAAGGCGGTGGATGAGGTGACCTGAGAACTATGTGAATGACAAGAGATGGTTGCTGCAGATGGATGTTGTGGCTTCTTTGAGGCTAATGCAACCAAGTAATAAAGGCCGTCTCGTTGTTTACCCAAACCAATCGTCGTCTTCGTCCTCAAGTCCTGCAAAATACACCAATAAGGGAAGAATGTTACTGAACAATTGAGATCTTTCGTAATTCTACTCACAGACATTAAGTCCACTTTAAAAGTTGACACACCAAGAACATTTTTTAAGGTAACAGTTGAATTTAAAGGTAAATTCCCAATAGATGTAATTGGAGCCTGCTCTCCACTTGGCATAGTAACTGGTGGCAAAACAGTGTTCTTACGTTGGTTGATAAGCAAATCTGGAGATGAGGTAATGTGGTCTGTTGCACCACTATCAATAATTAATTGATGGAGGCGCAACAGTCCTTGTAACAAACCTGAAGAAGCAGCAGCAGCATTAGCCTTAGGATTGGCAGATTGTGTTGTCCCTTTACCCTGTATGATAGATAGGATTTGTTGGAGTTGCAAATCAGAGAGTCCATTTGACACAGATGGCACATTCTGAATAACTGGACCCTCCTGGACATTGTTGACTGAAGAATGATGGCTTTGGTTGCGCTTAAAAGGGGTACTTTTGTGATTGGATTTATTTGATGCATGTTTAGGGTGTTCTGGAGGATACCCATTTAGTTTCCAACATGTTTCTCGCACATGATGATCACGGTCACAATAAGAACAATGCAAAGGCTTTCGATTAGATGAATTGGAACGAAAGGAAGAACCTTGTCCATGTCGAATAGCCATAGCCACCGGTTCAGCCCTTTGGACAACCATGGCTGAGTTTTCTGTCGTCTCACGTGCAGCACCTAAGCTTCGCTGCTTTTCTTCTTGTATAATGGAAGAGTAAGCCTTGGCAACATCAGGTAGTGGATTCATCAATAGAATCTGCCCTCGGATTGCACTGTAGGACTCATTAAGTCCCATGAGAAATTGCATCAACCTGCGTCTCTTGTGGTCTGCTCCACAGGAGCAAACGGTGTCATTATAGGATCCTAATTCATCCCATAATTTCTTCAATCTTGTGTAATAAGTTGCAACAGTCAGCTGATCTTGAGCAAGGCAAGCAATGTCCCTCTCAATCTGAAAAATGCGAGGGGCGTTGCTTTGAGAAAAACGATCCCGAAGGTCTTCCCATACCTCCTGGGCAGTGGTTGAAAAAATCACACTGTCAGCAAGATCCTGTGTGAGTGAATTAAGAATCCAGGAGAGGATCATATCATTGCACTTTTTCCATGCAGCATAATCTTCTGGTTTGTCTGTGGCAGAAGGCATTTTGGTAGTCCCATCTATGAAACCTAACTTGGATTTGGCATTCAAAGAAATCTTCATGGCTCTACACCATGTAGAATAATTTTCCCCATCAAGGGGTTTGGAAACAAGCACCATTCCTGGATGATCGGAATGATGAAGAAAAAAAGGATTTGAAGCAACTCCACCTCCATTAGAAATCTGCTCGTTTGCCATGATGATGATGGAAATGGCAAAGAAAAAAAAAAAGGAGAGAGAGCTAGGATATTATTCCTGCTCTGATACCATGTAAGAATGAAAAGAATATAATTGTCTGGAATGATTTCTATTGAATTAGGATACATAGCTTTATACAGGAAATTTCCCACTATCACGCTAATCTATTCTAGGAAATTAAAATACAGAAGGAAACTAAATAAAAAACAATTAATTCAATGAATGGCCGGTTACATGTCAATGAAGGATCCGGATATTCTGTCATTCTCAACAATAATTCACCCACCATTTTCCGCAGAAAGCAAACAAATTTTCAAGAAATTAAAAACTCAAAAAACCCTAAAAAGCGTTAAAAGGGAAAACCCACTATCAGAGCCCAAATTACTCAGATCAGAAATTGGATCTGTTTAAAGCTTAAATAAACGGTCAAATTAATAATGCGTGTTTTCGCCACTATACCACAGAAAAAAGTACGAATCAGGTTTTTGAATAGGATATACCTCTTCGACTTTGGATAGATTGAGTTGGAGAGTATAGTTGATCCAGGACAGAATTTCCGATCTGCCGACGAAATATGCAGAATCCATTATACCGATGTTTGCTGCCATTTCTTTGAATTTCTATTTTCTTACTATTTCTGGTTTGAAGTTTCGGAGAGAGAGTTTGTTAGTGTGTGTGTGTGTGTGAATTTGAAATGAGGGTTGAGCGGGACTTCTTGTATGTATTTCAAATAATTGGGCCAGGCCCAGGTTCAAAGCTTTCGGCCTCAGCGTAAATCCAACACTTGATTAAAAGTGAAAATTACTCTCTCTCTCTCTCTCTCTCTCTCTCTCCAATATCGATGTCGCTACAGCAGAGATCGACAGGGTTGTGGCGATGGGTGCGGTGTTGGGTGTGTTGATCGCTACAGCGGCGATAGATAGCCAAATCCACTACCTTCGTTCTCTCTCTCTCTCTCTCCCCCTCTACTATAGCAGTGTGCGATGTTGGGTGCGACGATAGAGGTGTTGGGTGCGATTGACAACCAAATCCATTAACACCGTCGCTACAGAGGAGTGCAGTGATGGCGGTGGATTTTGTTGTGGCAACGACGACGAGGTATGGTGTTGGTATGGTTTTTTATTAACAGTGAATGGGTGTTGGTTGGAAATGGTGGTTGTGGGTGGTGGTGGAGGCGCTGGTGGTGGCACGGGCTGGGGGGATGGTAGAGTATGGGTTAGGCTGTGTGTGGTGACAATGGCGACGCTTATGGTGAGTTCCGGCTGTGTGGGCGACTGTGGCCGTGGCAATGACGGTGATGATGTGGGTACGGTGTTGATGGCGGTGGTCTTATGGTGGTGTTAACGATGTTTTGTGGTGGGTGGTGGTGGAGGCGCCATTGGTGATGTTGGTGGTGGATATTGGCAGCCGTGAGGTGGTTTTGCGGTGAATGATTTGTGTAGTTGTTGGCGACAATGATGGTGTTGGCAGCAGCGGTGATGTGGCTGGTGGCAGTGGTGAAGTGGTGGTCACGAGGGTGGTCATAGAAGTCGGTGGTGGTCACAAAGGTGGTCACAGAAGTCAATGGTTGTCACGGGGGGTGGTGCTATTGGTTTTGGCGACAATGGCAGTGATGGTCATGGGTGGTCACAAAAGTCGCTGGTGGTCTTGGGGGGTGGTCACAAAAGTCGCTGGTGGTCAGAAAAAAATTTAACTGTGACCTTAAAATTGTGATTAAAAATTAATCTGTGACCAATAAATTTGAAAATATATGACTGATAAATAACTGTAACCTGTAATTTTTGGATCCATGACCAATAAAATAATATGTGACTTATAAAACTATTGATCTGTGACCAACTAATTTTGAAATCTGTGACCAACGAACGATCACCGCCAGTTTTAAATGCTCTAACTTGAATTAACATCTTAAAGGACAATCAGTAAATATTATACTTGACAAATTTATTGCACACCCGAAGCGTGATGATATTCAATTCTAATACGAAAAAAATCACCAAACAAAATGGATTAATTAGCAAAAATGACCCATTAAGGGGGTGTATACTCTTGATAGAGTATTTAAACAGAACAAATTATAAAAAGCCAAAAGAGCTTTAGGTACCAGATGTGTTGAAAATTGATATATATCTATAAGTTATGTCCTTATGTAAAAGAAATAAAATTAAAAAAGCAAAAGTTGTCGACAATACTTTTGCATATAATGTACTGCATCATATAGTGAGAAATCGAATTAAGTGAGTCGAAATGTATCGATCGAAGTAATGATTGACCATATAAAAGAGATGCAATCTTAAACGGAATTTACTAGAAAAATCTAAAGTTTCTGGACTGTAGTCCAAAAATGTAAAGGTGTATATTTTTGCAAAAATGAAGTCGTAATATGTAATGCATGACTTTGAACACATTGAGTTTCGCAAAGATCGTGATTGATGAAACCACGAGTTCATATTAGATTATCTTGACGATGCATGAAATTTGAAACAAGCTATAGTCAACTCGTTTGACTATTAATGTCATCTCTGAATGATTTAATATGGATAAAGTATAATTCAAGTAATATTATCATGAGTGAGAGTAAATACGCATCGTACTATTTTTCTTTTGACCAAGGTTTTGTCTCATTAAGTTTTTTGGACAAGATTTTGAACGAGACAATTTTTGTAGCGTACTTAGAATAGTGTACTTTCTTTTCCTTTATTAGGATTTCCCACATGACTTTTCCTAATAAGGTTTTAATGAGACATATTCTTTACATAATGAATATCCATAGCCTACAAGACATTTACCCTCAAAATAATACTTCTTATATGTATGAGATTTTCGAAAAGATCAACAAGGGCTATTTTTCGAATCGTCATGATACTAAAGTTATCAAAGGTTGATAAATATATCATATGAAGACATCGTTATTTGAAAATTATACAAGACAGCACGTGATATACTTTACCAGAAATTGTGATATTGAAGACATTGATGTACAAAATATAGATGGTTAGATACAAGAATTTTTATTTATTAAAATCAGGGGTAGCAGTCGTACTCTTTTTCTTTCGATCAAATTTTGTCTTACTGAATTTTCTTGACAAGATTTTAATTAGCTATATATTTTGTAATGTGTCATTCAAGAAGAGGTGCGGTAAATAATATGATCATTAGTGAATGACAATTATACCGATGCAGCCCTTGTTTTCATTACTATTGTAACACTAATTATTTCCTATAAACATGGGCTTTGGTTCTTAATATCAAACACAAAAGTCTATTGACTTTCCTACTTTATTCTCTTTTTCTCTCTATTTTATAACAAAAACATTATTTTTTTCTCAATAATGACCATTAAACAGGGACTAAATAATATATATTAGGATATGATATTATTGATGGAAATATCTAAAATTGGATTAATTCACCTAAACTTCATTGACATTAATATCTTAAAAATGTGTACAAAATATTCATATGATTTATCATCTGATTTTTGAAATATTTTTGTAAGTTTTTGTAATAACAGCTAGTTTTTCAATTTTAATCCGATTATAATCTCTATCAAACGCACTCTAAATATGAAATTGCATACTATAGCCTATATTTGGCCCCCAGATTTTTATAAACTCATTTTTTTAAAACTAATTTTCAACTACACATTCTGCTATAAAATAATTTTGCATGTAAATTTAAAACTTTAATTTTTACAACCCAACAAAATACTATTTCAAAATGTATTTTGACTAAAAAAATGAGGCTCAAATAGAGGCTTAAAGTATTATATTGTGAATTTTCCCCTTCTTTTATAAACCCAAAGTAACTAAGCCCACATTTGAGCCCCATTTTTTAAGTGGAAATTACACTGCACCATGTTTTTAAAAATCGCAATTCAAAAAACAAGCGTAAGATTTATTTAACCAAAAACTAGGTAATATTTGATTAATAATAAATAATATGATAAAATTAAATCAATTTATATACCCCATCCTATCCCCTTCCACCCTTGCCAAATTTCTCAGACCCTAATCACTTTTCCCACTCCATCATCTCTCTATATCACTCTTTCCTCTCCATAATCTCTCTATCACGCAACACCTATCTGGCTAATGTTATGGAAGAGCGTTCGACCCCATCTTATTTCTTCCCACATCTCATTCTTGTTGGAATTAAAATGGTTGCAGTAAATGATATTTCCAGAATTGACTTGCTAAAGAGTATGAACAAAATATAACAATTTGAACGAGTAAGAACAGAAACATTAAACGAGTAAATACAGAAAGCTTAAACAATTGCAGAATTCAGAATGAGGATGATCGAGGCGAGAACAAGGCTCTCTGTCCTTAAGACGTTTTTACCCCGTCACACGGTGCTTACGGTATGTGGTAAATCGTCTCCCAAGATACAACGATCAAACACTTGCAGAAGCAACATTTCGACTGCAAGACAGCGAACCAGAAATGGAGGTACTCTCTCAGACAAATGCAGAAAAGAAAAGTGCGACGAAGACTATGTATGCAATATGAATTCGAGTGTTTGTTAGTGTGTTGAAATGAAAGCCTGAGGACCCTTGAAATAGAGGAGAGAGTTTGACGATTGAGCCTCGTACAACTCCCCACTTTGAGCAGTTTCACCACTCACGCCCACTTAACTCACGGTTGAGCAGTTAAAACATCCACTTAGTCAATTGACGGTTTAAAGAAAAAATCGTGAAATAGAGGAAATTAATTAATTGAATTCAGATAAAAATTTAAATAAAATTTATCCAAAAAATTAATATTGACCCAAGCCGGCCCAAGTCTAAACCCAGGCCCAGGACCAAACCCACGACCCGAGCTCGTGCTCGTGCCGTGCCGAGCCGAGCCGGCCGGTTAGTCGGACGGCGGCGGCGGTGTGCGCGCTCCTGTGACCTTCGGTTAGTCTAGACATTGTCCAAGACTCCCCTCTTTCAAAGACTATTGGTACCCCTTGAGGCCCAAACCCATTTCCAAACTTGATGTTTATTAAGTGGTTCAAGGTTGTGTTTACAACTTATGTGGGATTGGAACAGTTTTCCAATTATTTCTCATTTATTCCTCTTATTTATTGTCCAACTTTCAACCATAATTTCTCATTCATATTGAAATGGTTTTTCACAATTAAATATTCTACACTCATCTACTCGGAACGTAGAATTTAATTGAACATTTATTTCGAACATTAGGTCCCACTTAAAATTGTAGTCAAAGTTGACCCATTTGGCACCATTTCCAACACTTCTTTCTTCTCAGGCGTTGTAGATCAGTGACTATTGTTTCTCCTGTGTCACTGATCTACAACGTCGTGGTGACTTCGTAAGTTTTTTAGCAGCGCCACGCTTGCTAGAGCCACTAATTTGGGTTGCCTACAATAGCCAAGTTTACGAACGGCAAACTGGTTTTCAATGATGGCGGTGGTGATGGGTTGCATGTTGATTGGTTGGTAGAGCATAGTGGTCAGAGTCGGATAACCAGCGAGGATCTGAGTCGGCAAACCAGTGTGAACTGAGATTTTCCTATTGATTGTGATTGTTGTGATGTTTGGTGTTTATTTTATTAGGTGATGGTTTTGGTTGAGGTATGGTGGAGATTGAGGTTATATGTTTTTTTGTGATTGTTGATGGTTGGTTTTTCTGTTGGGTGGTGGTTGTGGTTGTGAATTTTGTGATTGTAATTATTGTTGTTTGGGGCTTTTTTGTTGTGTGGTGGTTGTGGTTGTGGTCTCTGTTATATGTGGATTTGCGGTGGTGATGGCGGCGATTTCGATGTTGGTGAGGTCGTGATGGTGCTGGTGAGGTTGTGGTAACTTACAGTTGGTTCAGTAGTGTGTGGTGTTGTTATGGTTGGTGTGATGAAAGGTTGGTTGTGGATGTGGAGGGATCGGGGATAGGCAGTGGTATGTTTGATTTGTGCGATCAATTATTTGGTTAATTTGTGATCAATTATTTAATTGTGACTTAAAAATTCGATAAATTGTGATTGAGGGATGTAGTGTTTGGAGTTTGTGATCAGCTATTTGGTTAATTTGTGATTTGCAACCAAAAAATTCAATAATTTGTGAGAGAAACTTGTGACTAACTAATTTGATAATTTATGACCATTAAATAAGTTGTGACCTATAAAATTTGTGATTAATAAATAAGTTGTGACCTATAATTTTTTGATTTATGATCGAAGAATAATTTATAACCAATAAATAGGTTTTGACTTGTAAGTACGTAACTGTGGCAATTAATTGTATAATTGTGACCTTAATATTATTTAATTAATAAAATATATTTAATTATTTATATATCACCGGGCTCTTGGAATTGTAAACTTATTATCTAAAAATTGAATTGGCCTATTCGTAACACCTAAGATATGAATTTTTGTATTTTTTTTAAATTCATTTTCAACCACACATTCTTCTACTAAATAATTTTATACATAAACCCAAAACTTTTTCATACTCTTTAATTGATATTTAATTAATGAAATATTTCTTAGAAGATAATATTAAATCATTTTTTTTTATTTTTTCAAAAGAATTATTATTTATACAATAATAATTATAATTTGGATAAATTTTAGTTACAAAGAATAATATTCTATTTATACGATGAAAAAACCGGTCCGCATATTAAACAGAAAAAGTATAACTTTTAGGAGTCAAATAATTAAATAAGTGCAGTTTCTTTTAATGTTTATATTTTCATTTTTTTACATTTAATTGGGTTGAATTTCAAATTGGTTTGTAGTTTGCAGTCGAACTGTTCGATCTAGTCCAGTTCTTATATGCTTAATAATCGATCAAATTATAATGAAAATAATTTAAAGGATTTAAAAAAATCTATCTATCTACAATATATAAAAGGGTAGATATATTGTCACCACATTTTTTGCTCGTTACACTACATTATAGATACGCCCCGATTAAAACATATTTTTGATAAACGCACTACAAGTATTCTAGTCAAGTTAAGAAAGAAAGATATAGTACACCACATTCATGACTCTTCTCATTTCTCCTCTTCCACCATTTTTATTTTTCATCCACAACTTTAAGCTCCCTAAGCATGCAAAACTACTGTAGCTATATATATATATATATATATAGCTATACAAGTTAAGAAAGACACTTATATGACTTTCTCTAAGGGTCCGTTTGATTGCAAATGTGAAAATTGGGTGGAAATAAAATGTTTTACAGGGAATTGAATTGTCTAGAAATTGTTTTACTGGAATTGTAATTAACTATGTTTGATTGGTATAATTTTTCACTTGAAAAATGTTGAAAGTTTGATATTCGTTTTTATAGAAATTGTTCAGTGAAGTGATAATTTTTTCTATCATTAGGTCTAGAATTTGTTCCAAAAAAAAAAATCGAATATCATTCGTTTGACTTTGTTTTGCATGAAAATAGTCAATAAAAACGATTTTTTTTTTTACCATTGTGTCTAGATTTTTTCCAATTGAAAAAAAGAAGAAGCTGAAAAATCAATTACCACGAAAACCAAAAGCAAATGTTTTCCACCAAATCCAAAAAAATTGGCTCATGAGGAGAGTTGGAGGAAAAACATTTTCTGGGTAAAATTTTTGCTATCAAATGGTGCAAAATGTGGAAAATAGAAAAAGATTTCCAACTTTCAAAAAAAATCTTGGTTATCAAATGGGGCCTACTTTCTTTGTAGGATTATTCAATGGGAAATAGCCATCAATGGTAAGAAATTATAGATCCTGAAACTTACTTAGTTCTCTGGGTGTGTGTGTGTGTGGGGTCCAACAACACATAAGAAAATATAGAGTAGAATTAATTAAAGAAGAAATACTTACTTAGTTCTCTGGGTGTGTGTGTGTGGGGTCCAACAACACATAAGAAAATATAGAGAGTAGAATTAATTAAAGAAGAAATACTTACTTAGTTCTCTGGGTGTGTGTGTGTGGGGTCCAACAACACATAAGAAAATATAGAGAGTAGAATTAATTAAAGAAGAAATGGATGGGTGTGAGATACATATATACATATATATATATATATATATATATATATATATATATATCTCTGTGTGTGTGTGTGGGAGCACTTTATAACAAGAAATTTGCACTTGAAATGGTCAAACGTCTACGTCCACGTCCACGTGTTTTGGTCCTTTTAGTTTGAATTAAAATTATAATTGTCCTCCAGTAATCATTTGTGGAAGCGCATGAAATTTCAGTGACCGATTCTACATGTTTTAAACTTTTGTGACTGTTTTGTAATTTTCATGTAAATTTAGTGACCGTTTGTGAAATTAACCCAATATATAAGATGTGTGTTTATAAAAATCCTTTCACATCCTTACTAACGAAATTCTTCATCGTTTCAATTTATTTTTTCCCAAGTTCCTGTTAGTTGTTACTAGCCGGGTTGCAGGAAATTTCCAGGGAGTTTCCTCCGCGGGCAATAGAATTGCTTTATTTCAGCATTCTCCTCAGTGGGAAATAGAATTTCAAAGATTATAATAGTCTCTCTCTCTCACTTACACACACAAACTCACATAAAGATGGAGAAGAGGAGCATGGACATGGAGAATCCGGTTTTTGAATCTGCGAACGCACCATTTCCAGAAAAGCCTTCAGAGAAACCAAAGAAAATGTGTCGAGGAGACATCAAGCGCAGAATCTTCAACTCTTTCTTTCGAGAGCTAAAGAAGCTTAATTGCGTGAAAGCATTTAGTTCTTGACACTTGATCAAGCCAGGCATCCTCTGTTTTCTTTCTGTTAACTAATCATCAATCTTCATGTTACACCCTAAATTTTGTTGTTGTATTGTTTTTCTTCATCATATATATGTATAAATAAAATAGTTGAGAGGATGTTATATCTGCATGTTGTTACCCATTTTGTCTTTATGAATATTAAACAGCAGAAAACAGAGCACCATGAATATGGTGAAACAGGGGAAAAGAAGAAAGACTAGAAGAAACAAAAATGGACATTATCACATGGACATGTCTTAGTAATTACTAATTAGCACTTTATGGAATTATACTTTAATATTCAGTTTAATTAAAAATTTCAAAGATTTTTTTTTTTATTTAAAAAACGAGATTTTGTGTTGTTGCCCTAATATTTGTTTGAGCAAAATATGAGTAGTCTACTATACAGGAGCTAAATCGCATCAGGAAATATCTACTTGTACATCAAAAGATGCACATAAGGGATTACACCCCCTTCACATGAGAGGGTGAGACCACTTGAATAATATTTTTTTATTAAAGTGGGTCATACCCACATGTGAGAGGGGTGTAACCCCTTGTGTATGTCTTGATGTACCGGTAGTAAAGCCGAACTCATCAAATGTATGGACCTTGGAAACTCGATCCTACTCATATATGCCGAAGAAACCGAGTCGGAACAGGAAAAAGAGGGCTGAGGGTGTTGGGTGTGTAACCAATAGTAGTAGGTATATGGGTAGGTGCTGAATGAGGGAGTTCATGAAATTGAAAATAACCCTTTTCGTTTGTTCCGAAGTAAAGGTTTATATATATATATTTTTTGTTATTTTTAATATTTTCATAAATTTTGGATTCATTTGTATTTTTTAAAAAAAAATTAGAACTATGATTGCAATTAGTTGTTTATTTTTTTTTTCTTTTTGTTTCATTTGAATAGAGGGAAAAATCATCATTTTATTGGAAAAATAATTGAAAATGATCTTTTGTGCAATGAAAGGTGGAAAGTAACCAAAAAATAAAAGGTATGGACGTTTTGCACAATGACATTGAACGGTAGGAATGCTTTGTGCTATTTACCCCTTTCTGATTCTATTCGTTCACAAAAATTCGACACCCAAACTAAAAGTTACCAATGTTTTCGTAGATCCTCTATATTTACATCACCACTTGAGGCGAGAATGGCCCAGTTCACACACATCATTTGACGATTGTTCACATACTCCTTTCGCTTGTCGAGAAATAAAGTTATAATTGTCTTTTTAATGACAACATTCATGTTTCTTTTTGGCTATTGCACCTTCACTTCAGAAAATACCCCTTTTCGTTTGTTCCGAAATAAAGGTATAATTGTCTTTTTAATAACAATATGCATGTTCCTTTTTTTGGCTCTTTTACACCTTCATTTTATCTAAATCAAATGTATTATATATTAAAATTTGAGATTTCATATTAAAATGTCAATCTTATTAAGAAAAGTAGTTCAAGATTTATAAGGAGTTTAATAGTCTTCCATATCATATTAAGAGTCTATTTGACACGACTTTTGCTTTTGCTTTTACTTCTTGTAGAATATATTTTGAAGGAAACTATTTGAATTTTTATTTGAAAATCAATTTTTAAAAAGAGTTTATTATTCTAGAATTGCTTTTATAAGAAGTCATATTGAACCAGATTCTTCTAGTTGGAAGAAATATTTTCATAAAATTAGTTAGACGAGTTCAAAAGCCTTTTTTTTTTTTTTTGGAAAAAGTCATATCAATGGGGCCCTAAAATTTGAGATTCCATCTTAAAATAACAATCTTATTAAATTGGGTAGTCAAAGCCCTTATAAACTATTTTATGTTTTTATCTTTATTCGATGAGATTTTATTCCTTAACACCTAAATTCTTGCAAATTTTCATTATCAACCAAAAGCAGCATCGGGACATCTCAATTAAAAATAGTTTTTGACGGAAAATGTGTTTTGAAATAATAATTTTTAGAAGAAAGTGTGATTAAAAATGAGGAAAAATTTTAAATTTACGTGATATTTTGGGTGTGTTTGAGTCACATTATTTTGGAATAGTAGATTGACGGAGAATGTGCGATTGAAAAAGAAGAAAAAGTTATTGATGTGATGAAAAAATATTATTTTATTGAAGAATATGTGATTGAAAATGAATAGAAAAATGAAAATGAAAATTTTAACGTCGCTCAAATATAAGCCTTATTTAATAATGTGTGATTGAAAATAAGAATGAGAAAAATATGATTTTTTTTTTTAAAAGGAGCCCGAACAGGGGCTGTAAATGTGCTACAAAAAAGGAGAAAAACAAAGTGTTATCCACATACAAAGAAAAACAAAGTGTTATCCACATACAGATAGGAGAGAGAATGCCAGAATCTGACAATTCAACTTGTTCCACTTTCCCTTCTCCCTTTCTGATTGAACAGATCTTGCACTTGAAAACAAATGTGTCCCTTCACCCTTTCTGATTGAACAGATCTTGCACTTGAAAACAAATGTGCGGTTCCTCTAAGGATGGCAAAAAAGCTCGTCGGCTCGGACGGCTCGGGCTCGACTCGGAAAAAGCTCGAGTCTGGCCTGGCTCGGGCTCGATTACAACTAGCCAAGGCTCGGACCGAGCCTCATTTTTTTTGCGAGGCTTTGCTCGGCTCGGCTCGGCTCGGGCCAAAAAAAGCTCGGTACAAAAAAGCTCGAGTTGAGTCCGAGCTTTTTTCTTTAATTTATAATACGTATAAACCGTACAAAATTTAAATTTTTTAAGTAAAAAATGTAGATTTGACATTAAAAAAAATAAAAAAATCGAGCCGGCCCAGGCTTGGCTCGGCTCGGCTCGGCCCGCTAAGGCTCGAACCAAAAGCTCGGGCTGAGCCTTATTTTTTTTGACCGGGCTCGGCTCGGCTCGGGCCAAAAAAAGCTCGGAACAAAAAAGCTCAAGCCGAGCCCGGGCTTTTTTTTTTGGGCTCGGGCTCATATTTGTGACTAATTTGCACATTTTAAAAGTTTGAACCCATAATTGCAATTTGTTCTTTATTTTTCATTTATTTTGTGTTTGTTTTATTTCAATAGAAGGGTAAAATGGTCAAAAGGACGTTTCACACCAAAAATTGGAAAGGTAAGGACGTTCTGCACCAAGAAACGAAAAATATGGACGTTTTGCGCTAATTACCCTATGGTGAACAATACCTTGACATGGTTGGCTCTTCCAGGTCAAATGAGTGTGATGGCTAAGGTTCTACAAGATCTCGTGTCGAAAATGATCAAACTCATTATCTCTAGGGTGAAATCATCTGTTCAAGCACTTCTCTTCGTCTACCGTCGACTTTCTAGCCAACCTTCCAGCAAGAGATTTTTTTCTTAACATCAAGCATGTTGGGTCTAGATAAAAATGAAAACTCTATTCCTTCACGCACCACTCTCATTCATGTCTAGCCTTGCCCACGAAGCCTTTTGGCGGATGGCGGATGAGCAGTGTGCCTAGCACACCGAACTCAATCACAATAAAGCGATGCCGTACTTGGTCGATTTCCATCCCTATAGGTCAAAAGGTCAAATAATCCGTTTCCAAATCTTATTGAGTCTTTTTCCTTTCTTTTGTTTGCATATCTTGGTTGATAAGTGCTTGGGAGTTCATTGATAATGACTTGATTTCCTCTAAATAAGATAACTAATAATTATTATTGCTTTAAAAAATTAAGTCAATTGATTTCCACTAAACACGGTTATTACTAATTAACTTGAAATGGCATATTTTATTAAGTTGATTAATATTAATATATATAATTTATTAAAAATAAAATTACTTGCACAATTAAATTTTTTCAAACCTAATATTACATATTAAAAATAATATTGCATTTCTAAAGAATTCTATTGAAAATAAGATTTAAATCTTTATTAATCAAATACATAATTATAGAATATTTCATTTTCTATAATATAAATATTTTGCTTTGAATTGATATTTTTCGATAAAAGTTTTAGACCAAAGGAAGGAAATAAGTGAAAAAACTATATAAGAACTCCCTTACTCTTCAAGTCTCAATTAAAAATTTGACATTCGTAATCCATCGCTAATATATCACATCTAGAGTATGTGTTTATAAATTATTTTCTTTCCTATTTTACTTTTTCTAAATAATTGTTGATGTGTAATATGTCAGTAACTAATTATAGATTTATTAATCAAAATTATATTATTATTATTATAGGAAATCCGAATGTGGCCTCTTTCGACTGGAATGATGATCAATCTTTGGTTTAGCTATATTATTTTTTTCATTCTCATTTTCAACCACACGTTATTCAATATAAATATATTTTTAATCACATCAATATCTTTTTGTTCTTTTTCAATTTTCAATACGTCTATGCTTGCAATTACCCAATACAAGTCTCGAAGTATAAAAAGTTCCTACTATTGTAATATACCCTTTTGAACATGTATGATCTCATGGACAACCCTTTTTTTTTTTTTTTTTTTGAGGAGTTTCATTACAAACAACAAAAGTTTTGGTAAAAGGCTAAGAACAGAACATAAAAAGAAGAAAAGTTGTATCTCACGCGCTTTTATAAAAATCCTTTATACCAGAAGGTTAAGTGTCTGCAGGCTGGAAACTTCCTGGGAGTTTCCTGTGAAAATATTTCAACATTCTCCAACCCTCAGGTTTTAAGTGATTCAAAGATTATATAGTCTCTCTATCACTCCCTCACACAAACTCACATAAAGATGGAGAAAAAGAGCATGGACATGGAGAATCGGGTTCTTGAATCTGCGAATACACCATTTTCAGAAAAGCCTGCAGAAAAACCAAAGAAATTGAGGGAACCATTTGTAAGCATTCCCGTCCGAGGAGCCATCAAGCGCAGAATCTTCAAGTCTTTCTTTCGAAAGCTAAAGAAGCTTAATTGCGCGAAAGCATTTAGTCCTTGAATTGATCAAGCCAGGCATCCTCTGTTTTCTATATTTTCTTTCTGTTAACTACTCATTAATCTTCATGCAGCAGAATTATCTCTGCCACATTACCCTATCTATCACCATCCTATGTTCTTGATCAAGTTGTGTTGTTGTATTACTTTTCTTTATATATATATTTAGTTGAGAGGATGCTGAATATGCTTTTATTATATCTGCATGTTGCCCATTTTGTTTTTATGAATATTACACACAGCAGAAAACAGAGCACCATGAATATGGTGAAACAGGGGAAAAGAAAATAGACTTGAAGAAACAAAAAGGAGATGTCAACCGCTCGATAGAAGAAAACAGAGGTAGTTGGAGATTTTTAAGGACAGTAAAAGAGATTATCACAAGGAATCACTTTCTTTTAACATTATGGAATTATACTTTTATATTCAGTTTAATAAAATTTCAGAGTTTCCAAAAAGAAAGCATCTGAGTCGGAGTAAGAAAAGGAGGGCTGAAGGGGTTGGGCGTGGAACCAATAGTAGGTATACGGGTGCTGAATTCAGTAATAAACATATACTATGATTTAGGGTTACATCTTAAATGTCAACCTTATTAAGAGAAATAGTTCAAATTCTTGTAATTTGATCTATATTTTCATCTTTATTCAACATGCAATTTTATCCCTTATACGGATCAATAGCTTCTTGAAATTTAATTGACTTCAATACCATATTATGAATTGAATTCCCTCTTAAAAGGTTACCATTGTTAAGGGGAGTAGCTCGAGTCCTTATAAGTTAGCCTATATTTTCATCTGTATTCGATGAGAGATTTTATCCCTTTAACACTGTGTCCACGAGCATGTGAGCAAGGAAAATTTGTAGCTTATAAGTGAAATTCCAAAACTCATGCAAATTTTCATTATCAACCAAAAGCAGCATTGTGACGTTGAATCTGTGTTCTCCGAAAAGGAGAGAGTTTTTTTTCCTCATAGAGACGGGAGAATGCCAGATTCCCTTTTTGCGTTAAATTGAACAGATGCAGTTGAGAACAAAAATGCCGCTCCTTATGCTGTCTTCCTTCCATCTTCATGCAAAAACAATCTTAAGTTCCTCCTGGCATGTTATTCTTAAAGGTCGAGGATCAATCGTGCAAACCGATGCCAGGATGTCGCCTGTTTTCATTTTGTGTAAGCCCAGCTGCATCTCTTAATCGATTTCTCTAGAGCAAGGGTGAGACGCTTCCTCGGAGACTTGTGTCACAAGGAACCAAATAGAAACAAACCGAACAAAAACTAACCAGCTCTAGTTTGGACTGATTTTTTCTATACTTTCGAGAATGTTATAAAATGTAAATTGTCATATAAATTTGCTTCTCTCACTCTCTTAGCGGCTAAAGCGATATTTTCATATAAATTAACATATTATAACCGAATTAGAGTTCAATCATGTAGCTATAACCAGAAACTTGGCAAATCCCGAGCTTTACACTAACTTCATACGCAGCAAGGAAGAAAGTCCCCTCATTATCTTGCACGAACCTGCATCAAACATAGGTCAAGCATTGCTATCTCAAGGGTAATTCAGATTTGAAATGAGAAATGAAGAAAAAGTCACTGACAGGTCATATAAGAAGGAAAGAACATAAAAATTGACATGGGAAAGCAAGGATTGAAAATTTGCATTCATTCAAGGATCCAACCTCATAAATGATGTCAAATCTGTGCAGGTGGATTGACTAAAGGAGGAAATTAAATATAGACTATACTTCAGAAAGTCGAGCAAATTCTGTTGCTGCCGAATCCAAGTCTCCTTCTCAATTTTCACAATACTCCAACAGTTCGGACAACTTCACTGCAAAAAAATGGATGCTATATAAACACGTAATTTCTAAAATGCAAAATCAGGCAGTATAAACTAGGGTTGCACAAAAAAACCGCGAAACCACAAATCAAACCGAAGTCGTTTGTTTGGGTCCACATGGACCCGTGATTTTTTTTCTCTCAAACCAAACCAAAATGGTTTGGTTTATATTTCAAATTTTAAAAACCGCAAAAAATAAAACCAAAACACACTTTTTTTTTAATTAAATTATAAAATCTCATATATAAATTTTATTAAAGTATAGTTTTTAGAATTTAAAGTATACTTTCTTGGAGGGTACACATTTAATTAATCTAACTCATGCATAACAAATAAGTCAGTAAGTAATTATCATTAGTATTTAGTTGGATCTTCGTTTAAAAAAAAATTTAGGCTCATAATTACAAAATGAATTGAACATGAAATTGTGAGCAAAGAATTTTGAATAAATTTCTCTTTCTGTTTTCTTCTTTTCCCTTAATTTTGAATGAATAGTGATATTTATTTAATATTTTAATTGGGATAAAGATAGTGAATAAAATGTAGACTTGATCATTTAGTTTTGTGTGTGCGTGCACTCTAGTTTCTTAAAGTCTAGTTTGAACTTATTTGTGATGTAAAAATTGTAAAAATGTTATTAAAAAGAGTTGAATAGACACTCAACAGGTTGTATTCTTGCTATGAAGAAATAACGACTCTAATCACCTCACCGTCAACTTCATCAAAGGAGGCTACCAAAAATAGTAATCAAAGTCCTTCACAACTTGCTTTCGGTCTTTCTAAATAGATTCTTTCTATTTTTAAAGCTAAACTTATACAAAACATGCAATCTGAGAAGAATGATTTAGTTGATTATTTGTCTTATCGTTTTGAAGATTTGACCGATCACAAGTTTGACGTATTAGTTTGGTGGAAATTGAATGCGCATAAGTACAAAATTGTCTCTAAAATTGGCAAAGATGTATTAGCAATTCAAATATCTACAGTCGTTTCAGAGTCGGCATTTTCCATGAGTAGTCGGATTCTTGATTCATTTAGGAGTTCATTGAGTAGAAAAATAGGTGAGGCCTTAATATGCACGAAGATTAATTGGTTGCATAGCAGTAATGAACACATAGTGTTTCGTCAATATTTGGATGATGTAGAAGCATTGGATGACTCTGAGAAAGTTGTGAAAGATGACATTTATTTTCTATTATCAATTTTGATATTTTATGCATATTGTTTATAAGTTGTTTGTTAATATCATCAATAAAGACTAATAAATATTTTGATATTTGTATATCATACAGATGACGAATCATGAGTTACAATAGGGGATATTGATCCAATTTTTTATCAAATGAGAGGTTAGTACTCTTGTACTTATTCTAATATTATGGCTTGTAAAATCTAGAGTGCTCGTTGCTAGATGCTAACTTGATACTATTTTTTTTTTGTCTTTTTGTTTATATGTCGAATTTTAAACAAATATGATTGTAATTTAACATTATTAGTTCTTGTTTAAATGTAGATGTTAACTTGTTTTAAATATATAACTATAATATCGATAGTAAACCGCGGATTAAAACCAAACCAAACCAAACCACAAATAATGGTTTGGTTTGGTTTGGAAAAATTCCAAACCGCATGAAATGGTTTGAATTGGAAATATATCACAAACCGTCCAAACCGAACTGTGTTCACCCCTAGTATAAACTGGGAAGGGAGGAGTGAGATGGGGCAGGGATATACCCCATATCCGGGATACTATCCATCTTAATCTATCCTGTTAGGTTTTAAATGTTTTGTAATTGGCAATTTTGTAAACAAAAATGATTGAATTGTACTGTGTAAAAAGTTAAGGAGTAATGTGCAAATAGTTGAAAATATGGTTATTAGCTCTAGGGTTCAAGAATGGCAAAAGGAGGAAAATGATGCGGATTTTCGCTAGACTGTCGCCAAGGTTTGACTCAAGCTACAAAAATAGAAACATCGTTGTTGGACTGTCACCCCTCCTTCGCTCGAGCGACAAGATGTCACTCGAGGCTCAACCATCACTGAGCCCTCACTGGTGCGACGTGGTTGTTCGAGAAAATTTTACTTCGCTATTTAAAAGCTTTTTCCCCGGCCCATTCGTCTCATAACCTACATATAAATACCAAATAGCTACAAAACGTTTTTTCTTCTAAGGTTGAACATTGTGAGAGCTTCATTTGTAAGAGAATTCTTATTATTCATCTTTCAATAATTCCTTGATATTAGTTCTTGGTGGTGAGAAAAACACAGTTCTTATAATCCTAATACCAAATTGTCTTTCCTCAACATCTGGTTAAAGTTCTTAAGATCGAGAAAAGTTGATTGGAGTTCTAGTCTGTCAAGAACAAGGTGTTCTTCGTTGATCCACGGGAGATAGACAATTCCACAAGACTAGGAGTGCTGCAGGGTAGCAGATTCCACGAAAATCTTTGACAACAATAGCTAAGGATTGGTGCAAGGTAGCACGAGATCCAGGGAGAGCTATAAAGAGTGCAGTCGGGAAATCAGATAGTACGAGTCGTCTAGTCTGATAGACTGTAAGTTGTTTGAATTGTTTATAGTGGATTACTTGGCAAAGTACTCGAAGTTTTGCCCAGTTGGGTTTCTCCGTGATCACTCTGGTGTTGATTTACTTCTTTCATTATTGTTTATTAATTGATCATATAAACAACGGTATTCAAACTTAGGACTAAAATAGCTTGCGTGTTTAATCATCTAGAAAAGAATCAAAAGTGACTTGTTGCTATTTAATTCGTAAAATATTTTAATTTCGCATTATACACCTATTCACCTCTGTTCTAGGTGTTGTTAAGGTCGAACTTCACATTTTTCATATCCTAAAACTATCTACGTAGTGTAACCAATCCATTCATTCTCGTTTCTTCAACGGGCATTTGATGGTCCACATTCATGGTTTTAGTTTTCAACATTTACAAAAAACATTCACGAGGTTTCATTTCACCATTGTTTGGAAGGTTGTTGTAGCCATAATTAGATAGGGTTTTGGCTATATATATATATAGATGGGTTTGGTCCCTAATCTCCACCACTGAGAAATACAATATACACCATCAATTTTAGAGTATTGAGAGATTAGAAGTGTCATTACCTAGAACAGAGATGAGAGCTTCTGGAACAACATCAATGGTTGAAGGTATGAACACGATTCATAAGTTTTCGATTTTTTCGATCCAATTTATTTTCGCATAATTGTTTTGGATTGGTTTTTGGTCTAAAATTTGGTATTAGAGCACCATATTACCTCTGCCTCAGTGTTTTCACAATCAATCTGCAAAACTCTATCTTCTCTTGCCAAACTTTTTTTTTTTTTTTTGAAAATAAATTTAGATTTCTCCATAAAATCGATTTTCTAGCCTATGTGTGTTTTTAAACTTGTTTTGACGTTAAGAGGGTTGAATTTTAGTGGGTCTGGAGCCGGGTCTATTTCAACTCGCCAGAGGTTGAAGACCTCGTATAAGTTTTCTTCTGTCATTTCTAGAGAAGGAGGCCATTTAATGATAAGCATTTTTTATTGGGCTTTGAATGCAAAGCATATGAGGAAATTAGACATAGTGCAAAATTGATTAATTGGAAATTACAAAAAATCAGAATTTTCAATTTTCAATTTCAAATTTCAAATATAGACTTTATTTGTACAAAAATCAGATATTAATTCATCTATTCATCTATCTTCTCTAAATCATAATTTCCCAAACCTAAAACCCTAATTTTATCCATCTTCTTCCCCTTCCCTCTCTCTCTCTCTCTTCTCTCTCTCTATTGTGCCACCACCGAAGCACCACAATGTTAGGCTCATGAAGCCTCTAGTCGGTCAACATTTTAGATCTGCAGTCATTGAAGGAAAAAAAAACTCAATGCGCAACAACACATGGCACCATACAAGGCGTTGTTGCCGTTCGTAGATCTGGTTTGTTGGGAAGAGGAAGACAAAGAAGACGGGTTGAGAAGAGGTCAGAGGTGGTGGTGACTTTCGACTCCGAAAAAAAGGTATGGGAGAGCTGATCTGATCACTCTGAAGCAACTGAAGAGGAAAAAACTTATTTAAATCTCAAAAAACTATGGAAATTAATTAATCGATCAGCTTCAAGTGAATATGAAGAGCAGTCGGAAGAATATTTATTGGTCGAACTGAAGGCCTCTGATCTTTTCTCCCCTTCACAGAGATTGTATGGATTTGCAGCTTGTTTAGCAGCTGGGCTTATTTGTGTGTGTTCTTGTCATTGATTGTTTCTGTCAAGCGTGTCAAATTTGCTCTCTTATTTACCTTTGGCAATATGCTGGCTATTAGAAGCACAACCTTCCTCATTAGACCACACCAATAGCTAACAATGATGCTTGATCCTGTCCGTGTCTATGCTACATCAATTTATGTGGGGTGTGTTGTGTTAGCTCTCATTGGTGCTCTTTTGGTCCACAGTAAGATTCTAACAATAATTGCAATCATATGCGAGATATGTGCTCTTATTTGGTATAGTTTAAGTTACCTACCTTTCTCTCACAGGGCGGTTTCTAATGTGACTATCCGTCTTTTTGAGGTGGTGGTGGTGGTACATGCGGCATTGGTGATTGTGCTACTGTTGGTGGTGTGGTGGTTGTGGGTGAGTGGTCATGGTCATGGTGATGTCGATATTTTTAGATGATGGTTTGTTGTCGGGAGGTGGTTCTGGTGACGACGGTTCAGTTGTTATGCTGTTGGTGGCAGTGGTGAGGTGATGGTCACAAGTTTTGGTGGTGATCACAGATTATTTGATTGTTTGTGGCCATTAAATTCATTAATTTGTGACCGATAAACAATATGTGACCGATAAAAAATATAAATTGTGATCGAAAAATAATGTATGACCTAACAAATTGTTAATTTGTGATCGATAATTTGACAATTTGTGAATATCTACTAATTGTGACTTCACTACAAAAAAAAAAAAAAAAAAAGGCCTCCAGAAACCAAGATTTCAGCGACCGATCAAATTTGATTGCTATAAGGCACTTTCAACGACCAAATGTTGGTTGCTAGAAGTTTTGGTCTGTTAAAATAGTATTTATTTTGGAAAGGCTTTTAGCGACCATTACTTGGTCGCTGGTGTTTCTGTTCAGTGACCAACTTTGGCTTGGTCGCTGAAGGACTTGGCGGGATGTGTTCCACGTATTTTTCAAGCACTTTCAGTGACCAAATAAGTGGTCGTTAAACACCGAACTGTTCAGCAACCACATAGTTGTCGCTGAAAACCATATCAGCGACCAACTTCCTTGGTCGCTGGAAAACTAACTTTCAGCGACCATGGAAGTGGTCGTTGAATACCTAAACCTTCAGAAACCACTACCTTGGTCGCTGAAACACGTATCCAATGACTAAATAGGTGGTCGCTGATTATTTCGGACCTCCAGCGACCAAAAGTTGGTCACTGGAAGGTGATTTCCAGCAAAACATTTGGCGCATAAATTTCCCTCATTTTTTCATGTTATTCAGCGACCACCAGGCATGGTCGCTGAATGTTTCGCAATTTCAGCGACCAAATTGTTGGTCGCTGGAACACTTGGCGCCATTTGTCTCGCTTAATTTTCCCCATTTTTCGAATTAGTTAGCGGATATTTGTAGGTAATAGTTGTTTGATCAATTATAAATAATTTACAAAATAATAGCCAAATAAGGACGAATTGTTTAAAAAACTCATGAAAAAATTATGCTTCATAATGCAAACAGACGACAAAAATTTCCAACCAAACTAATATATTTGAAGTTTCATTGTTCGTTCTTTGGATTTCAATTACCGATTTTGATTTTGCCCAAATCAATTAACAATAAAAGAGTTTATAGGATAAATTTCATATCCTAATCCTATTCATAATCCTAACTACATAAAAGAGGCACTTTCTTTTGCCACGTGTTGCGCTCTCGTGCTTTGCCTCAAAATGACTTCGTTTGGCTTACTATTCTGTTGCCCACCGACTTCTTCTCACTTTAGCGGAACCCTACGACTCTCCTCACCTTCTCCTAATTCCCTTGCATTCGAAATCGAAACACCTACCACCATTTTCATCTCGATTCCCGGCTGCAAGACCTTCACATCCTTCCCCAACAACTCCAAAAGATCCCATAAGGGTTATACTCACAGCAATGCCCGTCTGGCACCTTCCTCTGTTCACAAAATCTGACGCCCCAGTTGATTCCCCCTAAGGTATTTATTATTTTCTCTTTGTTAATCTTCTCTTCTCCTGGATGTTCTAGTTTCTCTTTCATTTTTTCGCTCCATAGGGTGTATTAATGTTCTAGAAGCTCTAAAATCCTGGAAATTTTTACTAGGTTAAATATATTAACCATTTAGATATATTGGGTTAATGTAAATTTAGCTACTCCGAATTCATCTCTTTTGCCACTTCAGTTTTATTTTTACAGAACTAATTATGGGAAAGCATTCCACATCGAAAGTATGGGATAACCAACTAGCTGAGTCCCGATATGTAAGATATATCAATTATTACACAAGCTTTTAACATTGATATTATTTACTTTAACAACATTTTGATATTGTATTGTAGAAAGAAATGGTGGAGTTACAACAGTCACAAGCGGAGCTAGAAGATGAAGCAAAAATATGTGCTCAAGTTCTTGGTAAGAGTGTTGGGACTATTTCTGGGATTGGACATGCTCCACGCTAATCATATAGAAACGCAGTCACAACTCTCCCTAAATTGATGCAACAGTTGGAAATTCTTACCCACCAAGATAAAGAGAAGGATAAAGCTATTAGTGAGCTTTCACAAAGTCTTGAAATCCAGAGTCTTGTTGCACGAATGGATATGAGTCAGCATCCTCCTACAGGATCAACCAATGATCTGCCTCCACCGTCGCCATTAGTTGGTGTTGCAGTACTCTGATTATATTGTTGAAATTACAATTTAAATTTTCGTGGTTAATTATTAGACATTTATGATTATATTTTGACTATTAGTACATGTTATCCGTTAAGTACAATTTTCTTCTGCAGCTACATGTTTTTGCTAAATTTAGTAGTGGTGCATGTTCAAAATTGAAATGTTGGACAAATTATTAGCAGGAAAAAAAAATATTTATTATAAAAACATTTATAAAAAGAAATTATTGTCATTCAACGACCAAAATTTTAGTTGCTAATACTTACATTGTCCTTCAGCAACCAATTATTGGTCACTAAAGTTATCAATGTTTACTGACCAATGATTGGTCCAAGAAAGGTAGCATTATTTACCTACCATAATTTGGTTGCTATTTCATTATCTTCACCGACCAATTGTTGGCGGTTGTTAGTTCGAAAATATTTTGCCATAATCTATTTACCGACCACTGATATTGGTTGCTAAAAACATTCGACGACTGTAAATCGACCAATTTTTCTCTTTATCAGTGACCAAAAATCAAACCCTTTAGCGTTCAATATGCGGTTGTTGGAGGTTACACGTTTAGCGACCAACTATAGTGGTCGCTAAAGAGATTTACCAACGGTGATTTAGCGACCATTAATCGACCACAAATATTTGGTCGCAAAAGACATCCAGCAACCAAGAAATAACATTTAGCGACCAAAAGTTTGGTCGCTGGAAGCAATTTCTTTTTGTAGTGCTTATAATACTTGTGATTTGTGACAAATGATTAAGTTGTGACGTATATATATTTTTATTTGTGACCGATGAACAAATTGTGACTTATAAAATTTTTGAATTGTAATCGTAAAATAATTTGTGATCTATAAAATTTCTGATTTGTGACCGTAAAATAATTTGTAACTTATAAAATTTCTGATTTGTGACCAATGAACATATTGTGACATATAAATTTTTTGAATTGTGACTGTAAAATAATTTGTGACATGTAAGATTTGTGAATTGTGACAAATTAATAATATACGACAAATTATATAGATTTTGTGACCAAATTATATGTAATTGTGATCTTAATATATTTAATTAATAAAATATATGTTTAATTAATTACTTTATAAATAAAATTTTAAAAAATTTGAGATTTGAAATTTTAAACCTTAAAAAATCTGAAATTTGAAATTTTAAACCTTGTCTCTTAAATTTAAAATGGGTTAGTTATGAAATTTTCTCATTGATTAATACACTTATAACCAAATTAAAGTTTTAATAATCGTAATTATTACTTTCGCTAAAAAAAAAAGTCGGTAAAGTCATCCTAAAGACAAACGGCTACACTTCACATAATATTTTTCACTTTTAAAATTTTCATTATGTAAAAGTTTTCGTTTGACACGATATTTTCTACTATGGTTTTCCATTTTAAATGATTTAAAATCCGGTAGAAAGCTTGGAATGTGGCCATAATAAATATGCTATGGATGAAGTTTAAACATTGAAATTTCTTTTGCATGAATTATTGAACGCAAAATAAATTGTAATTGTTAACTCCATCTCTTACGTATTTTTAACTTGTTATTATGAACTTATCGTTTATCGGTTTTTAAACTCGAAATATGTATCTCGTCGTGAATACATCGAATTGATAACAAAAACTTCACTTGACGAGAAAATAAAGTAGCCCATAAATAAGCCAAAACTAGTAATGTCAAAACTAAAATTAAAAGAAAAAAATATATCTACTTCTGTCACTTTTTCACTTTTTACATTCTCATTTTCACAAAAATCTTGAACGTATCAATTGAATTGGTTCAAATAAATATGAATTGAGTGCATGATTAAAACAATGTTTGAATTCGTATATTTAAATTTCCAAGAACACGTGTATACATCTAGTTAATTGCTCTACTGAAATACTGCGACTTTTCAAAGAATGTCACATTTTCAAATTGTCAATTTTTTATTATTATTATTTTTTTTCACATTTTCATTTTCGCAAATACTTTGGATGCATCAATTGAATTTATTCAAAGAAATATGAATTAAATGCAAGATTAAAACAATGTTTGGATTCATATATTTCAATTTTAAAAAACACACATATATGTATCTAGTTAATTGCTTCAATAAAATATTACGACTGTGTCATAGAAAAGTGACAGAATACCACTTTTTCACACTTTCATTTTCGCAACACCTTGAATTCGTCAATTGAATTGATTCAAATAAATATGAATTTAATGCAAGATTAAAATAAGATTTCATTCAGTATGTTTAAATTTTCAAAAACACTCATGTACGCATCTAATTAATTGCTTCAATGAGATACTGACTTTTTCATGATTCGCAAATATTTTGCACGTGTTTATTGAATTGATTCAAATTTAATTTTAATATGTATTAACAAAAAATAATGTTTGAATTCATATATTAAATTTTAAAAAATGCACACATATGCGTCTATTTAATTGATTCAATGAGATACTGTGACTTTTTTTAAAAAAAAAAAGGTGACAGCATATGACTTTTTATAGAAAAGTAATCAAATATCATCTTTTCTCATTTTCCTTTTCGCAACCACCTTGCATGCATTTATTGAATTGATTCAAAGTTAATTTTTCATATGTATTTACATAAAATGAGGTTTGAATTTGTTTATTTAAATTTCAAAAAATACACACATATGCATCTAATTAATTGCTCCAATAAGATGTTGTGACTTTTTTTAGAGAATGTCACATTTCATAGTCTTTTCTCGCAAACACCTTACATGTATTTATTGAATTGACTCAAAGTTAATTTATCATATATAGTAACATATAATAAAGTTTGAATTTGTTTATTTAAATTTTCAAAAAGTCGTACATATGCATCTATTTAATTGTTCCAATGAAATACTATGACTTTTTTTTTTTTAAAAGAAAAACGACATAATGTCCTTTTTCACATTTTACCTTTGAGCAAAGATCTCGCATGCATTAGTTTAATTAATTCAAAGTTAAATTTTCATGTGTATTAACTTAAAACAATGTTTTATTTTGAATGTTCAAATTTCTAAAGACATTCACTTATGTATCTAATTAATTGCTACAATGAAAAGTAACAAAACGTCACCGTTTGATAAAAAAGTGGCAAAATGTCACATTTTCATATTCTGTTTTTGTCCAACGCCTTGCATAAACCATTTTAATTGATTCAAAGTTAACTTTTCATATGTACTAATACTACATTTTCTCTCAAGTTCAGTAATGTTATTTCAAAAAATGCTTCCAATAACACTGAAATGCCCATCATGCTTTAGATGTTAATTCAAACACCTCTAATTTTTCGAGATTGGAGACTGATTTTTTACAAACAATGTACCTGTTAGATTGAACATATTGAATAAAAAATCAAACAAACTCTAAATCTCAACATGTTGAACATAAAAACCTAAACATCAAAATCAACCAAAATATGAACACGTTGAATAAAAAATCAGAAATAATATAAAACTGAAAATTTG
Organism: Fraxinus excelsior; assembly: GCA_019097785.1. Lineage (NCBI taxonomy): Eukaryota > Viridiplantae > Streptophyta > Magnoliopsida > Lamiales > Oleaceae > Fraxinus > Fraxinus excelsior. The sequence goes on from CM032630.1 coordinate 30,346,360, forward strand.
GATTGATTATTTATAGAATTGGTGAATAAAACTTTAAAAAAGATGTAGTTGAAACAACTCTTAATCTTGTCTGGTATTAGTTTCGCTTGATTTGGAGCTTGGAGGAGTTAGAATTTTGGAGCTGCTGGAATTGATTTTTTCGTTTTGAAATTGCCGTAATTTTTACGGTTTATTGGTTGAAATTTACAGTATTTGCTTTTTAATACATGTTTATCATGATTTCTCAAAATGATCCTAAAAATAAGGGTATTTGTGTAAGTTACCCTAAGCATATTTTCTTTGGGCATGACTTTTCATTAATTGGGCCATTTTGAAATTTGTGAATAATTCGTTAATGTCCAAGTTGAAAATCATAAGCAATTAATTATTGGGTCATAACCTACACTTAATTTGTTGGGCACATATTTGTTTATTGGGCCAATTAATTTTTGGATACATGTCTTTTGGATTTGGGCTAACTGTGCGGAATTCATTCATTGGGTAATTTTATAGGAACAATACATAAATCCTAGTTTTAAATATCACATTTCATAAATAACAAACTCATTAAAATATTTCAAAAATAAGGTGGTAAATAAATTTATTAAATATTAAAATATAATATAATATACATTAATTATTTCTACTCGTGCCACCTCACCTACCACATCCTATCACCCCATTACACCACCTTCCCTCCACCTCTCGACTGAAGGCGGCCATCAGCTTCGGCGGCCTCTCCGACGACTACTCCGGTAACTATTTCCGCTGCCGCTCCGATGACCTAAAGATTTCTAGAAAATTAAAAATTGAAAATCACACCCCACCCCATGAATCCACCTACCACCACCCCATCCCTATCTCCATCTCTTAAAAAATTACCAGAAAAACTTCAAGTCACTATATACAATCAAGCCGCTGATAGTGTTTAGTGCGACTATCTGTAACTAATTGTGACTAACTATGATCAAATTTGTGTTTAGGGTGACTGTTTGTGACTAAATTTGTATTCAATGTGACTAATTGTGATCAAATTTGTGTTCAATGTGACTGTTTGTAACCAATTGAATATTAATTGTGACCATATATGATCAAGTCACAATCAGTCACAATTAATACAAAATTGGTCACAACCAGTTACAATTAACATAAATTTAGTTACAAACAATCACAATGAATATGGACTTGATCACACCCGATTTTTATCGCACCACCACTACTCTCAACAACGTCAAGAACAACTTTTTCTTTATGCACCATCAACAAGCCCGACCATCGTGTATAAGACATGTAAGAATCGACACAAAAAATAACTTTTTATTTAATCGACGATTACAAGGAAACAAAGATTGTTTTATTACATCAAGCTCAAGCTAGAAATTGGTTGTGATCGTTGATCATGCCATACTATTCAAAAGGAAAAGAAATAAAATTTTTGCAAGGCCAAGTGCATAAAGAACAACAAAACATGGCATTTGCTTCAGAATTGTTTTTGCAAGGCCAAGTGCATAAAGAACAACAAAACATGGCATTTGCTTCAGAATTCATTTCTGAAGCAAATGCCAATCACTGGAAACACTTCAAAATTGGATCAGAAGCAAGCGGTGCAATCGAGATTCAACCATCATCCATGTATTTTTTTTTCAGTACAAGTTTTCTGTATTGTGTATCCAAAACCTTTCTTTCGTAAAACGAACCTACTAAATACTCCAACATTTATTTAAGCCTACCCGAGGAAGTTGTATGTAACCTTCGTTATCTATAAACTGGTATATTGGGATGCCGTATTTATTTAACTCCATTCATCCCATTTTCGATTTGCCATCAGCAAAAGGCGAGGCGATAACATGAAATAAGCCTCGTAATACACTCGAAAATATTCCAAGCTAAGAAATTGTAACACTCTTAAAATGGTGGCCTTGCAAAACTTCCGCCCCACCTACCGAACAAATCAGCTGAAAAGGGATAATTTGGGGGCTCATTTTCGCCTGAATTTAAGAAAGAACCACTACCACCGCTGCCATTACCGCCACCACCACCGGCTGTGACACTTGATGATTGCGATGTAGCAGGCGGAGTTTGAGCAGTGCCCTATTCCTCCAAAGGAAACTGTTCAAAAACTGCATTTGCAAACGAAGCAGCCATCAGAACCACTGGACCTGAAGCAATCAAAGGCCCAACCACACTCCCACCAACCTGTGCATTATTATAAAATTGAGGATTCGAATTCCCACAATCCGTTTGAGCAAATAATCCTTCAAGAATCGTCGACGGAGGCGAAGCAGCCAGGGACGACTAGTTTAGACTCTAGGGCTCGAATCAACTGAAACAGGTGCTGACTGCTATCCGACGGAACTTCACAAGCGAAGATGGCGAAGCAGCTGTGGATTCACAGGGACGGAGATGGTTGTGTCGAGGCGAAGCTGCTACGAGAGGCGGAGGGATGGACGGAGGGAGAAGATACAGAGAGAAAGAGGGCTTTTGGGTTTGGGAATTCAATTAATGGGGGGTAGGGGTCAAGGTGATGAAATAGGTAGATTTTTTTATTAATTACAATTAATAGTCCTAATTACCGCCTGATTTTTGAAATGTAAACTTTATCACCTAATTTTTGAATTGTAATCTTGAAAAGAATGGTTTTAAGTAATTTTTTCTATTTTTATTTATTTACTAGTTGATGCGTATTTAAAGATGCATTGCTTATCCTGTTAACGGAAACAGTGTTTTCAAAATGTTCATTGACAATGGTTTGAATATAGTAACTACTTTCCAAAGTTTCCATTATTGAAACAAAAAAAATAAAAATAAATAAATAAACGTGCCTAATTATTTAAGCCAAAAATGAACTTTACCAAAAAATAGTAAAAGAAAGAAATATCCATCTCCAATCTAAAAGGATCCAAATTACAATACATACACTACCCAAATTTAATGGGTTGCAATCAAATGCATAAAAGGTTTATTAATTCCATAAAATAATTAAATCACAAATCGTCCGTTTGCCTACTTCTCAATGCAATCGCGAACTTCATGAATGAATAGGATTTCACTATCTATGCATCATAGATAATTTCTATCATTCTCTAGTTTTTCATCATACTCGTTACATTTTCTGAGAAAATTTTGATATCTAGTAGGATTTTGCTATCTTTAAATTAATTACATCATCATCATCATCATCTTAAAAGAGAAAATTTATAAGTAAAAGAAATGCATGAACTATATACAACAAAGTGCAGAACATCAAATGCAAGTTCCACATGAAACTACATTGTATATTTCATATTTGCTTAGAAAAAGAGGTTACTTAACCCCACCTTAAAATTCCTCAACCCATTGGTTTAATTTATTAAACCAAGTTGCGATTTGTGTTTGATGCACATTTTTTAGGAGAGAATGCGTTTTTTTTTTTGTGTGTGTGATATGATTGTGAATATGTGGTTAAAAAAAGAAGGAAAAGTTATTGATATGATGAAAAATATTATTTTATTGAAGAATGTGTGGTTGAAAATGAGTAGAAGAATGAGAATGTGGCTCAAACATGGGCGAATTTGTATGTCATGTTTACATTCAAGCTCTCGCTGTTGGATCAATCTTTCGCAATTAAAGCTCTCAATGCCATTTCTTTTGCAGTTCCTTATCCTATTGCGCTATTAATCCAGGACCTTCAGGTTTTAAACTGACACTTTTGCCAAAATCAACCGTAAACACTATATAAAAATGTAAACATATTAGATCACCCAAACTTACAATAAAATATAATAATAACAAAAGGAGCATGAATCTAGAAATAGGTTACAAACTGTAACGGGAGAACAAATATCCAGCAGTATAGAATAACAATAGGCAATGATCATGTTCAAGAAATTAGAAGAAACAGCAAGAAATGAGATACATTTACCCCAGGAACTGCCCCTTGATACCCAACACTCATTTCATGATTCGCCTCTGTTTACATCACAAGTACATTAAACCTTATCCAAACATCGAAAGGTAACCTCAAGAATCGAAAGTAAAGTATATGTTCTTCCTTAAAAAGATTGTAGCAAGAACAGGAAATTATAAGGGAAATTTGGTCATTTAGTCTAGTTGGACAATGATATTGGTGAAATGGCCTTTGACCATTAATAAAAAATAGAGAAATAAATAAAAATGTTTTAATTGACAAAATGGCAAAATTATCCTTCAATTATTAACTAAATTCCCCCATTTCATACCGTCATTTCTCCTTCAACTTCATTGTTTGTTCTCCATTTTTGAAATTAAAGTCTTCATCATCATCTTCAACCCACTAATAACAAAGAGTCCGTTTGCTTTTCACAGGTTCTTTTGATTTAGGTCCAATTATTTATTTATTTCTTCTTTCATCTTTGCTTAAACTCGTTTCTCTCTTTCTTTGGGTGGTGGATCTTGGTTAGTCTAGATTTACATTTTGTGCTTTCTTTTCTATGATTGAACTCCTTTTGAGGCTTGAATGAGAAGAAAGATTTGATTTTTGGATAAGAGAGTTGACAATGAAATCTCTACTATATTTGAAGAAAAAAGAAATGTATTTTTAGAAGTCTCATGTGTTTAGTTGGTGTAATTTTCGTATTTAGCATGTTTTTTGTATTGCCAGGATCTATTGAATGATAACAGCACTTCAATTGTTAACTAGAATATAGAACGAAAGTCCAGCCGTTATCTGCTGCGTAAAATGACACTACAGTCGTTATCTGCTATAGTTATTTTTTTAACGAAATGACCTCTAATAATGGACTTACTAACATGTATAACACAAAAAGATTGACTAACCATAAAAAAACGATTAAAATGACATAACTTTTATATTATCGAGATAATGAAAGCACAAGTCGTCTTATTCATGTGTCGATTAAGTTAATGAACATACATCTCAACATTATACGTGTCATGTGCATATTACAATATAAATAAGTTCCACGTATTATTTTCATGGGATGAATGGGCCATGATTGCTTATACTCGTATTTATATATGTAACATGACAAGTGTTATTTTCATGTCCAGTAACGACACTGGTGTCGTTCCGAAATTTTCACTTGCATCCGATTTTTTCAATAAAACAACATTTCAATGGACTCCCTAAAGTATATAACATAGAAAGTTATGAAAAGATATAAGATGACTGTACAAATGACATTACAACGATACACAAGTGTCATTGAGGTGGAAAAGAAGCAAAAAATATTGAAGAAATCAACAAAAAATATTGACGAAAATATGGGGATGGAGGGGGTGGGCCCCCCTCCCGGGTAGAGCTCCCGAATTTTTTATAAATAAAGGATTGAAAACTACAATTTTGTGTACCAAAATAATCAAGTTAGATTGACTGACAAAAAAAAAACAATCAGTTTGTCGACCTTTTTAAGCTAGTGGGTCCAATGCTGACATCGTTCCACTGAAAAAGTAGCAAAATATTGGAGAAATAAACAGAACGACAAAAGTGTCGTTACTGGTTTGAGAACGTCTACTAGAACGACAGAACCATCGTTCTACATCTAAAATTGATTTTGAAGAGCCGCGACCAATTCGAGCCACGATAATGATGAGTTGAACTCATTTAAGATGCAGACTGAACATGCTGCTTACAACATTAGGGATTTATGCTCATTACTTAATCAAGAGGAAAAAAGAAAACGACACAACTGTCGTTATTGTTTTGAAAACGGCATAAGTGTCGTTATGGAGCTAAAATCGATTTTGAAGAGCCGCGACCCGTCGAACCACGATAATCGATAAACTGAACTCATTTAAGTTGCAGGCTCAACATACCGTTTAAAAAAATCTTGAGATATGCCCATTACTTGTTCTTTCAAAAGAATCTAAACTAAAACTTGTGTTTTCACCGTTTCATACCTTATATTCTATATCAATTTCACCATTAGTTATCACACGATCAACATCTTCGTCCTTCTTAGGTTGCGGGGGTCCAATCCTTGATGTCCTTGCCTTGAAAAGTAGCAAAATATTGGAAAAATCTACAGAATAACACAAGTGTCATTTAACGGCACAAATGTCGTTCTGGCTCTAAAAACGATTTTGAAGAGCTGCGACTCATCCAAACCACGATAATCGATAAACTGAACCCATTTAAGTTGCGGGCTAAACACGCCGCTTATAAAATTCTTGAGATATGCCCATTACTTGTACTTTCAAACGAATCTAGACTAAGACTTGTGTTTCAACATTTCATACCTTATATTCTATATCAATTCCACCGTTGGTTGTCAAACAATCAACGTCTTCATCCTTCTTAGGTTGGAGGGTCCAATCCTTGATGTCATAGCCTTGAAAAGATTTTAAAGAGCCACGACCCGTCCGAACCACGATAATCGATAAAATGAGGCCATTTAAGTTGCAGGCTCAACACGTCGTTTACAAAATTCTTGATATATGTCCATTACTTGTACTTTCAGATGAATCTAGACAAAGACTCGTGTTTTCAACGTTTCATACCTTATATTCTATATCAATTCCACCGTTAATAATCACACAATCAACATTTTCGTCCTTCTTAGGTTGGAGGATCCAATCCTTGATGTCCTTGTTCGAAAAGTAGCAAATTATTGGAAAAATCTATAGAAAAACACAAGTGTCGTTTAACGGCACAAGTGTCATTCTGGCTCTAAAATCGATTTTGAAGAGCCGCGACCCATCCGAACCACGATAATCGATAAACTGAACCCATTTAAGTTATAGACTAAACATGCCGCTTACAAAATTCTTGAGATATGTCAATTACTTGTACTTTTAAACAAATCTAGACTGAAACTTGTGTTTCAACGTTTCATACTTTGTATTCTATATAGGGATGGCAAAAAAGCTCGGCGGCTCGCACGGCTCGGAAAAAGCCCGAGCCGGGCCCGGCTCGGGCTCGGTGGAACCGAGCCAAGGCTCGGGCCGAGCCTCATTTTGAGGACTCGGCCCGAGCCGGGCCGGCCCGTGTGGCTCGGGTCGGCCCGCAAAAAAAAAAATTGTCAACTTATTCCACTCATCATGAAACTAATAAACTAATTATAAGTGACAAATTTATCTCATAATGTATCACATAGATTATTTTGAAAAATGGGTGATATTTGTTTGTTTAATATTTATTATATTATTAGTTTTTTACTGTTTTCTCTAAGTACCTAAATATTTAAAGTAATCATTTTCTCATTTACACAAATGTTTATTATTTTATATTAAGTGAAATTATTAGTGATATATATTGCTTAATTACATTTAAAAATTTAGCTAATTTCATCAATGGTTACTAAAATTTGTAAGAAAATTTAAATCGATCATTAAAAAGATTTCTTACTTTGTTATAATGGATAGTTACTCATTTATAAATCTAACATGTTATCCGACATAAGCCTATAAGGTGCCACAAAAAAAAACCCGAGCCGGCTCGGGTCAAAAGCTCGGGCCAAGCCTCATTTTTTTTGGTCGAGCTCGGCTCGGCTCGGCTCGGGCCAAAAAAAGCTCGGGCTCGGCTCGAGCTTTTTTTTTCCGGCTCGGGCTCGGCTCGTTGACATCCCTAATTCTATATCAATTCCATCGTTAGTTGTCACACAATCGACGTCTTCGTCCTTCTTAGGTTGGGGGGTCCAATCCTTGATGTCATTGCCTTGAAAAATAGCAAAATATTGGAAAAATCTACAGAATGACACAAGTCTCGTTCTGTCACTAAAATCGCTTTTGAATAGCCGCGACCCGTCTGAACCACGATAATCGATAAAATGAGCCCATTTAAGTTGCAGGCTCAACACGCAGTTTACAAAATTCTTGAGATATGCCCATTATTTGTACTTTCAAACGAATCTAGACAAAGACTTGTGTTTTCAATGTTTCATACCCTATATTCTATATCAATTCTACCGTTATTAATCACACAATCAACGTCTTCGTCCTTCTTAGGTTGGGGGGTCCAATCCATGATGTCTTTGTCTTGAAAAGTAGCAAAGTATTGGAAAAATCTATAGAACAACACAAGTGTCATTTAACGGCACAAGTGTCGTTCTGGCTCTAAAATCGATTTTGAAGAGTCGCGACCCATCGAAGCACGATAATCGATAAACTGAACCCATTTAAGTTGCGGGCTAAACACACCCCGCTTACAAAATTCTTGAATATGCCCATTATTTGTACTTTCAAACGAATCTAGACAAAGACTTGTGTTTTCAACGTTTCATACCTTATATTCTATATCAATTCCACCGTTAGTAATCACATAATCAATGTCTTCGTCCTTCTTAGGTTGGGGGGGGGGGGTCCAATCCTTGATGTCCTTACCTTGAAAAGTAGCAAAGTATTGGAAAAATCTACAGAACAACACAAGTGTCGTTTAACGACACATGTGTCGTTCTGGCTCTAAAATCGATTTTGAAGAGCCGCGACCCATTCGAAGCACGATAAACTGAACCCATTTAAGTTGCGGGTTAAACACGCCGCTTACAAAATTCTTGAGATATGCCCATTACTTGTACTTTCAAACGAATCTAGACTAAGACTTGTGTTTTCAACGTTTCATACTTTATATTCTATATCAATTCCGCCGTTAGTTGTCACACAATCAACGTCTTCATCCTTCTTAGGTTGGGGGGGGGGTTCAATCCTTGATGTCATTGCCTTGAAGAGTAGAAAAATATTGGAAAAATCTACAGAACGACACAAGTGTAGTTCTGCCACTAAAATCTATTTTGAAGAGTCGTGACCCGTCCGAACCATGATAATCGATAAACCGAACCTATTTAAGTTGCAGGCTCAACATGCCGTTTACAAAATTCTTGAGATATGCTCATTACTTGTACTTTCAAACGAATCTAGACAAAGACTTGTGTTTTCAACGTTTCATACCATATATTCTATATCAATTCCATCGTTTGTAATCACACAATCAACATCTTTGTCCTTCTCAGGTTGGTGGTCCAATCCTTGATGTCCTTGCCTTGAAAAGTAGTAAAATATTGGAAAAATCTATAGAACCACACAAGTGTCGTTCTGGGTCTAAAATCGATTTTGAAGAGTCGCGACCCGTTCGAATCATGATAATCAATAAAATGAACTCATTTAATTTGCGGGTTAAACACGCTACTTACAAAATTCTTGAGATATGTCCATTACTTGTACTTTCAAACGAATCTAGACTAAGACTTGTGTTTTCAACATTTTATACCTTATATTCTATATCAATTCCACATTTAGTTGTCACACAATCACGTCTTCATCCTTCTTAGGTTTGGGGGGAGGGGGAGGGTCCAATCCTTGATGTTATTGCCTTAAAAAGTAGCAAAATATTGAAAAAAATCTACAGAACGACTCGTTCTGCCACTAAAATCGATTTTGAAGCGCCGCGACCCGTCTGAACCACGATAATCGATAAACTGAACTATTTAAGTTGCAGGCTCAACACGTGTTTACAAAATTCTCGAGATGTGCCTATTGCTTGTACTTTCAAACGAATCTAGACAAAAACTTGTGTTTTCAACGTTTCACACCTTATATTCTATATCAATTCCACCGTTAGTTGTCACACAATCAACATCTTCGTCCTTCTTAGGTTGGGGGGTCCAATCCATGATGTCCTTGTCTTGAAAAGTAGCAAAATATTGAAATTCAAGAGCCGCGACCCGTTCGAACCACGATAATCGATAAACTGAACCCATTTAAGTTGTAAGATGGAGGTGTCGTTTACAAAATTCAAGAGATACGCTTGTTACTTATATTTTCTAGCGAATATAGATAGTGATTTGTGATTTCACCAACTCAATATCTGTAATTGATGTCAATTCCGCCGTTATCTATCATACAATCAACAATCCTAATTTTGTTAAGGTAGGGGGTCCAATGCTCGAGGTCATTGCGATGGACATAAGGCAAAATATTGAAGAAGTCAACAGAATGACACAAGTACCTTTAAATGTCACGTGCGTCGTTCTGTCTATAAACATGAGCATGAGCAACCACGAACCGTCCAAACCCTGGTATTTGATAAGTTGAATTCTTTTAGGTTGCAAAATGGAGGTGTCATTTACAAAATTTCGAGAGATACGCTCGTTACTTATATTTTCCAACGAATATAGATAGTGACTTGTGATTTCACCAACTCAATATCTATAATCGATGTCAATTTCGCCGTTATCTGTCATACAATCAACATTCCTAATTTTCTTAAGGTAGGGGGTCCAATGCTCGAGGTCGTTGCGAAGGAAATGAGGCAAAATATTGGAGAAGTCAATAGAACGACACAAGTGCAGTTAAACGTCACGTGTGTCGTTCTCTCTATAAACAAGAGCATGAGCAGCCACGAACCGTCCGGACCCTGGTATTTGATAAGTAGAATTCTTTTAGATTGCAAAATGGAGGTGTCATTTACAAAATTCGAGAAATACGCTCGTTACTTATATTTTCCAACGAATGTAGATAGTTACTTGTGATTTCACCAACTCAATATCTATAATCGATGTCAATTCCACCGTTATTTGTCGCACAATCAACATTTCTGATTTTCCTAAGGTAGGGGGTCCAATGCTCAAGGTCGTTGCGATGAAAATGAGGCAAAATATTGGAGAAATCAACATAACGACACAAGTGCCGTTACTGGTCACGTGTGTCGTTCTGTTGATAAACAGGAGTATGAGCGGCCACGAACCGTCTGAGCCTCGGTATTCGATAAATTGAACCCATTTAAGTTGCAAGATGGACGTGTCGTTTACAAAATTTGAGAGATATGCTCATTACTTAATCAATATAAAAGTGAGAACAACACAAGTGTCGTTACTATTACGAAAACAACACAAATGTCGTTATTGTTATGAAAACAATACAAGTGCCGTTACGTATATAAACACAATAAAAATAATTAATACCGTGTATATTTTGAAATTAATTGATATAAATAAATAATATTTAATTTTTGAACACCATTTCTATATTTTTGAAGTAAAATACTCAAATCGACACATATGAATTGAACAATTTGTGCTTTCATCATTTTTATAGTATAAAATATTTCAATCGTTATTTGTGATATAGTCAATCGTTCTGTATTATATATGTTAGGAAGTCCATTATTAGAGGTCATTTTGTTGAAAAAATAAACTACAGAAGATAAGACAGTAGTGTCGTTTTACGTAGCAGATAACGACTGGACTATCGTTCTATATTCTAATTAACAATTGGAGTGTTGTTATCATTCAATAGATCATGGCAACACAAAAAATATGTTAAATACTAAAACAACACCAACTAAACACATGAGATTTCTAAAAATACGTTTCTTTTTTCTTCAAACATAGTAGAGATTTCAATATATATAATATAAAAATCAAAATTCTTGTTCAAATGCTCAAAATATTGGAAAAGAAAGGTGAAGAATATAATAAATAACAAGATTTTAGGTAGCAACTATAGGGAGACGTCGATGTGTTTTGGAGATGGATAGAAGAATTTTTTTTTTTTTTTTTATTATTATTATTAGAAGATTGTAAAGGAAAGGAAATGTGGATTGAGGAATTTAATTGGATTGAAAGGGGTGTTTGCGTATTTTCCACAGTGAGGGCATTTTGGATATTTGATATTGGTTTTTTATTGGTTTTTTTTTTTTTTTTTTTTTTTTTTTTTTTTTTTTTTTATATATAATTGAAGGCCATTTGACCAAGAAACATTGAGTTGGGTTTTTTTTTTTTTTTTTTAACCAAAATCATTGTTTGACTAGGCTTTTAAACAAAGAATCCCAAATTATAATGAAATCAATATGCAAATTAAAACATCAAAAACCACAAAACATTTATTTAGATCTTAGAGTAACTCAATAGACGACCGTCAAACAAATAAATTTCTTAATAATTATTTATACTAACCCCAAAAAAACTTCATAACAGCTACAACATGGAAAAATATTATAGAACTAGAGTAGATGATTAATATACAAATTAATCCGTGACTACATTAATTAATGCTCCTGATATGCAGATCTTCCCTGCAAACATTGATTAAAAATTAGTAAATATTTTGAATTATAATTTATTTATAAAAACATTTATTTTTAAAGTGTAAAGTGCACCTCAAGCTGAGTTGTGGAGCAGAATTGTGAGTACTCCATTACATTCTCCATAGAAACTTGACCATTTGAAAGTGAGAAAGTATCAAGATTGATCATATCATTTAAAACTTTTTATTTGTAAATTGACAAAAAAGTACCCACCTCAAACAGATATAAGATACACAATGACCATGTGGTGCCCCTTTTGTATTGGAAATTTAGATATATCGAGACCGTACTCAAGGGTATTATTGAATTATCACAAAAGAGCTATATCGATATAGTACTTAAGGGATTTGGGAGCAGTATTGCAAACTAGGTTATACCCTTGTTGTTAAGGAAGACAAGTTTAATCTCAATCAATGCTTTGAGAATGACCCTGAAATAAAAGAAATATAGAAAATTCCTTATGTTTCTAGAGTTGGGAGTTTGATGTATGCTCATGTATGCATGCATCCGATAAATCATTCATTGTTGGAATGTTAGGCAAATATTTAAGTAACCCTATGACGGATTATTGGAAAACAGCTAAGCGAGTTATGCAGTATTTACAAAGAACAAATGATTACATGCTCACACACAAGAAATTAGATCAATTAGGAATCATTGTTATTCTGATTTTGATTTTGCTGGACGTTAAGACAGCAGGAGATCCACATTGGACTATGTCTTCCTACTGGCTAGAGGATCTATATCTCGAAAGAGTGTTAAGTAGACACTCCTCGCTTTTTCAATCATGCTAGCTGAGTTTGTAGCATGTTACAAGACATCCAATTAAGGAATATGGTGGTGAAATTTAGATAGAATTAAAAGATCACTTAAGTTATTTTGTGACAATAAGTAGTAGTTTTTTTATTCAAATAACAATAGAAGTTCAACAAGGTCTAAATTTATAGACATCAATTTTTTAGTTATTAAAGAAAGAGTTTAAAGTGGTCAAATTACTATAGATTATATTGGGACACTCTATGATAACAGAACCATTCACTAAAGGTCTACTTCTCAAAGTCTTTCATAAGCACATCGCTCATACTGGTGTTTTGTATTTTGATGATATGCTAGTTTAGTAGGAGTTTGTAATTTCGAATGTTGTCTTTTTGGCATATGATTTTTGTTTGTGCACATTCAAGTTTATTTTAGTAATAAAGTATTCAATTTAGTTTTCACTCTAATTAAAATTTTTGGTTTGGTCTCATCAAAGTATAAGATATTAAAGAATAAGGTAGGACCCATAAAAATAGGCATGTTTGGATTAAAAAAAAAAAAAAAAACCACTTCATCACTATTTTTATAATATTTTCTTCCAATCAAATCTTATTCTTGTTGAATTTTATGTGAAACTTAACTTATAAACATTCATAAATTGTCAAGATCTCCATATCAAATCATCAAGAAAATTACATACATTGATCCATTGATTATGTCTAGAATAATAAATCTTGAAGCTTGAATTGCAATCCTTGAATCTTGATTTCTTGATCTTCAATTTGATTTTTGATTATAAATTCTTGAATTCTTTAATCTTTCTTCTTGATTCTTGAATTTCTTTATCTGGGTTTTGGATCTTCTTCTTCAATATGTTTTCTTTCTGAATTCTTGTGTTAATAAAATGTCACAAAGAATGAGAAAATTGTATATGAATTAGGGATCATAACCTTTTATATAGTTTCCAGTGTATTCAACTTATTGTCAAATACATCCCTAATGGATTCGATATTTATACATATAAACAGGCTCATGCTTTATTTATATACCAAAAACTCAATTACTTAATTCTTCATTAGATCACTTTAATTTTGAATTTAACTTTAAGATAGCAGTTATACACAATTAATTATATATGTCAACCCACGTAACAAAGTAATATTTTTTCCAATAATCTTCTACTTGTGCCACATATGTTACCTTATAAATGTATATAATCTTATGAGATTAAAACTTTTACTATTATAACCAAAAATATCTTCAAACATTGTAGTTCATCAATTATGTCAATATAGGATCAAAGTGCTTTTTGTTTCAATCAAATGACATAGATCAAGTATGAATATATAGAGCCTGTTTGGTACGACTTAAAATCCAATTAAAATTGAAAATATGATCGTTATTGGATCCCACCTGTCTAATAAAAGTCAACAATAACGACTATATTTTCAATTTTAATCTCTACCAAACACCATCATAGTATGAAAATTACATGTAAGAAAATAAATGATAACATAAACCTACCTAAAAATTGGATACAAACTTGAACAAACACAAAATAAGAAAATGGAATGAAAGAATTAAAGATTGAGGCAAGAGTTGGGTTTGAATAATAAGCCCCGGTCCGTTTTTCTTTAAAAATAGTTTTTTTTCAAAAATAAATTTTAGAATAGTGATTTTTTTTTTTAGAGAATTTGTGATTAAAAACAAGAAAATATTTTATGTTTACATGTAAAATATTTTATTATGAGAATATGTGATTGAAAATAAATTTATGTGATTTGGGTTTCAATTTTGAGTTGAGTTTATATCAATTTTCTATTTTGGGAGCTTATTTTAAGATTGTAACAAGTACGTTTGGTATTTCATTTTGAAAAGTTATTTTTTAAAACAAAAAATTAGAAAATACATTTTAAAGCATCATTAAAATAGTTTGGTATTTCATAGTTTGACATTTTTATCAAAGCATCATTAAAATAATATTAAACAGAAACTCGAGATTTACCTTAATTTTAAACCACTCATTCTCCAAAATATTATTGAAATACATTTTTAATAAAACCTCGTTAAAGTGAAGCCCAAACAAGATTTTAAGTGTTTTCAGAATTATCACTGAAAATATTCAAAACGTTAATATTAAATTTTATATTATAAACTTATCCTTATTCTTTAAAAATATGGATTCAAATGCACCCGTAGTTTAAAATGTTTCCAAGTAAACATGCCAGAGGCGCACCAACTCCAAAGCCTGGTTTTTGCCTTGGCCCATGGTTTTCATAATTCCACCTTCCCACTGGATAAAGTTCAAGAATTCTCTCAATACTTTCTTCCATCATAATCTAAAGCTTTCGCCGCCGGCAAATCCACCACAGGCACAATACATACTGCACCATGACAGGAGGACAGCAGACAGTGATCATGAAACCTAGCCGGAGCGACGACGTTTTGGACGCCGATGAGCAGCTCCTAATCACGAACAAGGTCCGAGCACAGTTCGAGTCCATGATGCCCAAAAGACCAGCCAAACCAAACCGGAGCGATCCCGATTCAACCTCATCACCTATTCCGGATGAAGAAATCCATATTCCTGAGCTGGACAAGCTTAAATATCTTCAATCACAAGTCCGCTCCTTATTTTGGTTTACTTTTAATCACTGGTACAGTTTTCGTTATTTCAATTTGGATTTCTGAATTATTTTCACAGGCAATATTTTCTGGAACGAAAGCTGGGGATGAAGACGACGAGTTTGTGGAGACCCAGTACTACAAAGAGTTGGAATCCGTTGATAAACAGCATCACACGGTTCGTTTAATTATTCCTTTCTTTCCCTTTGTTTGTTGAATTTGTATATGTTGGCATAAATACTTACTAAATTGGGGATTTCTGGTTTCTTGTATTGAACAGACAGGAAATGGTTTTATAAAAATGTCCATGGAAAAGAGTGGAAATGAAGATGTTCTTCAATTTCAAGGAAGCCATATTACTAATGGAGGATTTAAACAGATGATCTTCAAAACTAACCCAGCAACAAATGATTGGATTCCAAGCTTCGAAGATCATCAGGTGATTTAACTGTTAATTCGATAATCAATTATGCCAAAAAAAGTTGCTTAATTTTATACAACTTTGAGATTAGTTTTTGGGTTATGTTTATCAGGTTGGATATATTTCGTCGAAGCCAAATCGGAGCGAGAGTTGTTAGGTCGCCGGAAGTAGAATAAATTATCATACTATGGACTTTATCTTCGTATTTTAATATTGTATTATTGGAGAGAGAATAAATTATTAGTCATTTGGTGGAAATAAAATTATTGAGTATGTTTTTTTTTTAATTTTGTTCTAAGTGTGACATTGTGCATATCCTTTGTTGAAGTGCAAAAGCTTCGTTGGAGGTTTGCCTAATCGCATTTGGTCACTTAACTTTATTTTATGTTTGGTTCATGTTTATGAATTCAGTATAAACATTCGAGTCATTTTTTATCAGGGATTAGAGGGTGTGTGGTAGAGATTAAAATTGAAAATATAGTCGTTATTATTGACTTTTATTAGACGGGTGAAACCCAATAACGGTCATATTTTCAATTTTAATTGGATTTTAAATCGTACCAAACATGCTCTTAAAAAGTATTAATCATTTATTCTTCTTGATGTAGATCGGGTTTACAACACACTAACAATTGGATTGCATTTTAAGAAAATAAACGTTTTTCTTATTTTACGAACAACTAAAAAACTCTACAAGATGTTTTTGAGTTTTAAATACTAAAAGAACAGATGACCTATTGGGTCACAGTCCCTTAATATGTTGGATTACAAAACAAAATAAGTAAATACTGAGAATAATAAACTAAGAAACATTAAGTGCTAATTTGATTTAGAAAATGAATTCAAGCGTCCAAAATCTATCATATGTCATAGCGCTGTGAGTTCAATGTAAATCGTCGCAAACTTTTCGGAATGAGGTCATGGGTCCAAAACAGATACCGTATGCAAATGTTACGTCATTTTCTTCGAACGTCGATCATCCAAATGTTCCAAATATACAAGTGTATGTTCATCCACATTAACCTCATCACCTCTCATTTTAAATTATTTATAATTTAAACAATTTATTAACACTTTCTTACCTTTGTTTAATTCTACCTACGTTTTTCTTGAGATGTTTCTCTCATTGATAGACGAGTTTTTAAGTTGGTCCCTGGGAGCAATGATTGATAAGTGAAATATGAATGTTTTTGTATGATTCTTGAAAAATCTTGTGCATGATTTCCATCTAATGGCTTCATTTTAGGCATGGTTAGCCCTATCCCTTCGCTTAGATCAATCTCTTCACTTATTTCCTCCCATTCAAAGCACTGAATTAATGACCCCAAACCTTATATCCCAATGAATTGCACGAGAATTGACCAATAGAAGTGTGCCACATTTCCTATCAAATCCTTGAACTTTGCAGTCAGTTGATGACTTGTTGCATATTGAAAAAGCGAATAATAATAATAAAAAAAAGTTTTGTCCGTAACACACATGAATGCGCGTTGATTGAATTTCGTTCGAACGGATGTTAGAAATATTGAAATGTACCAGAAAATCAATTTATTATTAATCCAAAACGGTTATAGAATTTTCAAATCTAAGTAGTCAAAAGAAATCCTAATCAAAGTGAACCCCTGACCTAACTGGTAGAAAAGTTTGAATAGAATTCAAAAACAGCAAAAATGGTCACGCAGCAAAATTTACCAAATTGAAAAATACTTTCGGTTGTACCGTCGACTTATGGTTGATTATGACCTTAAAATTTTGATTATAACAAACAAATTAATCTTGTTTATTAATAATTGAATTTCGAGTGATTATAGTCTTCAAAGCAGTCAATGATAAATTGATCGATTATTGTCAAAAGTTCAAATCAAGCCCATCACAAATCGGACTCATGGAAAATGTTAAGATCAAAGACACATATTTAGGACGAGTTAAAAGACAAACTTCAAAGAAAGATCAAGAGTTTAAGAATCGAGCATCAAAGAAAGATAAAGATGAGAGCCTGAGAACTAAGTTTCAAAGAAACGTCAAATACTAGACTTTCTTACATCAAATGTAAATGCATTAATAATTTGATATTTAGCAATAAATGTTTTAAGCTCAAAATCATTCTATACATTAAAAACAATTTTGTGCATTAAAAGTTATTCTAAAACAATGTTTTGATGAAATATAAAAATGACTTCTAAAATGATATTTGAATTTGAAAAATATATTTATCTTCACAAGTCATTTAAAAATACTTTCCAAAATTTCATGCCTTTTAAAACCTTTGAATCAGATCAAATTGGGCCAAAACGTAAAAAGACCGAAACTGTCGAGTGGTTGACTAGCCGGAGGAGGCGGTCGACTGGCCAAAAGAGGCGATCAACCCAAGTTTTCAATGGCCCAAAATTTGACCGTTCTAACATGTGATTTTTACCATGCAAATGACTATATTAGTCATCCAGACAAGAGGCGATCAATCGGATGAGTCATACGAATTTACAGATTTTTTGAATTTTTAAACTCTATAAATATTGTCACCATTTTCATTATTCTTAGAGACTTTTAAGAGTATCATAGTGAGATATATTTTGAGAGAAATCTTGGAGTTTGTCTTTGCATTCATTTCATTTATTTTTTCATATCAAGAACATTGATTGATTCAAACTCTTTAATCATCATTTTCATCAAAAATTTTCATTTCTCTTTTTGTACTTAACTTATTTCTATCACTCATAAACGATAAATATATTTTGAAGAATATCTTTGAATTTATATTGCATACATTTGTTCTACTTATATACATTGAAAACTATGATTGATTGAAACAAACTTGTAAAATTATCAAATTCATCAAAATCTCTCATTTCTCTCTTAGTACTTAATTTATTACATTCATTCATTAAGAAAAGTTATATTTTGAGAAGCTTTTTGAACTTACATTACATTTATTTTTTCTACATATTTTTATTCAAAAACTTTGATTGAATCAAATTTCTAATTATCATATTCATCGAAGTATTTCATATAAAACTTGAACTATCATTTATTACTATTAATTGAAATATTAGTCTATCTTAATACTTAATTCATTTGTATAATTTATTAAGATAGTTTTTATTGTAAAATCATTTACTCTAAACTTGTGGGTCGTATTAGGGTTAGTTTAAAGATCAGTGCTCATTGTTGTAAGTTATTGTGTAGGTCATATTGAGGTCACTTAAAGCTTAATAGTGTATAAGGATTGTTGTTCCTTGTTTGTAAGTCACCGAAAGAGTTGTAAAGGGTTAGATTGCATCATAATCAATACATATAATGAAAAGACCTTTCTCATGTTGGAGAGTTTGGAAACAAAGGATGAAGATTGTTACTTTGAATCGAACCTCCACAATTATATTTTTTTGAATCATTTCTTCACTTTTACTTATTGTTTTCATATTTGCGCTTATTACTTGAATTAATCTATTTAGTCTTTACTTGTTTGAAATTAGATTAATTCTTTGAAAAAGTTTTAGAAACCAATTCTCCCCCTTTTGGTTAGTTATTCTTGGACTCTCATGTACTCATTCGTGTGATACCTCATATAGAAGTTACGTGTTTTTTCGTAGATCTTTCTTATTTCTCATTTTTTATAACCATTTATTATTTTCTCTTCTAATTGTTCTACATCATGACTCACAGAGTAGCAACTAGGGTCCAGCTCGGAACATGTGAAAGGTCTCCAAAAATGTGTTTTGAAGGCAAGGCAAATTGGGCAAATCTTGTTCAAAAATCAAGCAATTAGGACTAATTTGACTATCGTAATACATCGGGCTAGTTGACTAAAAGGGAATTGCCCATTTCTATGGTCACCACTAATGTGTCTTTGCTCGTGATCACTATGTTCTGCACTTATCGAACATGAAAATTCTTGAGATTATTTTGTTATATTAGAGTTAATTACCCCAATAGTTACTAAACTTTATCGAAAGTTTTCACGAGGTCACTAAACTTTCAAAAATACGTGGTTAGTCATTGAACTTTCGAAACTGCAACTCCATCAATTACTGAACTAACTTTCGTTAAAAATCTTGACAGAACTGATAATGTGGCTAACGAAATATCTTACGTGACGTGGAATTTTTGGTGATGGATAGGGTTGCAGTTTCGAAAGTTTAGTGACTAACCGTGTAGTTTTTAAAGTTTAGTGATTTGAAACTTTAGGTAAAGTTCAGTGACGATTGGGGTAATTATCACATCTTAAGATGTATAATATTTAATGACCTGGTGGACACCGTGGGTAAAGTTCAGTGACCTGGTGGAAATCGTAGGTAAAGTTCAGTGACAGTTAGGGTAATTAACCTAAGTTTGAATCTAAGTTGCTCCGAATATTTATTGGGAATCTCTTTATCGTAATACATCAAAATAGTCTGATTGGAAAGTCTGTTTATTGTCCTAGAGGCATCGCAATGGATAATTTTAAAAGGAAAGCTTCAATTTTGTATTTCAATATTATTCAATTCTTAAATGGCAAAACGTGGAGGTCAAGCTTCAACCTAAGTGAGTTTATGCGTAGTCTAGGCGTTAAAAAAAGCGTAAAAAATGTTTTCTTATTTTTAATGTTAATTTAAAATTTTAAATCAATTTAAAAACTATTTAATAATTAAAGGAAAAAATTATTAAATAATTTGAAAACACAACGGGAACAATTATAATAATGCAGTGTTATTGTATTATATATTAAAGTGTAAAAAAAAGTGCGCACTAGACACGCCTGGATGTGAAAAAAAATAAAAATAAATGAAAAAAAGCAAAAAAGCGTGAAGCTAGGTGTTTTGCTCCGACCTTGCGCTTAGTCGATGCCACTTTTTAGAACACTGGTTGTATAAATTGAGAATGATATATTTAACGAAATTGATAATGATTTAATTATACGACATTTTCAAAACTTGAAAACATGACGGGAACAATTATAATAATGTAGCGTTACTATGTTGTATTATTTATATTTTTTTATTATATAAATTTTGCACACTTAAACAAAATATTCTAGCTCTGTCACTGAAATAGACTTACTAGTCAGACTATTTTGATGTATTACGATAAAGAGATTCCCAATAAATGTCCGGAGCAATTTAGCTTTAAACTTAACTTAATTACCCTAATTGTCATTGAACTTTACATACAGTTTCCACGAGCTTACTGAACTTTATACATCTTAATATGTGGTTAATTACCCCAATCGTCACCGAGCTTTACCTAAAGTTTCCACAAGGTTACTGAATTTTACTAAACTTTCGAAACTGCAACCCCATCAATCACAAGAAATTCCACACCACTCATAAACGTGCCACGTAAGATATCCGTTAGCCACATCATCAATTCCGTCAAGTTTTTTAATGGAAGTTAGTTCAATGATGGATGTGGTTGCAGTTTCGAAAGTTCAGTGACTAACCACATAGCTTTTAAAGTTCAGTGACATAATGAAAACTATCGGTAAAGTTTAGTGACTATTGGGGTAATTAACCTTATTATATTACCATTAAAAGTGAAAATCATGAAAAGAAAAGAAAGTGAGTAAATAAAGAGTATGCAGCCATAAGCACTTAAAAATAACTTGAAAGTTACTTTCTCAATTCTCATTGACCTTTCGAGAAAAAAAGTGAAAAATGTTAAAGTTTGATCTAAATCCCATTGGATATTTGTGAATTAGTTGAAGTGGGCTTTGAAAATGTCAAAATATGGACGAAGAAGTGATTTAGCTGCATTTCCATTAGCTGCGCACCAAGCTCTTGCTTCAGCGTATAAAATAAGGAGGGGCGCAGCCTGTTGTTCGAGAGATGTCTCTGCCACTCGCTTTCCGCAAGGGTGGTGCTTGAGCGGAGGTGGCATCCGACCTACTATCCATTTTGCATTTGACGCGTTTTTTGATGTTCTTTCCATCTTTAGGACTATTATTAGGTTTTGACATATATCCTATATATAGTTGGCTCTTCTTTACAATTTAGATAAGTTGGATAATATTGTACACACAACATCTTTGTATTCTATATTCTAGTGAATTCTTCTTTCTGCCAAATTTCTTGTGTTGTAAATGCAGCTTCATATTGTGCCACATAATCTCATCTTTAATTCTTTAGAAGTGGTATGAAAGGTTAATGTTTGATTTGTTCTAGGTTTTTATTCTTGTGATGGTAACCATTACGTATGATTTCCACTTTTGGATCGCAGCACAAGATTTTCGTTGTGGTATGTGAAGATACGAGTAGTGCTCGCTTAGATGGATTTTGACGAAATTTTGTTGGGATTTAAAAAAATGCCTCGAATTGGTTAATGGAGGAAAAACAACTTAAGGATTGAAATGCGCTATCACATATTCATTTTCATCTTTCGAATCATATTTTTCACGACGTTTTGAAGGAAAAACTGCAGTTGCATTATGGTTGAAGTTGGATCAATTATGTACGACGAAGCAACGTTTGTATTTTCATCTTTTAGAGACACGATATTATATAGTCGTGATACTTTCAGCGTTGAAAAAGTTTATGATACTCTATTTTCGATGGAGAAGATAAAGCATCTTATTGGATCTAAGACTCATCAAGATGGCATTATTGTTGATGATGGTTATGTAAGAGGCACATCGAAGTATAACTTTAGTAATCAAATTTGTAACTATTGCAAGAAGAAGGGACACATAAAGAAAGATTGCTATAAGTTACAGAATAATAAGAAATTGGCTACAAATCAAATGTGAAAACCAGAAACTTTAGGTGCAATATTGAGAAAAAAAATGCTACAGTGATAAATAAATTTTGATTATTCTGCAATTCTAAACCTGACAACGATTAAATTCTTGATATAGCTTACACTTTTCATATGTATTCCAATCGGGATTTGTTTTCAACATATGAATTAGTTTTGAAAGATGTTGTTGTAATGGGTAATAATATACCTTGTAAGATAGCCGATATTGGAAGGATTAGAATTAAAATATTTGATGGGATCGTTAGAGCACTTGATGATGTGAGACATGTCTTTGAAGATAAGTTTTATCTTATTGAGACTCTTAATTCAAAAAAGTATAAGTACATTGGTGAAGGTTGAGTCCTAAATGTTAGTAAATGTGCTTGTATTGTGTTTCAGGGACAAAGAAGGTTCCAGTTGTATGTCTAGTACGGTCTATAGAGTCTTTGGATACCAATTAGCAGAAATTATATATATTGGTGGATATTCAATTTGGTACAATATCGTTGGAGTTTGGTTTATGGTCTACGTTGAATAATACATCTCAGTCGAGTTCAGAAGTAATGGTTTATGCCACTTTGCCACCATCACCACTAGTGGTGCCACATTATTCAATTGTTGAGATATACTTAGGAGAGAAATTAGGTATCTACAGAGGTATGAGGAAGCTAATTAGTTGGCTATTACCTTGTTTGGTGATTATTGCTCGTGGTAATAATTCGAGCAACTTTCGTACTCGGGGTAATTTTGTCGAGCAATGTTTGGGTTCAGACGATATTCAGTTATTGGATTTATCATAGTTGGATTTGTGGAAGAAGTCGAGAATTTTGTTCATTGAAGAATTTGTTTGATATTCTTGTTGAAGAGTTCAGTTTTATTCTATGCAGTGAAATTCGTCTCCAGGTGAAGATTTTGATGTCTTGTCCATTGCATTAGAATTTGTGTCGATTTTGTTAAAGTTTGACCCAAATTCTATTGGGCATTTGTGGATTAGTTGAAGTCAAAATATGGACCAAGAAGTGATTTAGCCGCATTCCTATTAGCTTTGCTCCATGTTCTCCTGCGAGCACTCAAAATTGGGAGCTGGCGCCCGCCTACCACTTGCTTCTTGTTAGGGTGGCGCTCGAGCAACAGTGGCATTCAATCCATGATCCCTTCAATGTTTTGACGCAATTTTTGATGTTTTCTTTCCATCTTTACGAACATTATTAGGGTTTTGACATGTATCCTATATATAATTGTTTTTTCTTTACAAATTAGATAAGTTAGACAATATTATAAACATAATATCTTTGTATTCTTTTTTCATAATATAGTAAATTCTCCTTTTCCTTTGCCAAATTTCTTGTTTTCTTCTTGTGTTGTGATTTCTACTTTATATTGTGTCACATAATCTCATTTAATTCCAAAAAAAAAAAAAAAAAAAAAAGTAATTTTAAGCTAGTGCAAAACGTGCTAGTGCTTTAACATTAATCATTCTCCCCAAAAGGAAAAGGAAACCATATGATACTCATTTTTATGAAAATTAAATATATTTGAAGTCTAGCCAAAAATAATGATCTTGGAATTAATGTATCCTCGACGAGTTTGTACTTTTTTGAGAGTGCGACCAATAAAACTGCTAAAATCACAACAGTTTTAAAACTTTAACGAAATTTTAATATAATATTAAAGTAAAAAAAAAAAGAAAGTGATAAATTATCAAAAGATATTTTAGTTTGAAGGAATTATCAAAAGCTAAATTATTTTTATTATTATTTAATTATAATTTTGAAAGTAAGGGGTGGTGAAAAAAGATTTTCCGTTAAAACAAGAAATTCCGTTAGTTTTTCCGTTAAATCAAGAAATTCCGTTAGTTTTTCCGTTAAACCAACAAATTCCGTTTAATAGTCACTTTTTATATATAGAAAGATATTAAAGTAAAAAAAAAAAGTGTTAAATTTAAGTCTCATTATTCATTTATAAAAACTATGAATGTATCATATATTTAACAAAAATATAAATCATTTGCACGTGAGTGACATAAGAATGTGTGTTGAAATAAAATTTAAGATGCACGAGTCTTAGCCTCTGTTTGGGAAGAATTATACAAACAATGCCGCATGAGTCTTAGCCTCCATTTTAGAAGAATTTATAAATGGTTAATTTAAAATAATATATGGAAATTAGTGATAGAGAAGTGAACAAAACTTGTGGTCCAATTGAAATATACATACGAAAATGAAGTTTGATAATTTATAAATGATTTATAAATTTGGCTGGAGGGAGGCTTAAACATTTAGATGAAGCAATCGAACTCGATTTTTGAAAGATTTTACAGCATGCTTGAACGTAAATCTCGGTTTGAGATTCTTACTTGAAAATTATGAATTTCCAAAATCTACATGGTTGAATCACTTTGTTGGTCCATATTCCAGAATCCGCATTTTATTGCATTCACATGGTCCTGATCTCGATCACAATGGAAGTAGATCATTATCCACAACCTAAGTGTCAAGATTTGTGAGTTTTCTTGTCAAAAACATGATTTTAGGGCCCTTTTTCAATTTTGGTGTATTTTCCCACACAAATTAATAAGACATGATGTAAATATGTTTCTATTGTCTAAACCATCAAAGACAACTTAATAAAATTTAGTCACTCTATTTTTAAAATAAGTAAAAAAAATTGAAGTGTGACAATGATCTTGATATTTCATCTTGGCAATCAGTTCATGAACACAATACAATCAGTGTCTCATCTTAGCACATTCCGAAATTGTCTAAGACTATTACACGTGTGAGTGAGTCAGTCTCAACATGTTTGATACACTTTATATGTACATATAAACCAATTGTGAACTCGTAGTTTAATGAATTTACAAATCGAAAGATGTGTTTTGAAGGTTTCCATGAGTACTTCGAAATGGTACCAAGAACTTGCCACGATGAGTGATTACGCATTGGGTTCTTTCGAACTCGAAGACCAAAATTATTGATTATGAAATTTGAGAGTTGGAAGAAAAGTGTTAATTGGAAAAACTTTGAAATGCCTAAAATATAATAAAAAATAATTAGATAAAGTTCTATAGCAAAACCCCTCGAACTCTTTACCAAAATACAGGATAGCCTATATGGCAAATGCCAGGCGATTTTAAATTAATGAAACGAAACATATTAACGAATAAAACACATTCTATTTATCGGAGTGATTGTGATATTGCAGCATAATCACGACTCTCTAGAAGAAGAAGAAGAAGCCAAACACAGACCATCCCACTGCCAAACTTCCCACCAGGTGCTGGACGTTCATCAATTTCATTGCTCCATTCTGCAGAAAATTTATAAATTAATAAAAAAATTAAAATAAAAAATTTGAGAAATAAGTTAATAGCCCCCATCGGGGCTTTAACTAAGCCCCTGAGCCACGTTAAATTTCTCATTCTCATTCTTATATTCATTTTTAATCACACATTTTTCAATAAAATAATATTTTTTATCACATCAATAACTTTTTCTTCTATTTCGATCACACATTTTTCATCAATCTACTATTTCAAAATACATTCTTCCAAATTAATATCCATCAAACACATCCTAAATCTAACTCAACTACACATGGATTATAAGTAACTTTTAAAAACTCAAGACGTTAGTCGTTTAATTAGATTTTAATTATTAAAATTAAATTAATAATTAATTTTAATCACACATTGTATGCAATTGATTTTTAGCTAAACGAGAAAGAACTTTATTTTTTGAGCCAACCCTAAAATGAATTATTTAGGGCGTGTTCGGTAGAGATTAAAACTTAATTAAAATTGAAAATATAATCGTTATTAGGTCTCATTCGTCTAATAAAAGTCAACAATAACGGCTAATTTTTTTAATTTTAATCCGATTTTAATTTCTACCAAACAATTGACCGTGTGGCCCCGACTTATATTTTGTTCAGTCTTATAATGCTTCTTGGATCCGCCGTTTTTGTTGGCACGATGACATTAATGCAAGAACATGGTGCTAACGTCTAAGGTTGATATCATGCGCCGCTTTTATAAAGAGTGAAGACAATTTGGAGAACAGATCGTTCTGAAGAATACAAAATTTTGCAGTGTGCGCACATTATCATGCACGGCGCAGCATAAAAGCTATACTCCAGTTCATTTTAGAAATCAGTAAGTACAAAACTGAACTAGAATTTGATTTTAAAGGTGAAACTAGGATTTTCACACGTAAAACTTACTCACGCAAAATTTAATGGCAATGCATTATGAACTAAATGGATTGGTAAGCAACCAGTAAAAGTAAATTAATTTGAAATGTACCTTGTCATCAGCTGATGTAGGACTAGGAGAAATGGCGCTAGGTCCTGGAGATTCAGATGGAGGGGCGGGTCGACCAAGCAGTGTCGGAGCTGGAGCTGGTGAAGGTGCATTGTGTTTCGTGCTTGGAGCTGGAGCTGGAGAAGATTCATTTTGTGGTGATGAGATTGGTGAATGGATTGGAACTGCCATCGGCGGAAGGACCACTGGATGGAGAGATGGGGGGAAGCCGATAGGTGCCGGAATTGGAGCTTGAGGATAAACAGTTGGTGGATGGCTCACTGGGGCGGAGACTGGAGCAACAGTGGAAACAGTTGGTGGATGGCTCACTGGCGTGAAGACTGGAGCCACGGTGGATACAGTTGGTGGATGGCTCACTGGCGTGAAGACTGGAGCCACGGTGGATACAGTTGGTGGATGGCTCACTGGCGGGAAGACTGGAGCCGGAGTGGAAACAATTGGAGGATGGCTCACCGGCGTGAAGACTGGAGCCACAATGGAAACAGTTGGTGGATGGCTCACTGGCGGGAAGACTGGAGCCACGGTGGAAACAGTTGGTGGATGGCTCACTGGCTGGAAGACTGGAGCCGGAGTGGAAACAATTGGAGGATGGCTCACTGGCGTGAAGACTGGAGCCACAGTGGAAACAGTTGGTGGATGGCTCACTGGCGGGAAGACTGGAGACGGAGTGGAAATAATTGGTGGATGGCTCACCGGCGTGAAGACTGGAGCCGGAGTGGAAACAATTGGAGGATGGCTCACCGGCGGGAAGACTGGAGCCAAAGTGGAAACAGTTGGGGGATGATACGCTGGAGCGGAGACTGGAGCAACAGTGGAAACAGTTGGTGGATAGCTCGCTGGAGAGAAAACTGGAGCCGGATTGGAAACAATTGGAGGATGGCTCACCGGCGTGAAGACTGGAGCTGGAGTAGAAATATTGGGCGGCAAGCTTATTGGCGCGGACAACGGAGCAGAAGAGGAAACTGTCCGTGGCGGTGCGGACAATGGAGCCTCAACTGAAACGGTTGGTGGCAAGGTCACTGGCGCGGACAATGGTGCCGGAATGGAAGCAGCTGGTGGCAAGATTACTGGCGTTGAGACCGGAGACGGTGTGGAAACAGTGTATGGAGAAGTTACCGGCGCGGAAATTGGAGCAATAGACTGGCCACCTCCAACACCAGTAACTAGTACTGCAATGCAAATAAATGCATTTAAAAATCCCATTTCGAGTTCGCCAAGAGAGAATAGAATAAGAAGGGAGTTGCAGAAAGTAATATATTTAAAGGGATTTAAAAGCGTGAAGAATTAGGTGTAGAATTAAAATATTAAAGAAAGGTCGACATTTGGTTGGGTCCATGCAATACCCAACAAAAAATGCCACCCTATGTGGCAGTTAAACAGAATACTAAGCAGGCCACGTCACAGTCCAGATCCTACACGTAACGTATTTTTCCTACTTGGAATTATTAATATTTAAATCTGACTCTTAAAGAGTCAATGTCAAGAATTTTTATTTTTATTTTTTTTCAAGTGTCAAATTTGATGTAGATTTTTCTTAATAGATTTTGTGAAAAATAATTATTTTGAAGAATGGTTGATTAAAGTAAAGGAAAATTATGAATTTACGTATAAAATTATTTTATTGAAAAAATGTGATTATAAATTAATTTCTAAAAAAATAAAGTTTAAAAAATATGTAACGGACCATTTCACAAGCAACGTGAGTTCAGAAGAGTACGTGCAGTGTGCTTATAAATTTACAAAGACCATTTCACAAGCAACGTGAGTTCAGAAGGAGCTGTTGCGATCCAGTTCTCTTCAGAATCGATATCCCTAATCGTCTAACTTTACGAAATCAATCTTTTACCGGAAGTAACCCTCTTCAGATTGTCTCATCTACACTTGAGACTCCGAAGAAACAGTGCTTGCTTTAATGCTACACTTACAACTTTTAAGTTTGATAATGCTTTTAAGTGTCTATATATTATGATTCTTACAAAATATGTGAATGATAAGTGAGCAGTATTTGTGGGTTTTACGAAATGTATGGATAAATAATATGTGTGACTAAGTTAAATTATAATCTAAGCTTCACCAAACAGGCACTTAGAAACTCACCACGGTGAAGCTTATACGAAGAATATGAAATTTACAAATACTTGTCAACAAAGAACATCCATGCAATTAATTTTTCTAGCTTTTGTTGGGAAATAAAACGGATTTGTGAAAGTGCCCTCCAATTCTTCTCCTATGTCGTCAAAGTTGTGGGCATTTTGTCAACAAACACCGTATCATCCAAGTCTATTTGCGTGAGTACAACTCGCAAATTCACTTGTCACAACGAGAATCTTGTATTGCAATCAAAGAGCAAGATTTAATACTTCATTGCTACCATCAATAACAAAAATATTGAACAAATCACAACCAATAGCTCTAATACCACTACACAGCTGTTGTTTTCTCCTTCAAAATGTCATGAAGAATAATGTTAGAGAAATGAAGATGGACGTGTGCTCCCGCATATGCACTTGGATGATGCGTTGTTGGGATTTGACAAAATATTCACAACTTGAATGAAGGAGGAGAAACAACAGAAGGATCGGAAGGCATTTTCACAGATGCATTTTATTTCCCAACAAATGGTATTAGAGCTCGGGTTATCAACAAGTCTTAGCCCAACAATCAACGGGAGATACGAGTTTGCTCCCACCCAGGGCCGATGTGTGGGGGAGATTGTTGAGGTTATCCCACATCTATTGTGGAAAGGGTTGATGGTCAGTTTATAAGTGTGAGGGAAAGTCTCACCTCTTGAACTAACTTTTCGAGTTGAGAAGACACAAGACCACTCAACAGCTTTTGTTAGGGATAGTCCAATCTCTTTCACTATAGTCTAATCCACATGGAAACCAAGGACTGCTGGTGAGACAGATTCTCCAGGCACTGAACTATCCAAATTTATTAGTTTTAACTTTGGTGAAAGTTAGTATTTGGGGAGATTATATGTAGACAAAGAAAGCCAAAAGTGAATGGAACACAATTCAATTCAACATACTAAACATAAAGTTAGTGGACGAAGGGCAGAAGTGGATGCAGTTTGATCCAACAACCAAACATATTTTTTCCACTTTCAGATATCATTTAGTACTCATTTTAACCACTTCACTGAAAGTGATGCCTATTATGTGAACTTTGCTTTTAAGATCATGGCTTGTAATTGAAGGCCAATTATCGTTATCTTATCATTACATAACCTCAGACTAATTGTTTCAGAATTCAAGGGGGGCATGGCAGTTATTTAGTACTTAATCAGACTTACAGATGCACTAAACTGAGTGGCGTGAAAAGATTCATGAGGTCGACTCCAAATATGTGAAGAACAAGACTTAATTTGATAACGACCCTTTGAATAATTGGCATCATGGATCTTAACCAGGAGCAGACTACGACATCCACTGCTACTAACAAAGAGGAGCTTCTTTCCACTGCCATGAAGAGGACCAGTGAATGGTTTGCTCTCTTTCTCTTATTTATTTTCTTCCCAGGTGTTTGTAAGAAGTTCTGAAAGAATTGTTTTGGTTTCGATACATGTGCTGAATTCTTTTTTCAGTGAAAACAATTCTATACTCTAGGAAGAATTTGAGATTTTACTTTCAATATTTAACAGGATCTTTTCTAACGAAATCCCAAGTGATGTAACTGTTAATCCTGGAGGAAATTCCTTTTCTTTGCACAAGGTAGAATATATCGATAGTGAAATCTGCTTATCTATATTCTATTAATTTGGACAATTTGAATTGATACTTCTGTTGAAGAGTTTTGGTTTTATTCCTTATCGGTAATCAACATGGTTTCTGGCTTCTGCTGAACTACCTCATCAAAAACAAATGTTTTTGAAATCCCATACAGTTCCCATTGATCTCAAAAGGTGGATACTTAAGGAAGTTGGTAGGTGGGCTGAAGATTTAACAGTCCTTCAAATTGATATCTTCCAGAGGGCTCTCATGCAATGACTGCAAGGGGATACAAATATTATGCTCTTGGTCCATTATTAATGCTATATGCACTGCACAGAATTTCTTCTAGGTTTGGTGAGGTCTCACCCATAAATTTAGATTTTCAACTGCAAGATGTTCATATGTAACTTATTTTTGGTTCCATTTCAGGAAATATTTGGAAAGGGTAGGAAAAAAAATCGAGCCAAGACATGAACGTGAGAAGAGGGTTGTTTCAGAAACAATAGTTAGTCTTCTTCCACGTGAGAAGAACTCGATGTCAGTTAGCTCTCTCTTTGTTTCTTCAAGCTGCAATATATCTAGAAACGACTGCCTGCAGGCTTAACTTGGAGAAGAGGATGGCATTGCAACTTGGATAGGCACTATTAGATGATCTATTAATCTCTTCTTATTCCTTCACTGGAGAAACATTGTTTGATGTTGAAACTGTTCAGAATAACAGAGATGGAATGTATAGAGCAATGGATATCTACTTGAAGGTTTGTGCATTCTCTAATCTGTATTCTGATCAGTTACGTCGCTTAAATCTTGAACCTTACATAAATAAGCAAACATGAGCGTATCCTTACAATATAATTAGATGGC
The DNA here is from genome assembly GCA_019097785.1 of Fraxinus excelsior. Classification (NCBI taxonomy): domain Eukaryota; kingdom Viridiplantae; phylum Streptophyta; class Magnoliopsida; order Lamiales; family Oleaceae; genus Fraxinus; species Fraxinus excelsior. The sequence goes on from CM032630.1 coordinate 30,377,742, forward strand.
ATAACAAATTTCAATCAGAAGTTTCTGACATAACCAGTTTTTATCAAACTGGTGCTCTTTATTTGAGTATGCAGAGCCTCGTACTATACACTTATTTCCTCGACCTCAGATTGACCCTATTATATTCCTACTGATATTGGGTATTATCCCCATGGAAATTTTTTTCTAGGTGTATTGTATTCCATATGTTTATTAGCGTAATATTCCTATTACATAAATTATTTTAGGAGTTCAATCTTTTGACGTGTGTGAGAGGCTGAAGATCACCTTGACTCTTCTTCATTATAGTGAATAGCTGTAACCACAAAGGGGGTAGATCTCTGGTTGAGCATGAACCACTATATATATCTACATGTGCACTTTCCTATTTATTTTATTTTTGCTCTCCTAAATAGGGATTATGGCTTAATACATAACACTTTTTCCATGTAATCTATAGGCTAATTGATTTAGAATCACTAGCAAACCTATTATCAAACTAAGGGATTAAAGCATAAGACATAGAAGAAAGAAGCGAGAAAGAGGAAAGAAAGAGAAGTCGAGAAGAAAGACACGGGAAGAGAAGGGAAAACATGGCAACGGCCAATCTCAATTTTAATCAATCATCAACTGTCTAAATTGTAGTAAAACTGTTTAAATAGTGAAAATCTAGTTGGGTTTGGACCAATCCACTATTACAAGTCCAATAACAATAAAATAGAAACATAAACAACAAGGTCTAGTAACAATAAAATAAATCCGGAGGAATCCCATGATGTCCGCATCACTAATCCAACATTAAGTGATGCGAAGAGAGAGAGAGAGAGAGAGAGAGAGAGAGAGTGTCAAAAGCTCTCCCTAGAAGTGATGTAGGATAAATTGAAGAATTATTCAAACAAAAGAAGAAAGAAGAAGCCGAAAAAAGAAAAAAGAAATCAGGGGAAAGGGAGAAAACGTTGGTAGAAGCTAATCGAAATTTTATCAATTCATTAATTGTTCCCATTACAATGAAAAATCCAATAAATAGTAGAAACATAACCTACTAGTGAAGGCCTTGGGTCAACCCAATAATAGAAAATATAAATAATACAAATCAACAATAAAATAAATCTCGATATTCGCATAAACTCTTTCAGGGTGGGAGAAACACTCGACTATTTTGAGTGGATAAATCATAAGAGGTTGCAATCAATCATCCAACCATAAACTAAGAGGTTGAACAAGCTTCTTTCAACGTCTATAAAAGCATGTCGATAGCAATCTGAATCTGGTGTCCCAACCAATTCTCCTTGAACGGATGGAAGGAGATCTGGGTAAAGAAAGATCATGCTAACTCCGATAGAGCTCGAATAAATCTGGGTCAAGTTGTTGGAGTGTCTCTCTAGTAATCCATGTATGGTCATGCTCAGATCGATCAACCCAGCAAACAAGAAAGCATTGCACATCTCCATCTTTAGTCAATACAATCTGTTCATCTAAAATAGTATTAATTTTATCTAGGGCTGTCTGTAGGTTGGTTCGGTTTGGTTCCAAAATTTTCGGGTATTTAATAAATTGACCATCGGATCCAAATATAATTATGGAACCATTCGGGTTCGGTTCCGTTCGGTTCGGTTCTATGCCATAATTAAAATTTTTTTAACATTTTCAGCAATACTATATAAATATAACTAATGACATTTCATTCGTAACTTTTACAAATTAACGTAGCCCAATTAAAAAATATATAAATAACTAACTGTCGAATAACATTAATTCAATGCATACAAATACCAAAAAGTAGATATTGATATTAAAATGTCATTGATCCATATTAAAAAATTGAGGTCCAAGACTTAAAATTGTGAAATGATCTGATTTAATTAATTAATTAGTTAATTTACTTAGAAATAATAAAATAATTTAATTAATTCAATAAAAAAATTATTTAGTTTCGATTCTTATTCGGTTCTTGGTCTAGACCTGAGACCCGACCCATACCCATCGGTTCTCGATTCGGGTACCTGTTCGGGTATTTAACTTATGAAGAACTGCTCGGTTCGATTTGATTCGAAACTTTTGGACACCCCTAATTTTATCTTTTTGTGTTGGGAAAGATTGTATTTGGTTAGAAGTGGCAAGAGATTCATGGTCAAGGTCCATAGATGTAGGTAGAAGAGGATCATCAAAAAGATTGAAATGACCTTTATAAATAACTAAATCCTCAATATTGAAAGTAGAGTGGTAACTAAGATGTAGCGAAAGATAAAAAACATATGCATTTGGGCCAACTTGCTTTAAAATTGCAAAAGGACTAGCATTACGAGCTTGCAATTTGGAAGCGGATCCATGTAGATGCCGCTCTGATCTAATTCGGATAATAACATAATTCCCAATATTAAACTCAACATATCTTTCGTGTAAATTAGCTCAAAGTTTATATGATAAATTACTAGCTTCAAGTTATTTATTGATCTCAATATGTAAGTCATGAAAATGTTGTGCAAATGCTTCAACTGATATAGACACTATCATGTGGGGACTCGGAATGAGATCTAAATGCTTCATATGCTTAAAATCATGAACAACTTCAAATGGACTCATACGTAACTATCGATTCATGGAACTGTTATATACAATTTGAAATATAAAAACAATCAAATCCCAATTTCTAAGATTTTCTTGGACCAAACATCTTTAAAAATTACAAAGACTACGGTTAACCACTTCCGTTTGACTGTCAGTCTGAAGGTTATCGGCAGTAGAAAATTTCAATTTTGTATCAATCTTTTTCCACAACGTTCTCCAAAACTGACTAGTGAACCAAACATCCCTATTGACATAATGGTTTTAGGAAGACCATATAACTTGACAATTTCATTAAATTATAACGTGGCAACCTTGGATGCATATGAGGTTTTACTACAAGGGATAAAATGAGCCATTTTTCGAGAAATGATTGATTGCCACAAAAATCGTATCATGCTTCTTCGGGGTACATGGAAGTCCTAACACAAAATCCATACTCACATCTTACCAATGACAATTAGGAACAGGAAAAGGTGTGTACAAACCAGTGTTTTGCTTTTTTTTTTGTTTGGCTAACTGACATGTGTTACATGTACTAACTATTTTAGCACGTCTTTCTTCAAATTAGGCCAATAGAATTGACATTCAATATTCTCTATGGTCTTATCACGCCCAAAGTGACTAGCTAAGGCCTCGTATGAATTTTCCATACTATGAAGTTCTGCACTGAAGTTTGAGGGATGCACAATTTATTGGCTCTGAAAAGGTAACCCTCCTCAAGGCGAAAGCCATCCGCAGTATCCGACCATCCTCCTTGCAAATCAAGAAAGATATCCTTAAAATCAGGACATGTCTCGAACTACTCCTTAAGCCATCCAAAACCCATGACCTTAACGCTTATAACCGACAAAAGAGAGATACAACGACTTAATACATCAGCTGCCTTCAACACCCTTTTTATGTTTCAAAACAAAAGAATAGGCTTGCAAATATTCAATTCAACGACCATGCCTAGAATTCAACATTTCTTGGATGGTGAGATGACGGAGGGCCTCATGGTCTGAATAAAGAACAATTTTTTGGGATATCAAATAATGGCGCCAATAATGCAAAGCCTGTACAAATGCATACAATTTCTTATCATAAGTCGAGTACCGTTGTTTGACATCATTTAACTTCTCATTGAAATAAGTGACAGTGTGTCGTTCTTGAATAAGGACTCCACTTATTCCTACCCCAGAGACATCACACTCTACCTCAAAGACTTTGGCGAAGTCAAGAAGGCATATAACATGAGTTTTCGTCATGCACTTCTTGATTAGCTTAAAAGCTTTAATCACTTCTTGTGTTTAATGAAACACTTATTTCTTCATGCACTCCGTAATATGAGCCATTATTGTGCTAAATCCTTTAATGAAGTGACGGTAAAAGGTAGCTAGGCCATGAAAACTCTTGACGTTATGTATAGTCTTAGGTTCAGGCCAATCAATAATTGCCTAAATCTTGGCAAGGTCGGCAGATAACCCCGTAGAAGATACAATGACTACTAGGAAAACAACTTTATCTATGAAGAGAGAACATTTCTTGACGTTAGCATACAATTTTATTGTGCAAAGGGCAGAACAAACTTGCTTGAAATGATCCCGGTGTTGCTCCTAAGTTTTACTATAGACGAGAATGTCATCAAAGTAGACGACGAGGAACTACTCATAAAAGGTCGAAGAGTCTATGTCATTGCTCGTATAAAAGTACTTGGGACGTTGGTTAGTCCAAAAGGCATAACCAGCCACTCATAAAGACCATCTTTCGTTTCAAAAGCAATTTTCCACTCGTCACTGAAGCAGGTCATAATCTGGTGTTACCCACTCTTCAAATTGATTTTAGAAAATATTGTAGCACCAACCATCATGTCTAACATATCGTAAATCCTACGGATGGGAAAGTGATATCCTATTGATAACATGATTATCTATGCACATTATCCAAGAACTATCTTTCTTAGGTGTCATAGCGCAGAAACAAGACAAACACAATAGAATTGCCCACAAGTGTACGTTCGAACTCCATAAGGTTAATGATATGTAACCCTTTTCGTTCTTCGCTTTTCTTTATTTCATGTGAGCCAATGTGTTTTAGGGGTAGTGGGTTAAGATGAATCTTCTTTCCATTAAACACAAAGGAACACGAATTGGATCAACCATAAATGGTTACATCTAAATCAAATAACCAAGGTCGACCAAGAATGACGTGACCAACATCAATTGAAATGACGTCACACCATATATGATCCTTTTACTCGAAAAACTAAATAGATACTAGATAACGTTCTTTTACATCTATCGAGATAGTATCAACCCAAGAGACACTATACGGTTGAGAATGAGAAATTGGTTTCAACCCAAGACGGGATATAGTAACCATCGAAATTGCATTAATGCAACTACCACTATCCATAATGACTTTACAACCCTTATTATTGATCTTGATGTAAGTGTGAAAAGTAGCATGACAACACCAATCATTAGCATTTTTATGTTAAGTCGGGGTACAATGTATAACACTTAATCTAGACATGTCGGGAATAAGGGGTCCTGACCCTAGATCCACGAGGAGGGTCCGAATATAACCTAAGAAGGTATTTTCATTATCATCTAAGTCTTCAAAATCTTCAAACTTAAGCTCATAAACTTGATCCTCCAATGGGTCATCCACTACACCATCACGTTCTTCCATAGCTAGGGCTCTACTAGGACAATTAGAGGAAATGTAATTGAAACCCTTGTAGTTAAATCATTGCAAGCGATAGGGCGTCCTTAGAACTTCAGGACCTATACCTTTATTTTTCCCTACAAGAAGAACCTTAGATGGGAGAGGCCCTAGGATAGACTTAGCAGAAGGAGTGGGCGTTGAAGAGATGGGAGTATAGTTGTCACCACGATTTCTATACGGAACCCTAGTAACTAAATCATAATCTCGAATGAAAAAATAAGCATGGTTAAGAGTAGTATCACCCCGAAGGACAAGCTCACGTTTAAGATCATCTCTGAGGCCTTGTCTAGACCAACTTAACGCCTTGACTTTATCCTCAACAACTTGACATTTCATTCTAAATTCATCAAATTAAGTGACGTACTTAGTCACTGGTCGATTGCCTTGCGTAATAGCATTCTATTGATCCAAAAAACTACCCTTATACGATTGGGATAAATACTTCTCTTGAAGTTGATGCTTCATTTCATCCCAACTCCCAACAGGGGGACCACGGTATCTTTCAAAGAACTCCTCAACACTTTCCCAAAAGAGTTGAGCAGTGCCAGTTAATTTTAGACTAGCAAATTGAACTCTCTGATCTTATGGGGCCCCATACCGGGCAAAGAAACGATCTGTATATCTATCCCATTGAGTAAATACCCTATGGTCTAAGCAACCATCAAAAGTTGGAGTATCCAATTTAATGATTCTAAAGAAAAGCTCATCGTAGTGAGGATGAGACTGAGTATTATGACGGTAATGTTCTCGCTCTCGTTCAAGAACTTGATGTCCGCCCTACGGTTAAGTCTAACATGTTGGCGTCCTCTTTGGGGACGACGATAATGTCTATTACTAAACGCTTCAGAGTTTTCAACTTTAGTCGAATGTGGGGTTTGCTCAAAGGTGGTCAACCTAGTAGCTAAGTCTCTATTCTCTTCACGAGTAGTAGCCATCTCAGTTTGGACATCCGCTAATTGAGTTTGTAACTACTGTTGGTTAGTGGCAGGTTGTGCTAATTGTCGGGTGAGGGTATTAAGTTGAGAAGGGTCCATGGTCAGGGTACTGGAACTAGATATGATAAGACAACCACTACGCAACTACATGAAATGTACTACCAGCTAAATGAAGTATACTGGAACTAGATATGACAAGACGACAACTACACAACTACATGTAATGTACTACCAGCTAAATGAAGTGTAATGGAATTAGATATGATAAGACTACCACTACACAATTGCACACAATATACTACCAGCTAAATGAAGTGTATGAAGAGATCAATAAACAACTCGTTTAAGAACTGAAAATAACAACTTGATCAAAATCTTTTTTTAAAAAAAAATTGGATTATGTAAATCCAAATATGGCAGGCTAAAACCACTGATCTATGTAAAATAATAAAACGATGATCAAATACTAATTAGCAGCTTAATAACGTAAAATAAGTAGGATAAAACTAGAAATATAACAAGGTTAGGGAATTAGAGATGTGATCATGTGAATGGTAGGTTAAGATTAGAATAACAATAGCACAATAATTTAATTGATACAATTTTAAAACGAAACAGTAGTATACACTAAAGATAAAGAAATAGTAGCTCCATTTTTGTTCGTCGAGGTAACTAAGCACCAAATACAAAGAAACAATGACTTTCCTTTTTGTTCGTTGAGGTAACTGACCCAATCAACTTATCAAAGAGAGGTACCTACAAAAATATGTTAGAATTTTTTTCACACTTTTTTAAACAAAATTGAAGTAGACGTTAACAAAACAAAACAAAGATTATAAACTCAGGCCTAAAATACAAAGGCAGAGCCCAGATTGAAAATCAAAAACCTACTTTATGGGTTCGGCCTAGTAGATGCAGCCGGTGAGATTTCTGGGTCATTGTCGGCGGTTGGGCTTTAGTTTGGTGTTGCTATTCAAGTTCGGGTGCTAGCGAGAGAGAATGACTATATACCTGTGTTTCGATACTTGCTGGCATCACAGTGGCTCGAAATCGGAGAAGGTGATGTGTCAATTTGCAGTCTGGGCGTTGTTTTGCTGTTGTTGGGTACGGTAGAAACAATCAAACAACACAGTCGATTGGTGGTTATTCAACTAGAGTGCCCGACAGTTGAACTGTCTGCTGGTTGTAGAAAATGAGTGTGTTGGTTTGATTGTTGATGCTATGTATTAAAGATGAAGCTTGGGTGATTGGATCGATTCCTGCGTAAGCGTAAGCGTAAGCAGGTAGCGATTTTGCAGGGGTGGTATGGTGGTTAATTGTTGGTGGGTTGTGGTTGAGAGTTATGTAAACGAATTATCTCCCAAGTTTAGCTCTGATACTAGATTTGATGTAGGATGAATTGAAGAATTATTCAAACAAAAGAAAGCACAAAAATAGAAGGAAAAAAAAAAACAGAGGAAGAAATCGAAAGAAGAAAAAAGAAATTAGGGGAAAGGGATAAAACGTTGGTAGTAGCCAATCGGAATTTTATCAATTCATTAACTATTTCAATTACAATGAAAAATCCAACAAATAGTAAAAATCTAACATACTAGTGAATGACTTGGGTCAACTCAATATTACAAGTTCAATAATAGAAAATATAAATAATAAAAATCTACGATAAACTCAATAATAAAAAATAAAAATAATAAAAATCAACAATAAAATATGTTCGCATCAGGAAGCCTCTGCACACACTACACAGAAAAACGGACTCCTTGTCCAAACCGTCGTTCATGTGCTTTACTACTAACGACAGCGCATTCAGGAAGTTAGGATAGCATTGTCAGACTGTCGATGATTTCCTCACACTTCCAACCAAAGTGGATCAATCCACCATTGACATCCATCCAGTATCAAATGAGCTCTCAATTGTATGCAGAGAAAATCAGGACCTGAAACTAGAGTTGATGTCAATGAGAATGAAAAAAATTGAGTAATCTGTTAGTCTTGTGCCCATTTTTATAGTAAGTATATTGTAACGGTATTTTGAATTAACGATTATATTATTCAGGTGTTAGAATTTGCGACAATAATCTAAGGTTTCATGATCATATGAAATATAACAAATTGTATACTCGACAGTTTGGGTATAATGAGACACAATTCGTTATATGATCAAAATATGTCGTTCACAATCGGTACATAAAGTTGGACGCTTTATGTAGATAATGTTGTATTGTTCTTATTACGATTTGTCTATATTTGGAAATAAGAACAATAAAGTATTTTTTGAAGCACATTGAACGAGACTGCGTTGATGACTCATTTGTGACCACTCGAAATGAGACACAACTCGATTATCGAACAAGTCACCTAAATCCTGAGCAAGTAATGTACCTTTAATTGCTAGTTCAAGTTCTTTGACGTACCAATGAGTAAAGTCTTAATTAGGAGATCGATCTCGGTGCTTTGGGAATCTGGGCGAAATAGTTAGAGATCATATACGTGTAATAGTGGAATTCGTTAATCATCATGATGAGACGATCGTTACTCTAAGATATTTTCTAAAGGGAACTGAACCTGAACTTAGCAGTTCAACGATGAGATCGTTGGACTTGGTATTGTGATGTGATTACAACGAATTCGTGATAGGAATGTAAAATACATATTTTTCCCTCCTTATTTTATGCGCTCGTATGTTTATTTTGTGCCAAAATGTACTCATTACGCTCATATTTTGATTTAGGTGGCAATTCTATGGATATGGCGTAATTTGGAAGAAATATGTGAAAAAAGACCAAAATGAAAGAAAGTGAAAGTTCAAGGACTAAAGTGCAAATATTCTAAACTTGTGTCTAACCTTGTGATGAAGATTCGAGAGTGTTAGATGTCAATTGGATGAAGAAAGGATTCAAATGGATGAAATATTGCCAAGATATTTTCACAGATCAACTTTCAAACTGAAAAGTTTTGCATCGGTTTTCAGCCTCATATTGAGATCAATTTTGGACATGGTAAACGATCGAATTTGAAGATGGTCTCTGAATAAACGTTTTAGACCTTTGAGTTATCTTTACAACGTATCTTGAATCGCTTCAATCGGATATTGGTAGAAGAAGTTATGGCCAAATTACTGAACACTAATCGGAGGAAGTTTCGTAAAATCATGCGGCCGCAAGCCTTTAATTCCATGCGGCCGCACATACCATTCCAGAGAGTTAAAGTGTTGATTTCACTTGTTCCTTGCGGCCGCAAGCCTCTAAACCATGCGGCCGCATGGTTCATTTCCGGGACGAAAATTCTGATTTCCTAATTTCAATTAAACACTTATGGAAACAAATTTTTCTACACTTTATAAACACTAGAACAGAACCAGAAGGGGGGAACGCCTCAAAACTCTATTCTTCTCTATTTTTCTCTTATATTCATGAATTGTAACTAAACTTTTACACTTGGTCGAAGGAGATTGAAGCCTCGGAACCACATATTGTGAGATCTAAATGGGTTTTCTTAATTTAATTCATGTTTTTGTGTATTGAATATTTTTCTACACTTATTTCTATGATTGTTATGTTTAATTACTAGGAGGCCTACTAGTTTATTATTCGTTGCAATCTACCGCTAAGTTAAATATCAAATCCGTAATTGTTTGATCCCTTTAACTTGTGAAGCACTAAGATTTGATGATTTTCTGCGATAGAGGTTATTGAATCTTAAGAAGAATGTTTAAATAGATTGAATACAACCGCTGGTGTTTGTGTTATCTAGTTCATCGATTTCTCTATTGTGTAAAACTTTTATTAAATTGAATTTTGAGCGCTGGTCTAGGGTTATTTAATAATTAGGGTTAATTAGAACGCTGGTTTCTAACTAACTAAAAATAAGGAGAGATAGGAAAATAATTCCAACGGTGAATATTCAAAATATGAATTGAATTATCTTTGCATCTATGATCAATTGTGGATTTTCGAAGGTGGATCTTGACTTGGACCAAGGTTAGTCTTTTGATTGTTTCCGTTAATTTACATTGTTATGTGTTATAAGATTGATTTCGTTATAAACAAAACCCCCCAATCGTTATACGAAGTATAAATTGTTGAATTGCACACTGTTCGTGGGATCGACCCTTATTTCCACTACTACATTAGTTTTAGAGGTTTAAGGACTATTTTTGGGTGCCTACGACAGCACACCAATTCGTCTTGTGAAATGGGATTTAGAGGGTAATACATGTTGAAGGGCAAAACGGTCATTTTGTCGATTTCAACATATCGACGGTCAAACAGGGGTTGACTTGTGGAACATTGGTAGGAGGATATTGTTATCTAATCATAATTGGCTTCCATAACTTTCGTTCGACTTAAGAGTGCAATCTCGACTTTTTGGTAGAGTAAGCAGGGATTAATAAATGTATCTCAATTGATCAAGAGTTGACCCAATTAGAAACATCTATTGGAGATTGAGTCTTGTGAATTCGATTAGGTCCCTCTTTTGGCTCTAATAAAGATGTGTGACTTAATTGGTCTACTACAATAAAGTCCAAGAAAAATTGTGAAAATAAGACACTCTAATTGTGGGTTATAAATATGCCATTTATGACACATTTTACAATGATTGGGTATTTGCTATTTTTATTCTCTCAAAAGTGAAGGGAGGCACCTAATGAGGACAAAAGAGAAGGCCTAAGGGAGGAAGCACTTGACTAGATCATTAATAGCTCCTTCAAGGCTATCATCTCAACTTTATGTGTGAGAATTTGAATCAAACACTGATGATCTCGAAGTGTTTTCTAAGATCCACCATGCACTTATGTTTAATCTTCAAAGGAAAATTAATTTCCTATTGTGATGATTAAATATCCAATCCAACATAATCGGCAGTTAATAATCCCTTAGGAATGACTCATCCATCATCTGCGAAACCTCCTGTGCCTCGAAAACCATTGATAAGCTCTGTCTTGAAGTTTCTTCGAGCTGATGCTATTACGCTGCAGAACAACAAAGGTTGATATAAAACCAAGCAAAAATTGGTGTCACTGTATATTCCAGTTTTTCTAGTGCTTAGATGAAAATAATGAGTATATGACTCGTTCATTGAGTAGTTGTGAGCTTAGGAAGAGGACTTGCATTCTGTATTTTTCTGTATACTTATTTCACTTCCTTTGTGTGCATATTTCTTGAATCATCTCCTTCAGATGCAGCACTTTTTTCAGCTCATTCGAATTAGTTGGTTAATTTATGATTCATTCAACGGCGAAAGCACTGCATCTAAAGTTTACGACGACACAACAATTATGCTTTATTTTTTTTAAAATTTAGTCCTCAAAACTTCTTCCCAGGTGCCGATCATATCATTATTTCTTTAAAACTAGACACGTGAACATATTTTATAAATGAATCTCGACTTACCTTGAACTCACAACTTTCCATATAATTCAAGATTGCCTGCAGCAAGTGGGGTCTTTTTTCAGTGATTGATTTTTGGATATAAAGCAAAAGGAAAAGCCAGAATATACACACAAGGGACGGTCTAGTAGTGGTCTCATGTCCATGTCTGAAGCGAATAATCATATAATGGAGTCTACAGAAGAACTTTTTCTTGATAAATCTGATTATTTCTTGGACAGGGTTCATTCAGTACATAATTTTACTGGAGACTCGTTTAGTATTTTGAATCTAATATTCAATATGTGGCAGACAAATCAAGTCATTTTTTTGGTGTAAAAACTATCATGGCAGACAAATCAAGTCATTTTTTGGTGTACAAACTATCATAAAAGGGGAGTTGAACTCGAATTTGTTTGTCTAGAAAATAAAGAAACAATGCTCGTTTTGAGGCTAACCAGTTCAATATTGTGAAGAGCTCTCACGACTCGTTAGGTACACAAAACTGTAAAGTACAATAAATAGGAAAGCTCATACTTCCACCAAGAAAACTAGGATTTGATCAAACATGTATGTACTCCTCTTGCCTTCAACAGAAAGCTCGTCAAAACCTACGCGATCTTGCTACTGAGAGCAATGTAATTATCCGTGAGGCTAGGAAATGTAGTAACTTCACGATCCCATAATAAGAAAAAGTGATCTTTCTCCATCAATCTCTTTTCCCCTCGTTCTTCCAGAATCAGAAAGACTCGAAGAAGAAAATTTCAGTCCAGAATCCGATGGCAGTAGTGTTTCACCAGCCTTTCTCCTTCCAATATAACTTTTCAGGCCTAATGTCAGCTCAAGTTCACTCTCATCTTCAAATTCATTAATCTGATCAATCGAAGCAATCGCATAATCCTGCCCTGTTCGCGTAGCTTTGACGATATCCTTCATTAGTATCTTCTGGATTTGATAAAGACGATGAAGCTCGAAAACCTAAAAATATATACATAGAAATTCTAGATAAGGGACATTCTACATTGGCCTAATAATTAACAGAATGCACAAATGGAAATTCGAAATTTATCTACCTGTTGTCGAAATGTTTCCTCATGTTTTAACATGGCCATCTTCATGTATTTCTTGTGGTATGGATTAAGAAGCTTCTCCATTTGAACTTAAAATATCATAAATTATATATTTCCTTTCTTGTATGCTCTATCTGTATATGCAGCAAATTTTGTTAACAAAAAGTAACATACAAAGAAAATATCAAGCTAATGAGCCCATGATTGTTAGAATGCAACTAATTTTATATCGAGGCATCGTCCACTTTCCTATGGGAAAGACTTCGATTCCATTCAAAAGAATCACTATGGCGACGAAGAGGCGAGCTCAAGAAAGATAGAAGTTGTGTGCAGCATGTAGAGTCGGGATTTCAATTCCTATCATATCAGCTCGAGAGAGTCAATTGTATCACACCCCAGAAAAATATTTACATTTTCTTGAACAAATTGTCACCATGTTTAAAGAGTAAATGAATTTGCTTACCTTAGAGGCTCTCATGAATTCTGGAGGAATAAACTGTCACTTCTCAATATGTGAAAAACCCCATCTCTAACTTGTGTCTTTTCAATGTTGAGAAATATATATAAATGCAGCTGAAAGAATTTAAAAATCTGTTTTACACACAGAAATCCAGGCAATTGTTTGGGGTCTGTAGGGACAGAGACACGAAGATGGCATCACCAGGCCATCCCATAATTGGATCTTGACCGCATATATGTGGGCTCTCTTTTGAAATGGACTAGACGTTACGGGACTCATCACGGAATAACAAACGTTGAAGGCATGTTTGCTCATTCTTAAAAGCTACTTTTAAAAAGATAAATGCTTAAAAGCTACTTTTAAAAAGAGAAAATAAGAGATAATTATTGCTTGGAATTAGCAATGTTTAGTGAGCTCTACACGTTATTTAATAAAATAATGTTACACGTAAACTCAAATTTTTTTTTTTACTACACATTTTCTATCAAATCACAATTTCAAAATGCTTTTTTTTTTAAAAAAAAAAGTAGCGCTCAAATTTGTTCCCCCGTTAAATTTATAATTCATTTTTCTCTCTCATATTCTCCGATAAAATAATATTAAACGTAAATTAAATTAGAACATTTTCTTCATTTTTAATCTCACAGTCTTTAAAAAAATGTTATTTGAAACATTAAAATAGCAAATAATGGGAACCAAACGGAGACTTGATGCTATCTGAGCATGAGAGTAGTGGATTTTACCAATAAAATGCATGGTACTGTGGTCTACATACATGTTTGGCAGAACTTTTTAAAGATGGTCAAATATTTCTTATTCACTTATTTAATAAGATTGACAACTTATTATTCACATATTCTGTAATATGCACCGCTTATAAATGCCTAAAAGAATCACCAAACACGTCGAGTCAGATTTGGACACGTGATTTAATTAGTTGGTGTGAATAATTAACAAATGTGACTTTTTAGCTCATAAAAACTCGAGGGAAGATCAGATTGAGAGCCCCAAGTGTAGAGGTAGGCAATCTACCAAAGCAAGTCGACAATATAATATATATATATATATATATATATATATATATATATATATATATATATATATATATATTAAAATAATATAAAATATATTGAACACGCGTTGCCTGTGGAAGGAGGTGCAGGAACACCGGGAGAAGTCCCATCCTTATGGATTTGCTAAAAGGCAGATTCACACGCTTCACGGACTTGTACTGTTCCTTGGTCCCATTCCCATTGGTTAGTGGTACTAACAAATAGCGTTGAATCACAAAATGCAAAACGGGGAATTTACAAAAATAGTTAATTCCATATCTGCCAATTAAAAAGGGTCTAATTTTGATAACTTTTATAAATATGGTCAAATTTAGTATTAAATTGTCTATTATATATTCTTGATGAAAAATAAAGCAATGTTTTTTTTTCAATTTATCACGAATTTCGAGAAAAATAAAAACTTCCATAATAAGCTATATTAAAATAAAACTTGTTATCGATAATTAAACTCTATTTATCTTGATACTTTATTTATCTAGAATGAGATTTCATTCCAAAAATTAGGGTTCTTTACATTTCATAAGCTTCTCGACATTTGAAATGTAATTCTCTATATTTTATAAATGTGTCAATGAGAAATATAACATTTATTGTGATTTGATATATATACTTTTGAAATAAGTAGATCATGCTATGTGTCAAGATTTTATTGGCCAACAAAATATTGGGTAATGCTATTTTGTCAAGTTGGTTGACAAAAGGGGGTGCCCAAATGATGTGGCGCCCTCCTATTGGAGGGATTCAGTGGCCCACCACTGAATCCCTCCAATAGGAGGGCGTCACATCATTTGGGCATCCCCTTTTGTCAACTAACTTGGGTATTGTAGCATGGTTCCAAAATATTTAATTGTATGTACATATTTGTCTTTAGTTGGAATTATAAATTATTAACAATGGTACTTTGGTCTAAGATATTGCAAAATGGACATTGAATAAATTTTGGATATTTTTATAAATGACCATTTGAAAATGGATATTTCTTGTAATTTACTCATGCAAAATTCGTGTTGACTCGAATCCATAAGCTGACATCATCTCATGCTTGATTAGTCAAATCGATCAACGATCATACATTTTTTAAAAATAATGTTATTTAGTATGAGTGATGCTAGAACACCAATTTAAATGACATTAAGTGATAGAATTAATGAAAGATAAAACTAATTGAATCGTTTAATTGTACCTTTTATTTAATGTCATATTAATTTTGCCTAAATTAATATTTTAACATCAATGGTGTCAACATTGCATTTGACCTATCATGTGTGTGTATATGCATATATTTCTTTTTTATTTATATGAAACTAAAGACTATAAACAACTTTCGCTATACTTAAAAAATTAAGAAAAAAACTTGAGTCGAGATCCTCAAACCTATCGCTGAAAAGTTAAGGGCATGTTCTCTTTGTTGTTTTTAGAAAAAAACATTGAAAACACGTTTATTTACTTATTTTCAGAAATGAAAATTTACAAAGAAAACGGAAAACGCCGAAAAAATCGTTTTAACAGCCCCTAATACAACCCTTGATTTAGATATAATTAAAATAAAATGAGGAAAATGGAGAAGATATCTGAATATACGAGCATATGACTGAAAGATTAAAGTGCTCCTTCCCCAATACATATAATACCTTCAGTTTCAGGCATTCTTCTGGGGATCACTGATTTCTCTTCTTCTTGAGTTTGCTGCAAAGGGCAACTTGGAAGTTCCAAAACTGCACGCTCATGCACAAATATGTTGGCTTTACATTTTCTATCCAGTCTAGGCTTGTAGCATGAGAATCAACATGTGCAAGTGTTTAATTTTTTTTCCGAAGATATTGGCTTTACAAAGAGCAGTCTAAACTTTGTACACTTTACTTTAGAGCTCACTATCTCCTACAAGCCGTCCAAATTATTCTTATTTTTTAAAAATTAATCAAAAATATTGACAAAAACGGTAGATTTGATCTGAACCGAACTATTTTAGGAACTTTATTAAGATCATTTGAGTTTGGAATATGGTAAATGTAATCGTTAGAAATGAAAAAATGAAAAATGTAATCGTTAGAAATGAAAAGACAATCACTTTTTTTTTTACCTTCATCTCACAGGTGGGACCCAAAATTGACAACTAACGATCATATTTTTTCTTCAAATGAAATGAAAATGTGCTCCAAACGGGATATAATTATTACAACTTTTCTAAATTGTGCCTAATACTCTAATTCTTTCCAATGTGTTAAACTAAACATAACCTATGCAAGCTCTGAAACCCCAAGGTTTTTCATGAAGGACTAATGCTGACACGCGTTCCCACTTCCCAAGCTTGGATGAAAATCGAGATAATTCTGAAACAATAATACTTTTTCTTATTTTAGTCATTGTTTGCGCATGGAGAATTTATAAATTTTGAAATAATAATTGATGAGAGAAGTGTAATTAAAAAATAATGAAATTTTTTAGATTTGTGTGTAATATTATATTATTTGAAAAATGTGTGGTTAAAATTAAGAAAGATAATATTTTTTAAAAAAAAAAATTAATAGAGGCCTAACAAGGACTTAATTATTAAATAGCATAAAGCTATTCGTAGAAGTGATATACTATTAACTTTGGTAAGGTAAAAAACGCAATTAAATAATTACATTTATATGCTTGCCAATACACACCAGACCTAAAAGCTCAAGTAACGTCCAGCAAGGTGTGACACGTTTGACCACATATAGACTCAATATGACCCATATTTTTTTTTAGAGAAACGTTATAACAGTCATTGACGATGTACAGTTCCTTCACAAGAGGGGGACTCACGACTAATAAAAAAAATCGTGGACCCCTGACTGTACATCGAGATGTCAACCCCATTGTACAAGTAGCATAACCCTGTTAACACCTTAGTGTACAAGTAGCATACCCTATTTTTTAAGGCCAACACTACTTGAACTGGGTTCAAGCTAAGCCACTTAACCCAATGTGTCTTGCATTAATATTTGGTTAGTTTTGAAAAAAATAAAATAATAATAATAATACTTTTGAGTAGCTCGTGATGGGGCAAAGACCTCCCTACATACAGCTCAAATAACTGTCCACACTTCAACATCACGTATGTTCTTTTTATAAAGTCATGTGGAGATTGAGTACCGTCCATCTTTACACCTTTACATCGTCTTGACAAGTCAAGCTAAGAAATTTTACCCTTGATAACATAGGTTATGCTGAAAGGTGGACCCACTAGAAAAGAAAAATCTAGTGACACTATCATCCACCAACCATAGATGGAAACCAAAGACCATAAGCCAAGATTTCATCATTGATATATGACATCATAAAGTCCCTTCCAGAGCACCCCACGATTGAATTGATAGTATGAAACATGGATCAATTATTGGACCCTTTCGTGTGTCTCTCCATGTATCCTTATGTAGTGCTATTTCTGTCATTTTCCCTAAATGATTGCCTGCATGAACCAGACAGACCCCTTTTGACAATGTCATGTTTGGCTAAACTTTAAAAAAATATAATTTTTTTTTTGAAGGCAAAGTGTTAGCTCCGAAATGACTTATTCTAAGGATCGAAGTTTGTAACAACCACAAAATTGCAGAAAATTAGAACACAAAGTATTTTTCGCCCTGAAGGACCCGGATGTTCTGTCTTGCAACCTAATCACTCATTGAGCATCTACAATGAGATATAACTCTAAATCCACTAAAAAGACCAAGAATCAGTGCAGAATGTATAAAGAAACCATTAGTTTCTTTGAGTTCTTTCTCGCCTCTTCTACAAATCGTAATCACACAACCCTCAATCCCTTAGTGACTGTACGCACCAATCAAATACTCACAAAGAACAAAGATTGAAACCCACAAAGATTGATTATATATTTAGAAGAGAAAAACTTGATTATCACTTAGAGAAAGGGAGACAAGCGAAGAGCTTGAAAAAATGGAACCATCATCTAATCAAAGAGCCAAGACCAAGTCACGTATCTATCCAACTCAACAGTCACAATCCAAGGATTAGAATGCAGCCACGTGTAAAGCAGATTCTCAACCTTCAAGAGGCAAATGTGTGTTTCACTTAAACCCGTTTTTGCAAGTAAATTGTAACCCGAAATTATACTGGCCCAATTGCACAGATGGCCCAACACGTCAAATAATAGTGAAGCAGCCCAAATACATTAAATATCTCCACCTTGCTGGGCTATTCCTTGGCCTTTACTAATGGATCTAGTCATCTATGTATATATATTGCTTCATTTGCTCTAAAACCTGTAATAAATAAATAAATAAAAATAAAAATTAGTTCAACTCTTTTCAACAACAATACTTGAAGTTCTAATTATCATAACATCAGGTGATATTTAAAATCTTCAAACAATTTTTAAATTTATTTAAAGGTAATACATTGTCTCCAAATCAGAAGGATTAAAGTCTATAGGAATTTAATCAGACCGATCAAACTTTTTTCTGTCATATTTCTTACAAAATAAGACTTTATGTCTATTTGTTTAGTTCTATTATGATAAACATGATTTTTACTCAAATGAATAACACTTTGATTATCATTGTAAATCATAATAGAATTCACAAAGCTAATTTCATTTAGCAAACTTAACCACATACTTTCTTTTACAGCATCACATGTAGCAATATATTCAGTTTCAGTTGAGGACAAGACAACTAATTTTTGTAACTGTGATTTCCAACTAATGAAACCATCAAACAAAGTGAAAATGTATGAAGATGTGGATATTTTTTTATCCAAGTCACCAGTAAAATCAGAATAATTGTAACCTTTCAATTTTTCCCCTTCATTACTTCTTTTAAATTCTAAACCTAAATCAGAAGAGCCTTTAAGGTGTCTCAACATCCATGTCGTAGTCAGCTAGTATGTTTCCCCTGGGTTTGCCATAAACCTGCTTAAAAATCTAATTCCATGTGCTAGGTTAGGTCTAGTACCCACCATGAGATACATTATTGGACCTACAGTGCTTGCATGATGTATTTTTTCCATTCTTCTGAATTCATCTTCTGTTTTAGATGATTGTTTACTAGTCAATTTAAAATTATTAGCAATGTGCAAAGTAACAAGTTTATACTCAAGCATAGAAAATTTTTCAAGTATTTTATTCACATAAGAGCTTTGTTTTAAGAACAATATGCAATTATCTCTATCTCCTTCTATTTCCATTCCAAGAATCCTTTTAGTTTGTCACAAATCTTTCATTTCAAATAAATGGATTCAGGTCCATCCGTCCCTTTGAAAAAGAAATCATAATCATAATTGCTTTTTACAAAGTCCAATGTTTGCATATAAGAGTTAAATTTGATATACTATTGTCTGGGGGCTTGTTTCAGCCCATATTGTAACGCTCTGAAAATTTTAGAAAAAAAAATTATTTGTTTTATATAGTATATTTTTAATATTTTTTTAAAAAATGAGGACTAAAATGAAATAGATTTTGATTTCTTATTTTATTTGAGCAAAATACTTAGTTTTTGATAGGGCAAAGATAAGTATATCAATATTGGACTCTTTTAGTAGGTTTTAATTAATTAGAAGTCTTTGACTCGAGAAAAAATTGATTTGGATAAGTTAAGTCTGTGTCTAACACCTACAAGGCTATTATATTGCTTAATTTCATACATGATACCTTTAAGGAAGTTAATAATGTTATAAAATATGGTAGAGACACTTTGAAGTCTGACTCCTTTAGAAGTAAGGGGATTTAGATTAGAGCTGAATAACATGACAAGAAAATTGGAGAGATTCACATGATGAGGGGTAGAACTCAATTTAGACAAAACAATCATGATGTTTTCCAGAGTGGTGACGAGTCAAGTAGTCATGGAGGTAAAAGAAGGGCAATGGGAGGTCTAGACCAAAATTTAGGACCAAAGTTAAGAAATGCTACGATTGTGAGAAAACTTGACATTTTATAAAAGATTACTATAAAGAGAAAGGTAAGCTCAAAGGTAAGGAGTGAGATGAAGTGAATGTACTATCTTCTGTTACCAATACTGAAGAGGTGAGGTTTATATGATTACAATTCATATTCTTATCATACTGAATTGAATTTAATTGCTAATTCTCGTCTACATGAGTGGATACTTGATTCTAGTGCATCTTTTCATGTGACATTTCAAAAGGACTGGTTTGAAAATTTGTGTGAATCAAATGATGAACACGTTGTGCTATGTGTCAATTCTGATTATACTATTGTTGGAATTGTTGATATTACTTTAAAGTTTGACATTGGTTTTGTGTACACTTTAAAAGATGTTAAATACGTTCTCGAACTATCTAGAAATTTAATTTTAGTAGAAAGACTTGAGAAAGCTGACTTGATTGTTAAAATTGCAAATGAGATTTTAAACTTGTTTAAGGGTGCACTCGTTTCTATTAAGAGAATCAGGAAAAATGATATTTATATCACTACTAGGAAGTGATAAAAGATTTAGATTCATCTATCTCTTCTGCTAAGCCCGATTACACACATAAATGGCACAATAGACTAGAACATGTGGATATTAAGATGATCAGTCTTTTTAATGAAAAATGTGCATTTGAAAATGGCTGTGTATCTGATATATCTTTCCATGACCATTGTGTATTGGTAAACATCATAGAACTTCCTTCTCCACAAGTATTCATAAAACTAGAAGCACGCTTGAATATGTGTATTTGAACTTGTGGAGTCCCGCTAGTAGTTCCACTTTGGGTTGAAATAGGTATTTCTTGTCTATCATTGATGATTACACTAGAAAAGTATGAGTTTATCTTCTAAAGGATAAGTCTGATACTTTTCATAGTTTTAATAATTGGAAAAGTCAAATTGAGAACCAAACCGATAAGATGATCAAGTTTTTGAAAACTGATAAAAGCCTAGAGTTTTGTAATACTGAATTGACAATCTGTGTAAAGAAAATGAGATAGCAAGGCATAAAACTGTTCCCTACACTCCCTAACAAATAGGATAGCGAAAAGGATGAATAGAAATATATTTGATAAAATACGTTGCATGATGTTAAGTTCTGGTGTCCCAAAGTCCTTTTGGGAAGAAGCTATTATGAATCCTTGTTATCTGATTAATTTGCGTATATCTGCTACATTGAATGGTGATACTCCGCATGAAAGATGGTTTGGTAAACTAAGTGATTATTCTATGCTTAGAACTTTTGCTTGTGTTGTATTTTCTCATCAGTGTAAGGGAAAGCTTGAACCTAGAGCTAAAAAATGTGTTTTACTAAGTTACCCTGAGAGACTTAAAGGTTACGGTTATGTGATAGGAGCCAAAATGGGTCAAGATCATTGTAAGTAGAGATGTTGCATTCAATAAGTGCGAAATGTCATGCCTTAAAACTGAATCTGAACATGTGAGTGAAGAAGAACAAGGTGAAGAGAGAAATCAGCTGAAGGTGGAGTTAGGTAAACTTAGCACATCTGTCCATGCTACACCTAGTGAGGTGGAGACTCAAGTTCAACAACCTGATATGGAGAATAGAGAATAAGAAATGATAGAAAAACACCCTGAAGAAGAGAATCATTTAGCATATTATAATTTAACTAGGAATAGAGAGTAAAGTCAATCTATAGTACCTATAAGATTTGGATATGAGTCTGAGTTAGCTTTTACTCATGCGAGTTATGAGGAGTTAGCTTATAGAAAGCCAAAAACCTTTGAGCAGACGATGAAAAGTAAATAATATAAAGAGTGGTTTAAGACAATGAAAGATTAGATGAGTTATTTAGAAAAAAAATCAAACTTGGGAGCTAGTACCTAAATCTAAGAATAAATCTACAGTTGATTGTAAGTAGATATTTAAGGTTAAGGAGGGTTAAACTCAGAAGGAAATGGTTGACTGTAATGAGATTTTTTCACATGTTGTTAGTACATCACTATTAGGGTCATACTTGCATTGGTTATACATTTTGATTGGGAAGTTGAACAACTTGATGTAAAAACAATTTTATACATATTGAATTTAATGAGCAAATCTTTATAAATTAACCAAAAGGTTTCAAAAACAAACTAAAACCTGATCATATGCGCTTTTTGAAAAAATCTTTATATGATCTAAAACAATCATCAAGAAAATGGTATAAAATATTTGATTCTTTTGTACTATTTATAAGGTTTCAATGGAGTAAGTTTGAACATTGCCTATATTTCCAACACGATGACGCTAATAATGACTATGTGTTCTTATTGCTATATGCGGATGATATGCTCTTAGTTGGTTCATCACCTAAGTTGATAAGTAATATTAAAACAAATTTAAATGGTAAATTTGACGTGAAAGATCTAGGAAAAGTTAAGAATCCTAGGTATGGAAATTGAAAGAGATAGGTCAAATTCTATTTTTTTTTTTTGCATTAGTCCTCTTATATTTCAAAGGTGTTGAAATTTTTTGGCATGCATGATTGTATGCCTATTACATTACCTTTAGCTCATTATGTTGCATTATTTTAAGATCAAGCTCCCTGTAATGAAAAAAGAAATAGAATACATGAGTATGATTTCATACTCTATTGTGATTGAATATGTTATGTATATTATGGTCTACACTAAAATAGATTTAGCTTTTGATGCTAGTACTCTTAGTAGATACATGTCTAGTGAGGGTCTTGAGCATTGGGAAGCTTTAAAATGGGCGTTAAGGTACTTAAAGGGGACTGGTGGTGTAGGTCTAAAGTTTGGTGTTAATAAAGAATGTATGAATTTAAAAGGGTTATGTAGATACAGATCATGTTAGGGATAGAGAACAGGAAATCTACCTCTTCTTATGTATTTACTTTGTCGAATTCTTGTGTTAGTTGGAAATCATAGTTACAACACATAGTTGTATTGTCCACGACAAAATTTGAATACATTGATACCATTGAAGCTATTAAAGAAGCTTTATAGCTTAGATGCATACTTCATGAACTTTGTGTTTTAAATGATTATGTGGTAGTATAATCTGATAGTCAATTTATGTAAAAATCTTGTTTTTCACGAACATATCAAACACATTGATGTTAGACCACATTTCATTAGAGATATTGTGTCATAGAAGTTGTAAGACTTGAAAAAATACATACACAATATAATCCCTCAGGCATGAGCACTAAGGTGCTATCAGTGGTAAAATTTAAAAGTTGCAAAGATCTTTTAAACATCGATAGAGGTAAATAATTTCTAATTTTATCAGTCCTCCTCTTTTGAATTATTACTAATGGGTAATAATTTCTCTTTGCAGGTCATTTGACACCAAGATGGAGGTTTGTTAGGCAAATTATTGTCAAACGACCTCTCGGACTATACTGTTAAATCATTTTTTATTCAGTCGATATCGACAAGGACTGAAGTGAAATATCGACACCCCAAATGTAACGACATAAACCTACAACCTATTTTGATCCATTTGAAGTAGCCTAATTTTAATTAGAGCTATTCATGGCTCGACCCGTTATTCCTTGGATGGCTTTTTGGTATTTGGCCTACTTATTGGTTATCTATTATGTTTTTGGGACTAATCACTATTTACCCTAAAAGCCTACCTATTACTATATAATGGTTGGTCCTATTGCTTTGTGTTTTGAATGTTATTGCAAAGCCCCTTTCTAGAGAGATACCGACTGCATCTTTTGCTTCGTGCTCTCATTTGCAGTGTGTTTTTGCCTCTATTCTTTTTAATATTTGTGGCTGTTGTGTGGCTGCAATAACTTCTTACATGTGTCCTTAGTGGGCAAGCTAAATAGCAAATGGATTGGTGTGGGTTGTTGGTTTTTTTAGGTTTGTGACTTTGGTGGTGTCGATCTCGATGTATATGATATACTAAGCCCGGAAAGTCTTGATGGTCAATCTTCCGCTCAACACTAGAAAAATATAATTATTTGCAAACTCTCCGCTCAGTTTGTTACATACTCATATTTTGTCACACTTTTTCTTCATTATGTAGTAGTTGAGTTGAGTAGTTTTGGAGCTTATTAATTTTTCGAGTTAAGCCACAACATAATGATATTGTATAAATTGGTTGTTTGATCATGACATCATGTTGTCATTAACTTCTGGGGACACGTAATCATGTTGATTAAAAACTTGGGAAAACCCCGAGGCCTCGAGAAAAAGCCATTCACTAACTTAAATAAACATGAGGCTATGGCATGTTTGGTAAAAAGAAATAGACAATATTGAAGAAGAAGAAAAAAGTTAAAAATCTTGTTTATCAAGTGTACACTTCTACTGAGTAATGCATGGCAAACATACACTAGCAAACTTATTGCAATATTTTTCCATCATTGAAAATCCCACCAATGCACCTTCTACTTCTCATAGGCCATAACTAGTGAGGGCAACGGGGCGGGTTCGGGGCGGGGCGAGGCATGCACCTTCTACTTCTCATAGGCCATAACTAGTGAGGGCAACGGGGCGGGTTCGGGGCGGGGCACCCTCGCCCCGCCCCGCCTTTGACGGGGCGGGGCGGATTTTTGCCCCGTTTAATGCCCCATTTGGGGCGGGGCGGATTTTTGCCCCATTTAGTTTTTTTTTTTTAAAAAAAAAATCAAAAATTTCCAATTAAATACAATTCAAAATTTTATAATCCAAAATAAATAATATTTAAAATAATTACATCAATATCCAAATCAAACAATGAAAACAAACAATGTCCAAAATTAAATAAACAACGTTCAATTTTTTTTTTTTAACTAAACGGGACGGGGCGGGGCACCCTCGCCCCGCCCCGCCAACCCATCGGGGCGGGGCCCCGGCGGAACGGGGCGAGTTTTTTTGCCATCTCTAGCCATAACATTATATATAACAATGATATGTTTAAATTTTAGAAAAAAAAAAATTCTAAACCAAAAAATAGGATTTTGGGATAAGAAATAAACTAAACCAAAAAACCATGAAAACATTTCACAATTCACATTTCTTGTTGGAAGTTGGCAAGTAATGATCTTACCTTTAATTGATTTGGACAGAATAACGTCATGAAAAATGAATACAATAAAATGGTAGAGGTAAGAGTTCAACTATTTCTCCTTAAGACGATACTGTCCTGTAGTGGTGTTGACGGTATTCCGGCACTCATCTCTCAAGATACAACAATCTCGGCTTGTAATAGTAGCACTTACAAAATATGAATAATGCAAGAATATAAGGGGTTCTATTTATAGAAGTTGAAAAGTTGTGTGCAAAAGACACAATAGCCAAAAAGTTGTGTCTTTAATAGACACAAATCGTTTGGACATCAACCATCAACCGCCATTTTAAAAGAATCCACTTGTCGGCACAAAAAAATCAGGAGAAAAAATAATTAAATTAAATATATTATTATTTTACCAAAAACATATATCAGCTAGTCCAAGTCCAAGCCCACGACCCGTGTCGGCCAATCGGACGGCGGCGCGCGTGTGGGCTTTGCCCCAACCTATTAGCACGTAGGTTTTCTCCTTTTCAAAAACTATTGGTACCCTTAAGACCCAAACCATAGTCCCAAACTTGAGCAATATAAAATGATTTATATTCTTCTAGCTTTCCTATGTGAGATTGGCACTTTTCCAATTTCTCACCAATTTTTATTCTAATTTATTTCAATTTCAAGTGGTTTAGGGTTTCCTTAATTTCTCATTCACCCTAAATTGATTTTGAGAAAATAAATACACTACATTAATCTACTAATAAAATAGAACACATTCGACCAAAAAAATATTTTTTCCAACTAACGGGACCCACTAAAATAATTGGTCAAAAGGCGGTCAAACCAACTAATAAAAACTAATTTTTCCAACATTTCACTCTTGAGCTATCAGTTCTGCAATTGACTTTCTCACTAAATGTGAGGTTCTTGAATCTATTATGCTATTTTACATGCCAGAATTGCACCCCTTATAAAATAACACTTGGCATGGATTCAAGATACTAGACGTTTCTCTCATCCTAATATGAACTCGTTTTTTTGTTCTCTCTCTATTCCAGCTTTTTCTGCATATTAAGTGTCTGAATAATGTAATTATCTATACACAAAAAGAGGAGCAAAAACCACAAAACCTCAATAATTTTACCAAAATCAACCCATATATGATGCACTTCAAGATTCCCATGTTAAACAAATAAAAAATCAATCATAGCTAAGTATTAGATTAATGACAGAGAGAGTAAATGTAGATCGTGTAAAAAGGCATTCTGATGCCAATCTATTGATCTGCTCCTCTTTACAGCAGCAATGTTTGGTTGTAGCTGCGAGTGCAACTAATAACCAAATTAATATGGGTATGTCCGGAAGGAAGCAATTGAAGAATCACCTTTCAAGTGTATCCTGCAAAAGACACAGAAGAAAAAGAGTACCTATCTTGAAACAATTGTATGCCCATAGTATTTTTTGCAGAATTACGTTTAAATAGAATACAGTGGGAATTTCCCCTGTTTGATCCAAAATGCATTCTTTCAATACTCATTTTCAATCACATATGATTTAATAAAATAATACTACATGTAAATCCAAAACTTTTCCTTATTTTTTAATCACATATTTTTCATCACATCACATCATAAAATACATTTTCTTCTCAATAATGTGCATCAAACACCAGTGTAATCTGACAGAACTAACAATTTTTATGAAGTCTGATGGTGAAAATATTTTTTTCTACTAAACTTCCTCCATGAAATTCTCTTTGACAGACTTCCAATACCATTACTCAAAACTTTAAAATGTAACTCTAGCCTTCCCAAAGTTGAAATAAACACATTCTGATACTTAGTTTTCAGAGAAGCCATCCAGACTAAGACCCGATCTTAGTGTATAGGCAGTCCTACAAGCTAACAAACAGAATACAAGTTGAAAAGAAAATAAAAGGATATCATCCTGGAAGAAATTGTACTTGAGCAGCTCAACAAGATGTAGTACTTGATTAACAGCGACCAAGTAGATACACTGGAAAAAATAAGATTTATTAACAAATAAAAGGCCATTGAGATAACAAGATATTATATTATCGGAAGAAAGCTAGTGAACTATGTCATTGCTACAATCTTACTAGTATCCATGTCCTTTTACTTCACGAGGTAAGACGTCCCACTCTAGAAATAATCAGCTTTGTGACGTATATACAACCTAATCAACTTTCTCCAAAAAATTTCGTAGCTTTAAACCACTTAGTGATCGTTTAAATTCTGTCAACAGCAACAACAAGTATCACAGACTATTCTGCCATGTGATATTCTGATGCACTCAAGGAAACCTTCTCAAGCCATACTGGCCAATCTTCTCCAAGTATCCTGGGATTCGACTCCATGGCAACTTGAAAATCCAGCATTGACACAGAAAATGATCTATTTGGTTTCTTTACATATGTGGAACCCATCTTATTTATAACAGATATGTCCTGATGGTTAACTTTATTGAGCAGGTGGTGTTCAGACCTCGAAGCAGATAAATCCAGACAGGGTTTTATTAATCTCTTCAAATACACATCAAGTCCATTGTTTAACAAGCCTGCACAATCCTTCGAAACAGTCAAACCCTCAGTCTTCAACTTCTGTTCCAACCTCTTCCTCAAAGAACTGGTATGCGGCAACTCCCCTGTTGTAAAGCAGGTCTCAGAAGGTGGTGATTCATTGAGCAATACCTTTCTTGTACCTCCTACATGAAGAGAGATGCCGAGAGGAGCTCTAAGAGGGCTTTTACTGTGAGTTCCGGGGCTTCCTGCAGATTGTTCCACCTCTTCACCATCTTCCACAGACGTAACCTCAACTGGAGGACGGCTACCCAAAGATAGCAACTCAGTAGCACTCTGCTGCTCTTGAACCTTAGGCATTGCATCTTCACAAACCACATTGTGGGTCTTCCCGTGTGGCCCGAGAGGGCTTGGTCTGTCCTTGAACTTGCGATCTCGAGGGGTCGGAGTTCTACCCTTCCTAGGAGATTGAGGAAATGTGTCTCTACAGATCGATTGAAGACTACTTCTTTGATACCCGTTCAGCACTTGAACACTCAGTGGAGCTTGGACCTTGCTGCTTTTAGGAGGGGGTGTCTTGGCAACACTTGCATTCTTGATAATTGCTCGAATAAGCCCATTATGAAGAGATATGTTTTCTCTCCCCAGCAACCCAATACAGAGCTTATCAAACTCTCTTTTGCTAAGCCTGAGACTTAGAAACATATTCAATAGATTAAAATATTTCTCCGCCTTCTGCCGGTCAAGTCTCGTCTCAATCTGAAGTCTCAACTTTGAAGTATCTACTCGGAGACAATGCCGATCTACAGGCATTTCCGGTGCCGAATTCATTGATACCATCAAATTCAAAGTAATTAGGGAAAACAAGAAAAACCACAAACTCAATTTTTGTTAGCTCGATCCAAAACCCTAATTCTTGTCCATTTCCATCAAAAAGTCAACTCGATGAGCAAAGTCAATAATGCCAGCTGATACACAATGGATAACTAAATTCTGCGAAAAATAGCAACCCATGTACAAATCAAGCTCAGAAACAATTTAAATTAATTAATTTACAGAAAAGTTCCAAATTCTATACATCAGAGATAATAATTAAGCACACTGTCAGCTTAAATTAGCGAAATTCCAATAAAAATTGCCCAAGAAACCTTCAAGAATTATAAAAGAAATGCCCAGAAAATAAATATATTGAATTTCAAGTGAAATTTTCAGCTTATCATAAAACTTTTTTGTAAAATCTCAATCAAGAAACAAGAAACCTATTAAAACAAATCAAATAAAACAGTAACAAATAAAATAAAAACACCGACCTCATTCAATTAAGCAAACCCTGTTTGAATATTGAAGGAATTGAATTAACTTTTTGCAAATCGTTAACCTTTGTAGAGCACAAGCGATCGAAGTTCGGGGTTCTTAGAGAGAGAAAGTAGGAGTGAGAAAGTGCTTAGGGCATGTTTGGAAGGTTCTTCTCAAGTCATAGATGAGTCAAAAGGCACGTGCGTAAATTTACAACTGACTAAATGGCAAGTTTTTGTGACGCTCAACTTATGTTTTTGTGTACGAGGGGAAAGGTTTTGTTTGGCTTTCTAGTCATTATGACTTGCACTGAGTGAAGATATGCACCACCATTTTAAATATCGACTCGACTGCTCGATTCAACGGAGAAATATGGAAAAGTTATTCTACTCCTATAAAGAATATCTTTATTTCTTTGATCGGAATACGAGATAATGAAGAAGATCATGATTAATGCAAACAAATCAATTGCCTCGATTAGATATCATAAAACTTGTTCTTAGAAATTGAGTAGACCTAGTTAATTGGATTGACCCAATTTCCCTTTCACGCCGTTTAAAGAAAAATGAAGTTTTTTTTAAAAAAAAAAAAAAGATATAATTCAGCTTTGAAATGATATCATTGACATCATAAAGATTTAATATTTAATTATTGATAAAGATATCATGCTATTTATAGTTAGTTTAATTTTTACATTGTGTCACTAATTATTTTGTAGGCCAAATTTGTCACTTGGTGTCTTACTCTAAAAAACTAAACCATTTTTTGAATTTCTCCGGGTAATTAGTAATTACTTGCAAGAAGAACACGTGGGTTTATATCTTCTTCATATATTACTTTATTACATACAATTCAAGAAGTCAGAAGAATTATTTTCGAAATAAGCAAATTATTTTTTAATGTAAATTGACTTTTTAATTTTAAAATTTGCTAATCTATTTGTACTTTGTTTATAAAGTAGTTAGGAACTCGACTTCAAACATATTTCCATTGGGACATAGCACGTGACCTTTCATTTAATTGAAGTTACTCGTGCCTCTAAAATAAGGGTTATGCTACGTGTACCTAACATGTTACATAATTTTTGATCGAATTGATAAGTGGCGGCCCCCAAGAGACCTCTTGACACTACCAGTATACAAGTGTTGAACTTCAAATACCCTATCATTGGCTACCATTAATGACTATCAAGAGTCTCAAAGTGGTATATTCATTCGGACACATTAGTATGGTACACCTATAATGGGATTCACATGGTAAAATGAATACCGATTGTACAATAGGGTAGTTATAGTTTTGATTTTAATGACTCGGTTCGGGGCGGGCATGTATGGTATTTAGCGACGGTGCCCTGCCCCGAACCGATTACTCGATTACCCAGGCTTACAAAACACTCGTCCACTAAACCAATGAACCAAATCAAATCCGACAGCGTTCTGCTGCCTATACCTTAACTTCAAATTGTAGTAATCAGCAACGAAATCTACTATCTTGTAAGCACAATCCCTAAGTTGTTTGAATCCATTGACTTCAAACCATCTTCTCAGATACATTATACTTGATTGCATTTTCTTTGTAATATTATTTAAATATATGATGCGTGGCCCGAAAAATGTAATTTTTAGTCTATTTTGCTTACTAATTTATGTGTTCTTCAGTTTCTCTATCTTCATAAAAAATAGAGAATCGAATTATTAATTTGGTTACAGAATTAATGTGTCTTTTTGCTGATGTTATTAATGAAATTCCAAAATTCAACATATATTTTGGGTTATATTGTTTGCGAGAGTTTGGTAATTTACCAATCCAGTATGGAAGAATTATTTTTTTATTTATGCTTTCATTTTTCATATATCTGTCAAACAATTTTTATTTTTATAGTTATTATCATTTGTATTTCTCTATTTGGTAGGTACATGAGTTGGTTTCTTTATCCCTTTTTAGTGGGTCAGAATAAAGAATTTTGATTTTCTACAAATGCAGAATAGAAATTTATCTTCTATAATAGTGTCTAATAAACTTTGTTTTATTGCTTTAAACAGGTATTTTCGATTTGTGTAGTTAATATTTCTTTTAGAAAAGTGATTGAAAATACTATAAATACATTCATATTGATTGCATTTTCACCATAACCATGGCTAAAACCTCAATTGATGTGTTTTATTTTTCATGTAATCAGGTGTCTTGCCATAGGTTGGTGTCTTCTGTTCCGACTCCTCCAGCTTCAGTTGGAAGTGTTTCAGTTGAAGTTGGAGATACCGTTACTAGCATTGCATCAAGTACATCGGGTACATCACAAAATCCAAGTGAGGTAAATGCAAATCCTACTTATATAGATTTAGGTGATGATAAGGAGCCAACTGAGAAAATTAAAAAAAGAAAATTGACCTCTATAGTGTAGTAGCATTTCAAGCTATAGAGAATTAATAGCGTACCCAAAGCAATTTGTAAATAATGCAAAAAAAAAAAAAAAAAAAAGGTTAGGTGTTGAGTAAAAAAATGGGACAAGTCATTTACGTGCTCATTTGGATAGATGTCCCCTTCGAGGTTAGAAGGATGTCAGATAGATGTTTTTGAATCAATTTAAAGAACCTATTAGTATGACTGCAATGGGGGCATTTAATTTTGATCAAGAGAAATGTAGGAATGAACTTGCAAATATGATCATCCTACATGAATATCCTATTTCAATGGTTGAGCATTTTGGGTTTAGAAAATTTTTTAATACAATTCAACTATTATTTAAAGTTGTTTCTCGTAATACCATCAATGTTTATATCTTGAAAATTTATGATTACAAGAGAACAAAAGTAATGGGCTTGTTAGAGGAGACTATTAAAAGTATAACAATCACTACTGATATATGGACATCCAATCAAAAGAAGGGACTTATGGCTATAACCGCACATTGCATAGACGATTATTGGAGGCTTCAAAGCTGAATTTTGAGGTACAATAGTTTTATTAAATAGACTTTAAGCTACTATTGTGTATCTTCTGAAATTTTATGTTATCTTACGAACTTTTTTTCACCATCGATACAGATTTATATACATATCTTGCCCCTGCACCGCTAATTCACTATCTACGATGTTAATGGAATGTTTATTTGACTGGAATAATGATCAGAAATTGTACACATTGACTATTGATAATTGTACTACGAATGACATTATGATTAACATTATGTTAGATAAGCTTTCTCTTGGTTCTTTTCTTTTGAATGGTGAATTTTCTCACTTACGGTGTTGTGCACACATCTTGAACTTGATAGTAAAAGATGGTTTGGATATCATTAGCTCGAGTGTCGAGAGAATTCACGGTAGTGTTTCATATTGGTTAGCAACACCAAAAATAGTTGAAACATTAGAAACGGTTGCATGACAAATGAAAATCCTTTGTGAAAA
Organism: Fraxinus excelsior; assembly: GCA_019097785.1. Classification (NCBI taxonomy): domain Eukaryota; kingdom Viridiplantae; phylum Streptophyta; class Magnoliopsida; order Lamiales; family Oleaceae; genus Fraxinus; species Fraxinus excelsior. Next base: position 30,410,036 of record CM032630.1, read on the forward strand.
AAAGTTAGCACTGGTTTGCAAGACTCGATGGAACTCCACGTACTGATGATTCATACTACTTTACTTTACAAAGAACTTTTTCCTCTTCTAAGGCAAGGAGAGCCTCAATACAGAAGTGTACCCAATGAGAGTGATTGGAACTTGGCTACAGAGATTTGTGATAAGTTGGGTGATATTTTATGAAGCAACTAAATTTTTTTCAAGTACAAAATATCCTACCACCAATATGTACTTGCCAAATATTTATAACATAAAGTTGGAAATTCGTGATTGGAGCACATCATCTTGTGATGAAGTCAAATGAATGGTGTCAAGCATGAAGAAAAAGTTTGACAAATATTGGAGTGGCATGCATGGAATTCTAGCTGTTGCAACTGTATTAGATCCGAGATAGAAGATGAAACTAGTTGAATACTATTTCCCTTTGATCTTTGGAGATGAAGCACAGGTAGAGGTTGAAAATGTTAGATCATTTTGTCATAAGTTGCTCAAATAGTACAAGAGACCACATCATTCAACAAAAAATACATTTCACTCTTCATTATCTTCGCAATCAGAGTCGTCTACTATCGTTGGAAAGCATTCTCACATGGCTGGTTTTGATACATTTGTTAGCCATTATGTTACCGCTGATCATGTTAAAACATAGTTTGATATTTTTCTAGAGGAGCTAGTATTGCCAAGGGTTGATGGTTTTGATTTATTGACATGGTGGAAAGCAAGTTCAATAAAATATTCGACTTCACAGAAGGTGGCTAGAGATTTATTAGCCATTCCAGTATCTATTGTGGCATCTGAGTCAGCGTTTAGTACAAATGGTAGATTTGTGAATCCACATAGAAATAGGCTTCACCGAAGACTTTAGAAACTTTAATGTGTGCTCGAGATTGGTTTTGGACTGATATTCATGATATGATTTATTGTTTTATATTTGTTATTCATGCACTTTCTTTTATTGCTAATTTCTTTCTCTATTGCGTGTAGAAAATTCTACTCCATCATAATCTGGAGCTTGTACAAGGTTTAGTGATGTGAGCATTGACGAATAGGTATATTTTTTTGTTTAAATCTTCAGTTAAGACCATTCTTGATTAAATAGTATGGTTGTATTATTATTCTAATTACATTTCTTATTTACTATATAGGAATCAACTTTGAGTCTTGAATCTTGATCTATGCTAGTAAAAGTTGTGGGAAAGAATGAAAATTGACATATGCTAGTAAGAGTCTTGACCTATGTTGATAATATTATTTGTTATATTCGAATTTTGCATTTGTCATTTGGGATATTGTTTGTTAAATTGGTTTAGTATTGTGTTTTTGTTTTTATTGACTTTTCTTCATAATTTTTTTTTTTCAATTTGACGGTTGGAGTTGGGACTTATAAAAAATAATTTATTTTTGTGGTTATTAACCGAATTGAATCAAGATACGAACCGAACCGAACCGAGCCGACTTACATGGTTATGGTAAGGCAAAAAATTTGAAGGTGCGGTTATGATTTTGGCCGAACTGAACCGTTGTCATCCCTACTTTTGGATAGCTTTCGATGTCTCTTTGCTTGAATGTTTTATGATCTGGTTGGCACGAAAAGGCGAGAAGAATTTCAATGTAAATTTATGTACCGTGTTATTCCACGAAAAGATGCTCCCAAGAAGTAGTGAGCATAACCATTCTCATGCGCCTTTCTTTAAAGTATAAGAAAATAGGCACAGTTGAAAAGCGTCAGCTGACATGCCTTCGTGACAGATCACCTCGCAAAACATCAAGAAGGATTGAGTATATTCATGAGGATTTTTAGCTAATTTTCTAGTGAACCTAATATTATAATGATTCTGAACTAAGTTGATGATGTCAATTTTAATATGAAAGTTGTCTAGCCTAAAAGGTAGATAAAACAATAACTTGTTGCACAAGAGTATGTATGAGATTTAAAAAATTCCTAAGAACTTCTCCATGGTTGGCTATTGCTCTTGATGGATCTTCTTGTTCTAAAGGCTCTAGTGATAACTGAATTTGATTTTGATTTCTCTTGATTCTCTCTATTGTTTTCTTTGTTGTCAGAAGATTCTTTCGATCTCAAGATCCAATAGTAGGAGCTCAATTTCGTTAGAATCTTACATACACTTCCAAAATCAAATAAGCGAGAGTAGGTGTGCAAATAATAATCTAAAACAAAATAAAAGAGAAATTTGAATATTATATAAACTAATAAATTTAAATTAAATATTTTATTTCTCGGCAATGGCATAAAAAATAGATTGTTGAATTAAGAGTATCATCTCATAGAATAAATTTCAGTTCAAGTTTACTAGTTATGTATGAAATCTGAATTGTGTAACAAAAGAGACTTTGATGCTATAATTATTCTAATTTAATTTAAGAAATATGCAAAACCAAGGTTCTTATCAATTTACGAGTGATTGTATTGGATTTAGAATGTAACACCCGAGTTCTAGGGTTCGTGACATTACTAAGATCTTAAATTTGTAAGATTAATCCTACATTGTTCATAAAAGCGTGGAAATCAACTTGCACTAGAAGTGTTAAGACTTCAAAGAATCCGTTGCAAAATTAAAGAAATTTTCTTGTACAGTTTCTGAAAAAAAAAAAATTGTTTGGCAACCAAATGAAATCCAAAATTTATAAAATTTAAACTGTAGACATCTTACACATAGGAGAATTACATGTTAAAATTTTGCATGCAAATTCAATCGATAGATGGGTCAAAATTGTTTTCACAATCGGATCTATCTATTCTCGGGTACAATCTGGCAGCCCTCGGGAAAACGTCCACAACTTGAATTTTACACAATCCAAATTCATGATTCCAAGTCTTAGAGATAGATAATCCATATGGAAACCTTCTCCAACTGAAATCACCTCAAAATCCCAAGTATTTTGGTCGTGGTGAATTTTTAAACTTAGGGGTAGAAACTGAAAATATTCGAACACTAGTGTTGCAACCCAAATGAACTAAATAAACCACAAAAAAAGTATCATGTACACCTTTAAACAATTTCCATAAAAAATTCAGTTTTCAACTTTCAAGAAATACTAACTTAAAATATTCCAAAATTTAAATAATTATTTGAACAAAACATAACTTAAATGATGATTTTTGGAAGTCACATCAAAGCACCACCACTCTCCTCCACGCTGCTATTGATCACCTTAATTTGAAATTGTACTCAATAGATTCATACACACATTAAATCCGAACATATCATACTTTAAGTGTATATTCATGTTATTAAAATCTAATTAGTAAGCATATCGATGATCGGGCAACATATAAACATTTGGTGCATTACATCTCACGGGCACCGACCAAAATTCAAAACAAACAAATAAAATTCTTCCAAAATTCAATAACCATAGTTTTTTTCTTTTATTTGCTCTAACTTGATTGTCCTTATTCAAGTTAATTTATTCTCGAACTTAATATACATTATTGATTACGACCTATAAAATGAGTCCAATATTTTTATAATAATTTTCACAATTTCAATAATTTAATAATCAATCTTGCAACATCGAGCATTCGGCAAGAATTAGAAATCTTAATTAAATCACGACTTACTGACTGGAGCATTGTGCGATTACTGACTCTAATACGATTACGCGACAAAATATAACTTAAATGTACTCTAATTTGTCGCAAAATATTTCAAAGGAAAACACGTAATTTACATAAATTAGACCAAGTTAGTATATTTAATTACATGACCACTTAAAACACATAAATTTGGGAAAAATTTACAACGACTCGAATTTATTTCTTATAAAAATTTGGAGAAAACTATCGTTTTTAAATATGAAGATTTTTGGTTGCTACATAGAACCCACTTATTGTTATCTATTTCAATTCCTAATTATATAGTCTAGTTTCATTCATAGCTTTTTAACAATCAATATAGCTAATGTATTTAGTTCTTTTTTCAAGACAAATTAATTCTATTCTAATCACGGCCCAAATCTATTCCTAACCCTAATTTGAATTATTAAAATGCATTAAATTTTAGATTATCTATAGGATTGCTCACATGATAACTATTATTGATAACATTTATTGTACATATGTTAATTTTGTCGCATTTTAAACTTATCTTGAATATTCCAATACTACAACAAATAACTAATTATCTAATTGGTCATCAAACAATTAAATAATGCAAAATTAACCAATAAACACGGAAAATAAACTAAACTACTAATCTTAAATTAAAACAAATCAACAATATGGTTCATCTTCATCAAATAATAGAAAAATAATAATCCCGATCATGATTGAATGAGAAAGATGTTGATCTTTAACTCCGATGTTGAATTCTTCAAAATCTTAGGGTCCGTTTGATTGCAAAGATGGAAAATTGGTGGAAAGAAAATATTTTACAGGGAATTGATTTTCCTAGAAAATGTTTTACTAGGAATTGTAATTAATTGTGTTTGATTGGTATAATTTTTCAAGGAAAATGTTGAAAGTTTGGTGTCCATTTGGCTTCGTTTTTTTATGGAATTTGTTCATTAAAGTGATAATTTTTTCTACCATTGGGTCTAAAATTTGTTCCAATTGTAAAAAAAAAATAAAATAAATAAAAAATAAAAAATTTGAAAAAAAAATTATTATACCGAATATCATTCGTTTGACTTTGTTTTGCATGAAAATTGTCAATAAAAGTGAAAAAATTTTACCATTGTATCTAGAATTTGTTTCCATTGAAAAAAAAAATGTTTTTCCGCCGAATAGGTGGGAAAATAAAATCAAGTTTTTGTGCATCAAAGAATTGTACCTAGAAAAAAGTGGAAAACATTTTGCCAGGAAAATTTGTACTATCAAACACCCTTAATTGGCTAAAGTTAGAAAATATTTTCATTTTCCACCCATTTTCTAGGCTATCAAACGGACCCTAATATAATTGGCTTTAATTCCTTGCTAGGGTTTGATCTTATCTCTCCAAAATGATGAATTGACATCTTGTTCTTGATTAATTTGATGATATTCTTGTGTATGAAAATGCAAGAGAGAGTTATTCAAATGTTTAGCCAATGTCTTGCACTTCTAGGAGGTAAAATTAGGCAAGAAACAAGTCCAATTTGAATCTCAAAAAAGATTCAATCATAGAAGGAAAGTTGGCCTGTCCGATGAATATTTGCCCCATGTTCCCACTCAGTGCATATGAATTGCTCTTGTTTTTTTTTTTTTGTTCAAAAACTAGTGCAATCGCGTCGGCTTTTTATACCGCGGCCGCACAATATAATTTTTTGGGGTACTGAACAGCTTTCAATATTTTTGTTATAACTTTTTTCTTCCGATATTTGATTGAGGCGATTCAAAGTGCATTAGAAAGTTAACCCAATGGGATACAATTCTTCTAAAAATAGAAATTTTCCAATTCAAATGTTTGCTATCCAAAATAGGTCTCAAGCTAAAGCAAAAAATTTGGAACGTAACTTCTTCGATTGAAAATTGATTTGTGAGAATACTTTAACTATATTAAGTACTTTAATTATATTTCACTCATTTAACCTCCAATTGCATCCGATTGATCATATATGATCTTCAATCATCATTTTATAATCCGAACATAACTATTGGATGTTTGCACTTTGGTCTCCTGAACTTTAAAGTTCTTTCGTTTTTGCCTATTTTTCGTTTCTTTCTTCCAATTCACACATAATTAAGTTATAACTCATCCAAATCACTAATAAATACTTCAAATTAATAGTTTAGATGAGTGTACAAAATACACGTATTATATTCCTATGTCATACTCAAAATCAGAGCCACCAACATCATCATGATGTTGATAACAACCACGTGCATTATGCCGATAAAAAGTAACTCCACCAGCAACACCACTCTTCTTCTATAACACCATGACCTACACCATGATCACTACTATTTGTCATCTGTTTAATCACCAAAATCCTCCAAGTCAACTAAAAAGATCCTCAAAAACATCATAATTCCTGAAAAATTCTTACCACTGCCTCACTTTAACCAATACTAGCTACCACGAAAATCTTGCGATGTGAACCGGTCAATTGCTAACTTTAGGGGCCCCAACCTTCTTCCAGCTTAGACTGATGAACTGGTTTTGTGAATACTTTGTAATTTTTTACATGTTTTACTGCAGGGCATAACCTTACTAAACGTTGTCAGATGCTTCATTGGTAATGTCCCAACTAATTGGAGTGATGACAACTTCAAAAAAGTCATTGAAGATACTAGTCCCAAAAAAAAAAAAAAAACATAGAACTCAAAAATGTCTATTTTTTACCATTAAGTGTTGAAATACTAGCATGCTATCAGTTTTATATTGGCGGATTAAGTTTCTTTGATTTGTGGCCAATTTTATTCTTTAATTACAATATCCTCAAAATTGTGGTTATAATCGCGGGTTAGCTTTTTTTGAATGTTACAACAATGTTTTTGCTAATTATTCTAGGCAAAAAATGTTTTGACTTCAGATTTTAACCTCCATAGAGTAATACGCCGACGGTCACATGGGCTAGTATGAAGATTACACCAGATCGTTCAGCTGCTGCCGCCGATGCTGAGGTATTGCCTTAAATGGTTGAAACTTCACACACTCACAAGGCCTTATTACTTGGAGGTTCTTTTGGATTCTGTTTTTCTTCAAAATGCTTGGTTTCAAGTTAATGGGAAATATATGTATTTTGTGCATTGTAAAAGAGATCAGTGAACTGGGAATGTTTGTATAATAAGTCTGTTATGAACCAATTGAGAATCTGACCAAATAATAAAGACGAGAATAATATGAACAATATGAATATAATGGATCACAAAGAAAACAAGATTTATGTGGAAACCCAAATTCTGGAAAAGCACAAGCAGATGCGGAGAATTCAGTATAATCAATAATAAGGAGCTATAAAGGATCTCTTTGAACCAATAACCAATTGAACAATTGGCCAATTTCAATGTGTTGTACACCACATATTTATAACCAAAGAATTCATAACATAATAGGAGAATTAATACATGAAGAATTTAATATAAGATGAAGTCTCAATAAAATGAGTAAAATCAATAATGGAGGATTTGGAATGAAATAGGAGTCAAAATCACTTTAAACTCCTTCAAGACATCTTCAAGTCTACTACAAACCCCAAGTACTCCTCCAACAGTATTTCCAATCAAACATTCAACAAGAATTCGGGTCATAACCCAATTCTAACAAAGTCTTTTATTGCTTAGACATGAAACACATTCTTTGCATCTGGATAAGAAGACCTATCCATTGTTTATACAAAAAGTATCAGAAAAGAATAAAGAATAATATTAGTGTAATTATGCTTCCTTGGTACCATTTGGTGGAATAAATTAAGTCGATGGTTTAAGATTCATGATCGAATCCCATTGGTTGAATACAGAAATATAATCTCAAGATATTAGATTAGTTAATAGTCTTTTTCAAAATTATTGGGTGGCAAGTCTTTGTATATGAATCAAATGAATGTCGTGGGTAAGATTAGAAGTGCTATTACACCTAGGAATGTGCTCTATTGCCTTACCATTTCTAGGGGTGAACACTGTTCAGTTTGATCGGTTTGTGACAAATTTTCAAACCAAATCAATTAAAGCGGTTTGAAATTTTTTCAAACTAAACCAAACCACTTCAATTTCTAAACCACCTTTTTCGGTTTGGTTCGGTTTAAAACCCGTTTTAATAAAAAAAAAATGTACATCGAACAAGTTAAATTATAAATATTAATCTTAAATATCACATTAAAATATAAATATTAGTATTATTACGAATATTATAAACAAATATTCTTCACTTCTAATAATTCAATGCAGTGAAACAATTTGTTCTAACCTCTTAATCAATACTAATTGATGCAACATCTTCAGTTGTAACACATTATTCGTTCTCTACATATAGATAAGAATATAATAAATATATTCATTTATTACAATTAAATGGTGTAAAAAAGCCATAAAATAAAGTGAATAGGAAGATCAAATACAATAATACATTCCACGACTTTTTCCTGAATCATCCAATTCTTCTACTTCATCCAAATATTGATGAATTAATATAGGTTCCTTGTTATTATGTAACCAGTTCTTAGTGCAAATCACCGCCTCAATCATATTTGCACTCAATGAACTCCTAAAGAAATCAAGAATCCGACCACCAGTAGAAATACAAACTCAGAAGCAACTGTAGATATTTGAATGGCTAACACGTGTTTGGCAATTTGGGAGACAATCTTGTACTTATTTTCATTCAATTTCCACCAAATTAGTATGTCAAATCGTTGGTCAAATCTTCACAACGATCATTTAAATAATCCATCAAATCATTCTTCTCAGTTTGAGCTTCCTACATAAATCTAGTTTTAAAAATAGAGGGAATGAGTTTGGGATTTGTAAAGCACTTCGGCTTCTAGCTTGAGTAGCATCCTTAGGTGGGGCTAACGATGGAGTCATCATTTCCTTATAGAATCCATATAACTTATGAAGCATGTTTTCAACTTTCTTTAATAGTATGTTTGCAATTTGTACATCATAAATAAGTTCAAACCCAACTTTAACCAATTCCAACTTGCATCTGGGGTCAAGAACTGTTGCTATGAACAACAATTGATTAAACTTTCCAAGATCACCCCGATACTTATCATATTTTCTTCTCATGCTAACTTCATGGATCATATCATACTATTTGACTCTTTAGCTAATTCTTTAAACTCCTCATGAATTTCACATATTTCTTGAAAAAAAAGTGTTTGACGTTACATATAAAGAGCCACTAATTTTCAATGTCATATCATAAAAGGTCTTCGAGAATCTGACAAATGCTTCAACTTGGTCTCAATCGACATATGTTGATGGTCCATCTATATTTTTCACATTAGATCTTTCTTTATCAAAGTACTTTGTGTAGTTTGCATCACTTTCCAAAATATCAAATGCTTTTTTAAACTTTATTGCAGCATGTAACATCATGTAGGTAGAATTTCATCTAGTTGATACATTCAAACACAATAAACATCGAGACTCAATATTTACATCCTTGCAGCTCTCTCGAAACCTTTTTAGTTGTGCTGGGGAAGATCTAACATACCGTACATCGTTGCGGATAGATGAAATAACATTGATAATTTCTTTTATACCATCACAAACTATAAGATTGAGAATGTGAGCATAACACCTCATATGAAGTATTTCTCCCCTAAGAACTAGACCATTCTTCTTCTCTAGAAAACCAATCTTCAATTTCATTATTTCTACGTCATTAGATGAGGCATTATCAACTGTCACACATAAAATCTTATTAATTCCACAATCTTGAAGGCAAGATATTAATTTATTTCTTACCATATCACCCTTATGGCTGGGACTTGGATGAAACTTATGATTCATTTTTTAAGTCTCCAATCATCGTCAACCCAATGTGCAGTCAAACACAAATAACTTACACTTTGTATAGATGTCCAACAATCAATAGTCAAACAAACTTGGTGTTTACTCAATTTCTTCTTCTCATCAAGAAATGATATATATCCCCAGCAACTATAATCCTTGAAGGAAAATCAAAAGTTTGAAAAAAATACCTTGTATAACACCGAAAACCTTCATTCATCGTCAACCCAATGTGCAGTCAAACACAAATAACTTACACTTTGTATAGATGTCCAACAATCAATAATCAAACAAACTTGGTGTTTACTCAATTTCTTCTTCTCATCAAGAAAAGATATATATCCCTAGCAACTATAATCCTTGAAGGAAAATCAAAAGTTTGAAAAAAATACCTTGTATAACACCGAAAACCTTCATCTTCCACGCGTCGAAAAAGTAACTCAGGTAATATAAAGTACTTAGTAATGTATTCTCTCACCCCTTTCTAAGTAAACTTGACAAGTTGTCCATCACTACCAACACTTTCTAAAACCTCATCATTCTCAGAATTACCATAGAAATTCAATGTCTTTTTCTTTTTGTCTTGAAACCTATATGGATACTTCTTGCACGAATCCTCGATATGATTTCGTAATGTACTAGTCCCACATTTAGATTGATGCTTATATACTTGTCCACAATAAATACATTCTACAATCACATCCTTCTTTATATCAAAATGAGTCACACATCCGACATTTTATGTCCCTTCTTACCCTTCACGCTTTGTGGCATATTCACAATTTCACTATTCATTGAAATTTTATCACCGATCTCATGATTATTTTGTTCTTCTAAAATCGAATCCATATTTGATTATCTATATAAAAAAATCATATTATGCAACATGACATCAAAGTTAATATACAAACGAATATTAATGTTATAAAAAACTTTAATCAATCATGTTATACAAATTAATATACAAAAACAATGTATTATGTGCAAAAAAGATATTGTCGTCACTGACTGCATTATTTTGTGCAATTCTATGCAAAATTAACGTACAAAAAAATTATTATTTTGTGCAATTATTTCTTGAAGGAAAAAAATCTTGGAAAAAATCTAATTAGTCATCTAAATCAATACAAATCTTGAAACCCTAAAATAGTAGCAAAACGCCAAAACCTTTTTTTCCATTATTCAAATCAATGTAAAAAGAAATTAAGAAAATATGTAGAAACTTAACAAACAAAACACTGTACATGAATATCAATTAAAATAAAGAATCAATATCTAAAAATATAAATAGTAGAAATTCACGTACATTTATTATTAGAGTTTGAAAGAGTGAGAAATAACCTAGAAGTTAATTGAAAGTACTACGCACATATTAAAAGATTAATGATTGGATTTAAATTTTAAAGTGGAGATGTGTAATTATCTAATTGGGCATTTAGTTAAGTTGGGTATTGAATTTAATTGGATTGGGTCTAATATGAAGATATCTTTCATGTGTACCAAATATGGGCTTAATTTTTTTTTAATTGGGTTGAATAAGATTTAAATTTAAGCTCACGTTTGGTACATATTAAAATTTTCATTCTCATTTTTCTACTCATTTTCAACTATACATTTTCAATAAAATAATATTTTCCATCACATTAATAAATTTTCCTTCTTTTTCATCCACACATTCTTCATCAATCTATTATTCCAAAATACATTATTCCAAAATAATGTGGTTCAAACAGATAAAATTGATTATATTTTTGTGAGTGGTTTGGCAGTTTGAAACAATTTGCAAAAATTAAAACTTAAACCAAATCGCTTCAAAGCGGTGTGGTTCAGTTCAAAACCAAAACATTGAGAATCAACGTGGATCCAAACTAGCAGTTTCAAAAAAAAAGGGTTTCGGTTCAGTTTGGTGATTTCGTTGTTCAACCCTAACCATGTCATTAATTTGGTGGGATAATTGACAAAATAGTCGTCCGGCTACAAGATGAAACCTTCCGGTGTTGGGTTTGTTAACTTTTCAAGTGGGCCTGCATATGTAATAAATTGTATATATGATTATCTTAAAGTTGGACCCAATTAAAGTGATCTAATAAAGAATTAAATTGAAAAACAAGACAATCAAGATTATGGAGTAAGAAGCAAAAATCAAGACCAAGAACTCAAGAACCAAAAGAGTCAATAATCAAGATTTAAGATCTGAAATCAAGATCCAATGATAAGAATTTATTCCCAGATAATTAAAGTATGTTCCAAATTATTAATTTTCTTGATGATTTTATATAGAGGATCTTGACAATTAAGCAATTGGGTTTTCTAGTTTTATAAAGTTCTGAATTTCATAAAACATCAACAAGTGGTATCAGGGTCAACTTCATGTTAAATCATTGAGATTAAAGAAAGAGTTTTAGGCTTAAAATTCATGCTTTGGTTTTGGAATGTGAATTTTATCCCTAAATTTTGGGTTTTGGGAAAGTTTTAACTAAAATAGATTGTTAAATTAAGCTTCCGGGCGCTACGGCGCTAAATTATTATTATTATTATTATTATTATTATTATTATTATTATTATTATTATTTTGTGAAAACAAAAGAAAAAAATTAAAAGACTAAGGGGGCAATCAAATTTCAAATTCTGGAACTAAAATTAATTTTGGATTATTAATTTTCTAAAAGAGATTAATTGAAACAATATGTTACCTAAGTAACCTCTTTTATCTAAATTAATTTATTTGGAATATTAGGAAGGTTGTGTGTATGTAATTCATGCGAGTATTGACCAGCTCAAAGGAATGTTAATATTTAGCCGAATTATTTACACACATATGGTGATAAATATGTGACAATTATAAAGTTTTTCATTATGTGAACATTAAATCGATCCAAAGATAAACTTGATATTTGACTTTATTTATTGTCAATATTTGATTATTGCACCAAGAGTGTCACTTACAAGTTAGTATTTTTGTCCAAAGACTAAATTTCAATGTTGTGATCAGTCTCTTATAATGGGGTTCGTCATTATTTGAAATTATTGATTGTCCAATACGAATTTCTATATGAATATGTTAATTAGGTTTTAGTTCTCTATTCAAATAATTCATCAACTTCTGCAATATCTGCCAACATCAATTTAATTCTTGTGCTAGAACCAAAGTTTAAGGGTTAGAAAGAGAATATTTATATCGTTCTTGATGGCATGAACCTAGACCTTGCATATAGGAGTGAACAACTCACTACTCTTGCGGTTAAAAGTTCTGCTAATAAAAATCGGACGGGATAAGTGTGATCATTCAAACCGCACAAGTCTTATGATCGTGAAACGTGAAATTCCAGTAGCATTAAGGAATGTTGTGTCCAATAATGTAACTACTCCTAGGAGTTTCTTAATGAAATTAAAAAAAACGCTTTGCAAAAGGCAATAAGGTAGGAATTATCATGCTTTTAGCGAACTTAGTGTCACTAAAGTATAAAGGTAAAGAAAACATAAGGGAGTACATGGAGATGTCTCATCTTGCTTCAAAACTAAAAATATTAAAAGTTGAGATGTCTGATGACTTGTCCGTGCATTTAGTTTTGATTTTTATTCTTACACTATTCGACTAATTTAAGGTCAATTACAACTGTTAAAAGGGAAAACGGACTCTTAATGAGCTTGTTCTATATTGTGTGTAAGAAAAAGAAATTATAACGCAAAATAAAACTGATATTATTCACTTGGCAAGTACCTCTAAGGACAAGTTATAAAGAATTAAAAAGATGCATCCGGTTCGATTCAAAATAAATAGCGAAAACCTGAAAAGGATAAATCGGTTGTTACTTTTGTGAATATTTGGGATACATATAGAGAGACTGTACTAAATATCACATTTGGTGTGTAAAGAAAATTACACTTCTCACTTTGGTTTTTTGAGGTTAATTTAATTTTAATACCTAGACACACTTAGTGGATAAAACTTTGGTGTCACCACTCACATAAGTGCGTCTATACGAGATTGCTTGAACAACCAAAAGCCAATTGGTACTAAAAGATTCATCTATGTGGGGGCAACGGCAAATCAGTTAAGCGTGAGGCTATATGGACTTTTAGGTTATTATTAAAGATTGGTTATGACTTGAATATGAAAGAGGTATTTGTAGTATCGTCTTTTAGACGACATTTGGTTTCTATTTCTACATTGGACAAATTCAATTACTCTTGTTCAATTGAAAATAGTCAGTTTGATCTTTTTTTTTTAATTCAAATATTGTGGGTACTAATTCTTTATCTGGTTATGATAACTTATGTCTGCTTAATACAGTTGTTTCTTATAAAGAAATCTTGTGTGAATTCACATGGTATTAAACATAAATTAACTAATGAGAATTTTGCTTCGTTATAACACACGCGATTATGTAACACCTCTCAAAAGAGAATGAAAGATCTTGTGTCTGGAGGAATTATTGATTCTCTTAATTTTTCAAACTTAAGTGCTTATGTTAATTACATTAAGGGGAAACAAACAAACATATGGAGATTAGGTGTCAATGGAACTTTAGACGTCTTAGAACTAATTCATACAGATATTGTGGGCCATTTAATTCGATTTCTTGGAATGGTCAACAATAATTTATTATGTTCATAAACGAATTTTTTTCACTATGGCTACCTATATCTCATCTAAAAGTATCTCAAACACTGGACATGCATACAAGACTGATGTTGAAAATCAACTTAGTAAAAAAAAATTAACAAGTCAGATCTTATGAATACTATAACAGATATGACGGATTAGGAGAATAACTATGGCACATATATTCAATGCATATCTCATCTAAAAGAAATCACAAACACTGGACATGTTCAAGGCATACAAGGCTGATGATGAAAATCAACTTAGTAAAAAAAATTTAACAAGTCAGATCTTATGAATACTATTAGGGGTGGACAAAAGTTCATAAACTGAACCGAACCGAATCAAACCAAATTGAGCGGTTCTTCATAAATTAAATACCCGAACGGATATCTAAATCGAGAACTGATATGTTTGGTTCGGTTCTTGATTCTAGGGCAAGAACCGAAGAATCGAATCTAATTTTTTAAAATATTTTATATTGAATTAATTAAATTATTTTAATTTTTTATAAACAAATTAGCAAATTTATTAGGTAAATTTATTTTTTTGGTTGTTAATCGTATTTTTCAATTATGCTTATAAAATTTCATACTATGACAAGTCAAGCAGTTGATGATTAAATCAAATAGTTGATAAGTATTACAAACACTTAGTTTATATTTATAACTTTTAATTAATATTTCATTTGTTTATGTAGGCTGCTTGAAACAAATGAATTATTGATATGAATCACCGATATTTTAGTATTAATATCTAGTTTTTGGTATTTGTATATATTGAATTAATTTTATTGGACAACTTGTTATTTATATGTTTTTAAATTGGGCTACGTTAATTTGTAATAGTTACGAATGAACATGTTATTAGTTATATTATGTAGTATTGTTGTAAATGTTAAAAAATTTCATTATGGTACGGAACCGAACAAAACAGAACCGAACCCAAAATGTTCTATAATTATATTTGGACCCGACGGTTCCATTTATTAAATATTCTAAAATTTTGGATCGGTTTGGTTCTGAAGAGAATCGAACCGAATCGGACAATGTCCAGCCCTAAATACAATGATGAATATGACGGATCAGAAGAATAATGTCCATGGGCTTTTAATAAATTTCTAGAGGAATGTGGAATTGTCCCACAGTACATCAGAATCTCTCTAGATAGAAATACTAAAGATTGCAACTTAAATTCTTAATAAAGTTCAAGTAAAGCAATTGTTAAGGGGTTACAATTTTTTTTTTCAAAAGATTCCACTATTAGGTCAATTTTCGAAACGAAAAATGTCTGATTCCTTAAGGATGTAGAGTTTGCGATGGAGATAAAGTTAAGGATTTTGTCTTGGAGGAAAAATATGTATATATTTCTTCTATTGCAAATGACAATGATCGGGACCAGAGACAAATTCCTGGTCTAAATCTTGTTCAGAAAGCAATTTTGGATCAAGACAATATTATAAAATCTCTTATACACAATGAAGGAAGTATTCCAAGAAAATAAACTCAACAACATGAAGAACAAATGTCAGTAAGGAAAATCACTATAAAAAGAAGAAAGACAATTTTGAATAACTTTATCGTCTTTTTTTAAGAAAATAAGAATGGCTTGGATTGATGGAAAAAAAACTAATTAATTAACTTTCATCAAACCATGTAAATGAAAAATTCTCAAAAGTAAATTGATAACATGCATAAAGAAATCAAATTCATGAGTAACAATGATGTTTGGGAACTTATCCCATTGCCTAAGATGCGAAACTCATTAGTTGTAACTGAATATTTAGAACCAAAAGAGATTTGAAGTGTGATTTGGAGAAATATGAGGCTCGTCTTGTTGCAAGTAGCTTTACTCAAAAAAAAGATATTGACATTAAACAGACTTTTCTCTGATTTCTATGAAAGACTCTTTTATGACAATTATGGCATTTGTGACACATTTTGATCTTAAACTACGTCAGATGACTTACAAATTAAAGAAATCCATCTATGAGATTAAATTGGTTTCCCTTAATGATATCACTAATTTCATCAAAAATTATATCATTTGATTTTGAGATAAATTCTGTTGATAATTGTATATATCACTAGTTCAATGGAAGTAAGCATATTTTTTGGTATTGTATGTCGATGACAAACTGCTTGTCTGCAATGATATAAGCGTATTGCACGAAATCTGGAGATTTCTATTATGAAATTTTGAAATGAAAAATATTAGTGACGCATCTTTTATATTAAGGATATAGATACACGAGGATCATTCTTTGTGTATTTTTTGATTATCATAAAAGAGTTATATCGATAAGGTTCTTAAGAGATTTGGGATGCGAATATATAAATCAGTTGATACCCCTATTGTTAAGAGAGACAAGTTTAGTCTCAATTAATGTTCCAATCATGAATTTAAAGAAACAGAAATATAGGAAACTTCCTATGTTTCAGCTGTTGGGAGTTTAATGTATGTTTAAGTTTGCACACATTTGGATATAACATTCATTGTTGGAATGCTAGGTAGACATTTGATTAAATCTGGGATGAAAATTTGGAAAGCAGCCATTATATTATTCGGTATCTATAGGGAACTAATGATTACACGATCACATTCAGAAAAATTAGACCAATTGGAGATTATTGGATATTCTGATTCTGACCTTGGAATATGACTGTAAAACATTGTCAATTGACTGCATATTTTGGACGGATTTGAAAGACCGCTTTAGTTAGTATGTGACAATAGCAGTCTTGTATTCCAACATGAGTATGATGATGTCAAAGTTTATTGACATTAAATTCCTAATTGTCAAATAAAAAATTCATAGTTGTTAGGTTTCTATAAAGCATATTAGGACAAATGGTTACCACTCAAGATCTTTCATGAGCATAATACTCACATGGGTGTTGCATCTTTTGATGATATGTCAGTTTAATGGGAGTTTATATTTGGATGTTGTCTTTTTAAACACATATTTTTATCTATGGATATTTTGTTTATTTCAGAAATAAAATATTTAGTTCAATTACACTCTTATTAGAGTTTATAGTTGATTTTATTAAAGAATAAAGTAGAACCAGTTGGAAATATAGTATTAATTATGAAATAATGGCCATCATACATAGTATAGAAAGGTTTAAATTATTTTTAAATGTCGAATTCGCAATTAGAACAGACTATGAAGCCATAGTAAAATTTATTAAAAATACAAATTTTGATAAAATCCGACATAAACGATGTTTAAAATTGTATAAGATATTAAACAGCTATGAAATTAATATAGAACATATAGACGAAGAAAATAATATTTTGGCCGATAATTTAAGTAGATAATTTATTAATTTTATAACTCATTATTTCCACGGTGCAGATAGATCAGAGGGATGATGAACTCTGGGAATGTCACTCTAAGAGTGGCTCCACAATGATCTAATCTCCAATTCAGTGGAAATAATTTAGAAATACTACCAGAAAGGGAGCGTTGTCTACTAGATAATCTCTGGATGACACTTGACTCTAAACAAAAATTAGACAACGTTAATGCCTTAGCTTCTTTGCAGTGGTTAAATGTAGAAAGCCTGGTATATATAATTATTGGTCAGAAGTATTGTAACAAGTAGAAAGGTTTCTAGAGATTATCATATTTTTTTTCCACTCAAACTTAAATACATTCTTAGTTAGTTAAAAGATCACCATTTAATGATTCAATTCATTTCCAGACCACCTCTTGTAAATAATGGTATCATAATTCTAGCTATCATCATATTTTAATATACGAAGAAGCCAAACGATTTCGACCATCCTCAAAGACCAATACAAAAATAAAAATTAGACAGATTAACTATGAAAGACGAATCTCGGAAACCGTGGCAATGATGGAAGTGCAAAATAATAATTCTAGACTTGTAGCTCATTGAAATAATGGAGTTATTTTCTACCAAGAGTATCTTGCTTTAAAAGTTAAAACAGAAAAGATTCCAGCACCAAATATTGAGCAAAATGAGCTATATCTCATGGCCTTCCAAGAAGCAGACAATGAATCAACAAGACAATCAGACACAAAAAAAAAAAAAAGAAAAGGAATACATATCAGATGGGCAAAATAATGAAATGGACTCGAACCTAGAAAAGGCCTACATAGAGATAATGGAAAGATAGGTCATTAAAGAAGAACAGACGTAAAGATAAAGCAAAAGACAGATGAATAGTATTTAAAGGACAATTATCATGGTAAGGAAGTCAAAAATTTGGAGACAAGTAAGCAGAAAATTTCAAATAGATTCTCACGTAAAGAGATATTTAATTCTTTAAATATATGTCATACACCTACAAAGTTATATAGTATTTTTTCAATTGTAAATCACATCTGTAAAGTTGAATAGTATACAAATAAGAGACGTGATGTACCAACGTCTATAAATACCGACACCACTCATAGAGAAAAACACACCGAGCAAAAAAAAAAAAAATCAGCATATCACACTATAGCACTTGCACTCAAAAATTCAAAGACATCCTTGTAAACTCTTGTAGATTCGAAGATTTCAGAAATAAAAAGTAAGTTCTTTTTATATTTTCTATTGTTTATAATTTCCGTTTACTTTATTTAATTTTCGGGCAAGGCTTAAAAGAGGAAACATCAAGTAAGTAATTAATTTATTCAAAAACCGTATTTTAAAATCATAAATAATCCAAACACTCTCAGACTCTTTATATTTGTACAATTTCAAGATTAAGTGGAAAAAGTTAGTTATAACTAAGCAAGTGAAATAATGGTATATTAGTAAACGAACTAAACAAAATATTCTCAATAAAAAAAATAGAATTATATAATTGGGACAAGAAAATAAGAAAGTCGACCTATATAAATGGGATGGAGGGATTATATAATTTATTCATCATATCATTTCATTTGGAGTATCTGCACTTCTTATAATCATCTTTGATATAATGAATTTTTCCCCCTCTATCCGTGATTTTTTCTCATCTTGAATATTCACTTGAATTTTAAATTCTTATTATTAATTTTATATTTCCTATCCTCGTTTTTGCGTAACACCTACTATATAAAAAATATTACTGAGAACACCCATTCTAAGACTTTTGACTGTCTACTTCCAATTTGGCTTATTAGAGTTTGTGGTCCTTACGAAGTTCTCAACTTCTACAACTTATGTGGTTCCTTGATTTTTCATGGGAATATATATATTTTTAGTAGTAGTCGATGTTGTTATTAATGTGACTATGATGTAGCACCTGACTGACTGTTAGCTAGCGTGTATCATCTTACAACGTTGGGAGGCAACGGAAAGACAACGTTGGCCTTGAATCTATGAATTGAGTTCAAAAAGACAATATGACCGCATAAAATTCCACTCCTGCTAGCTTCACATCGAGTATGATTTTGCTGTTTTGCCTTTTTAATTTAATCAAATTATTTTATTTCATATCCTTTTGTATTTAATATTTATGTTCTGTTTTATTTCACCAATAGTAACGACCAACTAGACACATGTATATTTAGAATTCCCCAACTCTTCGTTTTTTTTATTATTATTATTATTGTCATGTAAACCGGTATAATATGTAGCTCTTCAAGAACATCTCCTCGTCGGCAAGAGGAGTTGAAGTTAGCGAAGAACAGCCTGTTGGCATCCTAAAGATTTTTACGATAAATCATTACCTTGAATTATTTTTTATTTTTATTTTTTCACTATTTTTGTACTACTGAGCACCACTATAATAATTTAAAATTATTATATTTCTTGAATTTGGTGTTATTTAATTAATGGTTCTATTGAGATCCAAGAAGATTGGAATTTTGAGTGAATATATATATATATATATATATATATATACATACATACAAATTTAAAAATTGCACGGTGGGTCCTCAATTAAATATTCCACTTCACATCCATGTGTCTTTGTTTTTGTGAGTAGTTATCCATTTCTTTCAGCAATCTAACATCAGAATCATATACAAAGATTTTCTCCGGCTACACGAATAAATAATTGAAAGAGATGCTTCCAAAAAATTATAGGGAGAAAATGTGATTTTTTTTTTCTATTTTCAAATACAAATGTATAGGCCTGATCTCCTATCCCTCAGTGAATATGATAAAAACTTTCCACCGTTGACGTGACAAGAGAATCTTACTTATTGTTTTCTCAAACTCAAAAACTTATAATTAAAGTTCTCTTGGCACGTCAACTGGAGAAAATTTTATCATGCCTATTAGGAGTAGGAGATCAATTTCATACAAATGTAATTGTATTTCATTATGATATAATTTCTTTACACGGAGTGTATATAGTTTGTTAAAAATCTTGATTTATCTAGTCGATCTCTACAAAGTAGAGCATATCCATTTGAAACTCTTTAATAACCAAATAAAAATTCATATCATGGTTGATTGATCATGCCAATTTTTTTTTTTACTTGAGTTATATACACCTCTTTGCAGCCTTGGAAAGCCATATAAGCTGTTCTATAACCCCCAAAGGTCCCAAAAAAGAGAGAGACATTAAAGAGGACCAGATCAGAGACCCCAAAACCCAACTTGTTCACAAACCCATGATCCTATTTTATTATATATATAAAAAATATTTTAAAGAAAGGTCCAATGATTTGTTACTCGTCTGATAACTATGAATTGCCGAGCATCATACGTACAGTACGAAATATCAGACTCCTACCAAAATTACTATGTACATATTGAAATTTGAGCATAAGGCTAATTTGTTACTCATTTGATAACTATGAATTGTCGAGCATCATACGTACAGTACGAAATATCAGAATCCTACCAAAATTACTATGTAGATATTGAAATTTGAGCATAAGGCTAATTTGTTACTCATTTGATAACTATGAATTGTCGAGCATCATACGTACAGTACGAAATATCAGAATCCTACCAAAATTACTATGTACATATTGAAATTTGAGCATAAGGCTATTTCGTCAACTTTTTATTTTTCTTTTATGAATGATCATGTGAATAAAAGCTCTTGAAATAAAAGTAATTTTTATACATCAAAGGAAGGCATGAAAACTTGGGGGGTCAATTTCTGATTAATTAATGCCAACTTTTTCTGCTTTGTAATTTGTGAAAGAAGTTGGGGCCATTTTCTCTTGTCGTGTTTCTTTTGGATTTCAATGAATAAAGCCAAAATGAGTTGCTGTGGAGATTGGAGAATGATATTTTGATAATGACTTTATGCAATTTGCAACCAAGAACTTGATGACCAGGACAAAAATGTCAAACTTATGAGGTGGATATGATCTGTACATTCATTATCTTTATCCACTACCATTAAACAAATACAAGTTTTTACACTACGTACATGACAAGTTCTTGTTTGGTTTAGTTAAAAAAAAAATGGATAAAAACTTAAATTAAAGTTAATAATTAATTTTAATCACATATTTTATTGAACTCGTAATTTTTATCAACCTTTCAGTCGCATATTTGATCAGCTTTTCTCAAAATTTACTAAAAATCTGATTTTTATTAAAACCGGATATGGGCTAAAAGATAAGGGAGACTAAAATTACGATTAAATTTGCAAATTTTAGAAATTGATAGTTTCGAGTCTTTCTACTACAACAAACTGAAATAGAAAAATATTCATGTAGTCGACTCATTGATAACCGTAGAATACTTTTGCTCATCATATTTCTTCCAAAAAAAAAAAAGTAGAGTTACTATGGATAACTCTTTATTTGCATTATTTCAACATAGCACACTATCGAAGAAGGAATTATTGGCAAACTTTCATTTTCCCCTCCTTTCATTCTATGCATATAATCAAGAAGAAAATGAGGGAAATCTTGTGCCAATAATGTACAAAACTTGCTCGAATTGGATCCCAAGAAAAATAGTAACATGTTTGGTACGTAATTACTAAACAACATTAAAATTTAAAATTTAATCCTATTAAATTCAGACACAAAAAAAAAACCAAACCTACTTGAACAAGTTAAGAAGCTTTGGTTCACTTGCCTGCTGATTTCCACAAACAGTCGTCACAGATTCTTCAGAATTCATCGGACTTCCGAGCCGCCGCTTCTCCGGCAAAGCGCTAATTTTCTCACTGCAAAAACTAGGCATTAAACTGATATCAAGATCAGCTAATTGACTTATTTTGGAAGGTTCATCTGGCAAACGGCGACGTTTTAGCACCTTGTATCGTGAATTCAGGCCCGGATCTTGGAGCTTGTACATATCAGTACAATCCACCGAATTACCATTGGTAAACTCCGGGACTGGCCTCACCGCGCCACCACAGAGGACGGTCTCCACCGCCTCCTGGCAAACGTGCCAATTCCCTGTCCATAAAAGCCCAACTGCCCCATTCACAGGGTTCGCCGTTCTTCCAGCTGCTTCAAATAACAAGGATCGGAAAACATCTGCAAATTTGCACACAAATTTCAGTTAGTTCAAATTCATCATTTAAACAAATAAGGCGTGTTCAACAGAGTCTGTATAACTTACCGGGCCTTTGGTTTTCCGGCACAGCAGAGATGAAGGACATGAGGCCAGCGCGGCCGAAGAACTTGGCTACAAAGACGGTAGCGTGGCCTTGAGCTTCAGAGCTTTCAATCCACTGCAAACAAGGCCTCAAAATACAATTCTCACTGCATCCCTTTCGAAGAACTCGGCATCCATTGCAACTCATCTCTTTTTTCTTTCCACTATAATATATCAATATTTCTTGGGATTAACTCGAAACTTTTAGGGAAATTTAAGAAGAAAAGCAATAGAGAAATGAGACAGATAAGGGATGTTTGGAAAGGAGAATGAAGGGTGCATATATAAAGTCGAAGAGTGAGGATGAAGTTTTTCTGGTTAACTAGAGTTAGGTTAGTTGGAGTGAGTTGGGTTAGATTCCAAAGTACTGGGCAATAGCGGCTCCGTGTTTCCGCGGAGGGTGTCTATCAACCGTTGGATTTCTTTACGGCTCTTTGATAACATATGACTTGTCCCTTTTATCATTTTTTTGGCTCAATTCGAATTTTTTTTTTTGAAGTAATGTTATTTATCATCCAACGAGTTTAACAAATAGTAAAGCCCCAGACTCACTACTACGCAGATAGGTAACGAATAATATTATTCTTTTTATTTCTACTTCCTACAAATTGGATAATTATGTATTTCTTGTATTACCAAAATTGATTTTTCGTATTTAAAATGTGTTTGATGGATATTATTAAGAATAAAATATACTTTAAATAGTAATATGGTGGGAAATATGTAATTAAAAAGTAAGAAAAAATTATTGATATTATAAAAAATATTATTTTATTGAAAAATGTGTGGTTAAATAATATATTTTTGAAAAAATGTGTGTCAAACTGGGGTTTAGTAATTGTAATAATACAATATACAAGAGTGTGTGTGTGTGTGTGTGTGACATAATAAAATTGATTTTATATCCTATGGGACAGGATAAGAATTACTCATTACTGATGTGGCGAGAGAATCTTCGTTAATAATGAAAATCTTTATTCTGCCAGTGGAGGCATAAGATCACATTAGAATTGATCTCATTTCCCCCCGTGAATAGGATAAAAACTACATAATTACGACATAGAATTAAACAAGTGTAAACAGATTTATATGTAGCCCGTGTTTGATAAGGATCAAAATTTTAATTTTAATTTAAACCATAAATTAATTTTAACTATATAATTATGTGATTCACAATTTCTTTATCATGTATTTTATCATTTTTTTTTTAATCAAAACTTATTGTACGACGCATTTCGCGTATTTAAAATATAGAAATCGTTACAAATTGTATTTTGAAAAATACAAATGGATATAACTTTACTTGTAATTGCAAAATCTTTTGATTAGTGATTAGAATGTTTAAAAACGAGGAGCCACGTGGCTTGAACCCTAGGCTTTGAGATTTGTTGAGAATTTGATTTTTTCGAGAGCTTGACTTGTTCGACACTTGGATTTCGGAGCTTAAGTTTGCACTTCGATACTTGGACTCGATCTTGATTTAATTTGAAGAAGGTTTAAATCTTCTTGGATTTGCATGATTTGAAAAAGAATTTGATCTTCTTCATGTTTGCCAGGCTTGGATTTGAGAGGATTTCTTCAGCATTTCGTGATTTTCTTTTGCACTTTTCCTCATCCTTTTGTAATGAGCCTTTGACCATATTTATAGGGAAAATTTGTGGCCAATTTTGATAACCACTAAATTAATTCAATTAAATTGATTATAATTGAATAATTGTAGATTTTTTAAAAAAAGTAAGATGAGCTTTTAAAATTTTATGGGTCTTATTAGGTTTTAGTGTAATAAATTTAATTGGGCTAATTATTTAAATTGACTCAACCCATTATTTATTTATTTATGTTAAGAAATATTAATCTCTATCATACGAGGCATAATAAACATCTCAAATGTTAAATATATAACATGTTGAAATTTACTAACTTTTAGACAAATCAAAAAATTTCTTGCAAATTATGTTGTGGATCATAATAACAATTTATTAAGCATCCGTTTGGCAAAACTTATTAATAATTTATAAATAATCAACCTTCATTTTCAATAACACATTTCAATGAATTCATAAATATTATTCACTTATCTATCGCTCATTTATAAATTATTTCTAAACAAAGGCTAATTTAAGTCAATTTTCAAATAATTTTTGGCCGGACAAAGAAAAAATGTTTGACATACATTAAAGCATCATGACACCAAATGAATAGAATAGTTTGTTGTATGATTATGAATTTTTGAACACGAATAAGATAAAGACAACAAAAGGTTGCGTAATAGGAAGGAAATCTAAGATAGATTTCCAACAAAATCAAGTTAGAATTTAAGATAGGATGTCAAGATAGTACCACATTATTTACATCACTTCGAAAATAAAATAGTACTAAATTTTCAGGTCATCGAGTAATATTTACTAGGCATTGCTTATGACATCAACTTTATGAACAAGTGCAATCATTTTTCAATCTTGAACTTAAATAAAGCATCGTTTCCTCGACCAATCACAGCATATAACCATTCTGGTGAAATTTGCATCCGCCACCAATCTTAACAATCCAGATCCATCTCTTGTGAGTTTTTCTGTCGAGCCCAGCATTCCAATTTCGAGATCAATGTGGCAATGGTTCTTCAGGAGAAGGAATCAACTGATGGATTAATTAGTGCACTTCCGTTAATTTAAAAAAAAACGTCGGTATGCAAATACTAGAATAACGACTTGTCGAATCATAATACATACATAATAATTAAGCAAATCACTACTTATTCAAGCGTAGAAAATCCAAAAAATCAAAAGAGATAAAATGAAGCGAGGTATGCAGATATAAATCTCCTTAAAACGGATTTCGCTCTCTACACTAGTGCTAACATAATCAAATGAACGTCCGTCTTCCAAGTACAACGCTTCTTCCAAAAAATTAATATTGCATACTATTAATTTTGTCGGGCTAACCAACGCTCGATTGTACTCTTTTAGAATGGAAGATATCAAATAATAAATATTGAACACGAAATTCAAAATAACATGAAAACCATTTTGATTGAATTTAAAAAAGAAAGAATTAGAAATCAATTATTAGGAATTGATTTGAAATAGTAGAAAATGGAAACAAAGGTCTTTATTTATAGATTTTTAATGACTTTTTGAATTGTTTCATTTCATATTAAATGGTGTAGTATACACCCTATCAGATGGTCATGTATTTTTATCATGCACTTTTTAAATAGTTACACTCATTTTAAGCAACATTACTCTTTGTATGCATCCTTTTTATTGAAGAGTTGCACTTATTGGAGACTTATTCCAATTCACTATAAATGATACCAATTATTCCAACAATCTCCTACATAAATGGAAGAAGCCGACTGAAAACAAGGAATACAAAGAAGAGTACAATTGAAATGTAATGCATTAGGATTAGTAACTTTCGCTTTCAACCTTCCTTAGTAAAAATCCATAGAACTTACTTGACTAATAAGTAAACGTTTTAAGCTGTCGGCCGTTATTGTAAACCTAGACAATAGATCGAACACATTACTCTCATACAGGGGCGGATCCAGCACCTAGCCAGCCCTCGCGGCCGCCCGTGCTGGATCCGCCGAGAGCTTCTTCAGGTAACTGGTAAGCCGCCACCTGCCGGGAGAAACGAAGAAGAAGACGGTGAATTTTTTTTTTTTTCCTTTCCTAACGTTTGGTAGTTTGGGCTTTTTTTTAAAAAAAAAAATAAGGCCAACCCAAATGCCCCAATCCATGGGTTTTGTGTCCATTACTGATTAGTGATTACCCACAAAACCTACAATTCCTAAATCCGAAATGGAAACTGGCAGCCACAGAGGACGAGGAGGAAGACGAGTATCGGTCGGGGCGAATCCAATCCACTGCGGAGTGCGGACCGGTCGATGGTGGGGATTCAACAGTTACAAAGCTGGGTCTCGTCTGGACAGTGGACATTTTCGTTCGTCCGGGATCTGGGCTTTGGGATTTTTTAAGAAAATTCTGAGCTTTTATCTTATATCTTTTTTTATATGTTTTAGTTGGTTTTTGAAAGGCGTTTGTTTCTTTGTTTCTTGATTTGTATCTTCCTTTTTGGTGAATTTTGTGTTTTAGCAATACTATTTGATTAAGAACTTGTGAACTGTGTTTTAAAAATTCTATTGGATTACCTTTTCACAAAAGTATTGATTTTTTTTCTTCTGTATTAAGACACAGAAATTGAATTATTTTTATTTTTATTTTTATCTATGTAATAGTTGATCATTATAATTGATCGAATTTTTCTGCTTATTTTCCGTTTTCCATAAGCTCATGGGAAAATAAAGGGGGAAAGAAGGAAATTGCATTATTCAGATTTTAAGTTTTGACTTGAATAAAACTTAAGATTGATTTCTTGAATGTGATAATATTTTCAGATAAAAATATGTCAAAACTGAAATGTATTTACAATTATATTTACTGTGTTTATAAATTATAACATATAATGACAATTTATGTGAAATTTATTACTGCGATTAAAGGACGTGGTTAATCTAAAAAAAGTCCTTATGAATCGAAATAACAATAACTAGATCCATGAAAAATTGAAGTTGCCCAGGAGACTAATTCTAGATTATACACAGATGCACTTATAGCATAGTGCCTTTTTTTTTTTTTTTTTTGCCCCTTTGTTCAGACATTTTCGAGATTGCGCTATAATATCTTCGATTTTGCTACGGGTACATCATGATGTACACGTAGATTTATCCTAATATCTTTTGTCCTTAACATTGTGTGGGCAAATTTATGTACAACCAACTAGTAAAATTCCTGTTTCCATAGATTTTTTTTTTTTTTTTTTTTTATCCACCACGGATGATCTTTCGCTCATTGAATGAAACCTTAAAATGTACAGGTCCTTAAGTTTCTCCATTGACTTGGGGATTACACCAGATAGATTATTTTGGGATAGATCCAAATATGGTAAGGAAATCAAATTAGAAAATGACTCAGGTATTGGACCAAGTAATTGATTGTTTGATAATGTTAGATTACTAAGCTCTGAAGTTGCCCAATAGTACTTTGAATCTTGCCTGAGAACTGATTTCTTGATAGATATAGCTCTCTCATTTCCTTCAAGTTCCAATTTTTGGAGCTAGAGAAACCACTTAGCAAATTATCAGATAAACTCATAATTTCAAATTCCATGTTATTCCAGCGTTGATGGGATCGTTGAAGTCAATGAGTTGTAAGCTAAATAAAGTTCTCATAAAGTAAGATTTCCTAAAAACGTTGGTAGCTGTTGAGAGAGCATATTATTTTCCAAATTCAGGTGATACAGATTTACCAAACTGCAAAGATTGTCAGGTATTGAACCCAACAGTTCATTGTCATAAAGATCCAATTTCTGCAACTTCATTTGACTCAAAGAGTCGAGAATCATTCCTTTCAACTGATTACCTCTCATTATGATCACTGATTGTCAATGGTCATCGATAACGGTCACCGGTCAACCGTTTCCGCCCGTGCTGAAGTATAAGGTTGGATTCGCCCCTGCTCTCATATCAACCTTTGATTCTCTATTATGTTCATTGTTTCGGCCGCCCCGAACCTTTTTGGTTTTGCAAGTGCACCAGAAAATTCGCTTAACTAAAATTCTCATAGAATCGACCAAGTTCGCACTTAAACAGATGATGTTCTATAAAGAGTGCCCTACATTAATACTCCACTTGTACTATTTACAAGATATAGTCATTATTAAAAACATAACTTATCATAACCGATCTTTGGTAGACATCACTTATTTGTATCATTAATCATAACTAGTTTTTCTATTGAACCTGATTCGTAAGATCTCCAATTGCCAAATTAGGTACCATTAAGCTGACCTATTAGTTTAGGTTGTACACCCATTTCCCTTGATGCACACTTTATTCTCTCTCTAGATAATTCATTTATAAATAGATTGATTATGTTAATCCTTCAACAACTAGTATTGTTTAATTTGAGAGTAATTGTCAAGTAGTATTATGCATACGGCGGATGCCAAGACTTACCATTATGAGGGCTGCTACACTTACAGTTATTAGAGGGTTGTAAAATTAGCGTGGGTCCACTAATTAATTAATTAGTGGGTCACACACTAATGACTGTAAATTTTACGGCCCCTTAATGACTGTACAAGTAGTGTTTTGTACCATTATATACTACATTGTATGTCATGTGATTTGTAACTAGCAACCTTGATTAAATCATATAACAAGCACAGTTTGTCAGCAAATGGGAAATCCTTCCAGAATCTTTGAAATCATTATACTTCCTTCTAATTTTTTTCAATTCTCAAGTTATATTGAGGATCTCCACGAAATAACTACACTCTCATAGTAAAATATATTTAATAATAAATTTTGAATCTTTGCATTAGATATCCAATATTCAACATTATGCACATCTTAAATTTAAGAAGATATTCATTACAATATAGTGTATCATTTCAAATATTCTCAAATGTCTCAATATTCTAATTTGAAGAAAACAATGACATCCCCACAAATTGGGGGTGCATCCAAACTTTAATTGAGAGAATATAATGCAAAAAATCATACCTCCACAATTCTTGTGGGTGTATCCAAACTTTAATTGAGAATATTATGCAAAAAATCATACCTCCATAATTCTGGTAGGATTTAGCTTTGCCACATAATATTCATGTTATTATATAAAGTTTGATCATATCGTTAATTTACTGAATAAATAATATTCCACCTTTGGCTAATAAATAAATGATGACCGAGAATGGCCATGTTTTATGAAAGTTCATGCACTTTCATACTTAGGACGGCCAATACTAATTAGTTTTGGTTTATAGTCTGTTATACTCTATATAACATTCTGGTATATAAGAAGGCATTCAATCTTTCTAACTTTTGAAATTTATCTCTATCCATGAAGAGACACGCTCATTGAAAAATAATCATATCAAAAGTCATGATCTTTCATGTAGAAAGACACACATTTCCATCCAAATATTTTCTAGAATATTTTGTAATACTCTATACGATTTTTCAATAATTTCAAGTATTTAAGCAGCTTAAATTTGGTTTAATTTCTCATTCACCAAATAAAGAATTTCACTTAAATAATCATTTTAAATTGATCAAAACCAAATTTCGATACAAAATTCCAACATTATTCAGCCTTAAGCCAATTATCAATCAACCATCTTTTTATTTACTTTTCTTAATCCGCCCAATCCATCATTACTGGAGACATTACACGTTCCCCAAATTAAATTCCATCATGAACAAATAAGTCGTGGACACAACCATGACATTGGATAGTGGTATCTTTTAGTTGGCAATATAGATCAATGTTAAAAATATTGATTGCTTAATAATCAGCAATATGATAATATAATTAGATTCACTACATTTTTCTAATAGTATTCTCATGTAAGGCTCTTTTCAATCACATAATCATGCAACACTGAAATTAAATATATATAGCAAAAATTGTTTTGACCAAACTATCGGTGCATAATTTCATATACATAAATATGCTTACCGCAAACTAGGACTGGGCCCATAAATTCAAAACAGCGGATCCGATTGGGTCGGGTCGGTTTCATGGTTTATACATTTTCAAACCGACCCAACCCATTATCATTTTCTTTGTTCTTGAAGTCCATCAGCAGATCAGTTAGAAACTGAGGAGGCAGCCAAAACTCTCCATCGTATATTTCCTCGGCCATATCTCTCCACAACAAGCAGATTTAAAAGTGTTTCTACGTCTTAGTATACAGAGAAAAATATAAAAGAGCAATATATGGGATTCCTTATTTGAAGAGGATTATAGGTTGCTGGTTCTCTAAGATTTGAAGAGGATTATTGCAGGGTTTCCTACTAGGAGAAATCAAAAGGCCCCAATAGATAGTGAGAGTGTTGGAAGCCGAGCCAGGGCCATCCTTTTATAATTTCCCTTTCTACATAAAATAGTGAAGGGAGGCGGATATGAAACCCTAGACGTGTAAGATGTCTTCCTGCAATCTCCTTTTTTTTTTCTTTTACTGCATATACTTTTACCCGACCCAACCCGAACAGAGCCGGGTCGTGAAAGAGTCCAAAAGCGAGTATGTCGGTCGGGTCGGGTTGGGTTTGGCCTAGACCTACCCATTGCCCACTCCTACCGCTAACTACGTGATCAAATATAAGATTCTAAATGTAGTCTCTGTTTGAGCCACATACTTTTTCTCATTCTTATTCTTTTACTCATTTTCAACCACACATTCTTCAATAAAATAATATGTTTTATCACATCAATAACTTTTCCTTCATTTTCAACTATATATTTCTCATCACATCAATAGTAAAAATGCATTCTTGCTCTCAAAATATGCATCAAACAAGCTCGTAATTCAAACAAATAGAATGTGAATCTGCAGTCAATAAATCGTTGAAGATTTAGAAGAGTTTTTTTTTTAGTCAAAACACGTAATATGTGACCGAGTAGAATTAATAATAATAATAATCACATTATAATTCCACGACCAGCAAACTATTTGCTCAAGTAAGAATGCACTTGATAGAATCAATAGTGTAATCTATGCACCAATTACAAGAAATTACAAATCGAGCCCAATTAATGCTTTGAATTGGAGAACACAAAATTAGATATAAACAGAACAAAAGATTAATAAGTATCCAAATTGTAATCTGTTAACATCATATCTACAATAATTTCAATGCAGTCGGAAAATATAATCACATACATACGCTGTAAGTAAATTTAAATTACTGAAACTAATTCACTCATAAAGTCATAATCTAAAAGTACATTGCCAAATTAAAAAATTTCACCTTCTAATTTCGAGCTCAGCATTCCAATTTCGAGATCAATGTGTGTCAAGGGTTCTTAAGGAGAAGGAAACGACTCTTGGATAAATTAGTGCATTTTCGTTAATTAAAAACACGTGCATGCAAATACTAGAGTAACGACTTACAGAATCATAGTACATGCATAATAATGAGTAAATCAATACTTACTTAAACTTAGAAAGTGCAGAAATTGAAAGAAATAAAATGAAGCGATGTATGCGAATGCAAATCTGCTTAAAACGAATTTCGTCTCCTGCACTAGTGCTAATATGATCAAACGGATGTCCGTCTCCCAAGATACAACGCTTCTTTTAAAAAATTAATATAGCACGTTATTAATTTTGTCGAGCAAACCAATACTTGACTGTACTCTTCTAGAATGGAAAATATCAAATAATAAATATCAAACACGAAATTCAAAATAATATAAAATCTATTTTCACATAATTTAGAAAAAGATAGAATTAGAAATCAATTATTAGGAATTGATTCGGAATAGTAAAAAATGGAACTAAATATCTCTATTTACGGATTTTCAAGTGATTTTTTCAATGGTTGCATCTTTAACATAGACCACACATTTTCATATTAAATGGTGTAGTATACGCCCTATAAAATGGTCATGCCTTTTCATCATACATTTTTTAAATAGTCACACCAATTCTAAGTAATGCATCCTTTGCATTGAAGAGTTGCACTTATTGAAAACTTACTTCAATTCACTATAAATAATAAAAATTATTCCAAAATCGAAAACATGATCAAGTATATATGAAGTGGTGTGAGCAAAAGCTTCGACTTCACACTCGATAGGATCCCCAATATCCCATTTACAGAGGTAAGAACTAGAAGTATTTGGAACTAAGATGGTCGACTTCGGGGTAGGTGGCATAACACAAGTACACTACTGAAGACATCAAGTATGCAGATCTCTATAATAAGTGTTTTTCTCAATAGGTTGACACAGCACATCATACACTCAATAATATAGTTTTCCTAGGTGGGATTGACATTTTTTCAATTTCCTACAACTTTTTTTCCCAATTTATTTCAACTTCAAATTGTCATTTTTTTGCCTTCATTTATCATTCACCCTAAATTAGTTTTGAGAAAATAAATACATTACATTAATCTACTCGTGGATTAGAATACACTCAGCCAAAGAAATCTTTGTCCAACTAACGAGATCCACTTAAATAATTCGTCAAAATTTGGTCAAACCAACTAATTAAACCATTTTTTAAAACAATTTTCCACATGAATGGAAATTAATATAATAGACTGTGCAGACCCTATAGAGAGATCCACTGAAATTTTATTACATCGGGATACGTACCTTATGGGTTTAAACCTTTCGTAGTAGAATACTATCGAATTTACTTGGCTAATCAGTGAATGCACGATGTCTTGAACTGCTAGCTGTTTGTATAAACAAAGACAATAGTATCAACACAATAACATTCCTAACATTTTCGAGTTCTCACTGTTGTGTTCATTTTAACCCTGAACAACTCTTAATTTCACAAGTGATTTAGATAATTCAAACATTTGAAACATTCTTATAGAAACGATCTCATTTTATACTTATATAAGCGATCTCTTATTAAGAGTATCTGCCATTCTCCACTTGGATAGTCCAAAATATAAGAATCATTAAAAGTATAACTTAATATAGAACTTTCTGCAGATAGAACTTTTATTATCATAGGAATTGTTAGGAGTTAACTCCAAAGTGTTATTTAAATTTTCATAACTTAGTTGTCACATTGAACCAAAATCTTGAAATCTCCAGTCAACAAGGTTAGGTTACTATTGCAAAAATCCTTACATAGTAAGTTTTAAGCTCATTTTTCTTGATAGACAGTATAATTGATCTCTTTGTAAGCCTTCGGTAAGCGGATCTATGAGATTTTCTCTAAGTTTTACATAATCTATGGAAATAACTCCATTTGATATCAACTGCTTAATTGTATTACGTCTTCAACGAATATGTCGAGAATTATCATTAGATAAACTACTTTGTGCTCTAACGATAGTCGACTAACTTTCAAAATGTATACTAATTACAGGCACGGGTTTAGGCCAACATGGATTATCCGCCAAAAAATTATAAAGACATTCTGTTTCCTCTTTAATTTTGTCTAAAGCTATGAACTCAAATTTTATTTTGGATCTAGCTATACACATTTGTTTAGAGGATTTTCAAGATACAACCACACCACCAATGGTAAACCATAATCACTAATGGATTTTGGGTCTTTGTATCTGATATCCAATTAACATTATTGTATCCTTTTAATACAATTGGATATATAGTATAATGTAATCCAATATTTGATGTGTATCGTAGATATCTAAAAACCTTTACCAATGTCTTCCAATGATCATTATTTGGGTTACTTGTAAAACTACTAAACTTGTTCATTGCATACACAATTTTTGGTGAGTGCAATTTGTAACTACCTATTATCTTAGAATACTCCAATTGAGATACGGACCCAAATATGGATTTAAATTTACTAGAGTTTTAATTGGACTTTTATCATATATACAGGGCCGCCCTGGCCCAGGGGCACCTAGGGCATTGCCTTGGGCCTCAATTCTTGAGGGGTCTAAAAAATTTAAAAGTCCAAAAATTGAACAAAAAAATTCATTTTTTTTTATTTGGGTCTTTTATTTCATTTATAAGACATGACTAAATAACTTAATCGACTAAATAAGAGTTTCAAAACACTTGGACACTTGCATCCTTAATGAGCTTAATTTTTTTTAAAAAATCTCCCATAGTTTTTAGTAAG
The DNA here is from genome assembly GCA_019097785.1 of Fraxinus excelsior. Taxonomy (NCBI): domain Eukaryota; kingdom Viridiplantae; phylum Streptophyta; class Magnoliopsida; order Lamiales; family Oleaceae; genus Fraxinus; species Fraxinus excelsior. The sequence continues at coordinate 30,444,201 of CM032630.1, forward strand.
CTTATAATTTTTTTAAAAGGGAATTAAAAAATTAATTTTTATGATAGTTAAAAATAAATTACTTATTTTAAAAGGGCTCAAATATTTTTTTAAAAAAATCAATTGGTATAGAACACGAATGATACTAAAGAGGTCAATACGTTTATAGAAAATTATATTTAAGAGTTTGGTATTAATTTGTCGCTTAGGGTCTCAAATATCGGCCAAATGATCATAACCCAGGTCCTTATCTGCCATCAGAATTAGTCAATTATGTATTTTTTTATTGGGTGTTTTAGACAAAATTCTAGAGGGTGTTTGGTGATGATTAAAATTTGATTTTTAGTATATTGTGATATAAATTTTTTAAATGTGTGGTTGAAAAGTTGTGGGACCCATGAAAGATATGGTTAATATTGATTATTTGACTTTAACTTATATTAAAGTCTGATTTTAATCTGTACCAAACAGTGTCTTAATTTATTCAGAATTGATGTTGTCAATGATTTTGGGGACTTGTGTCTTGTAGAGTACTAGGTACTTTATTAAATTACTAGGTATAAGCAACGTGCATTTGCAATGCACGTTTGCTTAGTTTATATATAATTTTTTTGGTTCATTAAATAATTAATGATGTAATGTTTATGTAATTGATAAATAATTACACATTGTGATATATTAATTTTAATTTGAATAGTGTTAAATTCTAAATTAAAATGTAAAAGTTTGTGTTTCGTACTATTATATTATATTATATTTTACACTTAATCATGAATATTTTGTACATAATAAAATAATAGATAACATTATAATACAAAACTAAATAAAAAAATATTTTTTCTTCATTGAGTTCAATGTACCTTACCAAATAAATTATTAGCATTTTTAAATTGATAATCTCCAAATCTATTTTTTTTTAGTTTCATTTTTTCCTAGTGACTAAAATGTAGTAGTACAAAACCTTTTGCATTTCCCATTCATTTATTAATAATGTTCTAAAAGGCGTAATGCGTTGCGAGACGTCGATGTTGAATCAAGAATCACAAGTTTAGGTGTGTCAATGCGAAGAATAAGCGTCATAATTTTTTTCGTATTTTTAATATTATTTTAATTATTTTTAAGACATTAAATATATTTTTATTTTAAAAAATAGTTTTTTTCTATATTATAAAAAAAAATATTTTTTACTATATCATAAAATCATTTAATATTTAAAAATAATACGTACTAAATATTTAATATAATACTATAATATTGCTAATTAGTGTTAGAAGAATTTTAATTTTTTTTATTAATTAAGGAACTAAACATAAGCATTAATCATAGGATTTATACGAAAAGTCTGCGGATTTGATAATTTCGATATCTGGAAATGAAGATGAATGGTTTTGGTTCACAATCGAGAATGATTCCAACGTGAAGTCCGTGGGAATTCAATTGAGGTCGAACCGAGTGCAATAAATACATAAAAATAATTCAAAGCAAATCTATCTTTACTAATTAGATTCATTATCCTACAATTAGTCCCAACACTAAAAATTAAAAATAAATATGTTAAAATAGTTTACTTTGTTAAATTAAAATATTTTAAACGTATAGAAAATAATATCTAATATTAATATATTAATAATCAAGTGCAATTTAAGTTAAATTTGAAAATTAAATAAATGAAAGAATGAAAGTGAATATTACAATTTAATTGGTTGTAATTCAAAATCAAATTAGTCAATTAGACGTACATTTGAAAATGATTTTGATGAGTATTTTAACATTTTTTTTTTGTCACTATCCCACATTAGAAGTTTATAAAATTATTGGAGTTAAAAGCATATATAAAATGCACAATCCCATATTGAAAGTTTATGAAACATTTGGAGAGAAGTGTATCTATAAAATGAGCATGACATCCAATACTTCTCCATGGGCCTTAGAATTGTAAATTTTGAAGCCCGATAATGGAGTTAAAAAAATTTAAACTAAAAAAAAATCTTGAAAACCCGTCAAAATCGTGACCGTTTTCCGGGTCACGGTTGAACAAGCCGGTTCGACGAGTTTTAACCGATTTTGTAAATAATCAAAGTTAACCGGTTTCGACGGGTTTTAACCGGTTTTGTAAACTTAAATGTTTTGGCCCGGTTCCTGTTTCACCGATCGAACTGGTCTGGCCGAGTTTGACAACATTGAGTAGTACAAAGCCTTTTTGCATTTCTCATTCATTTATTATTAAATAATGAAATTCCAACAAACACAACATCAATGGTCATGGTTTAATTGCTATTTAATATAAATAATAAAACTAACGGTGAAAATAGATTTTCCGTTAAAACAACAAATTCCGTTAAATTTTCCGTTAAAACAAGAATTTCTGTTTCATATGCACTTTATATATATAGAAGATTTCTTTATTTAAATATAGCATTTCCTCATGCGTGTCATGCTTTCGTCATTTTATATTTGCTATGGAGAATGTAGATATCATATTTGCAAGGAAATCAATGAAAATCTAGTAGAACATCTTAGAGTTGACATGTGTTTGAGCCCTATTATTTTGGAATAATGTATTTTGGAATAGTAAATTGATGAAGAATGTGTGGTTGAAAAAGAAAGAATAGTTATTGATGTGATAGAAAATATTATTTTATTAAAAAATGTGTGGTTAAAAATGAGTAGAAGAATGCGAATGAAAATGTTAATGTGTACCAAACATGGGGCCTAATTTTATAATTAATTGAGAACTTGACACACTTTATCATAAGTGTCATGAGTTTAACCTTCTAAACCAGATTTCATGCGTAGAGCATCTATTAGGTGTGAGTTCATAATTTATTTATTTTTTTAAATTCTAGCCCACCTTAACATCTTTATCGTCTCCATCCTTGGTAGACATGCAACTCTGAAATAACAAGTTTATGAATCGTCGGTATTTATAACTTGTTGTATGAGAACATAGTTAGGAAAGAAATGGGAATTAGAAATTTGTTTACACTCTTTGGTTTTCTTTTAAACTCCATAAAATCTCATATTTATTAACAAAACTACTATTTTCCTTGCAATAAAGAAAATAAAAATAGAAACATCATAGAATGATGTGATCCAAATGAGACATCAAGTGGACAAAGGTTCGATGAGCATTGAGATGAAAATACGGACAAGTTCAAGATTGAACACGAGTGCCATGTTCGTTGAGAAGAATCAAAGGGCTCCTTCGAGATTATTTGAGGTCAATAATGTTGCACAAATAAATGATTCAAGCAATGAAGTCCAAAAGGTGGAAGATAACAAGTTTAAGGATGGGCTTCACGGTGCACATGGAAGGCGAAAGCAAGGGAACCAACTTGGTTCAAGACGTGTAATGGAGGGCCAAATACGGCCACTATGCAATTGCATAGTGGCCCAAGCCATGCGGTCACATGATGGCAACCCGTGAAAAAAGCGGGGGCATTAATATAGTCTATGTGACCGCATGAAAATGCACTATGCAGTCGCATAGACCAATTCCGAGGCAAATATTTCTTTTTTTCGTGAGTTTCCTAGTTTTGTTAGAATTCTATTTCTTTTGATCTTTTTCGAATTATTTCCAGTTTTAACTGGGTTTTAGGGTTTTGGTATAAATAATTATTTCTTTCATTGTAAAACGAGACTTTGATTAATTATTTTGAGAGAATACAATTTGGTGAGATTTAGTCCTCCATATTTCTTGGTGGTTTAAAGATCTAGCTTTGAACTTATCAAAAGGATATCGCAATGCTTTTGTGGGTTCCTACTTCACGGTTCTTGTTCCGGGTAATCAATGGGTTGGATTTCTTTGTATAATATCGTTCTTGATACGGGTTGGACAACGGGTCGGGTTGATCTTTGCGCGACGTGATTTCTAATTTTCTTGAGTTTGTTCCATCTTATTCGTGGGTTCCCAAGATTGTTTTTGGGTTGGGTTCACATTAGTTGTATCATAGTTTGGCTCTAGAATTTAGGTCATCTACCATTTGTTTTTCGTTAATTATTTTATAGTTTGGGTCCAAAAAAAATATATCTAGTTTTATTGTTCTTGATTTTGAGTCATTATTCTCGTATAATTGTGTCGTTTAATTGCCTCTGGTTATTTATTGAGTCACATTAAAAAATATATAAAAAAAATGAGCTTCAAAAGAGAGAGAGAGAGAGAGAGAGAAGAGTCTACATCTCGTGAACGTTTAGAGGTAAAAAAAAAACAAAAATAAACATAAAACTTTGGGTCATTTTGTTTTCTTTCCTTGAAAATTGGGTCAATGACCTCAGTCCGTGCAACTTTGCTGATTACCGACAACTTGTGCTTGTGGTGGTATTCGTTGCAGGACTTGTGTCCCATTTGATTGAAATCAGTTATTTCTCGAACCATTGAGAAATGATGACGAGTGATAAAAGGCAATATTGGTAAGCTCAATATCGAGTAAAGGCCAATTTCGAGTGATACACGTGAGGTAAAATATTTTCCTTTTTTTTGTTATTCATTTTAACTTAATTTTTGTTATTTAATTATTTGCAAAAAAAAAAAAGAGATGAGATATGAGTAAAGACGAGAAAGAAGCGGTACCGAAGGGATTTTAAGCAAAATTTATGGATAGTATGCATACTATACATCATAAGTTTGATCAGTTAAGTTTGACGGTTGAACGTATTAGTGTTGATGTAGCTAGGCATGAAATCTTGATTTTGAGTCAGTAGCGAGGGATGCCCCAAAATGTTCCTCACGGGGGGTAGAGGAGATATGGGAGGCCGAGATTTTATAGCTGAGTTTGATGAGGAAGACGAGGTAGTGAGTGTAGGTAGTGATGAATATTATTTGGAAGCTGATATTAGACGAATGAGGAATAGATGATGTAGGTTTGATCAAGGGGTTGATAGAAATTTGGGGAGCATCAAACTGAACATTCCAACTTTTCAAGGTCGGAGTGATCCTGAGACTTACTTAGAATGGGAAAAAATGTAGAATTTGTGTTTGATTGCCATAATTACTCGAAGGAGAAGAAGCTGAAGTTAGCTATAGTGGAGTTCACTGATTATGCCATTATTTGGTGGGATCAATTGGTGACTAGCCGTAGGAGGAATTTGGATTGGCCGATTGAGACATGGGAAGAGTTGAAAGCTTGTATGAGAAAATGGTTTGTACCTGGATATTATTACCGAGACCTTTATAAAAATTACAAACTCCTTCTCATAGGTCTAAGAATATGGAAGATTACAAACTCTTTCCCATGACTCGAGCGAACGTCGAGGAGGATTAGGAGGCCATCATGGCTAAGTTTCTGAATGGTTTGAATAGGGACATTGCCAACATAGTAGAGTTGTAGGACTATGTGGAATTGGAGGACTTAGTGCATGTGGCTATGAATGTGGAAAGACAACTCAGACGAAAGGGGGTAGCTAGGTTTACTACGGAACCCAAATGAAGTGGTGATGATATGAATGATTGGGTGGAGACCAGGGGAAATGTTGAAATACCTAAGGTTAAGGAAAAGGTGAATAAAAATAAACCAAACATCGAAAATCAAGCCGGTAGGTCGAGGGGTATTAAATGCTTCTAGTGTTTGGGTTCAGGGCATATCGCTTCACAGTGTCCAAACGGGCGGGTGATGATTCTTCGAAAAATTGGAGAGATTGAGTCGGATGATGGAAGTGGGAGTGACAACATGCCTGAGTTGGAGGATGTTAAAGGTGAAACTTGTGCAGGGTACCCGGTTGCGAAGTCATTAGTAGTGATGTGTGCTCTTACTACACAAATGAAGGTGGGTGATGAGGAGCAGCAGCGGGAGAATTTGTTTCACACTAAGTGTTACATTAAGAATAAGGTGTACGGTTTGATAATAGATGGCGGGAGTTGTACAAATGTGGCTAGCGCAGCCCTTGTAGAGGAGTTGGGGTTACATCTTATGAGGCATCTACAACCATACAAATTGGAGTGGCTGAATAGCTGTGGAGAGGTACGGGTTACCAAGAAGTCTTTGGTGAACTTTAGCATTGGGCGGTATAGTGATAAGGTGTTATATGATGTGGTTCCAATGCATGTGGGACATCTCTTGTTGGGTAGGCCATGACAGTACGATATGAGAGTGGAGCATGTTGGGTTCACAAATTGGTAAAACTTTGTGAAGGATGGAAGAGCTATCACACTAGTACATTTGACACCATAGCAGGTTCATGAGGGCCAATTAAAATTGAAGAGTGATCGAGAAAACAAAAATAAAGAGCAAAAAAAAAATATGAGAGAATAGAGAAGAAAGTAGGGTGGTTGAGAGTAAAAAGAAAATAGTAGAGCCATACAAGAGAAAAGAGGGAGAAAAGTCAGATAGGAGATAAAATTTCAAAGTGAGCTTATATGCAAGAAAAGTCGAGTGTGAAAGGGCTTTAGTGAGAACTAACAATTCCCTCCCCAATTTGGATATTTCTCTTTTGTAGGATTTCAAAGATTTATTTCATGGGAGAATAATTTGCGTAGTGCCATCCATTAACTATCCACATGATGCAAAGTACATGGAGAAGTTGGTGAGTAACAAGGGAAAAGAATGTAACCACACCATGGTAACGTATCAATTTCCTATACCTAGGTTAGACTATGAGCTAGCATGTCGCATGGAGTTACTCATATATGCTAGGCAATTAGATTGCATTATTGGGAGTTGTAGGCAAGCGAGTTTGAATTTATATCCTAATTTTCTTACCTGTCTTAGGTTGGATTTATGGAATGTGTTAAGAGTTAAGTTTAATATCTACTAATCCGGTTCCGCATTCCAATTTGACAAGTGGTTTTAATTCACTAATCTTGTTCAATTTAATTTTTTCATCTGTTAGTGTTAGTGTTGGATTTTGTGAGACACAAGTGATTGTACGTACGAAGCAAATACGAACTCAGAGGATGTCCAAATTACGTCCTAGGGGAGATGGATCATACCATTCCATTGCTATGAGCGAAAATGAGGGCTTCAGTGTACTTCTACTAAGTAAGTCTATCATAGTTAACATTTTCAACATTGATAATATTGCTTTGTTTGATGCAGGTTCGGATTTGAGGTCAAATCCTTTCGAAGAGAGAGGGGATGATGTGATCCAAATGAGGCATCAAGCGGACGAAGGTTTGATGAGCATTGAGATGAAAATACGGACGAGTTCAAGATCGAACACGAGTACCATGTTCGTAGAGAAGAATCAAAGGGCTCATGCGATATTATTTGAGGTCAATAATGTCGCACAAATTCATGATTCAAGTAATGGAGTCCAAAAGGTGGAAGATAACAAGTTTAAGGACGGGCTTCATGGTGCACATGGAAGGCGAAAAGCAATGAGAGCAACTTGGTTCAAGATGTGCTATGGAGGGCCAAAAGACCGCATAGTGGCCCCAGCCATGCGGTCGCATGATGGCAACCCGTGAGCAAAGTGGGGGCATTCATGTAGTCTATGCAACTGCATGAAAATGCAACATGCGGTCGCATAGACCAATTCCAGGACAAATATTTCCGTTTTCCGCGAGTTTCTTAGTTTTCTTAGAATTCTATCTCTTTTGATATTTTGTGATCTTTTTCGAATTATTTCCGATTTTAACTGGGTTTTAGGACTTTAGTACAAATAGTTATTTCTTTCATTGTAAAACGAGACTTTGATTAATTATTTTGAGAGAATACAATTTGGTGAGATTTATTCATCTATATTTCTTAGTGGTTTAAAGATCTAGTTTTAAACTTATCAAAAGGAAATCGTAGTCCTTTTTGTGGTATTCTCACTTCACGGTTCTTGTTTCGGGTAATCAACGAGTCGGATTTCTTCGTGTAATCTCGGTTCTTGATACGGCTTGGAGAACGGGTCGGGTTGATATTTGCGCGACGTGATTTCTATCTTTCTTAGATTTGTTCCATCTTGTTCGTGGGTTCTGAAGATCGTTTTTTGGTTGGGGTCACAACTTCACATCATAGAACATACCATCTCTTGAGGGATGGTTAAGTCAATTTACAATGTAATGAAGATTTTGGCCAAAATAAATAAATAAAATTGAATAAAGATAGTGTTGAATGAAACATATATACAAGAAATTAAACAATCCTTGCTTTTGGGTTGGAGAAGTTTTCTAGAGAGAGGGAGGGAGAGAGGAATAGCAAAAAAAAAAAAAAAAAAACATGCTTGTCTTGTGGGTGGGATATGTCTTTGATCATAGAATATTAAGGTGGCAAAAAGTTTCCATAGTACAAGACAACAATCAAAGGTTTCGTGTTGTCTACTTCAAAAGAAAATTGTTTTATTCACAAACAAGGTTTCGGTTTCTCGTTTTGCCAATGGTAACATTTTAAATTTATCGATCTTTTTTATCAATTACAATCAAATAATTTGAAAGGTCCTGATGATAAAAACTGAATCGCATTTACAATAATGATAAACATTACAATTAGTAATTCAAATATGGATATCAAATAAAGATATCAGAAAAAAAGATAAAATAAATATAAAATTTACAAAAGTTTGTGTTATTTTTCTTAGTAAGGTTGGTCTTTCGAGGTAATCCTAAATCTTAATATTGTATCAGTGATGATTAAGCATGAATTAGCAAATTGGTTTGTTTAAAGCTCGAACAAGCGATCAAATTTCATGAGTGGTATTTTTCAAATGAGTTACCATTTTGTGGGACATGTTAAAGATAAATCTGATATCGAATAAAATTGAAATAAATATACTATATGTAAGAGTTATGCTGTTCTTAACAAGGTCAACCTTTTAGCGATGCGTGTTTATCTATTGTTTATAAGCAATCAAATTATTTATCCATATTTCATGAGATCCACGAGTACTATTACTTATTTATCACTTATTTGTATATATTTATAATTTAAATCAATTATTAACAACTCCAAACATTTATTAGTTTGTTGTACTTGGACAATCAGGCTACCGTATCTTTCACATAATCGTACTATTTAGTTTTCTTTATGAGAAACATCTTTTGTGTTTAAGGTTGTCCTAATTCATCACATAGAATCAAGATTCAAGAGTGTAGGGTAGGGTACGGTAGGGTACGGTGGGCTTGCCGTGCTACGTGAAATTGGAATATTTGTAAGCTTTCTCCAGATGGAATAAGCATAGATTAGGAAACAATGCGAGAGAAAAACTCACATATATTAGGGAATTTACTTCTTCTTTTTTTTTTTTTTTTTTTTTGCTTAATTTTGTAGCATGAGTATTATTGACAATTGTTTGAGCTCAAATTGAATTCAGCTAACTCTATCGTCCTCAACCTAGATACTAGACAAATCGGAACAATTGTTATATGTTGATCGCTCAATAAATTTTACAATTTTACTAACGAGATGTATAATTGAGAAGACTTTCGTATCAGTGCAAGTCAAATTGAAAAAAAAATTTAAAAAAAATCAATAAGATTCTTAACTTATTTTTCTTTATTAATACCGTCAAGCGGGTCAAGGTCACTTTATCAAAAAAAAAAAAAAATAGCAAAGATTTATATAAAAAATTTAACTTATTTTTTCTTTATTATACCGTAAAGCGGGTCGGGTCACTGTACCAGAAAAATAGCAATGATTCGTATACAAGCGTTAACAAAACTTTACTTTGGAAAAAAGGATAAATGACTTGTTAATCATTAATAGGCCAAAAAAACCCGAAATCTATCCTTATTTTGAGGTTAAAATAATTATAATCTAATGGACGAATCTGCTTATAATTATAATCAAAATAAAACAAAATAATGATTCTCTTTCTGTTTACGAAATTAGTCCGTTAACGATGTTTTTTAACTATTCTTTTCAATACGAGTAATATTATTTATCATCACGATAATGTAACATCGATGATGTGACAACTCACTATCATTTTCATCTCTCTCTCTCTCTCTCTCTCTCAATCATAAAATTTGAACTGTTCAATCTCATTATTCCAAATAGATTACAACATCACCGATTAGCATTATTCTTTCAACATGCCTTCTTATGTGTATGCGAGATGAATTTATAGATTAAAGTCTAACAACGTCCACAATTCATTTAAAATAGCGATAGTGAGACTTGATTCAAGACATTATTTATTCTGATATCATGTTAGACGAGTAGCTTCTTGATGAGTAATTTTATATTTAACCGACACAAAACTTTACTCTTAACAAGAATAATATGCTCCGGAAAACTTGGGGATTGCCTTAAAATCTATCCCGAAAACATAAAACCTCAAAAGAAGTTTAGAATCGACTCGCTCGAACGTAAAATCACGTGAACCAAAATTGACTTTACCAAAACATTTTTACAGTTAAAAAATCAAGAAAAAAAAAATATGATTTGTGTCTAGAGAATTTTTTAATCTTTAAATAAAGTAGTGAAAAGGATCTTGGTGTCTCTTGGTGTGCGGAGGAGGAAATATTATGCTTTTCGTGCTTTGGTGTTCCAATTAATTTTTTTTTTTTTTGGTTCAAAACGCTAACGTGGCCTTTCTAGCACAGCACTACTTCCAATATTTCACTTCCATGTCACACTCCATCCTCAATAAACCTGGAGAAATTGCATTGTTAGTCCTTAACTTATTTTTGCTGATACCGCTGCCCTCAACATGTTAGTTTTATTGCGTTGATCCCTATTAGAAACATTCTGTCAAGATTTTTAATTGAAAAAAAAATTAAAAATTATGCCCTTATTTTCAGTATAAAAACAGGAAAATAAAAGACACACACCAAAAACGAAGCAAACTCAAGGAAGTGCGGCCCTTTTTTTTTTTTTTTTTTTTGTAACTAATAAAGAGATGATCATCTTTACAATAAAATAATTAGTTTTTTAAAGTAAATAGACATAATCCGTCCATTAACAACACTACAAAAAGGAATAGTTGGATGCCAGAAAAATAAGTTGAGGATAAAATTGCAACAAGTATCATATGTTGAGGTAGTCAATGGTGCAATTTCCACTAGTAAAAATGGTTGTCAAGTCTGAAGTATTTACAGAGTTTATCTTTAAAAAAATTATTAATAATATAAAGATAAGTAGTATGTAAAAAACTTTAGGAATAACATTACATGAAAAAAGTGCAGCTACTACTTGAGGATCATCCACTCGAGAGCACCTAGATCTTGCAGCTCAAAGAAGCTTCTCTTTACAGCCTCTCTCTAAATCTTGATTACAGAGATGAATAGGCTGAAAGAAGGAACATAAGAGAGCTTACAACACAATGACGCCTCATATTTTGAGCATTTTCTTGATCCTATCCTTGGCTACATTTGAATTTGCAATAGGTAAAGAGCCGAGAGTTCATGATTCATTTGGTGAAAATAGAAGAATTCTGCATGAGTCATTTTTTCCAGATAGTTCACCACCACCACCACCGCCGCCGCCGCCTCCACCATCGCAGCCAGACACCCCAGACCAAGACCAGCCATTCTCCCACGAAACCGGGCCACCACCGGATCAGGTCCAGCAGTCTCCTCCTGCACCAGCCTATGGCACACCAGTGGCAAATCCAATTGCCAATCAGCAGCAGCAGCAGCAGCAAGCAGCAACCAAGCCAATCAAGAAAGTGGCAATTGCAATATCATTTGCGACTGTCATACTAGGAATGTTGTCAGCTTTGGCATTCTATTTGTACAAACACAGAGTGAGACACTCTGACGAGTCCCAAAAACTTGTTGGTACCAATATACAAAGAACTAATGATCCACCATCCACTTTTTTGTACAGTGGGGCTGTGGAACCATCCACCAGAGGTACAGTGAGTACTGATACCAACAGTTCACCTTATAGAAAATTGGATTCAGGAAAAAGGTCAGATAGATATATGCCTAGTCCCGACCTTCAGCCACTACCACCACTTACCAAACCCCCACCGCCTCCTAGCATAAATTCACCACCCCCCATGTCATCATCGGATGATGAGAGCCATGACACAAATTTTTACACTCCACAAGGGAAAAATGAGTCCCCGAGCTCACGTCGTTTCAACTCAAGCAACAATACTGGCCAGAAGAACCAGTCCAGGCCGGATAGTCATGTTGCTTCTTCTCTCCCCCATTCCAAGAGAACTTCACCAAAATCTCGCCTTTCTACCTCGTCTCCTGATAGAAAGTATCCAATCATACCACCAATCAAACAATCGCTGCCTTCTCCTCCACCACCAACAGCAACTAGTCCTCTAGGGCCACTGCAGTCTAGTAGACCAACACTGCCTAATATTCTTAAACAGGCCAAATTTTCAGCGCCAACTCCACCACCAAATATGGCACAGCTTCAATCGATGAACGATGAAGAGCAGCAAGCATCTAAGTTCCCAATGCCACCTCCACCTCCGCATCTGCATCCGCCTCCGCCTCCGCCTCCGCCACCTCCTCCGCCTCCGCCTCCGCCACCTCCTCCGCCTCCACCTCCACCTCCGCCACCGCCGCCTTCTTTTCCAATACCAAGAAAATTGGGGGCTGTGGAAACAAATAAACCATCCGTTCCTAAAAAACCAGTTAGACCACAATCAAGAAGTTCTAGCCCAAAACCAAGCCCAGGGACTGAAAGGAGAAGTCCAGTTAAAGAAATTAATAAAGGTCTAAGTACGTCGAGTAAATTAGATGATGATGATAAGGATGGATCAAAACCCAAGTTGAAGCCTTTGCATTGGGACAAAGTACGAGCAACCTCAGATCGAGCCACGGTTTGGGACCACATAAAGTCAAGCTCCTTCCAGTAAGTAGAATGCTGTACACTCTTTTACTAAAGACTCTGTACAATTTCTTACTAAGCAATTCTTATCTTGCAGGTTAAATGAGGACGCCATGGAGTCACTTTTTGGATGCAATTTTGCAAATTCAGTCACTAAAGAATCAACTAGGAAGCCAGTCCTTCCTCCTTTAAAACAGGAGAACAGAGTCCTAGATCCAAAGAAATCACAGAACATTGCTATAATGTTACGAGCATTGAACGTCACAAGAGATGAGGTTGCTGAAGCACTTTTAGATGGTATGTAAACCTTTCATCCTTCCCTGCAAGGTAAAGTGAATCAAGTTATGCGACAATTTCAGCAGAACTAGGAAGGTGAAATAATGTCTTAATATATCATTTGTTTTTCTTTGTACAAAGACAATACATAGAAGATAAATTTATAGACCCTTAATATGGACTTTATTAACAAAAGTATAAATAACATCCATTTGATCAAGTATTACATAAGAGACTATTCACAAAAGTGAATTCAAGTCATTTAATAATTTCTGCAGAACAGGAATGTGAAAAAAATGTTATATAATTTGCTTTCTCTATACAAAGACATGCATACATGATAAATTTATAGACAATTCAAATGTACTTAGGTAAAAAAAACTATGGAATAACACCCATCTGATAAAGTATTACATCAAAGTCTATTCACAAAAGGAAACCAAGTGTTGCAAAATGTATATATATTCTATGACCTTCTATTGGCACAGCACAATCAACTTCATGCCTGGCCTCTCAACTTTTTACTTGAGAGTTGTCCAATACCATTGATGGTTGTGATGTTAGCTTCCTCCTTGCCCACCCAAAAGAAACCCCCTAAGGCTAACAAATCTTAATGCCACTGGAGGAAGGTTCTTCATCACAGATTAGCTGGCAAAATAAACAAAGTGCCTCATACATAATTATTCATTGAGCAGCAAATTAAGATTAGAGCCACTAGTATATTCTATCCCCCATAAAATTTACATTGAGGTTAGGAAGTTAAAACAATAAAAAAAGCTGACACTGCTAAGTGCAAGTCAAAAGGCAATCAACAATTTTCCAAGTCAAGTTAGTGGTTTACAATAATAAAAATAATGGTTCAAAAATGATAAAGAAGGCTCTTGTGCATGGGTGGGGGTGGGTTTGATTCTATCAGGTTTTTTGTTTGGAGACACTCAAGGATAACAGCAAAATGTTGGACATATATTTGTATGACACCCAAACATAGATTGCATACTGCATATACTGGTAAAAGTTTGCATCTCGACTGTAAAATATAGATAGCTCTTGAAATCAACTTCAGAAGCATACTTAATCCTCTCACTCTACTAGGTCAATAAATGAGTCAAGTGATACCCATGATACTTTCTACTCCCACATACTCAGATGTGTAATGCATAATAAACATGCAATGCTAATACTATGGTACGGTTGGTAGGAAGGATTCAAGAGTGCTATAGAAGAAATAGAAGTTAGAATATCGTTTATTATGCTGTTTAGTTCTTTCAGCATACATACCAAACATGTACTTAGAATGTCAGTATATGATGCAAAAGCCATTGGAATACTGATGGCTGTTATTGAGTTGATCACTAGTTATAATGTAACTCAACTTCTGGAGTCTGGCAAGGGAATTCAATCACACACACGTATGTTTTGATGTTGCAGGAAATCCAGAAGGACTGGGTCCGGAGCTTCTGGAGACTTTAGTGAAGATGGCACCGACCAAGGAGGAAGAAATAAAACTTAAAGACTACAGTGGTGATAGCTCTAAGTTAGGAACAGCAGAACGATTCCTCAAGGCAATACTGGATATTCCATTTGCTTTTAGAAGAGTGGAGGCTATGCTATACAGAGCAAACTTCACTACGGAAGTAAAATACTTGAGAAAGTCCTTTCAGACACTAGAGGTACTGTCAACTTCTTTAACGTGGCCACTATTGTGATAAGGCTTTCATAGAATGATTTTGTTAATTTCTTTTATTTCAGTGCAATTGGAAATCTCAGTCATCCTTTCCTTGCATGTTTTTCTTACACATAGCTTGTCACATAATACAGGAAGCAAGTGAAGAATTGAAAAATAGTCGTCTGTTTATTAAACTCCTTGAAGCTGTTCTAAGGACAGGAAACCGTATGAATGTTGGTACAAACCGTGGTGGTGCCAAAGCTTTTAAACTTGATACTTTGTTGAAATTAGTGGACATAAAGGGAACAGATGGTAAGACAACCTTACTTCAATTTGTAGTCCAAGAGATTATCAGGTCAGAAGGAGAAGGTTCTGATCCTATAATCAAAAGCCTCCCACATAAATCACATTTCAGATTTAAAGATGAGGATTTTAAGAAGCAAGGATTGCAAGTCGTAGCAGGGTTAAGCAAAGAGCTTGGCAATGTTAAAAAGGCAGCAGGAATGGACTCAGATGTCTTGAGTAGCTATGTCTCCAAGCTTGAAATGGGTCTTGAGAAAGTCAGGTTGATTCTGCAACATGAGAAGCAAAGTATACAAGGTAAATTTTTCGATTTGATGGAAATGTTTCTTAAAGAGGCTGAAGATGAAATCATCAGGATTAAGGCAGAAGAAAGAAAAGCCTTATCCTTGGTCAAAGAGGTGACCGAGTATTTCCACGGGGATGCTGCAAAAGTAGAGGCCCATCCTTTGAGAATTTTCATGATTGTACGAGATTTTCTCTCCATATTGGACAACGTGTGCAAAGATGTCGGGAGGGTGCAGGAACAAACAACCATGGGTTCCGGGAGATCATTCAGAGTTCCTGAAAATGCACTGCTTCCAGTACTCAGCCGATACAACATACCGCATGATAGAAGTTCTGATGATGATAGCATGTAGCCTTAGACAATACATGGACACAGCATCACAACCCATTCACTTCCACTAGGAATATCTATGGAATGGAATGACTACAGAGTGAAACATACCAAAGCAGCATCTTGTATAATATCATATAATCCTCCATCTCCATCTATATTCAACAAGAAAGAAAGGACATGCATCCATTTCATCGAAGTTCAGAAAATCTACAGAAACCCGGTCATAAGAGAACTCAAATAAGCAGGATAGCTGTTGTGCGTTTTCAACCAATGACCATAATAAATGCCGAACAGACTCCATCGCGGACAAAATAAGATGACCAAAATCATAGCAATTTTTCCTATTACCGTACCATAGTTAAAGCAGTTATTTGTTAGGTATATAAGAGAACACAAAGTACAACGCGAGAAATAGTAATCATCTGAATGTAGTTTCATTTCACTTTTTTTTTTCTTATCCAGCATAAGAAAAAAAACATTCGTGTTCATATTCTCTCTTTCAATCACGTTCACCTGTCCTTTTTTATCGCATTGTTGATTGACTACCAAATTTCTGTGAAAATGCCACAATCAAAATGGGCTTCTATTTTTTTTTTTTATATATATTTCTATGCCTTTCTGAACTTTTGAACCGAAACAGTATAAATTGCTAACTATTTCCTGTCTGAAATTGAATATAGTGAGGAATGACTGCTGTTCTTATTAAACTCAAAGACCCAGTTGACACTCAGGAATAGAAAGCGAATTAAAATTACAGAAACGTACCGCAATAGAATGTCCCAATAGCCATTATAGCAGAGCAATTTATTAACAGAGAACGTTGCTCCATTTGGATTAACTAAGAAATTCTGGGAATTCGAAAGACTCGTGTGCCGACGAGAACTATAGAATGTGATTTGGAGAGAAATAAAGGCTTTTATTATTATTACTTAGTCAAAGTTCAACTAACTTATTACCGTAAAAGTAATATTTTATACTAATTTATTGGGAGGATTTGATGAGTATATGTCACGGAAGCTCGCTTCAATGGTCATCAAAACGATATTTTTCCGGATCAGTTTACGTTATCTTTCTCTGTCAAACAACCAATCCAAAGGACTCCAACCCACGACCAATATATTCACCTCGATCGTTCCTCGATCTCACGTACAAATGACAAAATAATTGTGATGATTTGTAGACCACAAAGGCACGGAAAAAATAATGGAAGAAACATGAGATAGAAGCCAAAACACAAAGAAAGCCACCGATCTTTTTTCTCTTCAAGCAAGCTGTCGTTTTCTCTCCTTCTAACACACAAATCACACACAAAACGGCTAGGGCAAAGACACCATATATATAGGCTAGATGATGCTTTAATTAGACCAATAAAAAAGTTAAATGAGCCAGATTCAAAGTCATCCAAGAAATAATATATATTTGTTATTAGCAACATTATTTGTTTGAGTTACATCCAATGGCCTACGTTATTTTTGGGTTGAACCTTTGTACTTGATTGTTGGTAATAATTTAATTTAACGTTTACATCATAGTGTCAGATTCATTGGGTATCAAAAGCCAACAATATCAAAATAAACTAAAGAAAATAAAACTTAAGATAGAAATTTAATAGAAGAAAATTATACACTAAAAAATCAACTATTCAATTTTTTGTGATAATGAAACACTATAAATGGACGGTTTTTTTGTACTACATTTGATAAATAAGAATTAATTACTAATACACGAATTTAAATATTCATTAAAATTTCTAGATACATCAATAAAAATAAATTCATCTATAATAATCTTAGATTCATGTAGATCAACTTTTATCAAGCCAAGATTCATTGATTCTAAATTAATGTGAGCGGTAATTAATTGACAATTAATAACACGAAATTCATACATAAGATTATTACATATTGAAAAGCGAATAGTAGAGTATTATTGAAATAATTGAATTGTAGCATAGTTAAAATTAACCCCAAAAAAACGATTCTGGTATTTAATATATTATAGATTTATTACTATTATTATTGCACCTTTGGTTGGTCCGTAGGGCTAGACACAGTCCGGTTCGTTCTGAAGAGAATCGAATCGAACCAAAATTTTTGGGTATTTAATAAATGGAACCGTCGGGTCCAAATATAATTATAGAACCGTTCAGGTTCTGTATCATAATTAATTTTTTTAACATTTACAATAACACTATATAAATAAAACTAATGTCATGTTCATTCGTAACTTTGATGGGCAGTTAGAGAGAGGAAGTCGGACTCGGCAGTCGACGACTTCGATTTGGACATATAGATGTAAGTTTTCAATTTATTAAATGATTTGGGGTTAATGGACATGTACTTACCGAAAGAAAGTATTAAATTGGAACTGGAATGATAAAAAGGGAACAATACATAACTCCTAGTTTTAAAGTTCACATTTCATAAATAACAAACTTATTAAAATATTTCAAAAATCAGGTGATAAATAAATTTATTAAATATTAAAAAATAATATAATATAGATTAATTATTTATACCAATGCTACCCCACTACACCACATTCCTCCCCCCACTACACCACATTCCATCCACCTCTGCACCGGAGACGGCCATCTGCTCCGACGACGTCTCTGGCCGGCGACATCTCCGGCAAACTTCTGACCACTTTCCGGTGAACTTCCGACGACTTCCGTTGAACTTCCAACCACTTTACAGCGAACTTCCAACCACTTCCCGGCGAACTTCCGACAACTTTTCGTCGAACTTCCGACGACTTTCGGCGAACTTCTGACCATTTCCGGCGAACTTCCGACGACTTTTCCGGCGAACACTCCAGAGCGGCCACTCCGACGAATTAAAGATTTCCAAAAAATAAAAAATTGAATAACACCACCACTCCCATGAATCCACCACCACCACCACATCCCTGCCTCCACGTCCTAAAAAAATTATCGGAAAAATTTCAAGTCACTTTATATAATCAAGTTGCTATCATGTCTCATCTGTTACTAATTGTGACCAAGTGTGTACTCAATGTGACTAACTGTGACCAAATTCGTATTAAGTGTGACTGTCTGTGACCAATTTTGTGTTAATTGTGACTGAATGTGACTTGAATATGTTCAAGTTACATTTGGTCACAACCAGTCACAATATACACATATTTGGTCACAAATGGTCACCACAAACAAATCTGCTTACACCACGGACCAACACCACAATCCACCACCAAAAAGAAGTGACGAAAATTGTTTACAAACTTCTAAATACAATTGATTCATCCAAAAATTACAACAGCAGCATAACACCAGAAAGTAACTACTATTATTTCATAATGACAAATCGACAATTTTATAGGTCACAATTTTTTCATCAGTCACAAATTTATAAAATTAGTAGGTCACATATTATTCATTGGTCACAAATCACAAATTTTGTATATCACAAATTATTTTAACGTCAAAAGTCAAAAATTTATAAATCGCAATTTATTTATCGGTCACAAATAAAAAATTGAAACGTCACAAATTATTTATAGGTCATAAGTCACAAATATTATAAGTCACAAATTATCAAATTATCAGTCAGAAATTAATAATTTTTAGGTCACACATTATTTTTTTGTCACAATTTATTTTTTTCATTGGTCACAATTTATTTATTGATAACATTAATCAATTTAATGGTCACAAACAACGAACATAATATGTGACCACCACCAACACTTATGACTACCACCTCGCCACTGTCACCAACACCATGGCAACCGATACCCATCGCCGGAACCACCACCACCCCCCATACTACAACCCAAAAAAATCCCCCAACCCTACCATCATCGTCGTCGACCACCTCTAAAAAATCTTCAACTTCAAATCTACCAACACCACCACCTTGTCAACACAACCACCGTCGCCATCGCACCAACAAGATCCCACAGTCGTCCAAACACCATATTGCCTCCCAAAAATCAACAAAATCGCCGCCCAAAATCAATAAAATCATCGTCCAATTCAAAATCTGGCCCAAGTGAATCTGACCAAGAAAGCACAAAGTATTTACAAAGGAGAAGAAAAAGAAAACAAAATCTAATCCAAAAGCTATACGATCACCAACAGCCACAGTAGCATCGTAAAATTATCTTTCTAATTAATTGCTTAATTAACTTAACTCCACTAATTATCTCCCCGACTGTTCGAAAACTCGTCGGAGAGGGAGTTGAGGAGGTCCGGGAGTTCAAGCGACTCGCCGTCGATTCGAAGAGCCTCCAGCACCCATTCAAAGAAGAACACATGGCAGGGGATCCGGAGTACGCCTTTCTGCTAGTAGCCGTACTTTTGTGCCGATTTGTTGAGTATGTTTACAAGGATTGGGTGATTCAAGAACTCAACACTCACTACAAATCGTTCCATTTCCTCATCAACGTAGACATGCAGGTAACCTTGGGGCACTCCGTCGGACTTCTTTCAGAAAGATTCCAATCGACGAGTCCTCGTCGCCCTGGATTCCGATTTGAGAATGAGCTGTTTGGACTTGACAATGGGCTGCTATATGGAGGCTGACTGCCGACGGAAAGCAAGATCGGAGAGTGGAGAAGAGAGAATGATGGAGAAGAGAGAAGGTAGAGAGAGAGAAGAGAGAAGTAGGAGAAAATTTAAAATGAAATTAATTAGAGTTTGGAATTAAAATTGTACAATTAATATTTAATATTTAAAATAAAATGTCTGATTTTTGAAAAGTTAAACCTTCAATCTGATTTTTGAAATTAAATTTTTAAAAATCTTGTTTTGTGTAATTTCCTCTAATAAAAAACTTAAAAAAAAAACCTAGATCTTGGGCTAACAATGAAATTAATAATTGGGCCAAAAAAGTAAAACAAAAAATTGAATTTAGAAACTGGGTTGGGTTGGACTAGTTAGGCATGGACTTGACTTGGGAGTTGGAGCATTAATTAATAAATTAGTTAATTTGCTAATTTGTTTAGAAAAATAAAATAATTTAATTAATTCAATATAAAAATTTATTTAGATTCGATTTTTCGATTCGTGAATTTTGTCCAGCCCTATTGGTCCCTATCGTATTCACTTATTTGAGGTTTTTCTTTTACACTTTCGATTCCTATCATATTCACTTATGGTAGTTCAAGACCTATCATTTGTATTTTGATAAAATTATCCCTATTTCATTGTTTATTTGTAGAAATGGTCATTTCTGTCCACGGCTATCCAAATAGAGTTATGCTACATGTACAAAGTTGGTTAACAAAATAATATCTACACCAATCATTTTCAAAATAAATTTTTAAATCATATGAAATCAACGATCTGGATTTTGCCAACACACTTTGTAACCAAACTTTGTACAAATAATTTTATCGATCCAAATAGCCACGAGGATTACACATGCTTAATTTCAGAAGGACAATTTTGTCTAATCACTTAAATATAGAGCCTGTTTATGCCCCATTTTCTCAACAAAATGTATTTTAAAATAGTATTTTGATTAATAATATGTTGTTAAAAAATAAGGAAATATTTTGAATTTACATTTAAGATATGAAGAAAAATGTATTTTGAAAATAATAAGGATCAAACAAGATAATAATATAAATTGTATCAAGGATCTTAAACCAACACTTCATTTTTTGCATCTGAAATTTGAGATCTTTAAATTAACATGCACCTCGAAGTCTCTTGAATTGTTTTCACCCAAAAATCGTTAGTCAACTCGTAAGTCACCCACCCGATTTCGCTTGCAAGATTTTCATTTCTGGTTGGCTTCAGAATGAGAATTTTCGACAAAGATCATTCCTTCAATTTAGCAATTTAAAAGAGTCTCTATCTTCCACACCTACGCAACCACCTCCCTGTATGATGCAAGGGAAGAGATGGTTATAAGCTTATCTAAAAGATCGCCACCGTGCCAAGGGGACAAAATGCAATCGTGGCTGAAGGGAAAAGGAGGATGATAGCCTTGTGCATTGGTGACTGTCCTAGTAGAAGCCAAGAGAGGTTTAATAAGCTAGTTTTCTCCCCAAAGTTTGGGACTGGTAGGGCTGGGAAAAACTTTCGAATCGAACCGAGCAGTTCTTCATAAGTTAAATATCCGAACGGGTATCCAAATCGAGAACCGATGAGTTTGGGTAGAACCGAAGAACCGAATAAGAACCGATTTTTTTTTTTTTTTTTTAATAAACGAATTACCAAATTAATTAAAGAAACCAATTAAGTCCAACCAAATTTATTTTTTTGTTAGCCCAGTTGCCCAACATTTGGGCCTTGTCATTGATAAGCCCACTAGTAAAGTACAAACCCAGCCAAATCATTTGATAATTGTAATTTGTAAAACCTACATCTCGATCTCCATTCATCAGTTCACCTGGCGGCGGTATCTTATTAATCAATTTTGAAGCTCCTCAATCTTCGATTCTTCATTTCACCACCATTGCCAAATCAATCTTGGCTTTACTTCCACGGTATGTTTGTCTCTCTTTTTCTTGGTTTGGTTAGGCCAAATAGAACAAACAAATTATTTTATCTACTTTTTGGTGTTTGTATAAATTGAATTAATCTACTTTTAATATTTTATTTTTATGTAGTGTTGGTGTAAATGTTAAAAAATTTAATTATGGTACAGAACCGAATTTGAATAGTTTCATAATTATATTTGGACCCGACGATTCCATTTATTAAATACTCAAAAGTTTTAGGTAGGTTCGGTTCTCTTCAGAACCGAACCGAACCGACCCACGCCCAGTCCTAGAGACAGGTGCCCTCCAGGCCGACTTGCCGTTGGGAGAGGGCACACTCATACACGACTATGGCTAAATTTTTACGCATCTTGAGTAGGTTTATTTGTACTTTTTAAAAAGTTATGGAATTTTATTTGCATTTTTCTTGTTTTATTGCTTTCTTTTATTTTTAATTATTTAAATAGAAGGACTACGTGATTAAAAAGTTGGGGATCGGTTATGCTAAAAAAATGTTGACGTAGTATTTTCGTAAAGGGCAAGGACAAAAAATGTAAATTTCCCTAAAATTAAACTTTTACAATGTTATGCATAAAATCCCTACATCAACAATTGAAATTTCAATTAATAATATACTTACAAGAACCCATCAAAATAACATGGCACCCTGTAATATTTCAAGAGAAGTGCTACGAGTACATAATGTTAGACATAATGGTGTCTATAATTACACGTGGCACTGGATCTAACATATAATTCAAATTTTACACTTTCACATAAACAACATGATTTTATCCACATCACATTATAGACATCATTATGTACCCAAATTATGTACACATAGAATTTTCCATATTTCAAAGAGTTAGTATGTAACATTAAACAAAAATATATGCCAATGTTAATTGTTGTGTCCTCGACTTGAGGACATTTTTGAAAAAAAAAAAATTCAAAACAAAGAAACACACATGTTGTAAGTTGTAAACCCTGGCTACTTGACCAACATTCACACACAAAATGCCATACATAATTAAGTACACATTTGAATGGATGAAGTCACGATGACTTTTACAGAGGCTTGAACAAAGCGATCACTTATTAAACCATTGTTTGGTACAGATTAAAATTTAATTTCAAGTCAAAGTCAATTATTAATTTTAATTATAGGATTCACAACTTTTCAACCACACATTTAATCAAATTTTAACAAAATTTACTAAAAAAATTATTTTAATCTACAACAAACAAGGGCTAAGCCTTTAAAATCGTTTTCTTTCTCCATTATAAAACCAACATGTACACGTGCAACTGTCACTCATTGCAGCCCAATGTAAAAAGAAAATTACAATCTGTGTTATACAGAAACAAAAATAACGTTAATGGCACTTTATTACTTTGGATTGCTAAATGCAGTCACACTTTCAAATCCACCATGTTTCTATATGCAGCCACATGCAGGAATAGCAGTCAAACCAAAAATTCCACAATAGTAATAATCATGCATTTAATACTTAAATTAACAATTATTTTACATATGTTGACCTCGTTTTCTTTTTTTTTTTTCGTAAAGGGAGGCTAGCCAACAGATCCCAAATCCTCTTGCATGTAAGCCTTTGTCCTACACACGAGGATAAGTTGTTAGAGCAAGTGGCCAATCTCCTGTGGTAATGGAGGTAGCCGTGCACACTTCAATGGTCAAGTCAGCCTTTGTAAGAATAATATTTGAGTGTGGGACGTGTTTAAGACATGATTCACTTAAGTAAAAGAGGTTCGGATCTGGACTTATGTATGGAATAGAGAGAGCAAAAGTTATATGTTGAGAACATAGACTTGCATTACATATGAATGGTAACATAAGTGGGCTTTTATAGTAGAAGGAAATGAATAAGAACCATTTGATGAAGAGACACGTGACCTCATCCTAGCCGTAGATACACATTGTCAAAGGCATCAATTAGTCAATACTATGCTCAGACGCATTTAATGTTATAACCTTTTTCCAATTCTAGGCTAACACATAAGGGTTAAACTTGACATACTGACTTGGTATAGTAACTGTTACAGTGTGTTGTCACATCAACCATAAATAGAAGATCTTGTACAAAAGATCATCTAAAACGCCTCTACCTACCTCGTCTCATCCATGAAGGCTCAGTCCTTCATATAGGTTCAGGCCCAGCACACGGTTCAACCTCTCCATAGGGGTTCAACATCTTTCTAGACGTTCGGCCAAAATTCTCAAATGGGCAGAACAACATGAAGTGTAGGCCTAGGTCAGCTTGCTATGTTGTTCCCACATGGTCATGCTTGGAGCCTCGCTAGAAGAAGTGTAACAATTGTCCTCTTGTCCATGTATGAACATTGTTACGTGTAAACTATACAAATTATATCACAAGCTTACAGTCGTAAAGCTTTATAATATAATTGTGAAGTTAGAATGTTGAACCACAGAGATTGAAAATAAAATTCTTAGTAAGTACCATAATGAGAATATCCTTTATTTTATTTAGATAATTGAATATAAGATCAATATTTTTATCTAAATCGAGAGTGAAATTTTAACTAAATCAACAATTGAAAACAAATTTTAAGGATTAAGCAATATGAGAAGATCATAGCATTTTGATTTCATCTAACTATCAATTATGTTTCTCAATTCTCTAATTGTATCCAATTGATTTTTTTCAAGTTTATAAGCAAGTACCCTAATGTAATTTTACTCTCTCTCTCTCTCTTGAGTGCCGAGTACAAGTTATTCCTAAAATTCAATTCCAATATCTCTATTCCGAATTAAAAATATAAGAATTATCAAATTTTACGGAACGTAGAATCTCTTCAATGGGTTTATACTTTCTCTTGAAACCTATAAAACTTAGGTTGTGTTATTCTATGATCATGTCTAAAGTTCCCTCTCTCGAGTTTCGAAAAAACAATCAAATTATATAATCAATGGCCAGTTAATTGAAAACATTAAGCATAAACAACATAAATTAACTTTAATGGAAATCCTCAAAAACTAAAAATTATCAAAACACAGTCATAAGTATAGATTACATCAAATCCTAGATAGAATAATTAGCTCATGATGGATGAAAGAGAAATTATCAAATTTATAATAAAAAACATTAGAGAAGAAAAATATAAAACTGTTTTGGAGTTGAATAGATCTTCTTGGCGTTGTTCCCTTAAATCTCTTTTTTGATATATTTCTTTTGCTTTATTGAATTCTTCTTAAAAAGTGGGCTTTAAGGTGGTATTTATACCTTCTTGAAGCTCTTCGATGAGTTGGAGTGGAATTGGGTTTTTAAAAGATGAATTAGAATTCAAACTCTAGCTGAAGCGACGATCGGCTACCAAATTGGGCTCCTAAGCGTTGTGATTTTGGGTTAGGCTAGCACTTGGCCCGAGCAATTATCAACCAAGATATACAATCAAGAGAAAGGAGGAAGAGTGAATAAGATTCGGAAACCGATTCTCTAATCTTCTGACTTATAGGGATGGAGGTTTAAGTCAGGCAAGCCATTCAAGGCTATCAACAGTGCTCACTTATCAGGTCTGACTAAGTCCCATAGGTCTATCTGCATCCTTAATGGGTGCTTGGACGTGGCACCTATGCACCCACTTTCGAGAAAAAAATCAGCAATGGGCACCTAGGCACTCGTCCAGCTTTGTTCACACTTTGCAGCCTTCAGTATTTTTATTATAATTTTCTCTTTCCATATTCAATTAAGGCGACTTAAAGTGCATTAAAAACTTTTAGCTCCCATCGATCTAGCCATGTCAACGAGCTGAGTCCTGAGTCGAAACTCAAAGCTTCGGCTCGACTTGAGCAAAACAGGTTCGAGCTTTTTGGGTCGAGTCAAGCAAAAGTTCAGCCAAAAAATGAGGTTCAGCCCAATCTTTCGGTTCGAACCTTAGCGAACCGAACTGGCTCGTGTTTTTTTAATTCGTTATATTATAATGTATTTAAAATTTGTGCAATTTAAATGTATTATAAATAATAACTAAATATTAATATATAAAAAAATCTAAACTTAAAAATAATAATAAAAAAAACATCTTAAAGGCTAGCCCGTCGAGCTATACCGGGCATGCCCAGCTCGAGCCGACTCCCCAAAATGGGGCATAGCCCCACCGAGCCATGAGCCTGTCTGGCTCGGGCTTTTTTCGGGCCGCCCGAGTCGCCGAACATTTTTTACATCGCTACATATGTCCTTGTGGGCTCAATTTTTATTAGGTAAATATTGCATGGGCACTCATCATATCCTTGCATCTACTTCATAAACTTTACCGATTTGGAAGAGACTAAAGCTATTAGGTCCATGGGTTAAGTCTCATTGCTTGGAATTTTGGTGTGGGGCATGTTTTCTTTTGGCATGATGGTTGGATGTGGGACTCTACTCTAGCCTCCTTATTCCCACATACTCTTCACATGAAAGCTAGGGTACATGATATTTTTGATGACATTGGTTGGGATTTCGACCATTTACTACATGTGTTTCCATCTCTTATGACTAAGCAAATTTGAAGTCTCTTTTTATTTCTGATGTGCCTTGTCGAATTATGTGAAATGATACACCTTACAGTAACTTTGCTACCAAATTCGCATGTCGCTCATTAAGTCTAGCCGATTGATATGCAGTGTTTGATATGGAGTTCTACCATACCTACTAGAGTTTAGATGGAGACCATGGTAGGTTTTACTACCAGTAGATGTTGTTATTTAACGACGAATACACTATCACTTGGCCCTTCGATGCCTGTGCAGCATGAATAAAGAGACCATCCCTCACGTATTCATATGTAGTAGCATATTCGATTAGGTATGACACCACTTAGCTGATATATGTCAAGTAGCACTTCAGTTGGTGTGAGGAAATGTAGCATCAATTCCAGATATGAAGATTATCGTGCCATGTTGTGGCCATATGGAGGGATTTTGGCACAATGATGTAATGACCCAATGGGCTAAATGAGTCAGCCCAGTTGGAATTGAAGCAAGCCTAAAATCTATTTTCTTAAATTGGGGCAGAGACGTATTTTGGGAATAAAGGCTAAAATCGTGTTTTTTTTACCTGATTTGGACGCTCGTGATGTTGCCATGTGCTGCCTTCAACAACCATTGGATTGGTAACTTTTACTCCATTAGGTAACTCATTTAAAAGAAGCTTCTAGGGTTTGAGACTTCACAAGTCTTCGAGATTCTTCCTTTTCCTTACTCTCTCTGTGCCGTTCTTCGAGATCTCTCTTTTCCTTCTTTATTGAAATAAAATATTCTCATTTGATTTCTAGTTTTCTATCAATAGTGTATAATCTTTACTGATTTACTAGTTTGAGGGTAGGTTCTTGTGTTAACCATGTGTTGTTAGTGAAGAGAGTTTTCATTTGTGATATAAAAGGGTCCAGTTTGAGTGTCTTCTTTGTACTCTTACTGTTGGGTTTGATTCGAGTATAGTGGTGGTTCATTCTTATGTGATTGAAGTACTGATTTGAGAACTTGTGGCTTGTAGGCTTTAATAAAAGATAAGTTCATTTCCAGTTATTTCTTGAGTTCAGATTTTGGTTTCTTAAAGTTTTATTTCAGTTCCTTTATGTTCATATTTTCAGTTCAGTTTGTTACTTTTGCTCATATATTTTGTTGAGTTGTAAGCTAATCATTGTGAACTCCTCTCAACAGAGGTATCAGAGCGACTGGAAGGAATTCTTGATACCTTGAGGGCTCAATTTTGACACTGACCGTAATCTCAGGCTGTTTTGCGTGATTTCTTGAAACCCTAATTAAAAGGGCCTTGGTGAGATCTTTTCATTATTTAATTTTTCACAATTATATCAAGTTGCTAATATTGTGTTGGATGTTCTGAATCGATTGGGTGTTCTGCCTTGTTGTTTATACTGCCTTGTTGGTTAATGTCTTGGTTAGATTTTTTGTTTGGTTGGGTTTTCTGCCTTGGTTGGATTCTCTGTATTGTGTAGATATTCTAACGTGTTGTTTTTTGAAAACCTGAATCATTGACTCCTTGTAATTCCTTTGTCCAGAAACCATAAGTTGTTTGGAATCTGAGGGTTACTTGAATCAAAGTCAAGATTTTTGATAATCTTGATTTCTGAAAATCATTCTGTAGTATTAATTAAACTTGATAGAGTTCTGTATAAATTTTGTGTTCTCTGTACTTGCAATTTGTGCACTCTGTTGTGTCCCTTGTGTGATGATACTTGTCTAATCTGCATTGCAAGTTATTGGTTTGGTGTTTGACTGATCTGCATACATCCATTTCATTCATGTATTTTTTAGATGACTTCTTCAAAACTTGAAATGGAAGTTTTTAATGGAAAATGAGACTTTAGTCTCTGGCGCCAGAAAATGAGAGCTATTTTACTTCAACAAAAATGTGCTAAGGTTATTGATGAGTCATGGCCTACTGATCTTGAATCAATCAAAGTGACCGAACAAGATGAAACTATATGGAGTACTGTTTTCTTGCATTTGTCCGATAATGTGATTAGAAAAATTGGTGAAACTAAGACTACTGCTGAATTGTGGAAGAAATTGGAGAAAACTTATTTGAATAAAGCTATGCTAAATAAGGTTTATCTCCTAAAACACTTTTTTGGTTTTAAATTTGATCCATCTCTTGACCTTGATGCTAATATTGATAGATTCAACAGATTAACTCGCGACCTAACCAACTGTGACGAGAAACTCTCAAATGGGCAGTTGAGTGTGGTTTTATTGAATTCAATTGGTGACATATATAAGATGTTAAAAGTGCAATTGAATATGGGAGGGACACTCTAACTGTTGATATGATCATTAATACTTTAAGAACAAAATAGGTAGAGTTAAAATATGATAAGAAGAATCTGTTAGTGACATTAATTTGATGATGAAGTCCAAGTTTAATCACAAAAATGGTAATTTCAACAAGAAACTTGGACATAAGAAAAATGGCAACTTTAAGGACAAAAATAAAATGAAGACAAAAGGGAAAAAGTGTTTCTATTGCCTAAAAGAAGGTCATTTTATTGAAGAGTGTCCTAAAAGACTTTTTGTCTCTAAAAATTAGTCTAAAAATGATGGTATGGCTGCTTTGGCTTATAATGATTATAATATTGATGAAGTTTATTGATGCAGGAGGATCCGAGTCAGACGTGGTCGAGCTGTCTGATAGTACGTTAATGGCGTTGAGACACCATGAGTTGGTAGATCAGTGCAAGATGGGCAAATAATTGGCGATACTTCCTAATTGGGGCCATCTACGGGCATATTTTGGTATTTTGGCCATAACTTTTGCTACGGTTGTCAGAATCATGCCCATAACCCCAATTCGAAAAGGTCTTTTCGGCGCGCATGACGTGGTCACCGAGTGACCATCGATTTCGAAGCCAAATTCAACTATTTTCCTTTCCGAATCATCAATTTAAGTTATTTTTTGTCGTTTATGGTAATATTTCGATTACCTTCTTGACATAGAATAAGAACTCGATTTGAGCCGGATTTTGGTGATATTATTCTTTTATTAAGTATGTTATTTTGGTAGTAAAATTAGAATTTACCATTTTTGGTAAGTTTTCACTAATTTCGCATATCCGGCTTGTGGGTTATTTTTCATTCAACTGTTGAATAATAAAGATTTCTTATCATTGCCTTTGGTTTTTCTCTTGCTTTATTCTTTGTTTTTGTCTATTGATCCCAGCCTGCAGAATAATCGCTATTCTGCCCGGCGTCATTTATGTAGTTGTTAGGTGTTCACCTTGTCTAGTGGATTCTTAACTTTGGTTGCACCGACCATATGTGTCCTAATAAGGAATTGTTTACATATTTTGAAAATATTACTGGTGGTAAGGTTTTAATGGGTAATCACATGACTTGTCAAGTAAAAGGTGTGAGAACTATCACTTTGAACTTAAAAGGGAATAATAAGTTGATTCTTGAAAAGACAAGGTATGTTCCTGATTTGCAAAGAAATCTGATTTCCTTAGGGGTTTTAGATGACATTAACTATGATGTTGTGATCAATCAGGGATACGTTAAAATCTTGAGGGACTCTCAGATGATTGTAGAAGTCCCCAAGAGACATGGCATTTACATTTTATAAACTAAAATTTTTTTTGATTCCACTTCAGCAGTAATCTTAGTTCCAAATGATCAATCACAAATATGACACAAAAGATAGTGCCATATTAGTGACAAAAGTCTTCAGATTTTGAAAACACATGGTGCTTTTGGTAAAGATAACATTGAAAAATTAAATTTTTGTGACTATTGCATTTTAGGAAAGCATAACAAATTATCTTTTCTACCTGAATGCATAAATCTGTCTCCATACTTGAATATTTATATGATGATCTGTGGGGACAAGCAACTGTGAGTATACATTCAGGTTTTAAATATTATTTGCTTATCATTGATGATTTTTCAATAAAAAACTGAACTTTTTTGTTAAAATCAAAATCTGACACATTTAATGTTTTTAAAGAATGAAAAATTTTAATTGAGAACCAAACTGATAAGAAAATTAAAGTTTTAAGAACTAATAATGGTTTGGAATTCTGCAATTATGAGTTTGATGAATTGTACAAATTATCTAGTATATTAAGGCATAGAACAGTCACACACACACCACAACAAAATGGCTTGACTGAAAGAATGAATCGTACTATTCTTGATAAAGTGATATACATGTTGTTGTGTTCTGACCTGCCTAAAACTTTTTGGGGTGAAGTAGTTAAGACTGCTAGTTATCTGATTAATAGATGCCTTTCTAGTGTTATAGACTTTAAGATTCCTGAAGAGAAATGGAGAGGAAAACCGGTTGACTTTAGTAACTTGAGGGTTTTTGGGTGTGCAACCTTTGGACATTTAATTAAAGGTAAATTGGAACCTAAAGCCCTTAAGTGTATTTTTTTGGGCTACGGGGAAGGGGCTAATGACTATAGACTATGGGTGAGAGAGCTTAAAGGCTATAAGGTCATTATAAGTAGAAATGTGGTAGTTGATGAAGATGATCTGCCCTGTTTTAAGTCTGAACAACAACCTGTAGACCTGTTTGAGACCCCTGAACAATCTGAAAATGTGAGAAAAAGGGCTGAGTTTGAGATGGAGCTTGGGGATAGTTCTAATCAATCTGTCCCTCAAAATAATGAAGAACCTGAAGCTGAAATTGAACATTTTGATGTTCTTGAGGCTGATTTTGAAAATGAACACCCCCTAGGTGATTATCAAATTATTAGGGATATGGAAAGAATGATTATTAGACCTCCAGCTAGGTTTGAAGATGATGTTTCCTTGCTTTCATATCATGATATGATTGAAGAAGAACTTGGATCCTATGAAGAAGCTTTGAGTAGCAAAGATTCCAAACAATGGCTTGCAGCCATGCAAGATGAAATGGAGTTTCTTAACAAAAATAAAACATGAATTTTGGTAAAAAAAAAGACATGAGGGTAAGAGGGTTGTAGATTGTAAATGGATTTTTAAAATAAAAATGGGTGAACAAAGTGAGAATGACATAAGATACAAAGCTCGTTTGGTAGAAAAATGTTTTACTAAAAAAAATGAGTTGATTTCAATGAAATTTTCTCACCTGTAGTAAAGTTTACTACAGTTCGTGTCATTATTACCTTGGCTGCTGAATTTAATTGGGAATTGGACCAATTAGATGTAAAAACTGTTTTTCCAAATGGAGATTTAGATGTAACCATTCACATGAAACAACCTAGAGGATTTGAAGTGAACAAGAAAGTTGACTTAGTATGTCTTATTAAGAAATCTCTATATGGCTTAAAACAAACTCCAAGACAATGGTATAAAAAATTTGACAATTTTGTTCTTGGACTTGGGTTTAAGAAAATTAACTTCGATACTTGTCTTTATTGAAAGGGTAAAGGTTGAGCTAATTCACTTTACCTACTCATTTATATAGATGACATGATATTAGGAAGTCATGACATAAAAGAGATTGAGGAAATTAAAGAAAAACTAAAATTGAATTTGAAATGAAGGACTTAGGTCTTATTAGAAAGATTTTAGATATGGAAGTTAAGAGAGATAGAAGAGAAGGCACACTAAGCCTTAGCAAAAAAATCCTATATTTTGAAATGGCTTAGCAAGTTTTCTATGGCTGAATCTAAAAGTGTTAGTGTCCTCTTAGCTAATCATTTTAAACTATCAAATGATTTATGTCCTAAAACAAAAGAAGAGTTTGAAAGAATGGCACAAGTGCCTTATTCTAATGCAATTGGGTCTGTAATGTATCTCATAGTCTGTTCTAGACCAGATTTGACATATTCTATAAGTGTTTTAAGTAAATATATGTCAAATCCAGGTGAATCACATTGGGAAGCCATGAAATGGCTTCTTAGGTACAATAAAGGGACATCAAAGTTGGGGATTCTGTTTAGAAAACAAGCTGAAAATGTTATTTTAAAAGGGTTTACTGACTCTAATTATGCAGGTGATAGAGATAACCGAAAATCTACTTCATCATACATATATATTTTGTGTAATTCTTGCAAAGCTGGAAATTTCAACTTCAAAAGATTGTGATTTTGTCTTCAACTGAAGCTGAATACATTGCAGCCACCGACGCAATCAAAGAAGGAATTTGGTTAAAAGGATTACTTAATGAATTTGGTTTTGTTAAAGAAGTTGTTATTTATTCTGATAGCCAATTTGCAATTCATTTAAGTAGAAATCATGTTTTGCATAATAGATCTAAGCATGTTGATGTTAGCTTTCATTTTATTAGAGATATTATTTCACAAGGTATTGTGAGACTTGAAAAGATATCTACTAATTACAACCCTACTGATGTAGGTACTAAAGTACTGCCTTTAAACAAGTTCCTGGACTGCTTGACCTTGCTGATATGTGGATGCTGCAAATATGTGCTGATGATAACTACGATTGTTGAATAAGTACCAATGAGTTTGAATCATTGTACCAAGATGGAGTATGAAGGGATTTTGGCACAATGATGCAATGACCCAATAGGCTAAATGAGTCGGCCCAGCTAGAATTAAAGCCAACCTAAAATCTATTTTCTTAAATTGGTGCAGAGATGTGTTTTGGGAATGAAAGCTAAAACCATGTTTTTCTTACCTGATTTGGACGCTCGTGATGTTGCCATGTGCTGCATCCACAACCATTGGATTGATAACTTTTGGGTAACTCATTTAAGAGAAGCTTCTAGGGTTTGAGACTTCACAAGTCTTCGAGATTCTTCCATTCCCTTACTCTCTCTGTGTCGTTCTTCGAGATCTCTCTTCTCATTCTCTGTTGAAATCAAATATTCTCATTTAATTTCTAGTTTTCTCTCAATAGTGTATAATCTTTAGTGATTTACTAGTTTGAGGGTTGGTTTGTTAACCATGTGTTGTTAGTGAAGAGAGTTCTCATTTGTGATATAAAAGGTCCAGTCTGAGTGTCTTCTTTGTACTCTTATTGTTGGGTTTGATTCGAGTATAGTGGTGGTTCATTCTTGTGTGATTGAAGCACTGATTTGAGAACTTGTGGCCTGTAGGATTTAATAAAAGATAAGTTCATTTCCAGTTATTTCTTGAGTTCAGATTTCGGTTTCTTGAAGTTTTATTTTAGTTCCTTTGTGTTCATATTTTCAGTTCGGTTCTGTTACTTTCGCTCATGATAATGGCATTTTTACACGTTTATTTCGATTCACAAACATGGATAATTGTCGATAAATGTGTGGAATATAGCTTAATTCATTGTAATTTATGTTTGCAGGACAATAATGATGATTGAGGGGGGAAATTAGGACAAACAAGCAAAAAATGGCTTAAATGAAGAAAAAATCAAAGTTTGAGGACTCAAGTGCAATTACTGAAAAGTTTTGTCGATCTCACGATGAATTTTTTAGAGTGCTAGGCATCAATTGGATGAGAAAAGAAGCTAAAGGGATGAAATATAGTGGAAGTACTACCACATATCAATTTCTAACCGAAAAAGTTATACTTCAAATTTTCAGTCTTAATTTGAGACCCATTTTTCGAATAGACACCGTTCAAATTTGAAGATTTATATTTCCGGAAGCCTTGTAGATCTTTGAGTAAGATTTCTAATGCAGTTTGAAACACCTCAATCGAATATCAGGAGAGAAAGATATGACCAAAATACAAAAAGCTGTCCAGTAAGAAACACATGAAAACCATGCGATTGCATGGTATAAATTCCATGCGGTCGCCCAGCCTTCAACATAAATATTTTGGTACAATATAGTTGGCCCATGCGATAGCATGGAGGACTACCATGCGATCGCATGGTATGTTCTGTGCGCGAAAAATTTGGTTTCCTTATTCAACTCAATCACATATGGAATAGTATCTTGAGACCCTATTTAAACCTAATCTCATCCAGAACCAGCGGGCTACGTATTCTTTTAGAGAAAAACACATTGGAAAGCTAACAAGAAGTCAAGAACAAGGATTTTCACTTTAAGATTCAAGATTTCAAGCCTAATTTCTAGTTTTTGAGTTATGCCTTCTCTTTATTACTTTTATTGTTCTTTTATTTTATCCATGCTAGGCTGGACTTTTTATGTACTTTGTGAATGATGAACCTCGCATTGTGAGCTTTTAATTTCTATTTTAAAATTTGATATTTAAATACGTTTGATGGATGTTGAATGATTTATATCCACTTTCTTGCCTCTACAATTATATGCGTAATAGTTATATGAGTTTGAGTAATTATTTTATGCATTCAAAATAAAGGAAATAGATTTTACAAGGTATAAATCATCATAGGGTCCGATAGGAGATAGAAATATACAGCTATACTTTTCGTAAATCTCTAAGTATTTACAAAACGTCATGCATTCTTGTATATTGCATTTGTCATAAAAATATAGTCAAATGATATGTTAGAATAGGTTCAATTCTACTTGAAAGAGATTGTTGGATAAGTTAGAAACATTGATTTTTCGACCAATTTATCGTGTTATCAAATTGTGAAATAGGGGTTAAAAATGAATTTTGCTTGGTGATTCGGGATCCTAGTGCACTTTTTATACATTAGTTTCTTCAAACTTTTGCATTCAAGATATTTTTTCTTTCATTTCGTAACTTTAGTTCAAATTGCATGATAATCATAATTTAGTTTTAAAATTCACATCACATATCAGCTTGAGTTTTATAGATTTGGTTAAGGTCTTGGATACAGAAATCAAGTTAAACCAATCCTAGTGGGAACGATACTCGAAATTTTAGGATTTTCACTTTATTACTTGTCAACGAACCGTGCACTTGTGGTGATTTAAATTCGAAACATATTTTTGTGAACAAGTTTTTGCTGCCGTTGCCGGGGATTGAGTTTTAATTTGATTTTCATTATTTAGACACTAATTCGAACTTGTTTTTTCTTTTTGTTTTTATTTTGTTTTTATTAAGTTCAATTACTTAGCTTGAGCTAAGTGCTACTATTTTTTTTCGCTTTTTCAGGTCTTACATGCGAAGATGAGTTGGCAGTGAACTACTTCCAGCTGATTTGGAAATTGAACGAACTTTTCATCGAAGACAAAGGATAGCGAGGGCAGCACAACAGGAAAATCAAGAACAAATACATATGGTTGATCAACAACTATAACCAATTTTAGAACTTGCAGCCCCGGCCAATGCTGAAGCACAATATGATGGGAATGTTTTGCTTGGGGATATTTTGGCGCCGTTCGTCATTCAAAGCCAATTTAGCATTGTCTACCCCGCATTCGAACAACTGAACTTTCAACTGAACATAAATGTCATCCAACTCTTTCAGAATGGACATCAATTCAATGGAATGGCCAACGAAAATCCACATACACATGTATCTCGTTTCTTGGATATGTGTCAACATTTCAAATACCAGGGGATATTAGAAAATGCAATCAGACTGAGGTTGTTTTCGTACACTCTTCGGGATAAAGCATTTGAGTGGCTTGATTCACTCTTGGTGGCAAGCATAACTACTTGGGACGAATTGGCTCATAAATTATGCACTAAATTCTTCTCGGCCAAAGTGGCAAGACTAAGGCATGAAATATCAGTATTCAGCCAAACTGAAGCTGAATCCTTTGATGAGGCTTGGAACAAGTTCAAAAACATGCTACGGAAGTGTCATCAACATGGATTCGATAAGACAACACAAATTAGATTTTTCTATGTGGGACTACTTTCGGCTTTCAGAAGCATGGTAGATTCATCATCAAATGGGTCCCTAACTAAAAGAATGATTGATGGAGCTTGAGAATTGTTCGAGAGAATGGCTAATACTTCAGCCATGTGGTCTTCAGATCAAAGAGGTCCAAAGAAAGCAGCTGAAGTGTATGAGGTAGATACTTACTCGGCATTGTCTGCAAAGATTGACTCCTTATTTCACAAGATGGAAAGCATAACACAGACTGTGAATTCAGCACAAGTCAGGAAGTCAATCTGTGAAGAATGTGGAGCAGAACATGGCACAACTGAATGTCTTATCCTTACACAAAGAATGGAACAAGTGGACTTTGTTCAATGGGGTCAACGTCAGCACAACAACCCTCATGCCGAAACATACAACCCGGGATGGAGAAACCATCCAAACTTCTCTTAGGGTGGAAACCAAAACGGGTAGTTTCAACAGGAGAAGAAACCTCAGTTGGAAGACATGTTTGCGAAACTCATGGAGAAGACCGATAAATATATGGAAACTACAAATCAATTCATGAGGAATACTGAAACAAACTTCCAAAATCAAGGTGCAACTATTAAAAATTTGGATACTGACAATTAGCTCTCACCATGACGGGAAGAGGGTACATTACCGAGCAACACATAAACAAATCCTATGAAGCATGTTCAAGCCATTACTATATAAAGTGGAGTTCAACTACCTGAGATACATGTCAAGTGATCGGGTACAAATACAGAGCAGGTGGAGTCTTCTGAAGAAGAGAAAGGAAAACAAGTTGACAACCACAAGAAGACATCAGTAAGAGAAAGTCCAGAAAAATCACAAGTGCCAGATAATTCGATAAATCCCTACGAGCCACCTATTCCATTCCCACAACGATTAAAAAAGCACAAATGGGAGCAACAATACAAGAAATTCCTCAAAATCTTTACGAAACTCCACATAAATATCTCATTTACGGAAGCACTATTCAAAATGCCTGGTTATGTCAAATTCCTGAAAGACATTCTATCCAAGAAATGAAAGCTAGAGGACCATGAAACAGTAATGCTAACAGATGAGTGCAGTGTCATAATTCAGAAAAAGGTCCCACCAAAACTGAAAGACCCAGGGAGTTTTACTATACCTTGCACTATTGGTGAATGCTACTTTAATAAAGCTCTTTGTGATCTTGGTGCAAGTATTAATCTAATGCCTCTATCTGTTTTCAAGAAACTCGAACTAGGCGAAACCAAAGCAACCACGGTGAAACTGTAATTAGCTTATCGATCATTGGCACGTCCGAGGGGGATAATTGAGGACGTGTTAATCAAGGTGGACAAATTTATTTTTCCAGTCGGTTTCCTCATTCTGGATATGAAGGAAGATAAGAATATCCCACTTATCTTGGGTAGATCATTCCTAGCTACCAGCAGAACTCTAATAGATGTTCAAAATGGGCAGTTAAATTTGAGATTTGGCGAGGAACATATCACTTTCAACATTTTCTATGCTATGGACTATCATGTCAGTCAGATAGTTGCTATCAAATTAATGTGGTAGAAGATGTGGTGCATGATAAAATTGTGTTTCAAAACTTTTTAAACACTGTTGATGACTATAATGTGCATTTTCAACCTAAACAAAATCATGAGAAGCGAGAAGTCTAGATTGTTGAGTTCGACGCAGTTGATGAGGGAAAAACAGATGACGCGGATAAAGATAAGGCTAAAGTTTGGAGGAACGTTGGAGTAAGAAAGAAAATATCATTGAAGAAACTAATCAAGACCTCTAAGGCTATATTCAACGTACCTTAACAGACGAATACAGAATAGTCGACCTATAGACTATAAACTAGCACTGGATTGGGAGGCAACCCATTGTTTCTACCCTTTTATTCATTTTGCCTTTTACATTCGATTGGTAATTTTTTCTTCAAGTTTTTTTTTTAATTTTTAATAAGATTACTTTTTCATCGTCTCTACAGGTAATAAAAGAGCATATGCATGGTCCACCCTTCTTTTTACTCTAGCATTTTCACCTTTGCATCTCCATCGATAGGGGAGTATTCATCACTCTTTATTCTTTATCTTCTGTGAATTTGTCATTAATTCTATGCACTGCTAAGTTTGCATTTTATTATTGTTTAAACATTAAGGACAATGTTCTATATACAATTGGGGGTGGGACAATGTTCTATATATGTTTGTGTGATTGTGTGAAAAAAAAAAAGAGTTCTCCATTTGTTGTTGAGTTATTTTGAGTTTTGTTGTTGCATATTCAATAGTAGTTTACAATTTTGTGTGCTTGTGTGGGTTTAACAATTCTACTGATTATGATGTTAGATATTGGACTATGTACGTGCCATGCAAGATGAAAAATTGTGCACTATTAGCTTGATCAAAACATGTTAATGTGAAACTGATTTATTTTGCGCACAACACTCATGCTTGCATATTGGGCTAATGACTTGACTCATTGCTTAGAGATAGTTGAACATAGAGATTATACCTGAAAAACCTCTTTTATGCTAAACTATGATCAATTTTTAGAATAGTTTAGATGTGATTGAACTGTTGCAAGAGAACACTGAGACGAGTAGGGGCTCCGTGCATGATATGTTGTGTGAATTATCTAAAACCAATGGGATGATAACTAGGTGAAAGTTTCAAATTAGGGTTTGATTTTGGAATGAGTGTCTAAAATCAAAGGGACAATTACACTAGTCATGGGATAATAAAGACATCTGTTCGAGCCTGTATAACTTGAGTGATTAAGCTTACAGGGGTTTAAAACCTGGTGCCCTATGGTCATTTGACTTGGGAGTCGTCGCCCTAAAGCTCGCTACATGGGTTATATAGAAAGAAAATGAAAGATGCCATGAAAAAAGACACCATTTCAATCTGCTAATGAATAACATACATACTCTTCTATATGAAATGCATTGATTAGCCCCAAACACTCGGTTGATAAGACTATATCTCTAATGCGAGGTAATTAACTTAGTGTAGTCTCAAAGGTTGAAAAAATAAAAAATTAGAAGAGTCTCTATTTGATAAAATGAGAACTTGTGACGATGTGATTCATCAAAACTAAGAGAGAGAAATGAGTATTTATAAATGAGTTCAACCTTAGAACACACCCGTGACAATTGAGTAAAAAGAATAAGTTTCAAGGGGTGTGTATCTTTCGAGCGATGAAAGTGAAATTCTAACTACATTGGGTCGGGTATGAGTCAGTCATGAGTCTAATATGTTGGTACGAGTTTTCACACACACACGTCGAGTTATGCATGTAACATGTGGAGATTGATATAATTTTGCACGATTGTAGTTGTTCATGTTGTTTCTTACTAAGTTCCAATTATGAGACACAGCAAATTGTTGAACCATGTTTTACTTAGAATTAAGTTATGATTTTGTTTGAGGACAAACAATAATTCATGTTTGGGAGAGTTGATAATGGTATTTTCACACGTTTATTTCGGCTCACAAATGTGGATAACTATCGATAAATGTGTGGAATATAGCTTAATTCATTGTAATTTGTGTTTGCGTGACAATAATGATGGTTGAGGGGGAAATTAGGACAAACAAGCAAAAAAAGGCTTAAATGAAGCAAAAATCAAAATTTGAGGACTCGAGTGTAATTACTGAAAAGCTTTTCGATCTCACGATGAAGATTTGAGAGTGTTAGGCATCAATTGGATGAGGAAAGAAGCTAAAGGGATGAAATATAGTGGAAGTACTATCATATATCAACTTCTAACTGAAAAAAGTTATGCTTCGAATTTTCAGTCTTTGTTTGAGACCCATTTAGCGAATAGATGCCGTTCGAATTTGAATATTTATATTACTGGACTATTTGTATCATATTGAGTAAGATTTACAACGCAATTTGAATCACCTCAATCGGATATCGGGAGAGAAAGATATGACCAAAATACAAAAAGCTGTCCGGCGAGAAAAACTTGAAAACCATGAGATTGCATGGTATAAATTCCATGCGGTCGCCCAGCCTTCAATATGAACATTTTGGTGCAATATAGTTGGCCCATGTGATAGCATGGAGGACTACCATGCGATCGCATGGTATGTTCTGTGCGTGAAAAATTTGGTTTCCTTATTCAACTCAATAACGTATGGAATGGTATCTTGAGACCCTATTTAATCCTAATCTCATCCAGAACCAGGGGGATACGCATTCTTTGAGAGAAAAACACATTGGAGAGCTAACAAGAAGGTAAGAACAAGGATTTTCATTTCAAGATTCAAGATTTCAAGCCTAATTTCTAGTTTTTGGGTGATGTCTTCTCTTTATTACTTTTATTTTTCTTTTATTTTATCCATGCTAGACTAGACTTTTTATATACTAGGTGAACGATGAACCTCGCATTGTGAGCTTTTAATTTCTATTTTGCAATTTGATATTTAAACACGTTTGATGAATGTTGAATGATTTATATACACTTTCCTGCCTCTACAATTATATGCGCAATAGTTGTATGAGTTTGATGGTTTATTTTATGCATTCGAAAGAAGGAAAATAGATTCTACAAGGTATAAATCATTGTAGGGTCCGATAGAAGATAGAAATATACCGCTATACTTTTCATAAATCTCTAAGTGTTTACAAAACGTTATGCATTCTTGTATATTGCATTTGTACAGCAATATAGTCAAATGGTATGCTAGAATAAGTTCAATTCTACTCGAAAGAGATTGTTGGATAAGTTAGAAATATTGATTTTTCGACCAATTCATCGTGTTATCAAATTATGAAATAGGGGTTAAAATGAAACTTTACTTGGTGATTTGGGATCCTAGTACACTTTCATACATTAGTTTCTTCAAACTTTTGCATTAAGATATTTTTGCTTTCATTTCGTAATTTTAATTCAAATTGCATGATAATCATTATTTAGTTTTAAAATTCACGTCACATATCAGCTGGAGTTTTATAGATTTGGTAAAGGCCTTGGATACAGAAATCAAGTTAAACCAATCCTAGTTGGAACGATACTCGAAATTTTAGGATTTCCATTTTATGACTTGTCAACGAATCGTGCACTTGCGGTGATTTAAATCCGAAACATATTTACGTGAACAACTCATATATTTTGTTGATCTGTAAGCTAATCATTGTGAACTCCTCCCAACACCATATTAACACAATCATTCGATGAATTTATTTTAGCTTGTCCATGAGGAGGGGATGTTGACATCACCACACTATTCAGTATCTGTCTAACTCTTACCCCCATCTCCATATATGGGTGTAATAAGATCTTACAAGATCAACACTGATTAATGTGTATTATTCATTACCAGACTTGACGCCATATCCGGATATTCTCTTCCCTTTCGAATATTTCCCTATTCTTGAGGTCAAGCTATAAGCTATTTTAGATTGGATCCCACTAGCTCAACATTTTGGAATATCGAACTGTGGATAGAGGGAAATTCCTCAACCGTTCACTACGTTATTAGTGGATTGGATCCCACAATTTTATGTTTTGTTTCATTAAATTTAATGTCATTTTACGGGAAACAAAAAAATTTAATGTCAAAAGAATTTAGATACATATCCAAGTAACAATTAATAGTGTCGAAATGAGAGGGTTGGTACAAGTCCACTAGGCATGTCCGTAAATTCCCAGATTACTAGATTTGCGTACGTCTGGCCGGCGACCTGTCCGTAAAATCTTTTGAAAAATAAAAATCTAAAAGTATCACACTCTAGGCCCACACCTTAGCCAGTGTACATTTTGACAGCTCGAGCACCAATAAGGGTGGCAGTAAGTCGGGTCAAATCGTCCACGAGCACATGAGTTTGCTCCTCATTCTAATGAAACGGCTAAAAAAAAATGGAACTCAACTCACGACTCGTCTCAGTACGATTTGAAGGTGTTCACAAGCCGACCGCGCAAGCCAACGAGATGCTCGGACCCTTTACCTCTCCTAAGCACCAATCATAACAACTATAACTCTGAATAAGACATAGACACTATTGATTAAACTCACTCATAAGTTATCAGTAAGTTTATTTTTTTATATCCTTTTTTTTTTTTTTTTAATGCGGTAGTGGTCTGCATTACATAATGAGCTTTATATAGAGAAATAATTTGGATTGGACGAGGAGCGTGTTGGTTATAATCGAGCCACCTCATCCCGGTCCACCCTCTTTCACACGTGAACCCGCTCCAGTCATCATATTCACGTGAATTTTCATACCATTATCAATACCTCATACTTTTCATCATAGATTTTATTTAAATGTGGGCCAAAATTAATTTTTTTTTCTTCAAAAATAAATTCTCATTTCCCAATCCCCAACACACCCAATTCTTATGAAAATGAAATATAATATTAAAGAGAGGAAATAATAATATCAAAAAATAAAGGTTGGGTTTATCTTTAATGTGATCGAATGGTCTAGATTTCATATTTATGCACATTTAATTTTGTTTTTATGGAAAATATGAGTACGTTAATTGTAAGGGGAGAAGCCACGACTCCAAACCTACAAATAGAGTAGAATAGTTATATAAACTCAATAAGCGTCGATAAAAATCACTTTGTATCAAAAAGTGAAGATAGTATCGTTACGAGAGATTGGGAAAATTAATGATTGCACTAAAGGCGGCTTTTCTCCCCACTTGCATCACCGCCACCTTAGTGGAGCAATCACAATCTTTGACAAAATAAAATATGGGCAAATATCAGTCCTAGGGCAGCATTGCGTCTCAAGAAACATCTTCCTCTATCAATCAGAGCCATCTCGCTGCTTGAAAATTACACATCCGAAAGAA
Organism: Fraxinus excelsior; assembly: GCA_019097785.1. Lineage (NCBI taxonomy): Eukaryota > Viridiplantae > Streptophyta > Magnoliopsida > Lamiales > Oleaceae > Fraxinus > Fraxinus excelsior. The sequence goes on from CM032630.1 coordinate 30,487,104, forward strand.
GTGTACTATAGTCTAACCTATAAAATGGGCCATTTCCCTCCAAGAAAAGGGGAAAAATAAAGAAAGAAATTTCAAATATTATAAGTTATTATCAATTATACTCTGATCTCGTCAAATATTGTAAAAACCTCATTTTACTCATTAAAAATCTTGATTAAAGAGTGTCACGTCACTTTTTACTATCAATACCGTTAAATAATTTACATGAATGTTGAATTTTTTTTATTTCTTTCGTTTGTCAAATCAAGATTCTAACACGTAAAATTTTCATAAATGACTTGACGGTGATGTTTGCACCAAAGATATTTAAGTCCTGTTTGGTGGAAATTAACATCAGATTTTTATTATATTTTGATAGAAATTGATGAAATGTGGTTAAAAAGTTGCCAAACTTATAAAATATGTGATTGAAATAAATTGTCGATTTTAACTTAGATTGAAATTTAGATTTTAATCGGTGCCAAACCTGGCTTTAGTTGCTTCAAGATTATTATGCAATATCTCATATATGACGAACTATAGCACGCGCAGGGACACACACTGTCAAAATCAAATTAAATATGCATAAATATGAAATTTAAATCATTCATTACATTACTCTATTTGTATTATGTTTCTTTTATGTATTTTGATATTAACATGTACAAATTTATATTTCACGTACCCGATAAAAAGAACTGGATCAGTTCTTATGAACTCGTTGAGAATAATTTTGATCTTGATCGCAATATATTAGAAGTAAAAGGCACTTTGAAATAATTTTTGATGACATAAAAATTGTAACAAGACCTAGAGTCTGTTTGGTAACAATTAAAATCCAATTAAAATTGAAAATATGACCGTTATTGGATCTCACTCGTCTAATAAAAGTCAATAATAACGACTAGTTTTTCAATTTTAATCCGATTTTAATCTCTACCAAACAGGCTCCTATAGTGTATTGTCCAAGAGAGAGTAAATTTTAATGGAGTATAGAGTTAAAATCTTTTTGGCACAATATTGTTTGTGTCTTGTGCACGATAAGTCAAGAAGGTAGTTATCGCATCTTCGAGTGAAAATTTCTTACTGTAACTTATCACACTGTCAATCGTGTAATGAATTCTTAATAATACGATCAGTGATCCTAAAAACGTGAGATCGAGATACAATTAAAGAATAGAGACAAAATGCACTTGAATATAAAAGGTTGTGATTTTATATTAATTATAAAAAATTAAGAACAATCCATGCAATTGTACCTTATCATTATTGTTTATTAGTATTCTTAAATTATTGATTAGAAAATGAAAAGTTAATTAAGGCTAATGACAGATGGATATACCTCTTAGATGGCCCTGTGGATGGTTATCTATTAATGCACTCCATTGAATTAAGAGAAAATCTATGCTTAATAAATTTGATTGACTTGAGAGAGAGAGAGAGAGAGAGAGACCAAATGATTTTTTTCTTATTAAACTGAAATCAATCACGAACTCGGGGTACATTTGGTATGATTTTGCTTTTACTCTGTTTTCTTTAGAAGAATTTTTGAAGGGAACTACCTTCATTTTTATTGGAAACTAATTTTTAAAAGAATTTTTTATTCCATAAATGTTTTTAGAGTAAATTATATTAGATTAACGTCCTTTAAAAGATTTTCTAACTAATAGAAATTTTTTCATAAAATTAGCCAAACGAATTCGAACCCAATTTTTGAATCTCAGAAATTTATTTTGATTTTTCAAAAATCACGTCAAACGGGTCATTCCTTTGTACTATCCAACACAACCCTTTCGAGTTTATGTAAATATCATTGAGGGTATATATTTTATTCTTTCTTCTTAAACATCATACCCTATTTTTCTTTCTTCGTATGTTAAGAATATAAAAAATTAAAAATTTATAAATCTATCTTCTTTTTTTACCTCATCCCCATTTGATGCAGGACGAAAATGTGAAGAATAACAAAAAGAATTATTCGTAACACTTGAATGGGCATTTGCTCGAATTTTACTAGAATTGACGTGAAAATATATTTGAAATCCACAAAATAACGGGAAAAAACTGAAGTATCTTATTAATGAAAAAATAAATGTAATATTTTTACAACCTTATATGTATTTATAGATTCAAAATAAATCATAATCACATTGAAAATATATTTTTGTAGGTAAATTCAAAAAGATTTAAGAAAATATAAAAGATGAAAATATCCTTAAATTAACTGAAAACAGAAAAACGCTAAAACGAGCCCCTAAATGGTGGAATTTGACTCCAAAAGTTTGACAATATTGGCCAAATATGAATAGAATCGAAAAAAGCTTCTGAATTGTACTCACGGACAAAAATCCGATAATTGAGCGCATTTTCGTATGTTCTTCTTATGCCTTTGCTTTTCTAATTGGTTTACGATTTTCTCTTCTAATTGATCTACATCAATCCTTCCATATTCATTTACTTTTAACATAAGGAGCAAAAGGTATGTTAGAACAATTTTCTACCTTTAAATCAGGTTGAATTTTAGAATATATAATGTTGGTTAGTGAGATAAGACATTAGAAGTAAAATCAAATAAACACTATTTTTTTCATATTCTCTTTAACCCATAAGTCAACACATAATCAATACCAACTATATTTTATATTGCTTGTTTTGGTCTCATCACGTGAGAGAGGAGTAATATTTTTCACATATGTATGGATAATAAGTGCGTAGTAGTTAGCTAGTTGCTAATGTATTGATAAAATCAATATTTGACTTTATAATGAAATTTAAATAAGCATCGTATCTTTTTTGCTTATTTCCTACAAAATAATTAAAAAAAAAATTAATATGGAAGAAGAAAGGAAAATATGGTGAAAAATAGAATATTTTTATTAATTCCAAAGCAGTAATGATATGTTTGGTAAGTTGGATTTGACCATAACGAAGAATATAAAAAATAAGAAAAAGAATTTAAAAGATTAAGCTTCCCTAAATAGATTTTATCATCGTGCCTATTATTCAGCTCAGTCTGACTTTTTATTAGCTGGACGAGTAGTGCAACAAGGAAAGACAAATAGAAAAGCGTGCATTGGATTTCCTTTCCATGTTTTTCTCAATTCAATTGCGGTTTTCGAGTGCTTTTGATGGTTGTTCTTGTCTTATTTTACTATTGTGTAACAAACGTGACTTGATAATACTAATGCACATTATATATGTTGGATTAAATTTTTTTATAAGTTGCTCAATGCACGACGGACGGAATTGAAGAGTGGGCACTACATTTCCCTTCTACTTTCTCTTTCTCGATTCGATTGCAAGTTTTCAGAGTGCTTTTTGATGGTCCAGTTATTCCAATCTTAACGGGGCGTAACAAATGTGACTTCATAATACTAATACATATCATGAATGTTGATTTCAACTTTTTAAGGGTTGATCGAGTAGTGCAACAAAGGACACTATTAGAATAGCGGGCTTATATTTCCTTTCCATTTTTTTTTTCTCGATTTGATCGCATTCTTCGAAATGCTTGTTGATTTCCACTAGTCTTGACTTAGTATTGCGCAACAAACATGATTTGATAATATTAATACTTATGAAAGTATATTTAACATTGTTGTATTCGACGTTTAATGAGCTGGTCGAATAGCGTGACAAAAGATGATTAGAAAAGTGAGTCATATGTACCATTTCCAGTTTTCTTGATTCGATTAAAGTTTTTGAAGTGCTTGTTGATGATCCACTACTTTAATACTGTATAACAAATGTGACTCGCACAATACCATTGCACATTATATTTAACACCCTTTCTCCCAACTGGTCAAATAGCGTGACAACATATAACCAGAGATTCAAAAGAGTGAGCCATATGTTTCCTTTTCCTTTTTTCTTGATTCGATTATATTTTTTGAAGTGCTCGTTGAAGATCACACTAATTTAATACTACATAAACTCCAACAATACTAATGCACATTATATCTAACACCCCTTCCCCCTCCACCTCAAAATAAATAAAAACGAATGGGCTTTACAACTTTACTTCGATATACTGTATATTAACCGCTGAAAAAACACCCTATATTCCCTCCGCTAAATTTGGCGGCACCAAAACCGCTACTCCAATGGCTCTTCTTCCATCCTTACTGGATATCAATCTCTCCCTAGATTTCATAAATTTTGCCCAGTAAATAAATTCTTTCCTAGTATAAAATTTAACTCATTTTCTTTTCTGGGTTGCCGACTTTTTTTTTTCTTTCAGAAATTAAGAAAATTTTCAGAATGGAAAAATCAGACCATAATTCATTGTCTGATCTCTTGTGCGAAGAAGATGAATCTTGTTTGAATGAACGCTGTTTCCAGGATTTGGGCTCTCTTTCTGTGTTTGATGATGAGTACATACAATTGTTAATTCAAAGAGAGAGTAATTCTCAATCGGATGGAAATGGTTTTTCTATCGAGAGTGAAAAAAAATGGTTGAAATGCGCCCGTTTGGAAGCCATTACTTGGATTCTTGAGGTCTATTTTCTATTTCCCTTCTTTTACTTTCGGTTGAACCTCCACCAGTGAGAGGATACCATTTGATTAGTCGACTTATTATTGTGCTTTACAATATTCTTGTTTTCGCAGACGAGGGCATATTTTGGGTTTCAATTTCGTACAGCTTATCTTTCGATTGTTTATTTTGACCAGTTCTTTTCAAGAATATCCATTGATGTAAGTTTTTTCTTATTATAACCTTTTTTTGGCTTATGACGTGATCATTTTCATGTCTGATTTATATATAATTAAATGAGATTTTATTGTTCTGTATATTATGTGATTTTGGAATTTTATTGATGTTAACAGGATAGCAAATTGTGGGCTATAAGATTATTGTCAGTTGCGTGTTTATCATTAGCTGCAAAAATGGAGGAACCTAAAGTACCAGCATTATCCGAATATCATGTAGATGAATATAATTTTAAAGGGAATGTGATTAAGAAAATGGAATTGTTGGTTTTAAGTACTTTGGAATGGAAAATGAGTTCAATAACTCCCTTTGCTTACCTCAATTATTTCTCCGCAAAATTCTGTGGTGAATTAAGGTGTGAAGAACTGTTGAAACAAGCTGTTGAATTGATCTTGGCTGTAATAAAAGGTAAGTCGATACGATATGATGGTTTGGATTTGGATTTGATTCGCATTTAGTGAGCTTGTTCGTGAATTTATACTTATGTGATGCAGAGATTAATGTGGGGCAATTTCGGTCGTTCATAATTGCCGCAGCCGCAGTTTTAGCCTCGTATGAGTATCAGTTAACAGAAGAAAATGTGGAGACTAAGATGAATGTTATTCCATCATGGGGGTCCCTTGATAAAGTGAGTCTCCTTTTTTATATAATTTGGTAGTGTTTCTTCTTAGTTTGGGCATAATTAAGTAATTTTTATTGATTTCTTTCATCTGATTATCAGCAATAATTTTGCATATCAACAGGAGGATATGTTGTCGTGTTATAATCTACTGCGAGAGATCAGGTTTGTGAAGTTCAATACCCCCAAATCAGTGATTTCCCTGAATTTATTATCGAGTCAATCAAGCTCTGTTCACGCTCTTGAGAATTCTTCATTCACCTCGATTGTTGGCACAAAGAGAAGACTTGCATATCCTGATGGTGATCGATGTTGTCCTCCTCACAAGAGTCCTCGCCCATAGCTGGTGCGAGGCATTGAATTTTGATGATAAGATTGGATTTTTGGCTTTAATAAAAATTAAAAAATAACAAAATATGGTATGATTTGGAGTGATACATTCTCCCTTATCGGCTTAAGCAAAAGTCTTAGGTAGTAACGGCTAAACAAATAGAAAAAAAGAGAGGAGGAATTTGCATAAAGAAAGGGAAATATATCTTTTTCGAATCCCATTGAAGTTTGCTGATAGTTTTTTTTGGTAGCGTCGGGATTCTTGTTTTCTCCCTTTCTGAATTATTGTTTTCCCCTTCATTTCCGACATTTTTCGTTATATATAAATCTTGCATGTTTATGCACCATTGAATTGCTATTTGTTGAGATTTTCCTTGTTCTCTCAAAAAGCTGAGAGTCAACAAAAATAATAAATTCTACTTGATGCATGTGATACACCCACATTGCACTTGTTCATTAGTAAATCGTGTTAAAATCGAATGCCATAAGTATAGGATTTGTTTGAGCTTTTTGATGAATTTGGGTCGATATTTTGCTATATATTTTTTGGTACATTGTCTTCGTGTTGGAAGCTCTTAACTCCGAGCTACGTCTAAATACTATTTGTACTGCACGTGTGAATGCTGAATGCAGGATTGGGGCTCATATACGAGTAGTGTATAGTTGACCTTACCTAATGATTCATAATTGTTTATCTCTTCTGTGTTTGTTCAAGAATCGTAAACCCGAGAATCTTGATTCATGGTGAAAAATGAAGGAAGCTTATCCCTTCACATGCTTGGGTCCAGTGCATAGTTTGTCCAGTCTATCAATGTACTGGTTTGGCTCTCAGTTTACATTAAATACCTCGGGTCTCATTCTTGGCAGTTCAATGGTCATGTCTTGTGGTCCAGCAGTTTTTATGTCTCAAAAATACAAAGATCCTGGCAAGAATTTAGATGATGCAAGTTTGTCTGATTTAAAAAGACAGATTGAACAAATTATTTTGCCGGTAGACTTAAAAAATAAGTGACTTGTACCTTATTATAAATTTCGAAACATATGTGAATGCTGATATTTGGGTCGTAGCAAGGAGTGGGGAGAGAGAGTCGGAAACTTCCAGGTAGGTATGTAGTATGTAAACGAGGACAATACAAAGATTTTATTTCTTTATTTTTTTTTCATATTGCTTGAAGAGATGATGGACATATTTGGTATGCAATATTGGATTGGAGATTGACGTTAATTTGTGCATTCTTCGGTGATAAAAATAATGAATTTTATGGATGGTAATACCATGCACTAAGTTTTCCTTTCCATAAAGAAAAATATTCATTATATTTATTAGGAACCAATGTATATATCTTTTTTTAACCCAATTAGAAAACACGAATATTTTCTAACAATGGACTTATGGTGATTGATACAAATTCCTAATCTCGTGTTTGGCCAAGGGTTGGAGTGGATTAGGACGGACGGGTGGGTGAACTTGATTAGAGATGATGAATTTTTTATTTTTTTTGTTAATATTTTTTAATTATTTTAAATTTGATTTATGAGTACTTTTTTCGTGCTTTATTTTATTTTTGCTTATTTGGGGTGTGTTTGAGCCACATTATTTTGGAAGAATATATTCTGGAATAATAGATTGATGGAGAATGTGTGGTTGAGAAAAAATGAAAAATTATTGATGTGATGGAACATATTATTTTATTAAATAATGTGTGATTGAAATGAGTAGAAGAACGTGAATGAAAACTTTAATGTGTACCAAACATGGCTTAAAGAAAACGTGTGAAACTATTATTTAAAGGTCAAAATTGAAGAAATGACGAGCTTTACTACGTAATTGAAATGTTGTGGATGAATTATGCTAAAAAAGGTTGATAATAGATTTATTAAATTTTTCCAAGGGTACTAATGGATATCATTATTCACACTCGAGGGAACAATATAGCGATGAATAAATTCATCATTTGGTTCGGGGGTGCCCAACAAATTGCGATCACCATACATACCTCAAAAGAAGAGAGAAAAAATGTTTTATAAATTTAATGAGGGCCAGGGCTTAGACAATCCCATCTCAAAATTCTTGGGACCCGCTCCACCTCGCCGTGCCCACTCCACTCAATATGTTATCATGCTTTAGTTTATATTTATAAATTATTTAAAATTAGCTAAATTATATTTTTATTCACGTATTCATTAGCATTGAAATATTATTCACTCATTTTTATTCATTTGTAATTTAAATCAATTATAAATGCTTCCCAAACATTCTTTTGGAGAAGTGACTAATAATAAAACTTCCCAGTTCGCACCATATTTGACCGCCAAAATGGGATTTAAAAAATTCAAAATCTTTTAAACATATCTATTTAACACGACAGACGAATCTCAACCTCCAATTCCACAATTAGAACCCTTTCCAGTTTCTATCATTCGTCCGATTGTCTGTCACCTAATTTCCGGGCTAACCAAACTCAGATGGAAACCAACGGTAAATAACGTTAATTCCTACAGTTTGTCGAAAATAGTACCTTGCTCAATGGAGAAAAAAACTCATGTCATCACTCCAAACCTCAGGCGAAGAATTTCTCTCCGCCGCTGCAAAATTATCGTTCAAATCGTCAAAACCCATTCTCAAAATTCTAATTAATTCTGAAATTAATCACTCTAATCTCATTTCCCCTCTCCCTATTGCACTCTTTAACTCCATTTCATAATCAGTTTCGCTTAATAAAAACCCATCTAGTTCCAATTTCCGGTTTCGCCCACTAAAGACCGTCAAAGTTTGCGACAAATTGTTGTTGAAAAGCTCCAGATTTGTGCATACATTTTGCACATGTGTAAATTAATTTCGGCTTCTGATTTATTTGCTGCGGCGCAGGAGTTGCATGATAATTAGATTTAGGTTGGATTCAGTTTCGCTGTCTGAAATTACGAGTCTATGTGAAGAGTGGTGGAAGGGAGATTTGTTTGGGAAGGGAGAATCTGACTTCCCAATCGTTTAGGATTGTTTTAGTTGGGGATTGGATTTAATTATCATAGGAGGAAATTATTTTTTTCGTTGTCAATTAAACCCATATGAATGGTGGATTTTAGATCACTCTGAAATTATTGGATTTATATTTTAAATCCTCATACACAAGGGTAAAGAATTAACCTTTAAAGGATCTTAAAGTGGCCTTCCAAATTTTCTAGCCAAATCCTTCTTCCTTGTTCTCTTTTAGGAGCTTCTTTTTTGAGAAATATGAGAGAGTGGTTAATTTTAAAACCTATTAAAATGTGCCCATAAAGAACGTATTAATAATATTCAATTAGGATTTTGTAATTGCACGATTTTCTTTGGATTTTATTGTAGTAAACCAACTAAATCACACTTCTTTGTTAGAGCCAAGATAGTTCTAACCGGATTAACAAGACCCAAGCTTCAATACACGTTTCCAACTTGGTTAATTATTGATCAATTAAGATACATCTATTAATCATGGTTTATTCTACCAAAAAAACTAAAATTGCACTCTTGAGTCAAATGATAATTACGGATGCAAATTATGATTCGATAACAATATCCTTCAATCATCACTTCACAAGTAAACCTCCGTTTGACCGTCAATATGTTGAAATTGACAAAAATGACCAATTTTCCCTTTCAACATTTACTGCCAACCAAGTCCTATTTTCATAAAACAAATTCGTTGTGAACAAATCACAATGTAAAGTCCAACGATCCATCGTCAGCTACTAAGGTCAAATTTAAATGCCTATAGAAAATGCCTTGGAGTAACGATCGTCTCATCGTAATGTAATGGATTCCATTACTGCAATTATATGATCTCTAATTGTTTCGCCCCGATTCCCAAAGCACCGAGATCAATATTCTAATTAAGACTTCGTTTATTGGTGCCTCAAAGAACTTGAACTAGCAATCAAAGATACATTACTCACTCATGATTTAGGCGAATAATCGAAAATTCATAATGTCATTTTACAAAATACTATTCCAAGGACATCAAACTAACAGTTTTATCATGGTTGTTGACTTTGAAGAAGAATGTAGATGTGCATGAGTGTGTATATGCTTTGGGAAGCAATTACATTGTTTGATTTTGAAGATGAGAGCATTGAGGACTTGAAGAATTTGATGGTTCGCTATGTAATCTCGCCTTTGTATTTGAAAATGGAGGATGGGAAGGAATTTCTAGCGTTTTTGTTTGGTCTAAGTAGGCAGCTAGCTTAGGTGGTGTTTGCTATGATGAAGTCACAGATTCCGTCTGGGCGTAAATCAATTCTCGAAGGGTATGGGGATATTATATTTAGGGCATGGAATGCATGCAGTTGAAGGTAAGGGCAAGGTTGAGATTGAGAATGTATGTTTACAAGAGTTGGTTGAGGGTACCATACATGCCAGCTCAGATGCATTCTCTGCGTCCATTAAGAAAGTTTTAGGTGAGTTTGTTAATCAATGGACCGTAGAGGGGGTTGAGAATCTGATCTTTCGTTTCACTGAGCCAGTGATCTTTCGATCACTTCGGGTACTATCTTCTGATTTGTGATTTTAGTTAAATTAGAATGTAGAAATTTAGTTTTTTGTATTTCTGCTAAATTTTAGAGTGCATCATTGTGCTGAAAACTTTTACTAGATTAAAGAGAAGAAAGAGGAAATTACACTATATATCATTTTTTGGGTTTGCATTTACAAAATGTCACAGTTTGAAAGTCATTGCATAATTGTCACTTTTGAACTTTTTTGCCCCTCTAAAGAATTAAAATACCCTATATTTCCTTGAGTTGACAACATAAAAAATTGTACAAAAAATAAAAAAGTTGTACCAAAACATGACAAGCAATCACATCACAATTGTACTTGAAAGTTTTGGCCAAAAAATTGAAAAACTCTAACGAGACCTTTCACTCTCCTACAACACAATTAAGAGAAGAAATCTCTTACCTCTCATTACCAAATGTTGAAGAAAACCCACTGCCCCACGATTCAAAACTTTCTCCGACTCTTCATATCGGTGATTCAACGTTTGGGAAGGTAAGAGTTCACGAGAGGAACCTTGTTGGAAACAACCCAACTCAACCGTCTGCCACCGCCTCAATAAAGAAGAAGCAAATGAAGAAGGTGGGACTGAAGAGGCAACATGGAGATTTCAAGCTGAATTATTGAGGGATGAGTGTAGTTTCTTAAGAACAGAAAGAGAATTTGCTTTGAAGAATATGGAGAGGACTCTTCAATCGGTTGTTCATACCCTTATTTCTGTGAGTTTAAAAGCTTACCTACAAGATGGTGGCTTGTTTAGAAAGATGAAAGTTGGGAGTCGACTGCTCGTTTGAGTTTTTTCTGGCATTCTATCTTAAAAGCCTCAAACGAAAAGTCGATTCCCAAGTTTTAGGGGTCTTAGATTCCTTGAAAATGATTTTTATTTATGAGTTTATATATCATTGATGTTGAGAGATTTATACGACATATTTGATTCACTTAGAACACTTGTGATTTCAAAGTTACTTTGTTTTACTAACAAGAAAGTAATATACTTTGCACGTGCTCTTATTCTATTGTTTTGAATAAACAACAACAAATGCAAACTAAAGGATATCAATTTGTTGATACATTAAGGGAATGACGATTAGGTGGTTGCGATTGTTTTACATAAGGTAGATGTAAAGAAGCTCCTATACATTATAGGATCTGATAGTTCATTTCACTGGAGAAATGGCACTGCGGCTAACTATCGTTCCCGACAGTTCACCTCTGTAATTCTCGACAGATGGGTGAAATGTGGACAAGTGAACTGTCGTTCCCGACAGTTAGCCGCATTCATTCTCGACGGATTACTTACTGTAAGAAATAATGTGGACCACACTTTTTCCATTTTTCAAGAGAGTACATTGGTAACTTGTTGTCCCGTATTTTATGATTTCCGTGTTGCATTGGGTGATTAGTTTTATTTTGTTATATGATCCAGGTAACTTCGTTAAATGAGATTTTCTTACATCCGTATCAGTTGGACTGTATAAGTTTCTTCTTTGTTTGTCTGTAGTATGATTGTTGTCGGGAGACTAATGTATGACATGTTCCATGACTTTAGCAGATCGACATACACAAGCTTATTTGAATGGAGCTTTAGTATCATGCTTGCGTTGAAGGACTCGATGGTTTGTAGAAGTACCCTGTACATTTCAAAGCCCGCGTGTTATTTTGTTCTCGAAGATGCATGGAAGAGATTTTGTGATAATGTTGATCCTGGAGTATGGAACAATTTGTTTTGTGAAACATTAATTTCAAATATTCATGTAATTATTTCAATCATATTTTCGTACCGGAGTATGAAACAATTTTTTTTTTTATTTTGTGTACAATGAATTTGAATGTTAATTCATGTAGCAACTACATTGCATTTACTCATTCGTGTTGTTTGTATGAACGTCAAGATCAGTGTACATCACAGTTGTAAATACTACTCATTTAACTCATTGGACAATGCATGGGGGACCATGTAGCTTTACAACTTGAAGCACATAATTACATAAAGCAACGTTTACGTGAGTTGCGTTACATTAGGGTTCAAGCATGTGGTCCGATTATGACCAACTCGACCACAGCAAGTGCAAGTCCTTAGTCGTGACCTGGAAGTGGTGGACTCGTATCTGGATCGTTTACGCTGAAAGTAACGTCTACCTAGAGGACGACGTACAATTGGTGGCAAAATAAAAGTAACTGTAATGTCGTTCGGCCGACTTAGGTCTTCATTTTCACATATTTCGGCTGGAGGTATATTCAAGTTCGGGACTTTGAATTTAATTCAATTTCAGTGCGAGGATCGAGAATACCGAGTTTTTCCTTCAACTGTGAAGCAAGTCTTGCTACCGTAATATTTGTCGGCACTAAAGTGGAAGTAGTTTTGTCCCCTCTCCACTTACATTCGTCGTCCACATTTCGAAACTTCCCCCATAAGAAACGATGAATCTCAAATCATCATCCATACCTGAAACGTTGAGATTACAACGGTAAGAAGTCTGCACAATAAATATATCGACATTGAATACCATCAAATGTGAAAAACAACTAATCAAGATTTTCAACAGTTCTCAAGTGTCGAAATCGACAGTTAAATTTTGTATCCCGAGAGTTGAACTGTCAAATTCGGCTGTTCAACTGTCGGGGTCCGACGGTTTGAAACATTATTCGACCATTTCAATACGAACTTTCGTGTTGGTTTCTAAGCAGTTATTTCAGATATTTTTAGGAGTACATTATTGTAGAACATTAATGGTGATAATTAATTCTACTTGAACATGACAATGTCTTTTGAAAATAAAAAAGTCAATGTTTCATTAAATATGAAATCGATCACATTTAATGAACGATTCCAATTATCTTTATCGGAAAAAAAAAATTTCAAAAATCCAACAAATCAATGAGTAATGTTTCAAAAATTGGAATTTATTATCACCGTGTTGTATTTAACATTTACAAAATAATGAGCTAAAAGATGAAAATATAAATAATTTGTACTCCCTCCGTCCCAATTATATAGGCTTGTTTAGTTTTTCACACGGATTAAGAAAACTTCTTTAATGTCATTGGAAAATTAATTTTTGCCAAAATCTTTCCTAATTTACCCCTATTTAATTTTTAGTATGTAAAGCTAAATATTGTTGGAATTAATAAAGAATTTGAAGAAGAAGAAGAAATGAGAGTTGTTTCATATTTCCAAGAAGTGGGAAATGAGTGTATTTGGATGATTTCAAGAAGTTGACACATTAAGTGGGAAAAATTTAATAAGGGTATATTGGTAAAAGAACACAATAAAATATTCTACTTTAGGAAACTAGCCTATATATTTGGGACAAGAGAAAAAGAAAACTCAGCCTATATAATTGGGACGGAGGGAGTAATAGTTAACCTCTCGAAATGGATGATCAATTAAATACTCATGTGTTCTTTATGAAGGAATGAAGAAGATGAATGGAGAAGATGAAGTTCTTGGAAGAAAATAATGGGTGAAGATTTAAGATTTAGGGGTTGTTTATGTTAGATTTTGAATTTCTTTTATTTATTTTTTGGAAGAAAATACATTTTATTCAATATAATATACATATATTCACTCAATATAATTATCCAAATTTAATCATCACATCAAACCATTAATGTTGTTCCTATCAAGTATTAATTGCTCCTAAAAAGGTAAACTCAAGGGTAATTTAGACATTTCACAACAAAAAAGTGACATTTTTGAACAAATAAGTACATGTCCATTTTTTTGTGGATTTTCAAATTTTGTGACATTTATGAAAATCTCCCGAAAGAGGAACATCAAGCATTGAAGGGATTAAACGTGAATTTAGTATTAAATTTCACATGTTAGAATCTGGAAACCACTGGCGGAGATAGGGGTGGGCTGCGTTAAAGCCCAACTTAGCCCACTGTTCTAGCCCGAATTGAAAACCCAATTTGCAAGCCCAAACCACATAAAATTAAACCCAATTCCCATCCAATTACTCATACCCTTCTGTCAACACGATTTCTTCTTCCCTCTCTCTCAATTTGAGAAATCGTCTCTCTCACATTGACAAACCCTTTACCCGAAACGGTGAAACGGCAGCAAAACAACCCTCTCTCTGACTCTCTCAAAGCTGTTTAGTGAAGATGAATCCTCAGAGAGCTTATCTTGTTATCCAAGAAAGAAATTTTCTCCAGATTGTGTCGACTCGTCCCATTCGGCCATTCCCTTTTCTGGCGACACCAAGGTAAGGTTTGCTAAATGAAATCTAGAGTATAAAGGAGAATATCTAAATGATGTTATAATCATGGTTCATTGTCAAATATGAATTTTGAGAAAAATAGATTGAGGAGAAAAATAGTGTCTTGGTCCTTGCATTTATCTATTGATACACGAGCTACTAAAATTATTAGCTAATCATATTGCCTGTTACCTGTTCTATGAAACAATTTATTCACCAGCTCTAGACATGGAGTGATTTTCGAGACAGTTGGATCATTGATGCAGTTCAAGTTAAAAAAAAGTTCACTCATGTAAAATCTTTATTTATTATCTTGACAGGAAGTTTGGCTGGAATTGGAAAAAAGTTCAGGCTTCACCTTCACCACTTCAGCTTCACACTTCAGCCTTCATTTGCGTCCTGCAGTAAGATATGTTTGCGGCCTTCAATTGTGTGTGCAGTGCAGTAATGCTGTTAGATGGAAAAGTTCAGTGATTAATTGTGTGTGTGTGTGTAGACTGTAGTGCAGTGCAGTGATGCAATTAGATGCAGCCAAGCAGGCTGAGGCCACATTAGTAATTAGAGGGGCTGCTAGTTGCTAAATTTTATAATTATACTCCATTGAATAATTTGAAATTGAAGGGCTGCTAGTTGCTAAAATAGAATTATGGAAAAGTTAGTTTGGGAAGTTAGCCAATAGCAATTTAACCTATGATATAATGATAGGAATTTAAAAAATTTTTGCCCCTCGTGCCCTTCTTTCCTGGCTCCGCCCCTGCTGGAAACCCAGGGTGGTGGTAGTGGTGGTGTTCCTGGGTATTATTGAACTGCAATTCCTATCTTGATAGAATATAAATCAGAAAAGCAAAATATAAAGTTTATATTTAGTGATTTCAAGAGAGTATTTCTTGGCAAATATGATGTTTGACAAAACAATGCATAGCATAGAAGTTAACCAGGGGTCCCATTAAGAAAATAAGCCTATGTTTGGCTGATGCTTATAAACTGTTCATAAACAGTCAAATCAATTTTTATCCACACATTTCACGGGACCCAAAAGTATTACTCATAGCTGCATGATTCTTGCATTGTGTGGTTCGCAGTGTTCTAAAAAGTGGTGCATAGGCGCTGCTTAAGAGTGAAGCGAGAGCAAAAGCACCGCTTTGCGCTTTTTCATTTTTTATTTATTTTTTTCATGCCTAGCGCGTGCATTTTTATTTTTATTTTTACGATTTTAGCCTTTTTTTTTTAACATTTTTTATGCCTTTTAACACTTTTTTCATTTAATTATTAAATAATTTTTAGATTGATTTAAAAAATTAAAATAATATTAAAATAAGAAAACGTTTTTTTTTTTTTTTTTTACGTTTTTTAACTCCTAGGTTTCACCTAAGCTCGTCTAGGCCGAATCTCGACCTCCACACTTCACCACGCTCTACAATTTTTAGAACAATGGTGGTTCATGTGTTTTCACAATTGAATTGGGCATGTCTGATTGTTGGAATGCAAGACACTTTCTTCTGGTGGCTAAAATTAAATTTGTCTACTCAAATTTGTATTTTGGCCTTTTGTTAGTGTACCTTTCGGTTAACATATGACAACAATCTGAATACAAATAAACAGAACATTGCTTATGGAAGCATGTTAGGGGTGTTCTCTCAGTCACATAGTTGATTATCAAGCTGAGTGAGTTGAACCAATTATTCTTCCTTTTTAAGATTTAATTGGTTCAATAGCCCGTCAATTTGGACTTGCTTTGTTTGTTTTAAGTAAATTTGGGAACCAGAAGGGAAGTTTATTAATGATGCGTTGGCGTGATTAGAGTAATTGTGGTGTTAAGATTTGTGATTACATCTTAAAATGTCAATTTTATTAAGGGGAGTAACACAAACACTTATAAATTAGTATATGTTTTCATCTTTATTCAATGTGAGATTTTATCCCTTAACATGTCCATCGAGATGGTCGAGATTAAGCAGATCAATCTTGAAATTCGCGTGCTCAATTTTTTTTGAGTCTTAATCGGATCGAATTGCATGTTGGAGTTTAACGGACTGTGATACCATGTTAAGATTTGAGGTTTTATCTTAAAAGGTCAACCTTATTAAGAGAAGTAACCCAAATTTTTATAAATTAATCTATATTTTCATCTTCAATACAAGATTTTCCCTCAACAGTTAACCGTAGGAAACCTTAATTAGGAAATCTTCCGTGTATAGTAAACCTTTATTCTGCCCTTTAATTTACCTAAAAATCTGCCATTACCTTGTATATATGGATGGGCTCTTTCTATTTATTTGTAAGCTGTAAACATGATGGAGCGGTAAACAAGATTCTTCTTTCCATTTTCTTAACTTGTGCTGAAAAATACTACCTTCCCACTTGCATTAAACTTTTAAATTACTATAAAAGAACAAGAAATTAAAAGGGATCAAATCATTGTTTTCTATTTCAAAAATTGGAAAATGGTTAGATGCCGGGCCTAACCATAGTATATAATAACAATAGTCAGCCTTAATCAACATCAAAAGAGTCACTGGTCTTTGTTCCTCCTGTTACAGCATTTCATTATAATAAATTTAATGAGTCTTTCATACTTTCTCGAGAAAATATTAAAATTTTAACATCAATCAATGGAACCACAGAATCAATGTAATAAAATTATACTTGACACAAAGAATTACACAAAAGCCATATACCGTGTCAATAAAGAAAAGCTCAAGGCAAAGATTCAAATCAAATTTTACTTGATTGGAAGAGAAGAAATCTCCAAAAGTCCAATAAATTATAAATTCCCTAAAAGTCATTATCAATTGAATACCTCAAAACTTATAGAGACTTTTAAAAAGTTTCAATTGAATACCCAATTATGGTGTGATCCAAATTCCATGTGATTTGGTATTTGGTTGATTGGATTCAATGTGATTTGAGATTTGGTTGATTGGAGAAAGTCTAAGGCACTAAAGTTCGTAGAATCCTAAGTTGTGGAGATCAAATTTCAATAATAATTAGGAATTTGACTTGAAAATGGATCTTAGATGGTAAAAAGCACGTTTTGGAATGTTAACCCGAGACCTAGCGCCTAGGCGCTACCATCGGGACGCCTAAGCTCCAGGAATTGAAGCATATAGAAAACGGAGGCAGAACCTGACGCTAGTAACATGATTTTCGGGATTTTTTTTTCGTTTTATCTGAATTTTGTGACTTCTTCTTCATCTTGAACTCCAATAAGAGGGCTTATATATATTTTCACTTTGTATCTCCATATTATAACATTCTCATTATATTCTTTACACATTCAACAACATATTGAGAGATTGAAAGCTTATATTTCAATTGAAATTATTGAAATATTGATATTGTAAACACAAAATTATTGATTATAGTGGATTGTTCTCCTCTGGCCATTGTTTTTTTTTCCGAATTAGGTTTTCACATAAATTCTTATGTTCTTATCTTTTTCTTCATTATTTCATTATTGCCATTGTCTTGTGATCCGTTTCATAACAAGTGGTATCAGAGCGCGAGTGTTGATTGTTCCACATGACGACAATGAAGTATGACATTCCATTGTTGGATAGAAAAAAGAGATTTACATTAAGGCAAGTGAAGATGTGAGCAGTGTTGGCGTAGATGGATTTGAAAGAAGCCTTACTTGGCTTTGATATGATGTTTGCTGCCTTGTCGTAGGATGAAAAGCGGCGTAGGGATCAGAAAGCCCAATCTCAAATTCATCTACATCTCTCAAATCAAATTCTTCAGGATGTTCTTAAGGAGAAAAGTGTTGTTGTATTGTAGTTGAAATTGGAGCAATTTTGCGTGACAAAGAACTTGACTAGGAAGCTACACTTGAAACAGCACTTGTATTCTCACCAAATGTCTGAAGGTACGTCATTGGATGATTACTTAACTATGTTTAAAGAAATCGTGGCTAATTTGGAGATAATGAGCGTAAGTATGACGATGAGGACTTGGCTTTGATGCTATAGTGTTCCCTACCTCTATCATATGTGACTTTTAGAGGTAATATTCTCTATAGTCGAGATTCTCTCACCATTGAGGAGGTCTATGATGCTTTACTATCTAAGGAGAAGATGATACATCTTGCTGGAGGATTTAAAAATCATGATGAATGCTTGATTGTGAACGAGAGAAAACAAGATAGAAATCTTAGCAGAAATATGAGAGGCAGATCAAAGTCTAGACATGTTGAGAAGACATGTCACTATTGTGAGAAGAAGTAACATATTAGAGTTGATTGCTATGCCTTGAAAAACATAAATAAAGCTGTTGGTGCTACTGAGAAAGAGAAGAAACCTGTTAATACAGCGGAGGCTGTGTGGTGGAGATTTTATTGTGATTTCTGACAGGGATTCTAAACCTCGAGAAGAATGGGATCTTGACATAGTTTGTACTTTTCATATGTGTCCTATCAGGGACTGGTTCTCTATATATGAAGGAGTTTTAAGAGGTGCTGTGATTATGGAATACAACGCGCTTTGTAAAATAGTCGGAGTTGGCACAGTCAGAATCAAAATATTCGATGGGACTGTTAGAACACTTATAGATGTAAGACATGTTCCAGAAGTGAAGGGAAGTATCATATCTTAGAGTGCACTTGACTCAAAGGACTACAAATACATTGGTGAATGTAGAGTTTTGAAAGTGAGTCAGAGTGCTCTTGTTGTCATGAAGGGGGCATAAAAACCCTACACAGCTATACATTTTGTACGGTTCCATAGTAATTGGGGATGCAGTATTTTTTGCTTCTTCCTTAACAAATGATGAAGTTACAAAACTTTAGTATATGCAGCTCAGGGAAATTAGTGATAATGGGATGACAGAGTTGAGTAGAAAGGGACTTCTTGATGGGCTGAAGACCAGTAAAATAGAGTTTTGTGAGCATTGTATATTTAGTAAATAGAAGAGAGACATGTTTACTATAGGAAGACACAACACGAAGCGAATATTTGAATATATCCATTCAAATATTTGGGAACCAACCGGATACCATCTAAAGGAAGCTATTATTACTTGTTGATAGTAATTGATGATTTCTCCAAGAAAGTTTGGGTATTCTTCTTGGGGTAGAAGGGTGATATGTTTGGTACCTTCAAGGAATGGAAAACATTGGTAGAAAAACAGACCAAAAAGCAAGTAAAATGTTTATGCACTGATAATGGGTTGGAGTTTTGTTCGGATGAATTCAATAGCTTCTGCAAGGCTGAAGGCATCTTGAAACACTTGACAGTGCCTAGAACTCCTCAATAGAATCGTGTGGTAGAATGGATGAACAGAACGTTGATGTAAAAGGTTCGTTGTATGCTTTCAAATTTTAGCTTGCCTAAGTCTTTTTGTATTGAAGCTGCTACTACCACTTGTTTTCTAATAATCGCTTACCTTCAGTTGCCATTGATAAAAAGACACCAAAAAATGTATGGTCTGGTAAACCTTCTTGCTAATCTGATTTGAAAATTTTTTAGTATCCGACTTATGCTCATGTGGCTAATAGGAAGTTGGAGCTTAAGTCAAGAAAGTGTATCTTTCTTGGGTATAAATCGGTGTGAAGCAGTATAAGTTGTGGTGTCCTAAGACTAAAAAGGTTGTTGTTTGTAGGAATATAGTATTTGATGAACTTGTTATGGTTCGTGGTTCACCTCTTGGAGATTCTGATAAAATTGAGGAGTAGAATAATTCAACTCAAGTGTAGTTGGAAATTGGTTTAGGGAAACAATCAGAGGTTGCAGAACATTATACTACAGATCAATCCAGTTCAGGGTTAACAGATAGTAATATCCTACCTTCTTTGCATACACCACTAGCACCACGGTATTCTATAGCTAATCATAGGCCTCATAGACATATTAGACCTCTACAGAAGTACGTTGAAGCATATTTGGTAGCTTATGCACTAGGTGTGACTGAAGCAATTGATCCCATCGAGAAGCCTATTACATATTCAGAGGCAATGAGTTGCAGTGATTCTAGCGTATGGATGATTACTATGCAGGAGAAGATGAAATCATTGAGCAAAAATAACACTTGAGACTTGGTGAAATTACCTAAAGGTAAAAGGGTGGTTTGTAAATGTGTGTTCAAAAGAAATGAATGCACATCAGGGATTGAAGATTCTAGATACAAGACTAGATTGTTGGCAAAAGGCTATAGTCAAATTTCGGGTGTTGATTTTACATATGTGTTCTCACCAATTGTGAAGCATAGTTCTATTCAGGCTTTACTTGGAATGGTAGCTAAAAATGATTTGGAGTTTGAGCAAATTGATGTCAAGACAACATTCTTACATATAGAACTTGAGGAGAACATCTACATGCAACAACCAGAGGGATTCCTAGCTTCAGAGAAGGAAGACTGTATGCTTGTTAAAGAAATCCTTGTATGAATTAAAGTAATCATCGAAGCAATAATTTAAAAGGTTTGATTCATTCATGACTACTTATGATTTTGATAGATGTAATTATGATAGTTGTGTGTACTTCAGAAATGAAAGCGGTGGATCAACTACATATCTGTTATTATATGTTGATGAGCATATATGATATGCTCATAGTAGCCAAGGTTAAAGCATATATCAGAAAAGTAAAATTATAACTCAGTAAGTTTGACATGAAGGATTTGGGTATAGCGAAAAAGATTCTTGGAATGGAGACCTTGAGGGATAAAAAGGCTAACAATTTGTATTTGAATCAGAAGGGGTACATTGAGAAGGTGCTTGAAAGATTCAATATACTCGAGGGCCAATCTCTATCCGGCCCGAGGAAACCTTCCGTGGACGAACCTTGTGAAGGAACCCTTATGTTCCTTTGAAAATAATCAAAAATGGAAAGATCAAATGGGAGCTACGAGCAAATATAGAAATTCTTATTTATTTGTTACGAAAGCAAATAAAAAAGAGTTTTTTAGAGGAATATCTTCTACTCGATTTTCATATGCTATTCTCTTATTTATGGAAAGAATCAATGATTCTTTCGGCTATGTGCATCGGCCACCACATTGGCTTTTCCCGGCTTATACTCCAACACAAAATCGAATTCAGCCAAGCGACGAGCTAGAATTAATCAAGGAAGGCTTGAAACATGACCCGATTGCGAAGGACTTGATGCAGGCTGCCCGAGAGGGCAAAACTAAAAAATTATGGGTTGAAAATGGACTTCTCTACTCCATTAAACAACGTGTATTCCTGCCCAAGTGGAGCTACTTGAGGCAGAATGTTATTCAAGAGTTCCATGACACGAAGTAGGCTGGCATCCGAGGATTGATCGAACATTGGCCCTAATTAAAAGAGCATATTATTGGCCTCATATGCGGGATTAGGTAGTATTAGAGCCAGGTTTTGGTTCCACTTGTGAAGGTGTTCACATGGAAGATCCACGAGATGCTGCTGAAATTGAGACTGAAGTTAGGGGGCAAGATGTTGTTCTTGTTGATGGGCGAGCCAAGAAACGAGGGAAAAGTAGGACAAGAGAAGTTCATGTTATTGAAGAGAAGGTTGAACAAATCCTTGCTAATATGGGAGATAGGGTGGGATCTCTCGAACACTCTTTTGAGATGCTAGAATCTCATGCTATTAATCAATTGGAAAACCTTCAATGCAATGTCCAAGTTGTAATGGACAGACAGGCATCGATGAGGGACAATGTCCAGGTTTTAAGAAACGATGTTCAGGCTATAATAGCTGAACATGCTGCGTTGGGGAATGACTTTGCTTGACTGCAAAGTAAAGTCCTTGAAGTTGTTGCTCTCACGTAGGACCATGTAAATCAATTTTCAATTTTGATGGAAAGAATGAGTCGGGAACTTGAGATGTAAAAGCAGCCCACTGCTGGGACAAGTAGAGGTGCTGTTGCTATTGTTACGACCCCTAAAATCGAATACCCTTAGCCAAAAGGGTTTGATGGAAAATGAGATGCCAAGGATGTGGAAAACTTCTTGTGGCAGATGGAAGTTTATTTCAGGAAAGAAAACATCCTCGAAGAGAGAATGAAAGTCCGAACAGCAACAATGTACCTCTCGAACACGACTGCATTATGGTGGAGACACAAGCTGGCTAAAGTGGAAAGGGTGCGTCCAAGGTTGACACCTAGGACGAGTTTAAGGAAGAGTGGGTAAGGAAAACACTTGGGAGTGTACTTTGTAAAGTTTCTCTCTAGCATATAAAAGGCATATTCTCCCAAACTATTCTTGTTTTCTTTGTTCCTACAATTTGTTACTTTACTTTAGTCTTCAATTATGTAAGTTTCATTAACCCCAAAAGGTTAATTTCGTGGCTAGACTTCAGGCAGGCTGACTTAACCAAGTTTCTAGCGAGGGACAGAAACTTCGAAGGGTTAAGGCCACACGTTGGCTGAAAGTTTTCAGGGTAACAAACTTTGGTCCATGACAAGTGGCTGTCAGTACTCCTTTAGTTGCCCACTTCAAATTATCATCTAACTTGTGTCTACGGTCAAACAAAGACATTAATTATATGTCTAGGGTTTCCTTACTCTACTGCAATTGGTTCGTATGTATGCTATAATTTGTACCAAATCTGATTTGGCACGTGCAGTTAGCAGATACATAGTTAATCCTGGCAAAGAACATTGGAAAGCTGTGCGGTGGATCTTTAGATACTTGAGGGACTCTTCAAATGCTTGTTTGTATTTTGGTAGAAATTCAGATAGAGTCATCAGTTATGTGGATTCAGATTACGCAGGAGATCTTGATAAGAGAAAATCACTTACAGGGTATGTGTTTACCTTGGAGATTGTGCTATCAGCTAGAAAGCTACTTTGTAAAATACAATGGCTGTCTATAACATAAGCAGAATACATGGTTATTACAAAGGCATGTAAAGAGGCTATGTGACTGAGAGGATTAATTGGTGAAATTAGTGAAGGCTTGCAGATATCTACAGTATTCTGTGATAGTTAGAGTGCAATTTTCTTGATTAAGGATCAGAGGTTTCATGAGAGGATTAAACACATTGATGTGAGGTGTCATTTTGTGCATGATGTGATTGTTTGTCTTGATATTGTAGTGAGCAAGGTTGATACCAAGGATAATCTTCTGATATGATAACAAAACCACTTCCTATTGCTAAATTTGAGCATGGTTTGAACTTAGTGGGTATTTGTTATTATTTAGTCCATTGGGGCTTGTTAGAAGAGGATAAATTGTGTTTACTTGAAAATGTGTTTTAATTTCTTATGATATAATTTGGCTCAAGTTGGACATTGTTGTGGCGTGATTCAAATTCCATGTGATTTGGTATTTAATTGATTGGATTCCATGTGATTTGGGATTTGGTTGATTGGAGAAAGTCTAAGACACTTGGGTTTGTAGAGTCCTAAATTGTGGAAATCAAATTTCAATAATAATTAGGAGTTTGGCTTGAAAATGGACTCTTGGATGGCAAAAAACATGTTTTGAAATGTACCATCGCGGCACCTAGGAGCTAGGAATTGAAGTAGGAAGAAAACGGAGGAAGGAACCTAGCGCCTAGGCGCTATAATGGTGGATCCTAATACATGATTTTTGGGGTTTTTTTCCGTTTTATTCGGATTTTACAACTTCTTCTCCATCTTGGACTTCAATAAGAGGGTTTATATATTCACATTGTATCTCCATATTGTAACATTCTCATTATATTCTTTACAAATTCAACAACAATTGAGATTATTGAAATCTTGATATTGTAAACACAAAACTATTGATTATAGTGGATTATTTTCCTCGACCTGTGGTTTTTTCCCGAATTGGGTTTCCACGTAAATTCTTGTGTTCTTATTTTCTTCATTATTTCATTATTCTTATTATCTTGGATCCATTTCATAACATATCCCTTGACTTGCAATCCATTTCATAACATATCCACCAGAAAAGATCACTTCCCATTGCTTTTTATCGATCAGATGTTGGAATGGTTAGTAGGTCATTCTCATTACTGTTTTCTGGATGGATACTCAAGGTATAATCAAATAGCAATTGCTCCAGAAGACCAAGAGAAAACAAGCTTCACATGTCTTTATGGTACTTTTGTCTTTAGAAAAATGCCATTTGGGCTTTGCAACACACTTGCAACTTTTCAGCGATGTATGATGGCAATATTCTCTGACATGGTTGAGAAGTACATAGAAGTATTCATGGATGACTTTTCAGTGTTTGGAGACTCATTTGATAACTGCTTGGAATGTTTATTACTTGTTTTACAAAGGTGTGAAGAGAAAAATATGGTGCTCAACTGGGAAAAGTGTCACTTTATGGTAAAGGAAGAGATATTACTGGGTCATCGGATTTCATCACAGGGCATTGAAGTCGACAAAGCAAAGATACAAGTGATTGAGAAATTGTAGCCACCTACCTCGGTCAAAGGGATTCGAAGTTTTTTGGGACATGCGGGGTTTTACAGACCATTCATCCAGGACTTCTCAAAGATTACAAAATCTCTGTGTAATCTACTAGAGAAGGATGTGCCATTTATCTTTTCTGATGAGTGTTTAAATGCTTTTAATACTTTGAAGGAAAAGTTAACATCTGCACATATTATAGTAGCACCAGATTGGGAACTACCATTTGAACTCATGTACGACGCTAGTGATTTCGTAATGGGAGCTGCGTCAGGTCAACGAAAGGGAAAGGCCTTGCATGTCATCTACTATGCCAGCAAAACTTTGACAAATGCTCAGATCAACTATACCACAATTGAAAAGGAAATGCTAGCAGCAGTATTTGCCTTCGACAAATTTCGTTCTCATCTAATTGGTTCAAAGGTGATAGTCTACACAGACCATTCAACTTTGAAGTATTTATTTAAGAAGAAAGATGCCAAACCCAGGCTGATTAGATGGGTTCTGTTACTGAAAGAGTTTGACATTAAAATTCGTGATAAGAAGGGGACAGAAAATCAGGTAGCCGATTACTTATCAAGGCTAGAGCAAGCAAAAGGATTTGACGATTTGGATATCAATGAATTTTTTCCTGATGAACAACTAATGCAGTTAGAAAAGGCTCCTTGGTATACAGACATTGTTAATTATTTAGCAAGTGGGCATGTGGATCCAGAATTCACCTATCAGCAGAAGAAGAAACTGGGATGATCCACATTTATACAGAAGGGGGGCTGATCAGATTATCAGAAGATGTGTGCCAGAGGATGAGATGAAACCAATACTTTCTAGGGTGCATTCTTCGGCTCCTGGAGAGTACTTTGGCCAGACTAAAATTGTAGCGAAGGTGCTTTAAAGCGGTTTCTATTTGCCAACGTTATTTAAGGACTATCACAGTTTTTACAGATCATGTGATAAGTGCCAACGAACAGGTAACATTTCTGCTCGCCACGAGATGCCACTAAACAATATTTTAGAGGTGAAGTTGTTCGATGTTTGGGGCATTGATTTTTATGGGACCTTTTCCATCGTCCTATAACAGTCGATATATACTTGTGGCAGTAGATTACACATCCAAATGGGTAGAAGCAAAGGCATTACTCACCAATGATGCAGAGGTAGTGGTGGATTTCATAAGGAAAAATATCTTCAATCGCTATGGATCTTCAAGAGCCATCATCGGTGATGGTGGAACTCACTTCCGTAATAGGTTATTCAAGGCAGTGCTAGCTAAATATGGGGTACAATATCGAATAACCACACCCTATCATCCTCAAACAAGTAGACAGGTTGAAACATCCAATAGACAGTTGAAAAGGATTCTGGAACTTACGGTGAATGCATCTTGAAAAGATTGGTCCAAAAAATTGGACAATACTTTGTGGGCTTATCGCACCGCTTACAAGACGCCGATTGGAATGTCGTCGTACCGAATAGTTTTCGGGAAAGCTTGTCACCTGCCAGTTGAGTTTGAGCACAAGGCATACTGGGCATTGAAGTAGTTGAACATGGACTTAGAAAAAGCCGGTGAAACTAGAATTTTACAGCTTTACGAATTAGAAGAATTCAGAAGAGAAGCTTATGAAAATGCATCCATCTACAAAGAAAAAACGAAACAGTGGCATGATAAGAATATTCGACAATGAATTTTCAAAGTGGGGGATCAAGAGCTCTTGTACAACTCCAGACTTAAGCTGTTCCTAGAAAAATTGAAATCAAGATGGTCCAAACCTTTTACTGTATCCTAAGTGTTTCCCTACGGTACAGTTGAATTACTCCACCCAACAAAAGGAAATTTCAAGGTTAATGGACAACGCATTAAACACTACGTAGAGGATTTTCCCACCGCCAAAGAAAGCGAACTAGCTGTTCCAGAATAAATATGGCACAAAGTCAAGCTAATGACGTTAAAAAAACGCTTCTTGAGAAGCAACCCAAGCTCTTTTGTCCTTTATATTTATTTTGTTTTTGAGTTTTAGGATAATTTATTTTATTTTAAGTATTTGTGATTCAGAATCTATACCTCGTTTCCCCTTAGGACTTTTATATGTTCGTTGGTTTATTAAATGTTTAAGTAACACTTGTTCCAGTTATTTGATTTTAATACTTTATTTGATTTTTCAGGAACACGACGTCGCGGAACATTTAAACCAATATTTACCAAGAATCCAATAAGAGCAATATGAAAACTCGCCATTGAATTACGCGTCTTATTAGGGGAGTCTTTTCTTTATTTTCTTCTCCACCTCTTTATATGTAGATTTATGATTAAAGACATTGAGAACAATGTCTAGTTTAACTTTGGGGGTGGAAAACACGAGTTTTTATTTATTTTTATGTGTTTTTATTGCTTTAAAAAAAATGCCAAAAATTTCATAAAAATATATATTTATTTAATTATTATTTTTGTATGCTTGTGTGAGTTAGTTAGCCCGACTACAATGACGAATATATTCAATCATGAATTGATCTATGAACGGTGAATAAGTTGCATGATTAGATTAATTTTTATTTTTCCATGTGAAACTTGATATATATTGAGCACGTGAATTAAGTTCAGCATTGTGTAGGAATAAATTGATTTAATAATTGAATATGTTGAAATGGTGGACCATAGATGCTAAACCCAAACCACTAAATCTTACATTCTTAGACCAAATTTAGAATAGTTTGAGGGATTTCACTATTGTATGAAGAGGTTGAGATAAATAAGGATTTCATGTGTGAAATTAAAAATCTTGTGTGGATTGTCTAAGATCAATGGGATGCAATTGGGCAAAAATATCAAGTTAGATGTCGTTTTATTTAAATTGGTATTAAATAAGGGATATTGAACTAATCAAGGCATAAAAAATATTGTATTAGAAAATTTCTCTGCGTAGCCTTTATGACTAGAGGAATTAAGCATGAAAGAGTCTTTAAAATCTGGTACCATATGGTCATCTGACTTAGGAGTCATCGACCAAAAGTTTGGTACATGGGACATTTAGAAAGCTCAATGGAGAGAAAACTTCAAATAAAGAAAAAAAAATATTATAAAAAAGGGAGAAAAAGTAGGTGCATGAAATAGAAGACACACCAAATGCCTTGAGTATGTCTCAAACACCTATTTAAGAAAATTTGATTTTTGATAAGAGATTATTAGCCTAGTTAAGTCTTGGGGATTAAAGCAATCAAACTTAATGGAAAATCCTTGTTTATTGAAATGTTGAATTGCAATTTGTGAGATTTTGTCAAACTAGAGAGATGAGGATAGTAAAAAAAATGTAACTATAGTTCACAACACTGAAAAAGAGCGAAAATAATAAGTTTGGGGGTATGTAAATCTCACGAGTGACGAAAGAACATATTTGCCCATTTAGGGTCGGGAATTGAAACCACTTATGAATTCATAATGTTATACTTAATTCTCCACACACACACGTCGATTTTACATTGGAAAAATAAATTTTAATTTATTTATTGTGATTTTGAAGCTGTACATAGATTTGATATTATGATCTCAATACTGAGATAAAAAATCAGGTTAGTTAGCTAGATTTTATTGCTTTACTTGATTGATTGACCCTCAATTAGGTAATTAGCATTGCTTGGTTAGTTGGTTGTGTACTTGTTTAGTTTTAATTTTGTTTGAGGATAAACTATTATTCAAGTTTGGGGGTGTGATAAGTGTAGATTGTACACTTATTTGTGGCCCTAAATCATGATATTTTATTGTGTTTTGGATTAAATTCTATCTAATTTATCTTAAATTATGTTTTGTAAGTAAACTTTATGTTTATTGAAAAATTTGAGAAAATAAAGAAAAAGTGGAGAAATATGGCAAAATTCAAAGATGAAGTGCTTGAAGAGAAATAATATATTAAATGGATTGAAGTTAAATGGGTCTCAATGTATTTGTATTGAAAATTTTAATTAAAGGCCCAAATTAAATCTCTATTATAACTAAACATATATCTATATATATGTGATGATTTATTGCTATAAAGGGGATTTCACGCAGGAAGGACGGACACACGCGGAGGGGAGAGGAGAAGCAGCCGAATAAGCAAGAAAGAAATAAAAACAGGGAGAAAAAGAGGCAGACAGGTGGCTGAAACAAAAAAGGAAAAAAAAAGTGGGCTGCTGGCTTCTATTAACGAGAAAAAGGAAATGAAGCATAATTTGAATTCAATATACACACAGGAAGAGACAAGTCAAATTGATATATATATATATATATATACACCCGCAGAAAGGCAAAGAAATTTGGTAGAAAGAATTAACTCCAGCAATTTTCACGTTTGATCAATTCTTGGTGATTTCTTTTCACTTTTTCTTGTTTTTTATTTTTTCAGCATGAATAACTAATTTTTATATTAGGAAAAATAATTTAATCGACTTGTGATCCTTTATTTTTATATTCAAGATTTATGTGGTTTATTTATTTATGTGTTGATTTTATTATGAGTTTAATGCATTAAATTATCTGATTAATAATTTGATGACTATGTGAGTCTCTTACGAGTCGAGAGGTAAGTTTAAGATTTAGACCATATAATAAAATTCGATAAATTAGTATAACGTGTAGAGATACCTATATTAATTATTGCGGTCATAATTTGAATTTTTAGATCTAGTATTTCGTTTAACTAAAATTGATTCGCATAGAAATATGAAATTGAATTAGTTAAATATGCTCAATGAGAACTTGATAAGGGTAAATTGAATACAATAGAAGAATTCGATCAAACACTACATTATGTCATGAATCTTGAATTAAGAATAAATGTGATCAATAGATGATATTGTTTTGCCCTAATATTTATCACGTATCTGTTTCTTCAATTATCCGTTATTTGCAATTATTTTATATTTTTAATATGTGAAAAGTAGTTAGTCAAAATCATCATAAATAGTTACTTGTTTTTGTCAAATAAGAATTAGAAAAAGTAAATTAAGACCTAAAGTATAGTCATCGTGGGAACGATAATTCGAACTCAAAGGTCCACTATATTACTTGTTACGATATCGTATACTTGCGATATAAAAAATGCAACACTAGCCAACTGTGCATTTAGGTCTTTAATACTATCTTAGTTGAGGCCTTCTACCAATACGTCGTCAACATACAACAACAGAATAATGAATTCACTATCTCCAAATATCATGTAGTAAGCACACAGATATAAACTGAGTCTATTGTATTCAACGCTCATGATGAAGTAATCAAATCTCTTATACAAATATCTCAGCGCCTTTTTGAGACCGTATAAAGATTTGTTCAACATACAAACCAAATTCTCTTTTCCTTTAACTTCAAAACCTTCTTGTTGGAACGTATAAATCTCTTCTTCAAGTTCCCCATAAAAAATGCATTTTTCATTTCCAACTACTCCAAGTGTAAGTCGAATGTAGCACACATCTCCAGAACTACTCAAATTGTTGTGAGGCAAACCACAAGAGAAAATATTTCATTGGAGTCAATGCCTTCTTTTTTAGCATATCCCTTCACCACCAGTCTCCCACGATATTGTCTCACTTGGTAATTGTCATCTCATTTGATCTTGTAGACCCATTTATTTCCAATTGTCTCCCTTCCTTATGGTAGTGGAACAAGATCACATGTCTTGTTCTTATAAAGAGTTTCAATTTCTTCTTGCATTGCTGCCATCCACAAAGAAACCTCTGGCTATGTATAGCCTCATGTAAAGTTGATTGCTTTCCATCTTCGTCAGTAAGCAATATGTAACATTGCTTTTTATAATGTACTCTGAGTGCCAAGCAAGTTCTCTTCTTTTCCATGTTGATCATCGAACTTTTGGAGCACTAGACTCGGTCTGTTCTTGTTCCTCATTCTCTAGTATTGCTTCTATAACTTCTCATTTTTCTCCAACTTCAACAATAGTAGTCTCTTATTTCTCTTTTGAAGTGCTATCATTTTCTTTCTATTGCGCATTTTCTTATATAAATATCACATTTATGCTGATTATCACCTTGTAGATAGTGGGACCCCATAGGCGGTATAACTCCATCAGCTTACCCAAGGAAATACATTTTCTAGATTTTAGATCCAACTTTGATATTTCTCGGGTGTTGTACATAACGTACACAGGAATTCCAAATACATGTAAACAAGAATAATCGACTAGTTTATCAATCCACATTTCTATTGGTGTCTCCATATCAATTGCGGTTGATGGTGACTAATTGATCACAAAACAATCAGATTTGACTGCTTCTGCTCAGAATGACTTGGCTAGCCCGTAGTTCTCAACATTGATCTTGTTCTTTCTAGCAATGTTTTGTCCATCCGCTCTACCATTCCATTTTACTGTGGAATGTATGTTGTCGTGAACTATCTCTGACAAAAGTTATTCATTACAAATATATTCTCCTCCATTGTTAGTCCTCAAATACTTTATCTTATTCTCAGATTCAAGCTCCATATGTGCTTTGAATATTTTGAAGACCGACACACATGCCTTTATCTTGATTAGATACATCCAACATCTCTTGAAGTAATCATTAATGAAAGATACAAAGTATTTTGCTCAACCTAGGGACAAAACTGGTGCTTGCTAAAAATCAGAATGAGCTAACTCCAAGATAGCTTTACTTCTAGTAGTGGAACTGCTGAACTTGAATCTGTATTGCTTACTAGTAACATAATGCTCACAAAAGGGTAATGAAACTTTTTTGAGCCTTGGAAGAAGCTTTCATTCTAAGAGAATTTTCAAACCACATTTCGACATATGGCCAAGCTTGCAAGACACATCATCGTTAATTCTTTTGTTGAACTTGTCGAAGCGACAGATGCTTCTCCTTCATGCATGTAAAAATTTGACTACATTAAAAATGATCATTTGCAATACTAAAAAAACAACACTCACTAATAAAATGTTGTTAAAGGGATCTATCACAACATTTTAATAAGTGAATGTTGTCATTGGTTAATATAAATGAATTTTGACAACATTTTTTTAGAAAATATTGCGATAGACCCCCTTTTTGCGACGTTTATTGAGTGTTGCAAAATGTTTTATTTTTCACAAACTTTGCAAAAAGTCTACGTTTACAATGTTTGATAAATGTTGCAAAAAGTTTCAATAGCTTAACTTTTAGCAACGCTTGTTAAACATTGCGAAAAGTCACTTTCTGTAACGTTTACGAAACGTTGTGAAAAATTGTCCTTTTTAAAATTATACACTGGTCGATAGAAACCCAAATTAACCTAAACTCTACGTTTATTCACGCATCCCTCTCTTACTCAAGTTCCATCCCAAGGAAGATTGGAGTTTAGGATTTTTTCTCCCATTATAGAACAAAATTCCGGCAAGCTACGGCCAGCAAGACCACTGGACATTGATACCACTGGAAAGCCCTTCACCTCTCTTCATTTACTACCCAACACCTTCCAATTTCATCAACCATGGTGGCCGAAATTGATGCTCAAAGCTCGCTGCCTGTAAATCTGAAATTCGTCGGAAACTCCACATCCGGCCACCACCATGAACGGAACTCACCACCAATCGAAAGCCCACAACTAGGTGACCTCAACCATGGTACCAATTTACCCTAAACATCATCTCAACAACCTGAATTTATTCTAGAAGTTCTGACTGTCGCGAAGTTCGTGAAGCTGGATCTGAATAATCAAAATCCCAACGTCGTCTGATTGACCCATGGTCGCTAACCACATGGGTTATCTTCCTCACCACCTGGCGCACTTTGCCCAACCATGGGTCAAGTCCAATTCTGCCCAGAACGCGATGAATTTATGGCTGCAGTTAGGGCTTTGTGCGAAAAATCTGGAATGAAGGTCTCTAATGATTATAAGCTGCTCCAAATGTTTGATTTGACTACTAAATCTTCGATTGATGATGGAAATAGCATGGGCCATCAACCAATTCAGCCAATTAACAATTCAAATGCCAAATTGAACCCCCTTCAAGTCCGTCTACGGAATGACAAATTGGATGATTCAATTTCTGATTTTGCTGTAGTTTCACCACTCAATTCTACCAACATCAATGCAATTGAGGACCCTAATATTGTGAGTAACATGCCAATTAATGGAAAGGATGCATAATTGAATCCAATTTGATATCACATGTTAAGGTTGTTGAACCCCCATCAATTTCTAAGTTTGGTAATTGCATTTCTTCAGGTGATAAGGCACCACTTATTTAGATACTTTGAAATAATGAGTTTCTCTGGTTGGTATGATTTGATGGCAATCAATTGTCCCCAATCCAGTTCACTTTTGGCACATCTAGGAAGAAAGTAGAGCCAGAGAGTAATGTTCTTCTTGCTTTTGTTGAAAATATGCAGTATGCAATCGCATTAGATGTTTTACACACGGTAACCACATTTTCACTTGAGAAAGCTTCTAGAATTTTTTTGTTAAATGTGCCTTTTAGTTATTGATTCATTCCTCAGATAAACGGGCTGAAATCCTCACCACTTGGAGCACCTCTGCAAGCCCTGGGTCAAGTCCAATTTGGTCCTGAACGTCATGAATTCATGGTTTCAATTCGTGCTCTCTTTCTTGTGTTGACTTATTGTTGTTATTTCATTTTTTGAATGAAAAAATGTTCTTTGATAATCTAATTTTGTGAACTGATGATGGTAGAATCCCATTTTTTGGCCTGATTGTTAAACAGTTAATTTGAATGAATCAAATTCATGTACAATAGATGGGTTGAGTTTCTATTACAAAGGCATTTTATCAAGCATTATTTTTATTGAGAACTTAATATGGAAGATCATTGTAAGATAATGCATCACTGCAATTGAAGATGTAATGGCATTGAATTGGCCAGAGACATCTAGATCCTGAGCACCAGGCTGAGTGGTGAGCTGAAAACCAAAAATGAAAAAGCAAGATTATATGAGACAATAATAGTTTTCTTTTCTTGGTTTTCTGATGTAGATTAAAAAGATAGAGCTAGAGCTTTTATTCTTTTTAGAATGTAAAAATCAAAAATTGTAAACTCAATGAGAAATATTTGTTTCAATTTACAATTAATTAATTACGTTAATGGATAGCATTCAAGGTTCATGTCTATCATATAAAAATAAAATGTAGTTCTTGTAACTCGAGGCATCTTTTTTCATTTTTGGTTTTCAGGTGTCACGAGAGGGTATGGCTGATAGCATATATGAGCTTATACCAATCTTGCTACTTTTACCGTTTTGGAATTATATTTAGCGACTCATTTTTGAAGTGAATATTTGTTCCTTCACAAAGTGTTTAGTTAATTACTCTTCTATTCTTTGGAACAATTACATTTAGAAGGTGATTGTTTTTGCTTGTGTTCTTGTCTTCAATGAAATTGTGAAACCCCTCTGGCTAGTAGAAGTGCAATGTGCTCTCATTGGAAACTTAAACTTTATTATTTATGTGTAGGTTATATCTACGCATTAAGAAGTGTACTCCATTTACACAAGACACAGTGTTTGCAGTGGTTTATTCAAGGTTTCAAGGATTTGAGTTGTTTTCTAGCTGGTGTGTATTCAAGGCCGATGGAGTTATTTTACTCACTACTTAGGATTTGTGGTAGTTCTTTTGCTTTTTTCTTTTTTTATTGAAAATGTATATGATTTTTAGGTGCTTCAAAATTTTAGATCTAGATTTTGTACGGATGTTGTTACATTTTGTAGTTCAATTAATAATGATTATTGGAGTTATTTGATATTGTTGTCTTCTATTATGTTTTATGGTTAATTATGTAATCACTATACAAATAAAAAAAATTAAAATTTTTTAAAAAAAGTAAGTTTTTATTGTAGTGTTTGCAGCTATATTTTCCACTTTCATCACCACAAACGCTTCTTTGATTATTTTCATGACTCATCTTGTACATGGGTCTTACAACCAATGCTATTTAATTGACCTAAAGACAATAGATTTTTTTTCAAGCCTTTTATATATCGTACCTACTGGATAGTGCAAATAGTACCATCATACATTTTTAATTTGATGATACCAATACCAGCGATCTCCAAGGCAAGATCATTCCCTATAAACACAAATCCTCCTAAGATAGGTTTATAATGATTGAACCATTCCCTCCTTGGTGTAATGTGTCATGTAGCTTCTGAGTCCAAAAGCTAAGACATTAGAAAACTTTTTTTCTACTTTCAACAACTGCTGTTGTCTCGCTATATAAAATTATGCCATCATCTGAGGTGGTTGTTACACAACTTAAGCTTTTGATGTCTCAGGATCTTTTCCTTTGGCTTTTTCATTCTTCTTGAGACTCCAGCAATCCTCTTTTAAGTGTGATTTCTTGTCATAGCAATGACACTTGGCATTCTTCTTACTCCTAGATTTAAATCTACTTTGATTATGACTTATATTGGAGCCATGTTTTGTTGATATCCTTCTCATCATCGTTAAAGTTTCCGCCTGATGTGAACTTGTCAATCTGTCCTCCTTGTTCCTGTGCCAACTTTCTTCTTCAAGAATCGTAGCTGCAACATCATCAAAGATTATAGTTTCAAGGTTGTTGGAGTTGATGATAAGTGGATCATATGAATCTGGTAGATTTTGAAGTAAGATCTCAGTACATTCACCCGCCTCTATATTATGCCCCATCGACGTGAGCTATGAAAATAGAGTGTTGAGGATGTTGATGTGGTCGGTCACTGTAGTTGACTTCACCATCCGAAGGGTGTAAAGCCTTCTCTTCAAGAAAATTTTACCATGTAATGATTTGGTCTCGTACATCTTTGTTAACATATCCCATATCTTTCTGGACATCTTCTTCTTGAATGGTCTCAACGTGCTTCTAGTTGATAACACAAATTTCAAGGAACAAGCCTTTGTGGGTTTATGTCCCTCATCCATCAATTTAGGACATTTTGGTTCTGATTGTTTGCATGATTTTGACACTGGGCTATAATTTGTCTAATTCGCGCACAATTTTTACTTGATTACCAGAAAACTATCTCAGACTTGGCAATTGATCATTTGCTTCACTGTACTTATAAGCTACTAAGAGAAAGTGATTGCATTTAGTCTGGAAAGTCACATTCAGAGAATTGTGTGGTAATAAGATGCAACTGACTGTGAATAAAATAGGAGTGAGCATCTAGCTGGTATCTTTATCATTGATTATGTTCATAAACTACTTATTTTGCCATCTTTTCTTCTTCCTTTTTTCTGAGGGTTTGTGAATGGGAGGAATACCACATCTGGTAGCATAAGATTTTTGGTCATGCTAAAGGGCCAAAATTGAACATTTGTTACAGCAATCTCTCCACAGCTGTGGCAACATAGCTCCAATTATGCTAATAAAAATACAGTTTCCTAGCATCTCTATGATGTTATAAGCAATCTGTGTCCAACTCGATAAACTTGATATGAGGTCAATAATCCAGGCTGATTAGTTTTGGAAGTGGTTATCTTGAATGTACATTGTTATATATTGCACTTGTGTATTCTCTTTACCAAAGCTCTTCTGTTAATTAAAGATTTATTTGTCATCATTGCTATCATTGTAGATAATTTTGTGTTTCTTCTTCTTCTTCTCTTTTTTTTTTTCTAGCACTCTTGAGAGACTTCTTTTCTTTTGTATGTTTGTGACATTTTGCATAGTTTAGCTATGATTGAACAAGGATGTCAAATGTGGTGAAGATGTTAACTGTAGGCTGTAGCGCTCAAGTTTATAGTTGATGCAAACACAATGAATTGCTCCTTGGCATCAAGAAAGATACTTGAAGTTTACTATGGAATATCTAAAATTATTAATAAAAATTTAAGAAAATATACTTCATCTGTCATCAGCAGTTTACTGAAGAAGGCTTGATAGAAACGTGTCTGTGTTTGAAAAGTTCCTTCTCATATGTAGCCAAGTTACTCAATGTGAAGCTTAAAAGTTCTGATGCTGTATTACCCAAATTAGGAGCGTACATTCTTGTGATTGAATAGTTTAACCTCATTATTTCAGTTGAAAAGTTTTTGGGACACAGATAAGCATCTCGTTTTGTAACTGCCATCAAACCACGGGTTCCTGATCTAGTTCTGGCCTTGGAATCATTCTACTTACTGATTCAGACTTCGGGAGAGAGTGTTCATTATGTTCCATCTGAGTATGGTTTTTCTACTTTTCCCCCATGATTTTCCATTTTGGCGAAGATTGAGCTTTGTGAAATAACAGACGTTGGTACAGAAGAGGAGACTGCTAGAGAACCCAATTCAGTGGATTTTCCTGCTAGAGAACCCAATTCAGTGGGGGCAATTATCTTAGCTGGTTCCCTACATACATTGGAAAGCAAGAATTCTTATCTTGTTTTGGGGTTTCTACATTTCACCTGCGTGAAGTTAGTCGAGCACAAAGATGA
>CM032630.1:30524266-30541382 GCA_019097785.1 Fraxinus excelsior
TGAACTAGTGAAAAAGGTTTTGACAAAAATAAAAAAATGAAAAATGATAAGAGATTTGTAACGCCAATAAGTGAAATCAATCCTCAATTGTGGAAATTTTTTCACAATTATCACAATTATTATTATTATTATTATTATTATTATTATTATTATTATTTTCTTTCCTTAGAACTTCGATTTAATATTCACAATGTAAAATGTGTGACATAACCGAAAAGGGCATTTGCATAAATATTTAAAAATCAAGGACTTCGGCTTGGCAAAATTAGTGACGTTCAAAGAACTATTCAGCCGCCGAATGGGTGGCGGAAAGAACCACCGTAGCAGCGCCACCAGCAGCAGCGGAAGCGAAGACGGAGACGCTGACTGGAGAATAGCCGTAGATTCCATCGCCTCCACCACCACCTTTACAAGCTCCACCGCAAATTCCAATGGCAACGGCGTGCCCTATTCTCTAAAGGGCAGTGGAAAAACGGATTCTTCTGCTTCCAAAGCAATTCGTGAGGACAAAGATGAAAATCATAAACCCCAGAACATCAAACACTACCAAATCAAGGTACAAAACTATTTTCTTTCCTTTATTTCTCTTGGCAAATCCGAAATGTTAATGTATCTTGTTATGTCTTTGAGTAATTGTTAGTCTCGTAAAAAGACCCACCTTGTGGTTTTATAAACACATCGGGCACCTTCCTCTTACAAAGTTTTAGGGCTAAACCCTAAACCCTAAAGTGCTTGTAACAGAAACGTGGGTAGAGAAACTATAAATTTGATATATTCGCATTTTTGTATCGAAAGAAGACTTAAAAATGATGCAATTAGACATTGTATTAGAGGCAGTATGGTGATAAAATGCCTCTCCACGGACTACCATTGAATTAGAATCTCTGCATAGATAGGCTCCATTAATACTGGAAGAGTTGCGATTTTGCATACTACAATGTTACTTTCGTGGTGATAATTTCCCAGTTTTCTTGATTTCTTTTTGTTTAGTTTAATAAAAATTGTTAGTTGTCCTTGTGAGGTTAACATTGAAGATTTGGGAAAGTTGTTATCATTCCAAAAATGTTTAAGCATGATTTTATCACCTCAGTATGGGTGTAATGGTTATTGTAACATTAGAAACTGCTGGGAGCCCCATGCCAATATCCAAGAACCTGAAACATGCTTAATAGTCATCATTAGCCTATTCGGTTGTATATAAGAGGGCTGCTATGGATGGAAAACCAAACTACAATGGTTAAATCAGCTTTGGTTGTTTTTACTATAAATAAATGGGTAGATTTTCATTTAGAAATTTGTGTTTGCATACCTAGAGTGAGTGGGCGTGAGTTGTGTTTATGATCCGTTGTGGGATAAGTGTTAATGAATTGGACGATCTTCAGCCTCTGAAGTGCTGAACAATTTTGTTCCTTGATATTTGGAGCATACATGGCACTGAGTTGGTGTTGGACACCCTAAGGTTACAGGTCACGTCATCACATTCGATGAGTGCACCCAGCTTGAGTGTTGTCTGACATGTTACTTCCAGAACATTAACATTCCGTTCTCTCAAATTAAAAGTATAATTATTAGAAAAAGAAGGCATTAGTTGAATGTGCTAAATTTCTTAGTAACTCCCAGTATCAAGATTTATGCTTTGGTATTCATTTTT
Organism: Fraxinus excelsior; assembly: GCA_019097785.1. Taxonomy (NCBI): domain Eukaryota; kingdom Viridiplantae; phylum Streptophyta; class Magnoliopsida; order Lamiales; family Oleaceae; genus Fraxinus; species Fraxinus excelsior. The sequence continues at coordinate 30,525,918 of CM032630.1, forward strand.
ATGACAAATTTTTATGACAAACAACAGGCACAGAAGCTTTTGGATGACATATTAGAGAGGACAATTGAAGTAGTGGGGCATACAGATCAACTTATATCAGAGAAAGATTCCACAATGATTGAAGGGGTTAGACTGTTTAAACATGCTCCCCGGGGAATATTGTTCGATCACTTGGGTAAGAAGATTTCATCAATCATTCTGCTTATTTTACTTGCACCGAGGATGAACCTTTTGTTCCTGTCTTTTTATGTATTTGCCAAAGTCCTTAACAGGTTAAATTGCTTATCTATTTATTTTGCTCAATATTCTTGGATTGATCATAGGTACCAACGAGCTGAACCGAATTAAGTATTAATCTGACTTGTGGATAAATTGAATCTTTGTTGTTCTTTTTCCTATGTGTTTTTGTTCCTGTGATCCCAAAGTTCTACTTTGATACCAGATGAACTTGAAGGGCCAAAAAGAAAACCAAGAATTCTTCCGGGGGGAGAGGTGGATGAAAAATCAAAGAAGGTTTGCATACTTATCTCTGATGCTGAAGTTTATTGATTCATCATCCCGCCTATACACATTTTAGTTTCCTCATTTTGCTTTTCTATTTTATACGAGTCCTTGCAGTTTAGGAAGCAAGTCCAATCTGTTGTGATTGATGGGACCGATATAATAGCTGCAGCAACAGCGGCATGCAAGAAGTCATTATCTAAACTCGAAGCTCGGGAAGCTGATGCAAAGGCAGCAGCAAAAAGAGAAGAAGAAAGAGTAGCCAAGATGAAAAGTATTCGGGGGGAGAGATGGCTGCCTTCTATGGCTCGAGAGATGCAAACAAACACTCAACGCCCTAGGTAGCATGCCGTAACACGACCAGCTGAGATGCTGTCATGTAGCTCTATCCTGACAACCATTTAGACTATTCGATCGTGAAATGCTACGAAGCTGCTTGCTGTGTGAAAAGTTGGAGTCTGAAACCTAATTGCAAATTTTAAAAGTTAGGTCAAGCACCCCACTGTAATAACTTGTGAACTAGCCCAATTCCGGATGAACAATTTTGTATTTTTCCTTAAAATTTTCCAGGCTTCATAGAATTTTAAGGAAACGCCCAGTTTTGTGTTTGGATCTCGCCATGCTCAGTTTTTTTTTAAATCAAATTCTTTGATATTCTAGTCTATATTTCCTGATTTTCCTTTCACTAATGACTAAACTATATCGTATTTTTCATTAGAAGTATTGATCTGAACAGCACAAAATCGACCTTAAATTTATTGAAACACTGCAATTTTACCATGCAACAGATCAGCAATCCTTACTATTTATTCAGATTCGATTTCTCTTTAAACTCAATCCAACGTACACACAATTTGGACGTGATGAGTCCAACGTGCACGTGCTGGGTCTCGTGGCTCATTTTACACCTCAATACACGATAGCTTGACGGGATTAACTTATTCCCTTTCGAGTTCCTCTTTAATTCTTTCACCCTATCTTTCGACTTTGACGGGGCATCGACTCTCAGACTTCTTCGATGATATTCGAAATGCACTCTTTAACACATTGATCAACCTTCGACCCAAATTCTTTTCTACCATCAAGCTTCCATCAAATGATTCTTCAGACGAAGAACATTCTCCCGTTCCAACTTTGTTTATTATACTGCGCAAGTTTACTGAAGAAACCGAACCAATTTGCCCTCTTTCAACCTTATTATCTGAACTAAGTCGAAAACTTGCAGACTTGCCCGAATCAATCTTATTCCTAGTGCTTTCAGATTCGTTCAAGACCTTTTTCATTCCACTCAACTCTTTCTCCAAGCCCTGAATTCTTGATTTCGTCACGCTCATGGCGGCCTTGAGCTGTGCCACTTGACGAAGAGCTGCATCGCGCTCGAGAATCGCGCCAAGCGTGGCAGTGTCCTCCTCCGTTTGATGATGATGTTCACGGTGGTCGACCGCGGAGATAATTGAGCGGCGGGTGTTCAGCTGCTCTGCAAACATAGCTTGGACAACAAACCTCAAAGGCAACCTAGGATTTTGTACTGCATGCATAAGAAGTCTAGCGGACAAGACACTGCAATCTATGAAATTGCATATTCGGGTTTTTTCTTCATCTGTTATTTTGCCATTATTTTCCTGCAAAACGTAAATTACGCCAGGAATGATCTAATAAGTATTGACGTTCATCTTATGTTAAGCACGTGCCATATAAATACATTGATGAATTTTAAAATTAATTTAAATGTTGAACCCACCATAATTTTATTCATCAATGAATTTATATAATACATCATTGATACTGATGCTGCCAAAAATCGTATCTGTTGACTTCCTGAGCTTGACGACTGAGAACGAGCACGAACGAGATCTTTCGGTACCTGAAACAAAGGCGTCGAGGGTTTGCCACGTCGCCCCTCCAATGCTTAAGTCAGAGAGAGATTATGAAGAATATTTATGCTGGAAAATATATGTAACAGCGTAAATATTCTCCCTAATCTCTCTCTGATTTAAGCATCGGAGGGGCGACGAGGCCAACCCTCGACGCCTTTGTTTCAGGTACCGGAAGATTTCGTTCGTGCTCGTTCTCAATCGTCAAGCTCAAGAAGTCAACAGATACAATTTTTGGCAGCATCAGATACTTAACATAAAATGAGCACCACACTGCTGCTCAGTAGATCATTTGTGTTAAACAATATGACACTTGCGCCGAAAAATAAATCAAAATCTCCCATCAAATTATAATGTGATTAAATATCTGAATCTCACCTAAACTCACCAAAATCTGCCTAATATTAATTTTAATAAAACTGTGATACGTGCATAAGGCGAGAATTACGGCAGATTAGGCGTACCTTGACTGTGAGATAAAAGTCAATGATTCTATAGAGTAGATCGTGACCGTTGGCCAACCGTTGGTTCAGTGACTCCAAAATCAATTGAAAATCCTCTACACCCACTTGTCCCACGTCAGCCATGCAACTCATCACGGCGTCAGTGCCGCCCGTTAAACTTAACGCCCCAATGCATCTACTCACTAGAAATGCCGTCGTTTCGGCCTCGGGGAGCAGCGAAAGACTTGACTTCAATACAATTGATGTGTACTCTTGGTTAACGGTAATAGAACGGAAATAGGATTCGGCTTTTTGTTGCAAATTCTCGTCTCTCATGCCGTTAGTCCCCGTCATTTCCAGCAGCTCGGCTGCTATACGAAGAGCCGCGACATTTGACGGCATTATGACGATGCGGTTTCCGTAACAAAATTCCGTTACCAGGGAGAAGGCTTCGGCCGTTATGTTCAACGGTGGATTGAGGGTTATTTCGGACAATTTGTTAAGCTGCCGGTTCAAATAGCCACTCCTTGCAATCAAAGGACCCTGAGAGAAAAGAATGTACTATTAAATGCACCCTCACTTGTCATTTATTACGAAAAACACCACACATTGCACATTTATTAAGGGTAACGAGTAACGTCGCCATACTATTTCTCGCAATTAATAATGAAACTCCTTTTTAGTGGGATGGGTGAAATTCTCGGTATTTTTGGTACGTTAGAATGAATAATTTTAAACGAGACTAATCATGCATCAGATGATTTCTCGTTTTGGTAAGTTCAAATTTTACGTTAATGTAAGTTTCAATCTCGACCGTAGCATTTTTTTTTTGGTTGTGGGACCCAAATTTATCGGCTAATGCAACTCTGAGTGGTAAAAAAAAAAAAAAACCAAAGGTAAAAAGGGGGAAAACAGTAATTAAACTGTAATTTACACTGAAAAACGTAACATACCTTATGAAGGCGGAAACATGAATCCTGTACATTTATCACCACATCTGGATCAAGTTGCCTAGCCAATAACCTTGTATCAAAGAATCATTTCACAAATTAACAAACAAATAATACTCGAATTGCCAAACCAGATATCAAGATCAAGGAGAAAAGATTATGAGTACAAAATGAGCCATTTTTTCCTCGTTTCGTAGAGACAAGATGTACTGCTAGTGCCAACAATTCAGACGGGACTAAGCCGAATCACTAACTGATACTAATATAATATAGCCGATAGAAAGTATTAGTCACGATCTCCTGTACTCAGTGAGCAGGATAAACACCATGGCAAGAGAACCTTAATTCTACAGAAAGTACTACTATGAACTTTACACGGTCGATCACATTAGATAGATAACCTAAGTACGAAAACTAGGATTTTTCAGAAAATGCATTCAGGGAGAACTGTTGGCATGAGTACTAGAAAATTGTCTCAAACACCACATTGCGTGATGTTTCACCTAGCAGCACGAGACTTCCATAACTCGCACGCAGCCTCGTCCTAAACGGGATCTATACATCTCGACCGGAAAAGAATCAAAAGAGAGAAGAAAAAGGGTATTGGAATTGATCGATAGAGAAAGAATGAGTGTTTTTACCATGATTCCACCCGAGGAGTAGGAGTAGGAGAAGGTGAAAGGGAAGGAATGGAGGATGAATCTTCATCTTCTGCATCTTCATCTTCATCTTCGTAGATAGTGCCCACAACACCCAAAGCATTCCAACCCTTGGCTTCTAATTCCAATTCCAATTCCAATTCCATGTGTTCTTTCTCCCTCACAAATATAATCAGAATATTTCTTCCGTTTTCTACTGTTTGCAGTGTGTGTAAGTAACTAACGCCTGTGGTTCTTTGTGGAGAAGAGGAGTAATTTGATGGTGGTTTTTTAATGCATTAACTGCTTGCTTGCACGTAGGAAGGTAATCATAAATGCAAGCCTTTAATTTCTCTCTGCCAATTTCAATTTTCTTTGGATTCACAATTCCCTAAATTAAATAAAGGGAGGGGTGGGTTTTAGTACATTATTAGACAGACAAGACAAACTTGTGCTTGTTTGACAAAATTTATAAATAATCAAAATATATTTTGAACCATAGTTCAAATGGATTCACAAGTACTATTCATCATTCAATTCTATCTATTTATAAATTCTTTCCAAATGAAAGCTAAATTTTAAAATTACAAGATACCGATGTTTGATCAACATAAATTGCTCGTCACTATTATTTGATACTTAGAGGAAAGCGAGAGACCAAATGGGTTCCTTTCACTATGGGTTAAAAGACGTTTTCGTTCGTATCTTGCTATTTCTAACAGAAGAAGGAATGGAGTAAGGAATATCCGCCCCTCCTCTTTTCCTAATCGGGAGATTGATGTACCGAGTATAATGTATTTTTGTTCCACTCAGACACTTCTCTTTAAAAAAAAAAAAAACCTATCTTGAAAAGTGATGAAAAAAGAAATTGGCTCCTAAAATAACTGGCAAATTTCAATAAAAACGTTTAATATTTGATATATTCTTGGGGTAAAAATCAAAAGAATAAGGGCTAGGAGCAAAATTTCACATTGAAGTAGCATACTATACAATTTAGGGTTATTTATAAATGTTGTCTCAATATAACTTATTGGATCGTATCCAAAGTCCGAAAGCTACAGAGACAAAAAGCCCATTTAATTCATTTCTTGGTCCAAACACTGATCAGTAAGCTCGAAAGAACCCTAATCAGAACGGCACCGTTTAACTAATGTAGACACTTTTAAGAAGTCCTAAAACCCTAACGCTGACCCTCACTAATTCGCAGGCCGCATCCCCACACAGAGGCAAGTGAGAGAAACCGCCGCACCGGAACAATGAAGTACAATCCGCGAGTCACCTCTTCACGGCGGAAGAACCGGAAGGCTCACTTCACGGCGCCGTCGAGCGTCCGCCGTGTACTGATGAGCGCCCCCCTCTCATCCGACCTCCGGACGAAGTACAACGTTCGATCCATGCCGGTACGCAAAGACGATGAGGTGCAAGTGGTCAGAGGAACCTACAAGGGCCGCGAGGGTAAGGTGGTACAGGTGTACCGCAAGAAATGGGTGATCCATGTGGAGAGGATCACCAGGGAGAAGGTGAATGGATCCACTGTGAATGTGGGGATTAATCCTTCCAAGGTTGTTATCACCAAGCTCCGCCTTGACAAGGACCGCAAGTCGCTTCTCGACCGCAAGGCCAAGGGACGCGCCGCCGCGGATAAGGACAAAGGTACCAAATTCACCGCCGAGGACATCATGCAGACCGTTGATTAGTTGGTTAATTCTCAACTACTTCGGAATCTTTGAGTTTGTTATTGTTTCTGACATTAAATATTTCATCTTAATTAGAGAAGAAGAGAAAAACTATGTTTCTGCTACTGCATTTTGGTATTTTGATGAATTTTGATTTTGATTTTGTTATATTCAATGGTGATAGTTATAAATCTTGATATTAAATTAATTAATATGATCTGTGTGCTAGCATCTATTGCTAAAAATTTCATTATTGTGATTAAAAATTTGATTTAACTTTATTGAGAAGTGGTTTGTATTTGGCAATTGCATTGAGTATTGCTTAACAAATTATTGAAATATGATAATTAAACATCAACTCTAGCTTCTGTTCCAGCAGATTGAGAGTTAGTTTCATCAATTTTGTTGGCCACACAACCCAAGATATGTATACTGAATATCACTTGCTTTACATGCCAAATATGTTCTTGCATTACTGGATTAAACTCAGTAACAATTTCTATCTCTATGTAGTATGGTTCATTAGTCTAAACATAAAACTTATCATCTTCTTGAAAGGCAAAGGTGTTTTTGGCGAGTCTTTTCACAATAGTAATTATTATCTCCCATGTTCTCTTTCTTCATCACCAATTGCACGCTTTCATCCATTCTCATTTTTGTTCGAAGCATATTTTTCAATTCAATTGAACTAGTCATGTGACATATAAGACTTTTAAGACATCGATGTAGATTATGCCAAATTTTGTATCGATCATACCCAATTGGCCAATTAGATTCATCGTTTTTGGCATCTTAAACAACCTACAATAAAAGCAAACAGATCATGTTCAAAGAAATTAAAATGTCCAGTTGTACCTTCTTTGGGAAACAAGATGTCATCAACCCTTACTGGATTCATTTCAACTCAATAATCCCTCATATTTGATAAATGTTTTTCTGATTCCCAATATCCTCAAATTTCCCAGAATATCAACCCTCCTGATTTAAATTTTTATCATGAACATTACCTCCTCATTGTCATTCAGTTCATTCACGTAGACAGTTGAATCGCTTCCTCAATCTCATTTGATTCATTTACATTGGCGTGTTCAATTACTTCTTCATTCTCATACGTTTCTTTCACATTGTCATTGTCATTCTCATGTTGTTCATCAATCACCAAATTTTTCATGTTTCTTCCCTCTTTTATTTATTTATTTATTTTTTTTTTTCGATTGAAGTACTCATTGCTTGACTTTGAATCGATGTTACCTCCTCCTCCTTCCTTTTTCTTTTTCAAGCTCCATTCTCATCTTTAAGAGGCATGATATATGTCTATTGTTCAATGATTACCCTAAAAAACAATAAAACAATTCAACCCTCACAATTAAAATTTTCAACCATACATCACCACGTGTGTTTGTGCAAATTGTATGGAAGAACACTAAACTGACATTACAAGTAGCAATAAATTCTCAAATAAATAAATTTACTAAATTCTATCTCGAACAAGTTGGAAATGATATCTAAAATTATTACTAAATCAGCATTTTTGTTTGGGCCAAAAGTTCCCAAATCACATATTCACAACAGAGAAATTAAAAAAATCAGGCGTTCACTTTGACACAATTCAATTTTCAGGTGTCAAGTTTCAAAATGCAAAATTCAGGTATTTATTTATAAATTTAAAATATTTTTATTAATTAATTGTTAAATAAATTTATTAAATATTTAATTCTAATATAATATAATTAACTCACATTACCTCCACCATCCCTACCATTCCGAGGACTATTACAATGACCGTTTCGGCCACCACTCTTCTCCAGCACCGTTCCGACGACTACTCCGATTCTGACAATTTATATAATATGGTCACAGATTCACAATTTAGATAGTCACTCACATTATTTTTCAGTCACAAATCATAATTTTTATACGTCATATATTATTTTACGATCACAGTTTAAAAATTTGCTACATCACAATTAATTCGTTGGTCACATATCAAAATTTATAGGTCACAGTCATAAATTTTCAAATTAGTTGGTCACATATTTTTTCACGGTCACATATTATATAATTTTTAGGTCACAGATAACAAAATGGTTGGTCACATATTATAGAATTTGAAGGTCACATATTATATTTTTAGTCACAGAAAATCAAATCACCAGATCATCCACCTGCACCACCGTTGACTGCCACCACCATTGTCAACCCACCACACACCACATTAAGTAAATACCACCGCACCGACAGTACCACCACCACTACACCCACAGCACGCACCATCTCACGACATTGATCTGAAAAAAAGTTCCCAACTCCTATATCCAATTTATGAACAACCTCTACCACCAACCACTCACATATTAACTATTTAACGGTTCACCACCACCTCACCGTCGTCGTCGTCGTCGCCGCTGCCACCACCATTAACAAATGTAAACACTCAAAGCAGTTCCCCCAGCCCAATCCAGAGTCACCACTGCCAACACGAGCACGCCACTACCATCACCACCGTCGCACGTCCAACCTAGTTCCACCGCATCACCATCACCATTGTTGCGAAATAATCCCGCAAGCGTACGGGATCGTTGTACAAGTAATAAATGTGATGAGTGAGTTATCGTCCCACAGGGAATGCGGCTTAATTCTAGTGCAATCGATATATCTAAATTCGAAACAATAACAAGATATGGTGGGTTTTATTTAACTATGTTCTAAAACTAAGAAAACAATAAAATTATGGTTCTTTAAATTAAATGTGAAAGAGAGTATTGGATTTCCGATTTCACTAAATGACTCTAGCATTCAATTCTCAACTTGTAATAATTACTTCAATCCTTGCATTGGTGACGATCGATAATTCCACTTCTATTTATTATTCTTTTCCAATATATAATAAACCTATATTGATCACGACACGATCATATTCCTAGTCCGCATTCATATAATGAATATGCATTAAATTATAGGATTATCATACAAGATCGCACACTTCACAAATATTATTCCTAATATTTATTCTTCATGTGTTACACATACAGTGTTCTACTTATCGTGAGTTTTCCGACACTACAAATAAGCAACTTATTGCTCTAATGGTGCGCAAACATTAAAACAATATGAAAAAGCATGTATATGGAATCACAATGCGAGAATCAAACTAAAAATCACAAGTCTTGAATTAAAAAAACTAGAAATCAAATAGTTTCATCATCCATCCAATACAAATAAACTTAGCCTAGCATCATGTTATGTAAATCACAAAATAAGATTTGGAAAAACATCACCCGGAATGAAAAATAATGAATGAAAAGTGAAAACTCAATTTCTTCTTTGTATTTCTTCAATCCGGATTTTGAATCTTCAATATCTTGTGATAATCGCCTTTGAATCTTGTGCTAAACCCTTTCTTTTGGTGAAAAATTGGATTTGATATGCTCTGGGTCGTTCCACGCCGTTCCTCCCTCAAGAAAGTAGGTTAAAATTGGTTTTTATGGAAATTTGGATAAAACAAGAAAATTGGGTCGTTCAGGCCCAGAAATGGCCTGTGCTCGCGCGCCGTGTAAGTCCTTGTCCGCGCGCCGTGTAAATGTTTCACTCTCGGTAAATAAAAGGTAAGCCCGTGCACGCGCGAGAGATTATGCCTGTGCGCGCGCGCAGGCAAAAAATCTTCCAACTGTTGCACTTTGGTCCCCGAATTGCATTCTTTATTTATTTCGGTTTTTTCTTTGTATTTTCTTGACCCTCCATCTTCCAATTTCATGTAATTGACTCCAACATCTCTCCAATCATCGATACTAGGTCCGAATCATCTATTAACACTTTGCGATTTAGTCCACAAACTTTGGATTATGTCAACTTTAGCCAATTTTCAGCTTATTTTCTTCAATTCCATAGTTTTGCATCTAGATGTACCTAGCATACAATATATATATATATATATATATATATATATATATATATATATATATATATATATATAATTAAGCCTCAAATCATCTAAAGTAATGACAATTGCTTTAATTTAACGGCACAAATAAGTGTATAAAATACACTTATCAAATACCCCCAAACTTAATCAATTGTTTGTCCTCAAACAAAGTAAAGCTTAACTACACAAAATAAAAAAAATTCAAATTAACTTGGTTGGATAATCTGCCTGTTAACCTCAGGATTGGACTTTTAGAGTTGAAACCATAAGCTATTTCAAAATCACAATGTTAAATCAATCTCTACCTATTCAATGTAAAACCGACGTGTGTGTGTGAAGATTCATGTCAAGCATCATAACGTCATAAATTGATTCAATTCCCGACCCTTAATGGCCATATATTTCCTTTCTTCGCTCGTAAGATACACACCCCCAAACTTTCCTATTTTCACTCTTTTCCCAAGGTGCAATCTAAGATTGATTTTGTGATATAATATTAATCCTCACCCTCTCTAGTTTGGTTCGATTTTTGCTAATTGCAGTTCAACAAGTCAAAAAAATGCGGATTCTCCTTATTCTTGATAGTCTCAACCTCTAAGAATCAATTAGGCTAACAATCCTTCATCAAGAGTCCAGTTCTTTCAAATGAGTGTTCGGGGCTTCCTCAAGACATCTAGCTTTTTTTTTTTTTTTTGTTTTTTTTTTGACTCCTCTCTATTAAGCTTTCTAAATGACCCTTGTAGCGAGCTTTTAGCCGATGACTCCTAGGTCAAATGACTATAGGGCACCAGGTTTTCAGAGACCCTTACAGACTTAATTACTCGAGTCATTAAAGCTACGGAGAGAAGTTTTATAATAAAGTAACACTACATATTCATTTTTTTTTCTCATTTTCATTTTCATTTTCATTTTCGTCTTTTTTTGTGTGCAATGCCCCTTATAAACACTCATTTTCAAAAATCGACCCCCAACTTAAGATTTCAACCTAATTTTCATCTTATTAGCTTCAAACAATCCACACAAAATTAGCACACATGGAATCTACATCTATCTCAATGTCTCCCTACAAAAGCTCAATCAACCCCAAACGGTCTTAGAAATGGTTAAGGGTGTAGGATATAATGGTTATATGGATTTAGCATTTATGGTCCATTCTTGTCGTCCTACTAAAAAATATGAATCAATTTTCTCTTCACAATGCTAAACATAAATCTCGTGCTCAAAAATATCAAATTCCACATAAATAGGCACCGACTAATTTAGCATATAACTTATCCATAATTTATAGGCCAACTCTATGTTCCAATATATACATCATCGTTAGCAGATTATCCGACCCACACAAGCATGCAAAAATATATAAAAAGAAGTAATAAAACTGATTTTTTTTTTAGTAACAAAAGCACACACAAACAAACAAATAAAACTCATGTTTTCCACCCCCAAACTTAAAGTAGACATTGTCATCAATGTCATAAATCATAATTTCACATATAAAGGGGTAGGGAAGAAAAAGATGAAAATACTCCCCTGATATGGCTTGGAATCCAAAGGCTAGCTGTCCTACTGCTCCCGTTGGCTCATTGGTCAATGTTGATTTAGATGCTCTGTGACATCATGTTCCTATACAAAACAGTCAATTAAAATATTCAAGATCAAATATGTGGAACAAGTGATACTTAGCTCTAACATCTATTAAACCAACTAACATATTGAAGATGTAAGGAAAAAAAGGGGTGTGGATGATGATTCCTTGAAATAAATAAATAAAATTAATCTAAATCATCTTAAATGATTCTAAAAGCAAAAATAAAAACAAATAAATAAAGGGAAAAAAATGTTGGGTTGCCTCCCAACCAGCGCTTTGTTTACAGTCTTTAGTTAGACTCTTGTTAGTTTAAGCTCTTCATGGTGGCTTGAAAATAGAGTTTTCAGTCCTACATCTTAGACACTAGTTGCATTTCTTCAGTTCATCCTTGACTCTCCAAACAATCATGTCTCCATTTTTGTCCCTACCAATAATTCCTTGTGCGTCGGCTTATTTTTGTAGCTCTCCCAATGATCCACTTGTTGGCAATCTTTATAATGGGATGGTTGTTTGATTGGATTTTCCATGGTGAAACTTTGTTGCTTATCTTCCACCCTTAGGACTATCTCATTAGTATCAAAATCCAGCAAAGCTCGGCTTGTAGACAAAAACGGCCTTCCCAAGATTATTGACATCTGATATGCCTCTTCTATGTCCACGATGATGAAGTCAGCTGGAAAAATAAACTCCCCCACTTTAATGAGCATGTCTTCGATTATTCCGTAGGGGTGCTTCAATGATCGGTCTGCCAGCTGAAGGATTATAGACGCAGCTTTAGGGTTTCCTAATCCAGTTTCCTGTAAAGAGGCAAAGGAATTAGATTAATACTTGCTCCCGAATCAATTAAACAATTAATAGTATTTAAATTTCCTATAGAGCAAGGTAGAGTGAAACTCCCTGGATCTTTAAGTTTGGGAGGGATCTTGCACCGGATGATCACGCTGCACTCTTCAGATAGAGCTATCGTTTCATATTCAGGCAGCTTCCTCTTTTTGGTCAACATCTCCTTCAAAAACTTGGAGTAATTTGGAATTTGAAGAATCGCATCAATAAATGGGATGTTGATATGTAGCTTTTTGAGGATTTCCATAAATTTAGTGAACTGCCTCTCTAGTTTGGTGTTTTGCATTCTTTGAAGAGAAGGGATCGGAGATGTAAGTGTTGTGCCAAAAACTGTTGTCTTAAATTGTGGGTTGTCTGAAATTGATTGTCGATCTTTCTCTGTTGCTTTATCGGACTGCTCCGCCTGTTCCTTGCTCTCAGTAGAGAGTTTACTTTTCTCTGTCTCATTCCTCTTTGCGATGATTTTTGGCAACTGAACACCACTCCTAGTCGTAATGGCCTGAATCTGCTCAACTGTTGGTTGCCGTAGAAGTCTTTGAGAGAATGGAATGGGTGGCACATAAGCCTTGACAGAGGTGGTGGAAGTGAATGATGGGAGCTCAATAGTTGCATAATTCACCGCCTCAACCGCAAATACCTGCTCCCTTGGGTTCTTCTTTGTATCACTCGGTAAGGTACCTTGTGGTGTGTTGGCTATTGCAGCTGCTATCTGTCCCACCTGTTGTTCCAAGTTCTTGATTGAAGCTTGTTGATTCTGAAAGTTGGTCTCAGTTTTCGTGATGTACTGAGATAGAAGATCTTCCAATGATTGCTTCTTCTCTTATTGTTGATGATGTTGGAACCCTGGTGGCCTGTTTTGGTTGTTTCCTCCTTGTCCCTGCCCTTGCCCTTGATTATTTGACCATGAGAAATTAGGATGATTTCTCCAACCTGGATTGTATGTATTGGAGTAAGGATTATTTTGTTGCCTTGGGAAGTTCTGTGCGTAGCTAATCTCTTCGAGCTGCGAGACTTGTGTAGATGCCAATGGACAACGTGCAGTCGGGTGGTCTGCTCCACAACCTTTGCATACAGGCGGTGATTGGTGTACCATGTTGACTGATTGAGATAGATTATCCATTTTCAGTGTAAGTACCTCCATCTGTGCTGCCAATGCTGTCATTGCATCCACGTTGTGTACCCCTGCTGTTTTCCTTGGAGCTTCCCTATCAGTTGGCCACATTGATTGATTCTCAGCTATCTTCTCATATAGTTCATATGCATCATCTATATCGAGTTTCATCACTGATCCTCCTGCTGAAGCATCTACCATATTCTTGAACTCTTGTTGTAGACCGTAGTAGAAGAGATATTGCTGAGCTTTCTTAGGAATGTCAGGCTAGGGCATTTCCTGAACAAATTCTTGAACCTCTCCCATGCTTCAGGGTAGCTTTCTAAATCTTTCTGCTTGAAAGTGTGGACTTCATTCCTGATTTGGTGGACTTGAGAAGGTGGGAAAAATTTCATCGTAAATTTTTGAACCATATCAGCCCATGATTGTATGCTTCCTGGAGGTAAGCAAAGAAACCATTCTCTAGCAACATCCTTCAAAGTATGAGGGAATAACCGCATTCGAAAAGCGTCTGCTGATACCCCTTCGTGACTGATCACCTCACATAAAATGAGAAAAATCGAAATATGTTCATGAGGGTTCTCCGTGGCTTTTCCAAAAAACCTGATGTCTTGGTGATTTTGGAACAAATTTATGACATCCGGTCTAAAGTGAAAATTAGGTTGTCCAAATGGAGGATAAACTACAGCAGGTTGCACTGGAACATGAATTGGATTGACATAGTCTCCAACTAAAATGGGGGCTTCATTCTGGATAGCTCTCTGTTGATTTGGTTGCGGTAGTTGATTGTCAACTGTAACATGAGCCTGATTTTGTTGTTGATTCTGATTATCAGCCATTCTCCTTGCTTGACGTTGACCTCTCCTGCGATTTCTGAATGTCCTTTCAATTTCGTGATCTATTGGACCCAGACCAGCCTCGTCAGGAGCTTGCATAAACCAAGTTTACCTGAACAGAGTCAAGATAAGAGAAAATGAAGCGATGTAATACCAGCCTTCAACAACAAAATAATAAAAATAATGCGAATCTAGAATATCAATAACTAAAATTAACACCGTTATTCCCCGGCAACGGCGCCAAAAACTTGTTGCGAAATAATCCCACAAGCGTACGGGATCGTTGTACAAGTAATAAATGTGATGAGTGAGTTATCGTCCCACAGGGAATGCGGCTTAATTCTAGTGCAATCGATATATCTAAATTCGAAACAATAACAAGATATGGTGGGTTTTATTTAACTATGTTCTAAAACTACGAAAACAATAAAATTATGGTTCTTTAAATTAAATGTGAAAGAGAGTATTGGATTTCCGATTCTACTAAATGACTCTAGCATTCAATTCTCAACTTGTAATAATTACTTCAATCCTTGTATTGGTGACGATCGATAATTCCACTTCTATTTATTATTCTTTTCCAAGATATAATAAACCTATATTGATCACGACACGATCTTATTTCTAGTCCGCATTCATATGATGAATATGCATTAAATTATAGGATTATCATACAAGATCGCACACTTCACAAATATTATTCCTAATATTTATTCTTCATGTGTTACACATACAGTGTTCTACTTATCGTGAGTTTTCCGACACTACAAATAAGCAACTTATTGCTCTAATGGTGCGCAAACATTAAAACAATATGAAAAAGCATGTATATGGAATCACAATGCGAGAATCAAACTAAAAATCACAAGTCTTGAATTAAAAAAACTAGAAATCAAATAGTTTCATCATCCATCCAATACAAATAAACTTAGCCTAGCATCATGTTATGTAAATCACAAAATAAGATTTGGAAAAACATCACCCGGAATGAAAAATAATGAATGAAAAGTGAAAACTCAATTTCTTCTTTGTATTTCTTCAATCCGGATTTTGAATCTTCAATATCTTGTGATAATCGCCTTT
>CM032630.1:30541392-30800315 GCA_019097785.1 Fraxinus excelsior
TGCCTTTTTTTTTTTTTTTTTTTTTTGTGGCAATGAAAACAAATTTCATAATTAATTGTAAAAAAAATTTCACTTTAATGAACAATTTTTATGTAAAACAAAGTCAAACGAACACTAAACTTTGATTGAAAAATGATTTTTTTAGGAATTTTTTTTTAAGGGAAACAAATTTTATAATCAATTGTAGAAAAATTATCGCTTTAATGGACAATTTCTATGTAAAACAAAGTCAAACGAACACAAAATTTGAAAAAATTTCGGGTGAAAAATTATATCAATCAAACACTTATATATATATATATATATATATATATATATATATATATATATATATATATATATATATATATCTTGTATTGTCTCGTAATAAAGAAAAATAGTTATCGTAAATTAAAATTAAAATAATAATCGATTGAATAAAATTGAATTACAGTTATCTGATTTATGTTAGAGGTGAATATAATTACCGTAAATTAAATTTATCAAAGAAGTTACTTATTTTCTGCTAAAAGAAAAGATTATTTAGTCTTTGCTTGGCCTCAATTTTAATTAGATTTTGGGAAAAATAGTAATTTTTTTAAGAATGTGTGGTTAAAAAGAAAAAAAAAATATTTTGAATTTATTTGTAAAATTATTTTTCTGTAGTTAATAAAAAGAGAGAAAAATGAATTTTAATTTTAATTGAATTAAAATTCCAGGCTGCTTTGTCGCCCCACTCGAACGCACGACCAATTTACAATCACAATTAACAAGGTCAACTAATCACAAATCACAGCCGTTGATAATAATCAACGGTCCACAAAATTTCATCAAATAATGAGTCGCATTGTGAAATTAGCTCGCTCCCTCTTTTTGCAGCTTCTCTCTGTTCTTCCCTTTTCGCATTTCCCCCTCTCTCAAATTAAAGGAAAGAAATGAGTAAGGGACCGGGACTTTTCTCAGATTTTGGCAAAAAAGCAAAAGGTTAATTTTTCGATCCAATATTTACTTATTTATTGAAATCATTTTCATGCCTTAAGAACGAAGATGAAATATATTTTGTTTTGATTTATGTTTATGCTATTGTTTGTTATTTTCATATGCTTGTGTGATTTTATTGGCTTTTTGTTTGTAGATCTACTGACGAGGGACTACCTCTCTGATCATAAATTATCTGTCTCCACCTACAGTGAATCTGGAGTGGTACGATATTTTTTAGTGCATTGTTTTTGTTATAGGAGTGTATTATGTGTAAGCTTGTGTTTATGGACATGTACTACATTTTCATTATGTTGTCTGAGTATTCAATTTATGCATGATATAACTGTACTTCCTATGTTTTTACTTATAGGTATACTTAAGGTTTAATAGCCTATTTGCTTTGCTAAGGAAAAAGAGAATATACGAGAAAAATTTAGTGCGCTCTTGTTTAGTGGATTACATATAGGCTGAACGTGGAAGCAAGAATGAAAGAAAATTGTAGGAGTGTTGGTTGTATGGTTTTGACAATTTTGCTTGCTTTTGAAGTTTGATAGAGGATTTCTGTTCAAACATGTCATTGCTTTGAGGGTTATCGTTAAGCTAAAATCTTACTGTATTGTGTTGTGAATATGGTTTTGATTTTGCATCAATTTGGTCTCATTTTTTAATTTCTGGATCAGCTTAGTTAGATTTATATATAAGCTCGTTCAATTTTTTTTATGCATTTTGACTTCTTTTTTTGGGTCATTGGTTCAATTGTAAATGAATAAGGAGTTATTGCTTTTTCTTTTTATATTTTCTTTGTGAATAGTGAAAACATGGTTTTTAACAAACTTTGAATATATTAACTCATCTATAATGGGAAAATTCCTTTGTCCAACCCCCTTAGTCGTTGATTCCAAATTCCAATAGATATTATGTTCTCTAGATTATTAAATGAATAGTTGTATTGAGTAGTGGCACATTGTCATCAGGTACTTCATTATCATGAGTTTGTGTGCACTTAGTCTTCTATAGACAATCCCAAAAAGTGCTCTTGGAATTTATCTCTTTCTTTAGAAAGTTAGAAAGAACGAAGTTGGACAAGTTTCAATTAGCTTTCCTTCCCATTTCTTCGGCAGGAGATTTATTCATTACATAAGTTGACGTTTTATTCTGCACTACGATCTAATTGCTGCATTTAATATGGTGGTGGTGACTTTGGGACATCCATGTTTTTAGAAATGAACTAGTGTGGATGTTTTGCAAGAGTGGCACTAATTTTAGAATGTGAAGCACTACAGTCCTCCTGGGGTGGAGAATAGATGACTCAAATGTGTTTGAGACTGATAGTCCTCAGACACATTTATGATCTGACATGCCTTCCAGTGTGTCCTATTTCTTGTCTATAAGTTTTTGGCATGAAAAGGACACAGTCCCAATAAGCCTTGGACATGTGAGAGGCACGATCCAAACGTGTAGAGTACATAACAAGCCCCAACTTGTAAAGTTTGGAATGTATAATTAGGGAAATACTATTGAATCATTTCATAAAAAAGTCAACATAATGTGCATAATGCTATCAATTTTTTGATACCTAAATATTTTTCTTTGGTTAGACTTGTAAAACTATATAAAAATAAGACTTATAGCATGTTTGGAAAGTGTTAATAAATGGTTTATATTATAAATAAATAGAAATAAGTGGTAGATAAGTGGTAGTACTATCCAGATATGAGTCAGCCGAAATATATTGATGAAAAGTGGTTTTAGTGTTTATAAACAATTCATAAACACATGAAAACACCCTCAGTGTTACCGGACTTTTCTAAGTGAACTGATTGTAGAACTTTTGTCTAAAAGAGAATTGAAATCCTCTTTGTATCTTTTGATATAAGTACTTCTCATACCCCCCTGATAACGGAAGATGATTAGACTACCTTAGTCATGCCGGAGTCTAGCCCATTTTACCTAGAGATATTTACTAATAACTCAAACATGTATAGATATACTTTTTTGAGGGCATTCTACTTTGAATCTATAACATTACTTCATATCTACCGAAACTTGGATCTCATCTCATTCTAGAAGTGCAGTCCTCAGCACGAACATTGGTTGATGAAGTAATTCGATGCAATAATTACACGTTTGTAGTTAGAAACACTGAGCTGGAACTTGAGTTGGATCAAAACTCAGCCTAAGGATGCATCTTTCGGACAGAATCTATGTATAGTTTTGATAGATTTTGACACCTGGATTATCGAGTTTAAGGATCCAGGGATTTGTTTGTAAAGGGGGTCTTCACTTTAGTACAGCTATTAATGAAATTAGTGAGATAACTTTTAAATGCAATGAAGGTGCATAAATTTGACTAGGGAAAATATTGGAGTAGTTCAATTTCAAGTAAGAACATAAATATAACTCAAAAATCACATGAGAGCAGGCAATATCTTCTCAGTTGAATGATTTTGTTCCTGGGATTGATCATGTAAGAGACTGGTATCTACTTCAAAATTGTTAGACATGGATCAGGCGTCAAGTGGAGTTACCTGTCGTGTCAGACAAGGGTACAACATGATACCCAAAATGCCAAAATCAAATCAGAATTTACATGCATCTGTTTAATCTCTTTTGTTCCTTTTTACCTGGCATATAATACGGTATTGATCAATTGCTGTTTGAAAATATAGATAAATTGCAAATGAACAGCCATCTTCTCTAGATCCTTTAGAATGCATCTCATCTTATTTGATTGGCTTGTAGGTATTAAATTACTATTCGTAACACGTCACTAGGAATGCTAAACAGTAGAATGTCTGTGGTTTCCTCTGCTCATTTTGCACTTATTTAGTGATATTTAGCTTATGTATGGGTAAACTTATTAGTTATTACCAAAGTCAAACTTTAATTTTAACCATTCACAACAAATATCCATTTATTATCCACTGTACTCCAAGTTACTAATAATTTACCCAAACACAGACTTAATTTGCAGCATACCCAGGCATTATCAGTTCATTGCTTTGAACCATTGCTCTTACTTCAAACATAGCTGTAGCGTTTCTTGCTGCATTTCATGATATGAATTTGGATGTGGTTTGACTTTCATAACAATATTCAATGACACTTAATATCCACCTCTGTACTTGTGCTTTCCTCGATGTAGGCCCTTACTACATCCACAGTGAAAAAAGGAGGGTACTCATCTGGTGATGTGGCAGCCCAATACAAGTATAATAATATTTCTACTGAAGTCAAAGTTGATACTGAATCAAATGTATGATGCTCAAAACTTTGATCTCGTCAATACAAACTTTCCACTGGAAATTATCTTAATTCTTCTTTTTTGCAGATCTCAGCAATTTTTACTGTTGCTGAAATTGTCCCTTCATCAAAGACTATTGCTACAGTGAAATTTCCCAATTATGAATCTGGCAAGGTGCCTGCTACCTGTTGTCTCCTTGCTAAGAAATTATTCCATTTTATTTATCTACTTCTGTTCTGTCTGAGATATTCTCTTCTAATTAAAATGTTATGGTTGCCTTCTTATTTCCCTAACTCGTTTTTCTTTCATTTATCTTTTATTTTTTATTTTTTTGAGCAGCTGGAGTTCCAATACTTCCACCCACATGCATCCCTGACTGCAGCTGTTGGTCTGAACCAATCTCCTCCTCTCGATCTTTCTGTCACTCTGGGTACTCCCACCTTTGCTCTGGGTGCAGAGGCAGGTTATGAGACTACTTTGGGTAAATTAACAAAATATACCGCGGGAATTACTGTGACTAAACCAGATTCTTGTGCTTCAATAATATTGTAAGCCGCAATTTTGTTAGTCCGGAAATATTATTTTTTAATCTTTATTTTACTCTGTTTTCTTGTTAGAAAAGAAATGTTATGCTTTCTTTTGCTCCTCTCAGGGGTGACAAAGGGGACATGATAAAGGCGTCTTATATACACTACCTAGATCAATTGAAGAGAAGTGCTGCTGTGGGAGAAATCACCCGAAAATTCTCCACAAATGAGAACACATTTACAGTTGGAGGTTCTTATTCCATAGACGGCCTTACAAACGTGAAAATGAAGCTCAATAATCACGGCATACTAGGTGCTGTTTTGCAGCACGAGCTCATTGGGAAATCAGTGATGACTCTATCTAGTGAGTTTGAAACCAAAGCCTTGGATAAGACACCCAGATTTGGTGTGGCCCTTGTTCTGAAGCCCTGAGAGAAATCCTTGCAAAATCATATTGCGGTTTGAAACTTGATCTTCTGTTGTTTTTTTTGGGATGACTCTAGAAGGAAATGCGTAATAAGCAGTTGCATGAATATTGCTGTTTTCATATCTTAGGTGACTCTAGGTGTGGTTTGCTTTGATGCCTTGGCCATGCTTTTGCCTTTGCTCAGTTTTTCCAACTTCGTTCTCAGATTTTCATTTCTTGTCAAGGCATTACATTCTTTATGGCTCAAATGAAGAACTCTTCTCTGCAATTTGGGGGTATCAACTAATGCGCGCCCAAAACAGATCTGTATGTAATAATGTACTTCTTATATGTTACCCTTTTATGCTCAATATTCATTATTGTTATCAATCATAGAACACGACTTTCTGGTGTGCTTAAAAGTTCTTTAGAAAGAGCTTTTATTTGTGCTGCAAAATGGCTTTTAAGCATGCCCAAACATGGTCAACCTCGTAAGATTTTTTATGCCATTCCTGAGTTGAAAAACTATTAGTAGCTCTCACTCAAAAGTGGGGCATGAAAAGAAAATATTTACGACAACCCAATTTTCAGTAATGGCTCTACAAAGAAATTTGCTTTGCTTGGATGGTGTAAATGCCATTTCAAATGAAATGAAGCATAATACCAGGACATTGAACCCAAATCCGTGGTTGAGTTCCATCTCCAGTGGATGTGTTACCTTGGTAATGTATCTCAAACGCTTTGTTGGAATGGTCCGGAAATTGCTTTTTCTTGAGGACTACCTTTTTTTAATGAAAGCAGGTTAATGAATGAGGATCATTTTGAAAGATTTGAGTTTAACTTTGGAGATTTCAATTGGATGGAGGTTGAGAGAAGATTACACCACCTCTCCAAGGACTTTTTTTTTTTTTTTTAATGAAAGTCTTTTTTTTCCCATTCTTGATCTGACTTGATTACATGATTTAATTGACAAATTAAGATTATTCCTATTACTTTATACTGATCCAGTGATTATTTGATTAATAATAATTGGAGAAATAGCAGTCTTACAACTTCTAGACTGATATAGCTCTTCCGTGCCTTTGTTGTGGCTTGCTAGGAATTGTGAATAGTGGAAATTATATAAATCCAGGTGTTTAAAGGTTACAATTCAAAAATCAGGGCTGAAGTTTCATAATTCATAAATCAGGTATCAATATAATAATTAAACATTAAATATTTTACCCTACTAATTCCAATTCCTCCAAACCATTTCTCTCTCTCTCTCTCTCTCTCTAGCCAGCGTCGCTGCAAGAATGGTGTCGTCTACAAGAAGTCCTCCCGCGATTCTACTATCCACAGCCTGGTCGAGGAGTTGGATCGGGGGCTGATTCCACAAGAAGTCCTCAAGCGATTTCGTCACTGCAAGAAAGGTCCAGCAGTATGGGCTCCTCGATCTAAGCGTCGCTGCGGTGAACTATGCACTTGCTCGCTTAGATCTTAGTGGTGGTGGGTGTGTGTGGATGTAGGTGGTGTTGCTGTGGTTGTGGATTAACGGTGTAGTGATGGTGATGGTGGTGCGATGGATCTAGGTAGGACGGTGATGGTGGTTGTTGGCAGTGGTGATTTGGGTGGTGTTGGTGAGGTTGTATGGTGATGGTGGTGCGGTGGATCTAGGTAGGGCGATGGTGGTTGTTGTTGGCAGTGGTGATATGGGTGGTATTGGTGAGGTTGTATGGTGATGGTGATGCGATGGATCTAGGTTGGACGTGCGGCGGTGGTGATGGTAGTGGCGTGCTCGTGTTGGCAGTGGTAACTTTGGATTGGGCTGGGGGTACTGCTTTGGGTGTTTACGTTTGTTATGGCGACGACGACTACGATGAGGTGGTGGTGAACCATTAAATAGTTAATATGTGAGTGGTTGATGGTAGATGTTGTTGTTCGTAGATTGGATATAGGAGTTGAGAACTTTTTTCAGATCGATGTCGTGAGATGGTGCGTGCTGTGGGTGCAATGGTGGTGGCACTGTCGATGTGCGGTGGTATTTACTTAATGTGGTGTGTGGTAGGTTGATAATAGTGGTGACAATCAACGGTGGTGCAGGTGGAGGATCTGGTGATTTGATTTTCTGTGAGTAAAAATATAATATGTGACTTTCAAATTCTATAATATGTGACCAACCATTTTGTTATCTATGACCTAAAAATTATATAATATGTGACCGTGAAAAAATGTGACCAACTAATTTGAAAATCTGTGGCTATGTGACCTATAAATTTTGATATGTGATCAACGAATTAATTGTGACGTAAAATTTTTTTAAACTGTGATCGTAAAATAATTTATGACATAAAAATTATGATTTGTGACTAAAAAATAATGTGACTATCTAAATTGTAAATCTGTGATCATATTATATAAATTATCAGAATCCGAGTAGTCGTCGAAACGGTAGACAGAGAAGAGTGGTGTCCGAAACGGTCATCGTAATAGTTCCCGGAATGGTAGGGGTGATGGAGGTGATGTGAGTTAATTATATTATATTAAAATTAAATATTTAATAAATTTTTTTAATAATTAATTAATAAAAATATTTTTAATTAATAAATAAATAACTAAATTTTGTATTTTGAAACTTGACACCTGAAAATTGAATTGTGTCAAAGTTGACACCTGATTTTTTTAATTTTTCCATTGTGAATATGTGATTTGGGAACTTTTGGCCCAAACAAAAATGCTGATTTAGTAATAATTTTAGATATTTCGTCATTTCCAACTTGTTCGAGATAGAATTTAGTAAATTTTTTTATTTGAGAATTTATTGCTACTTGTAATGTCAATTTAGTGTTCTTCCATACAATTTGCACAAACACACGTGGTGATGTATGGTTGAAAATTTTAATTGTGAGGGTTGAATTGTTTTATTGTTTTTTAGGGTAATCATTGAACAATAGACATATATCATGCCTCTTAAAGATGAGAATGGAGCTTGAAAAAGAAAAAGGAAGAAGGAGGAGGAGGTAACATCGATTCAAAGTCAAGCAATGAGTACTTCAATCGAAAAAAACAAAAAAAAAGAGGGAATAAACAATGAAAAAATTGGTGATTGATGAACAACATGAGAATGACAATGTGAAAGAAACGTATGAGAATGAAGAAGTAATTGAACACGCCAATGTAAATGAATCAAATGAGATTTGAGGAAGCGATTCAACTGTCTACGTGAATGAACTGAATGACAATGAGGAGGTAATGTTCATGATAAAAATTTAAATCAGGAGGGTTGATATTCTGGGAAATTTGAGGATCTTGGGAATTAGAAAAACATTGATCAATTATGAGGGATTATTGAGTTGAAATGAATCCAGTAAGTGTTGATGACATCTTGTTTCCCAAACTGGACATTTTAATTCATCACAATATAAGAGCAGAGAATTGATCTGTTTGCTTTTATTGTAGGTTGTTTAAGATGCCAAAAATGATGAATCTAATTGGCCAATTGGGTATGATCGATACAAAATTTGGCAATAAAGCAATTGAGAAGTTATATGTCACATGACTAGTTCAATTGAATTGAAAATATGCTTCGAACAAAAATGAGAATGGATGAAAGCGTGCAATTGGTGATGAAGAAAGAGAACATGGGAGATAATTGTTAACGAGGATAATTACTATTGTGAAAAGACTGTCCAAAAACACCTTTGCCTTTCAAGATGACGATTAAGTTTTATATTTAGACTAATGAACCATACTACATACACACAAGGTTAAACCATTGATTTACACCTATGTGAATTGACAGATTTTGATACGTGTTGACCTTCGTGACACTTTTCCCCGTTAGATGTTTGACACGAAGAGGGGGCGTCGATTAAGGTGTACACTTTGTGCGTACAAGTACTTTAATCCTAGACCAATAGCCTCTTTTTGCAAACGATGATAGAAATTGTTACAGTTTAATCTAGTAATGCAAGAACATATTTGGCATGTAAAGCAAGTGATATTCAGTATACATATCTTGGGTTGTGTGGCCAACAAAATTGATGAAACTAACTCTCAATCTGCTGGAACAGAAGCTAGAGTTGATGTTTAATTATCATATTTCAATAATTTGGTAAGCAATACTCAATGCAATTGCCAAATACAAACAACTTCTCAATAAAGTTAAATCAAATTTTTAATCACAATAATGAAATTTTTAGCAATAGATGCTAGCACACAGATCATATTAATTAATTTAATATCAAGATTTATAACTATCACCATTGAATATAACAAAATCAAAATCAAAATTCATCAAAATACCAAAATGCAGTAGCAGAAACATAGTTTTTCTCTTCTTCTCTAATTAAGATGAAATATTTAATTCAGAAACAATAACAAGCTCAAAGATTCCGAAGTAGTTGAGAATTAACCAACTAATCAACGGTCTGCATGATGTCCTCGGCGGTGAATTTGGTACCTTTGTCCTTATCTGCGGCGGCGCGTCCCTTGGCCTTGCGGTCGAGAAGCGACTTGCGGTCCTTGTCAAGGCGGAGCTTAGTGATAACAACCTTGGAAGGATTAATCCCCACATTCACAGTGGATCCATTAACCTTCTCCCTGGTGATCCTCTCCACATGGATCACCCATTTCTTGCGGTACACCTGCACCACCTTACCCTCGCGGCCCTTGTAGGTTCCTCTGACCACTTGCACCTCATCGTCCTTGCGTACCGGCATGGATCGAACGTTGTACTTGGTCCGGAGGTCGGAGGAGAGGGGGGCGCTCATCAGTACACGGCGGACACTCGACGGCGCTGTGAAGTGAGCCTTCCGGTTCTTCCGCCGTGAAGAGGTGACTCGTGGATTGTACTTCATTGTTCCGGTGCGGCGGTTTCTCTCACTTGCCTCTGTGTGGGGATGCGGCCTGCGAAGTAGTGAGGGTCAGCGTTAGGGTTTTAGGACTTCTTAAAAGTGTCTACATTGGTTAAACGGTGCCGTTCTGATTAGGGTTCTTTCGAGCGTACTGATCAGTGTTTGGACCAAGAAATGAATTAAATGGGCTTTTTGTCTCTGTAGCTTTCGGACTTCGGATACGATCCAATAAGTTATTTTGAGACAACATTTATAAATAAGAGAAGAATTCAAAAATCAGGTGTTAACTTTGACACAATTCATTTTTCAGGTGTCAAGTTTCAAAATGCAAAATTCAGGTATTTATTTATTAATTAAAAATATTTTTAATTATTAATTATTAAATAATATAATTAACTCTCCCCACCTCCACCACCCCCTACCATTCCGGTGACTATTCCGGCCACCACTCTTCTCCGATGACCGGGGACTATTCCGGCCACCGTTCCGACCATCACTCTTCTCCGACGACCGTTCCGACGACGACTCCGATTCCGATAATTATTCCGACGGTCACGGTTCAAAAAATTTATTGGTCACATGTCACATATTTTAAAATTAGTTAGTCACATATCAAAATTTATTGGTCACATGTCACATATTTCAAAATTAGTTGGTCACATATCAAAAGTTATAAGTCACAAGTCACAGATTTCCAAATTAATAGGTCACATATTATAGAATTTGAAGGTCACAGATTATATTTTTAGTCACAGAAAACCAAAACACCATATCCTCCACCTGCACCACTGTCGACTGCCACCACCATGTCAACCCACCACACACCGATAGTGCCACCAACACCGCACCCCACAGCACGCACACTACCACGACATTACTCTGAAAAAAATTCCCAACTCCTAGATCCAATCTTCGAACCACACACACCAACACACCACAGCCACCAACACGCCACAGATACAACAGCCAATCTGCCACCACACACCGCTGCTGCCGACAGCGGCAGCAAGCCGCTGCTGACAGAAAGGAGGGGGAGGGGAGGGTGCTGCCGGCAGAAAGGAAGGGGGGAGGGGAGGGGGAGTGACGAAGAGAGGGGAGGGGGGAGAGAGAGAGAAAGAGAGAAGAAGAGAGGGGGAAGTGTGAAAAATTAGGGTTATGATATTTATATATTACCTGATTTTTTAAAAATAAAGTTTAGCCCCTAATTTTTTAACTCTAAACTTTAAACCCCTGGAATTATGTAATTTCCACTATAAATAACCCTAAATTGTATATTGTGCTACTTATGTGAAATTTTGCTCCTAGCCCTTATTCTTTTGATTGTTACCCTGAGAATATATCCAATTTTAAACGTTTTTATTGAAACTTGCCAGTTATTATAAGAGCCAATTTCTTTTTTCAGCACTTTGCAAGATAGGTTTTTTTTTTTTTTTAAAGAGAAGTGTCTGAGTGGAACAAAAAATACATTATACTCGGTACATCAATCTCCTAATTAGGAAAAGAGGAGGGGCGGATATTCCTTACTTCATTCCTTCTTCGGTTAGAAATAGCAAGATACGAACAAAAACGTCTTTTAACCCATAGTGAAAGGAGCCCGTTTGGTCTCTCGCTTTCCTCTTAAGTATCAAATAATAGTGAGAGCAATTTATGTTGATGAAACATCGGAATCTTGTAATTTTAAAATTTAGCTTTCATTTGGAAAGAATTTACAAACAGATAGAATTGAATGATGAATAGTACTTGTGAATCCATTTGAACGTATGGTTCGAAATATTATTTTGAGTATTTATAAATTTTGTCAAACAAGCACAAGTTTGTCTTGTCTGTCTAATAATGTACTAAAACCCACCCCTCCCTTTATTTAATTTAGGGAATTGTGAATCCAAAGAAAATTGAAATTGGCAGAGAGAAATTAAAGGCTTGCATTTATGATTACCTTCCTACGTGCAAGCAAGCAGTTAATGCATTAAAAAACCACCATCAAATTCCTCCTCTTCTCCACAAAGAACCACAGGCGTTAGTTACTTACACACACTGCAAACAGTAGAAAACGGAAGAAGATTCTGATTATATTTGTGAGGGAGAAAGAGCACATGGAATTGGATTTGGAATTGGAATTAGAAGCCAAGGGTTGGAATGATTTGGGTGTTGTGGGCACTATCTACGAAGATGAAGATGAAGATGCAGATGCAGAAGATGAAGATTCATCCTCCATTCCTTCCCTTTCACCTTCTCCTACTCCTACTCCTCGGGTGGAATCATGGTAAAAACACTCATTCTTTCTCTATCGATCAATTCCAATACCCTTTTTCTTCTCTCTTTTGATTCTTTTTCCGGTCGAGATGTATAGATCCCGTTTAGGACGAGGCTGCGTGCGAGTTATGGAAGTCTCGTGCCGCTAGGTGAAACATCACGTAATGTGGTGTTTGAGACAATTTTCTAGTACTCATGCCAACAGTTCTCCCTGAATGCATTTTCTGAAAAATCCTAGTTTTCGTACTTAGGTTATCTATCTAATGTGATCGACCGTGTAAAGTTCATAGTAGTACTTTCTATAGAATTGATCTCCACCCCAATATGCAAGAAAAGAAATCTCACACCGCTCATGATTAAGGTTCTCTTGCCACAGTTTTTATCCTGCTCACTAAGTGCAGGAGATCATGACTAGTACTTTGTATCAGCTATATTATATTAGTATCAGTTAGTGATTCGGCTTAGTCCCGTCTGAATTGTTGGCACTAGCAGTACATCTTGTCTCTACGAAACGAGGAAAAAATGGCTCATTTTGTACTCATAATCTTTTCTCCTTGATCTTGATATCTGGTTTGGCAATTCGAGTATTATTTGTTTGTTAATTTGTGAAATGATTCTTTGATACAAGGTTATTGGCTAGGCAACTTGATCCAGATGTGGTGATAAATGTACAGGATTCATGTTTCCGCCTTCATAAGGTATGTTACGTTTTTCAGTGTAAATTACAGTTTAATTACAGTTTTCCCCCTTTTTACCTTTGTTTTTTTTTTTACCACTCAAAGTTGCATTAGCCGATAAGGGTTTATAATTTTACTATCACGTGATTTGTGGGTCCCACAAAAAAAAAAAGGCTACAGTCGAGATTGAAACTTACATTAACGTAAAATTTGAACTTACCAAAACGAGAAATCATCTGATGCATGATTAGTCTCGTTTAAGATTATTCATTCTAACGTACCAAAAATATCGAGAATTTCATCCATCCCACTAAAAAGGAGTTTCATTATTAATTGCGAGAAATAGTATGGCGACGTTACTCGTTACCCTTAATAAGTGTGCAATGTGTGGTGTTTTTCGTAATAAATGAGAAGTGAGGGTGCATTTAATAGTACATTCTTTTCTCTCAGGGTCCTTTGATTGCAAGGAGTGGCTATTTGAACCGGCAGCTTAACAAATTGTCCGAAATAACCCTCAATCCACCGTTGAACATAACAGCCGAAGCCTTCTCCCTGGTAACGGAATTTTGTTACGGAAACCGCATCGTCATAATGCCGTCAAATGTCGCGGCTCTTCGTATAGCAGCCGAGCTGCTGGAAATGACGGGGACTAACGGCATGAGAGACGAGAATTTGCAACAAAAAGCCGAATCCTATTTCCGTTCTATTACCGTTAACCAAGAGTACACATCAATTGTATTGAAGTCAAGTCTTTCGCTGCTCCCCGAGGCCGAAACGACGGCATTTCTAGTGAGTAGATGCATTGGGGCGTTAAGTTTAACGGGCGGCACTGACGCCGTGATGAGTTGCATGGCTGACGTGGGACAAGTGGGTGTAGAGGATTTTCAATTGATTTTGGAGTCACTGAACCAACGGTTGGCCAACGGTCACGATCTACTCTATAGAATCATTGACTTTTATCTCACAGTCAAGGTACGCCTAATCTGCCGTAATTCTCGCCTTATGCACGTATCACAGTTTTATTAAAATTAATATTAGGCAGATTTTGGTGAGTTTAGGTGAGATTCAGATATTTAATCACATTATAATTTGATGGGAGATTTTGATTTATTTTTCGGCGCAAGTGTCATATTGTTTAACACAAATGATCTACTGAGCAGCAGTGTGGTGCTCATTTTATGTTAAGTATCTGATGCTGCCAAAAATTGTATCTGTTGACTTCTTGAGCTTGACGACTGAGAACGAGCACGAACGAAATCTTCCGGTACCTGAAACAAAGGCGTCGAGGGTTGGCCTCGTCGCCCCTCCGATGCTTAAATCAGAGAGAGATTAGGGAGAATATTTACGCTGTTACATATATTTTCCAGCATAAATATTCTTCATAATCTCTCTCTGACTTAAGCATTGGAGGGGCGACGTGGCAAACCCTCGACGCCTTTGTTTCAGGTACCGAAAGATCTCGTTCGTGCTCGTTCTCAGTCGTCAAGCTCAGGAAGTCAACAGATACGATTTTTGGCAGCATCAGTATCAATGATGTATTATATAAATTCATTGATGAATAAAATTATGGTGGGTTCAACATTTAAATTAATTTTAAAATTCATCAATGTATTTATATGGCACGTGCTTAACATAAGATGAACGTCAATACTTATTAGATCATTCCTGGCGTAATTTACGTTTTGCAGGAAAATAATGGCAAAATAACAGATGAAGAAAAAACCCGAATATGCAATTTCATAGATTGCAGTGTCTTGTCCGCTAGACTTCTTATGCATGCAGTACAAAATCCTAGGTTGCCTTTGAGGTTTGTTGTCCAAGCTATGTTTGCAGAGCAGCTGAACACCCGCCGCTCAATTATCTCCGCGGTCGACCACCGTGAACATCATCATCAAACGGAGGAGGACACTGCCACGCTTGGCGCGATTCTCGAGCGCGATGCAGCTCTTCGTCAAGTGGCACAGCTCAAGGCCGCCATGAGCGTGACGAAATCAAGAATTCAGGGCTTGGAGAAAGAGTTGAGTGGAATGAAAAAGGTCTTGAACGAATCTGAAAGCACTAGGAATAAGATTGATTCGGGCAAGTCTGCAAGTTTTCGACTTAGTTCAGATAATAAGGTTGAAAGAGGGCAAATTGGTTCGGTTTCTTCAGTAAACTTGCGCAGTATAATAAACAAAGTTGGAACGGGAGAATGTTCTTCGTCTGAAGAATCATTTGATGGAAGCTTGATGGTAGAAAAGAATTTGGGTCGAAGGTTGATCAATGTGTTAAAGAGTGCATTTCGAATATCATCGAAGAAGTCTGAGAGTCGATGCCCCGTCAAAGTCGAAAGATAGGGTGAAAGAATTAAAGAGGAACTCGAAAGGGAATAAGTTAATCCCGTCAAGCTATCGTGTATTGAGGTGTAAAATGAGCCACGAGACCCAGCACGTGCACGTTGGACTCATCACGTCCAAATTGTGTGTACGTTGGATTGAGTTTAAAGAGAAATCGAATCTGAATAAATAGTAAGGATTGCTGATCTGTTGCATGGTAAAATTGCAGTGTTTCAATAAATTTAAGGTCGATTTTGTGCTGTTCAGATCAATACTTCTAATGAAAAATACGATATAGTTTAGTCATTAGTGAAAGGAAAATCAGGAAATATAGACTAGAATATCAAAGAATTTGATTTAAAAAAAAACTGAGCATGGCGAGATCCAAACACAAAACTGGGCGTTTCCTTAAAATTCTATGAAGCCTGGAAAATTTTAAGGAAAAATACAAAATTGTTCATCCGGAATTGGGCTAGTTCACAAGTTATTACAGTGGGGTGCTTGACCTAACTTTTAAAATTTGCAATTAGGTTTCAGACTCCAACTTTTCACACAGCAAGCAGCTTCGTAGCATTTCACGATCGAATAGTCTAAATGGTTGTCAGGATAGAGCTACATGACAGCATCTCAGCTGGTCGTGTTACGGCATGCTACCTAGGGCGTTGAGTGTTTGTTTGCATCTCTCGAGCCATAGAAGGCAGCCATCTCTCCCCCCGAATACTTTTCATCTTGGCTACTCTTTCTTCTTCTCTTTTTGCTGCTGCCTTTGCATCAGCTTCCCGAGCTTCGAGTTTAGATAATGACTTCTTGCATGCCGCTGTTGCTGCAGCTATTATATCGGTCCCATCAATCACAACAGATTGGACTTGCTTCCTAAACTGCAAGGACTCGTATAAAATAGAAAAGCAAAATGAGGAAACTAAAATGTGTATAGGCGGGATGATGAATCAATAAACTTCAGCATCAGAGATAAGTATGCAAACCTTCTTTGATTTTTCATCCACCTCTCCCCCCGGAAGAATTCTTGGTTTTCTTTTTGGCCCTTCAAGTTCATCTGGTATCAAAGTAGAACTTTGGGATCACAGGAACAAAAACACATAGGAAAAAGAACAACAAAGATTCAATTTATCCACAAGTCAGATTAATACTTAATTCGGTTCAGCTCGTTGGTACCTATGATCAATCCAAGAATATTGAGCAAAATAAATAGATAAGCAATTTAACCTGTTAAGGACTTTGGCAAATACATAAAAAGACAGGAACAAAAGGTTCATCCTCGGTGCAAGTAAAATAAGCAGAATGATTGATGAAATCTTCTTACCCAAGTGATCGAACAATATTCCCCGGGGAGCATGTTTAAACAGTCTAACCCCTTCAATCATTGTGGAATCTTTCTCTGATATAAGTTGATCTGTATGCCCCACTACTTCAATTGTCCTCTCTAATATGTCATCCAAAAGCTTCTGTGCCTGTTGTTTGTCATAAAAATTTGTCATAAAAATG
Source organism: Fraxinus excelsior (assembly GCA_019097785.1). Taxonomy (NCBI): domain Eukaryota; kingdom Viridiplantae; phylum Streptophyta; class Magnoliopsida; order Lamiales; family Oleaceae; genus Fraxinus; species Fraxinus excelsior. The sequence continues at coordinate 30,558,113 of CM032630.1, forward strand.
AATACCAAAGCATAAATCTTGATACTGGGAGTTACTAAGAAATTTAGCACATTCAACTAATGCCTTCTTTTTCTAATAATTATACTTTTAATTTGAGAGAACGGAATGTTAATGTTCTGGAAGTAACATGTCAGACAACACTCAAGCTGGGTGCACTCATCGAATGTGATGACGTGACCTGTAACCTTAGGGTGTCCAACACCAACTCAGTGCCATGTATGCTCCAAATATCAAGGAACAAAATTGTTCAGCACTTCAGAGGCTGAAGATCGTCCAATTCATTAACACTTATCCCACAACGGATCATAAACACAACTCACGCCCACTCACTCTAGGTATGCAAACACAAATTTCTAAATGAAAATCTACCCATTTATTTATAGTAAAAACAACCAAAGCTGATTTAACCATTGTAGTTTGGTTTTCCATCCATAGCAGCCCTCTTATATACAACCGAATAGGCTAATGATGACTATTAAGCATGTTTCAGGTTCTTGGATATTGGCATGGGGCTCCCAGCAGTTTCTAATGTTACAATAACCATTACACCCATACTGAGGTGATAAAATCATGCTTAAACATTTTTGGAATGATAACAACTTTCCCAAATCTTCAATGTTAACCTCACAAGGACAACTAACAATTTTTATTAAACTAAACAAAAAGAAATCAAGAAAACTGGGAAATTATCACCACGAAAGTAACATTGTAGTATGCAAAATCGCAACTCTTCCAGTATTAATGGAGCCTATCTATGCAGAGATTCTAATTCAATGGTAGTCCGTGGAGAGGCATTTTATCACCATACTGCCTCTAATACAATGTCTAATTGCATCATTTTTAAGTCTTCTTTCGATACAAAAATGCGAATATATCAAATTTATAGTTTCTCTACCCACGTTTCTGTTACAAGCACTTTAGGGTTTAGGGTTTAGCCCTAAAACTTTGTAAGAGGAAGGTGCCCGATGTGTTTATAAAACCACAAGGTGGGTCTTTTTACGAGACTAACAATTACTCAAAGACATAACAAGATACATTAACATTTCGGATTTGCCAAGAGAAATAAAGGAAAGAAAATAGTTTTGTACCTTGATTTGGTAGTGTTTGATGTTCTGGGGTTTATGATTTTCATCTTTGTCCTCACGAATTGCTTTGGAAGCAGAAGAATCCGTTTTTCCACTGCCCTTTAGAGAATAGGGCACGCCGTTGCCATTGGAATTTGCGGTGGAGCTTGTAAAGGTGGTGGTGGAGGCGATGGAATCTACGGCTATTCTCCAGTCAGCGTCTCCGTCTTCGCTTCCGCTGCTGCTGGTGGCGCTGCTACGGTGGTTCTTTCCGCCACCCATTCGGCGGCTGAATAGTTCTTTGAACGTCACTAATTTTGCCAAGCCGAAGTCCTTGATTTTTAAATATTTATGCAAATGCCCTTTTCGGTTATGTCACACATTTTACATTGTGAATATTAAATCGAAGTTCTAAGGAAAGAAAATAATAATAATAATAATAATAATAATAATAATAATTGTGATAATTGTGAAAAAATTTCCACAATTGAGGATTGATTTCACTTATTGGCGTTACAAATCTCTTATCATTTTTCATTTTTTTTATTTTTGTCAAAACCTTTTTCACTAGTTCAAACTTAAAAGTAGTCAAACTCCAATATTTTTCGATTTTCAATAAGCTATTTAAAAATAAAACGCTATTTATTTTAAATAATCAAATTTTAAAATTGGACTCCAAAAACTCTCTATTTTTTAACTTTTTAAGTGAACTCATTAAAAGCATCTTTCGTGAAAGTGTAAAATTGGATGTACATTAAGCGCTCGTGTTGGCTCAATTAAAATCGAAATTCCTCACAATTTTTTACTTTAGTGTACTCACAGCGGGCTCCACATTTTGAAGGGCAACGGTAAAATTGGGTTTTGTTGATTTTAATTGCGCCCATACAGCCTCTAATATCTTCAAAATTACTTTTTCATCATGGTAGATCAAAATTCAAATTTCGTTCTAACTAAAGTAGGGTTAATTTCACAAATGGTCACTGAAGTTACATGAAAATCACAAATGGTAAATGAAGTTCAAAACTTGCAGAAATGGTCACTCAACTTTCAAGCGATTTCATAAATGGTCACTGAAGTTAGTTTTAGGACTGTTTGTTTTAATTCAAACCTAAAGAAGCAGAACACGTGTACATAGAATTGGAGGGCCTCAATTGCAAAATTCAATTTTATTTTTTTCTAGAACAAGTTCGTTTTCTCCGTAATCACAGTGTGGAACCGACAACTTCAAAGCTAAATTCGACCTCCATGCCGCCGATAAAACCACCAAAATTTTGCATCATCAACACCTCATCATTCCGGCCAACAATCCTATACCAACTTCCAGCCCCAACCGACCAAAAATCAATTGAATCTCATGTTCAAAAATCAATCATTGTGCACGGTTCTACCTCCAATTCCAGCCAACCCATCATCACCCATGCCAAAACTTCATCACAGGCAGGTAACACTCCCCAAGAAGAATAGTTACATGGTCTCATACCATCACGAAACAATTTAAATCAGAACTCAAACCAAACCATTTTGACGACAGTGAACATCGAACATTCTTCCCCATTTCTGGCACCGATGTCAACAATTACGGTTGGCACCACCACTACTACTTTCTACTCTTCATGGAGAACAAGATGCACATATGGGTTCTCATCAATTTCCCTTAAATCGGCCGGAATTGGGAGCAAATTGTTCTAGAAAATCAAGATGAACTGATTCAAAATCCTCTGAATGGCAAAGAATTTCCACTTCAACAAGGATTTGGCTATCAAAATCACTGAAGAAAATGCATTGTTTGAGCCTTGTTAGCAAAAAAAATGTTCAATCCCCAAATCCTTTATCTTCTTCAACATCCCACCCCAACCCGGCCACAAAACTAATCACTGGACCACCTCCGGTCACTGCTCATATTCTTCACATAATTAGTCAGTCCTCTTTCCCGTTCTTCACATTCATATATTGAACCTCCATTTATGTGCAGAAGCTTGAACCTCGCCCAATCGTTGAAGAGCAAAGTTAGAAACCACCACCATTTTCATCGTCACAAATTGAAAACACCAACATCGACGCACATTCTTCAATTGAAACCGAATATCCAAAATTGTTGCTTTGAGCAGAGCCTTTTTACTCGTCCAACAACAAGAAATTCTCTGGCTTAAGGTCCCGGTGCATCACGCCCATGGAATGATAGATCTACATATATTTCCAATAGACCTACAAATTGAAGTAGCAACTCTTTCTTTAACCACAACCATTTTCATCCTTCTAATCCATGGTTTTAGCAAGAATTTCGTTGAATAAAAAATTCAAGAAGATAGACTTTGGAAGAACCTGAAGAGAAGAAGAAAGAAGAACCTGTTCTGGACAAAAAAAAAAATTGAATTTTGCAATTGAGGCCCTTCAATTCTATGTCCACGTGTTCTAGTTCTTTAGGTTTGAATTAAAACAAAGCAATCCTAAAACTAACTTTAGTGACCATTTATGAAACCGCCTGAAAGTTGAGTGACCATTTCTACAAGTTTCGAACTTCAATGACCATTTTGTGATTTTCATGCAACTTCAGTGACCATTTGTGAAATTAACCCAATAAAAATATGTAAATTACACATATGAAATATTTATTTTTTACATTAAATTATTTTTGAATTATTTTTTCTCATCATTTTTTTAACTTCTATTTTTGGTTTGTGTATGCTTTTTAGGAACAAATTGACTAAAAAAAAATTCGAAATTTGGTTAAATAATAAACACCCGACAATATAGAATTTTCATCTCATCATAATCGTTGGATCATATTCCTCCATTCTCATTTCAACTTTTGAATTCTAATCATATTCTCTCTTGATATGATAAGATTTCCTCCATCGCCTTAATGTTGGAATAGATTTCACATCTTCACCCCAACCATTGGATTGCCAACTTCGATGCCATCTATTTTCTTATAAATTAATGTCTTGTGTCTTTACATTCACTCATTCCAATAGCCACATTGTTCGGAGCAACATGCTTATTGGACACATAAAAATTAGAAAATAAAAGTAATGTAATTTCTTGTTTTCACAATATTTTAGCATGATTGAAGCAAATACATGATATATTTATCCTAAAGTTGAAATATTTAACCATTGTTGTAATATACGAACTCTGTAAAGCTATCGAATTTCACCAATGAAAATTTTATACTCCTGGCATGTCTTGAAATTGATGGTCAATTAAAAAAATAATACCTTGTAGGGAAAATTGTAGACAAGGTACCAAATCTTTTATTTTGTAACAGACTTGATATTAACATTTCATTTGTGCCACTGAAAATACCGAACCTTTAAAAGCATTGCAGCTCTAGTCCAAACCAATGGTTTCCATTTGTTTTGACCATCGAAACCGTCAATTGACCCTAGAAATGAAAACAAATAATAATAATTTTCTCAAATAAAGTAAGGGCAATTTGGGCATTTTCCCTTCCAAAACGTCAATTACGTCTTGATTTCATCATCCACTGTGAAACTTGCAAAAATCCACGAAGAAGAAGATGAAAAGGTATGAAGAAGAAAATGATCATCCTTTAGACATTACAACACATATTCAAGGCTCTCTTCCCCAACCTGTGTATGGTTTTTTTATTTTTTTTTTTTTTTTTGTTTTGGAGAAAATTCAAAATATTTCAGCTTACGCCTAGATTATTGTGGGATTTTATTTGGAAATATGATCCATTAGGTTCTCGATCGTATACGTCGTTGATTGTGATACAACAAATCTGCTTCCATGAATCAACATTAGAATTTCAAAAAGACCATTGAAGGAAATTGGATTGCATATGATTAATTGGTGTAAAGGAAAGTTCAACGCCATAATTTCAAAAAATCTCTCAAACAACGGTCACTAAAATTTTCAATTTTTACAGATTTTACCATAATCTTCAATTTTTGGCCGCGGAGGTCTCTAATCTTTCAAAATATGTATTTGAAATCCAAATGGATAGAATTCGTCCACTTTTCTATTAGTTGACCAAGAAAATAATGTTGACCGCATTATTAATTATTTCTACAAAAGTAAAATTAGCGATGTCAAAAAGGTTCGACAACTCGAGCAGCCCAGGCTCGGCCTGAAAAAGCCCGAGCGGGGCGAGCCCGTGATTTTTTTTTTTTTTTTTATAAGTTTAGTTGTATTTTTTTATATATTAATCTTTAGTTATTATTTATAATACGTATAACTTGTATAAATTTTAAATACATTTTAAAAAATTATCGATTTATAATTAATTCAAAAAAAAAAGTGGTTCGGCCCGTTAAGGCTCGAAACGAAAGCTCGGGCCGAGCCTTATTTTTTTTGGCCGAGCTTTTGCTGGCTCAAGCCCAAAAAAGCTCGGACCTGTTTTACTCGAGTCGAGCCTGAGCTTTAAGTTTCGACTCGTGGTTCGACTCGACTCATTGACATGACTAGGTAAAATTATAACTTTATCCATTTCCATATAAAAACAAGGGGAAATCCACTTGAACAATCTCCTGGAAAACTAAGGGATCGCAATGGGGGGCGCCACATAATCCCCTAGTTTTCTAGGGGTTTATTCAAGAAGCACCCCTCTAAAACAATTAAAATAACTAAATAAAAAATCATCATCATCATTTTCCACCCCTTATCCAAACCTCACCCTCATGCTTACCCAAAACCAAACCCCAACAGGAGTTCAGGAAGGCGGTACCACAAAGTCACCACACGATTGATCAATGGCTTTTATTCTTTGCTCTCATAAAATTTGCGAGCCTAAAATCTATTATACTGAAAAACCACGATCGTGCACTACTACCAATCATGAGAACTCAACGAGAACAGAATTATTACAAAATTCTCCCATACGCGCACTTTTTAGAACACTGATTAAACATATGTTTAAAACGACCTAATCTTATTCTTAGTCCGAATTCATATGAAAAATATGCATTGAATCACATGATTTATCACACATGATTGCACGTGTCATATATAATATTCCTAATACCTATTGTCCACGTGTTGATTTTACCGCGTTTTAGACTTATTGTGAATATTTCTACACTACAATAAGTAATTTACTATCTAATTGGTGATCAAACAATCAAATAATTCAATGAGAATGCAAAACCAATAAAAAAAAAATCAAGAAATACTAATCTAATTGTCTCGAATTAAAATAAATAAATAAATAATAGGGTTCATCATTCATCAAATACAATGAGAAACTTAGTCCAACATTCGTATAATTAAATTAAACAAGAATAATCAGGAAAACATCACCCGAAAATAAGAAAGATTTAAGAAGTAGGAAAAATTCACGTTTTTGACTCAAATCTTGAAATCGAGCTATGAATCTTCAAAATCCTTATATGATTCCCCTTGAATTGATATATAGACTTATTCTTTGCCTCCAAAATATGTAGAATATGATGAAATTTAGATCGAATGGAGGTCTCCCACGTTCTGGTCGAGTTTTGTATTTAAAAGATGCTAAAAAGATTGCATTGAATTGTTACCAAAACAAAAATAAGGAAAATCGGATTTTATTCCCTTTTAGTGCCTAGTACAACCTAGGGCGCGCGCCTTGGGAGTTTGGAAGCCTCAGACGATGCTATCTTGGTCAGGGGCGTTTGCCTCTCCGGTAGGTTAGAGCTTGCACCTCGCCTAATTTCTAGCAGTTGAATAACTCTCAGTGTTTTTGCCATAACTTTCTCTCCCGATATCCAATTGAAGTAATTCAAAGTGCATTGGAAAGCTAACTCGAAGTGCTACAAATATCTCAGAAATATAAGTTTTCCAATTCGAACATTTCCTATACCAAAAATGGGCCTCAAACCGGGACTAGAAATTGAAAACATAATTTTTTCGGATGGAAGTTGATATTTGATAATACTTTGACTATATTTCATCCATTTGGCTTCTTTCCTCATCCAATTGATATATAACTCTCTCAAATCTTTATCGTGAGGTTCGACGTAACGTTTGAGTATTTACACTTCAGTCCCCAAACTTTGTATTTGATACAATTGAGCCATTTTTCGCCCTCTTTACATTATTTCTCCAATTCTTCATTAAATATGGAGTTTTACCTACAAAATGAAATATAACACAAATTAGGTAGTACTTTATCCAAAGAATAGTAAATCATCATCGTTTAGGACCTACAATAAATGTAAAAACTACACTTATTACATATATGGAGAGAGTTCTTGACAAATAACAAAATAGTAATAACATACAATAATGTAAAAGCAAAAACCCTTTATTAAAGAAGACGAAATTTAATATTGTCTAAAAATCGTCATAATCTATCTCAGTTTATGTATTGCAATTTAGCAAAACAATTACACCATAAGCCCCTTTTTATCTTCTACAATAACTTCAGCTACAAAATATCATACCATATCACGTGAAAAATGTAAACAAACTAATAAATGACATTCACAAACAAATTCATTGGTACAGAACTTAGAACTTCATCAAATGCATTTTATTTAATAAAGCTCATACCAGTGTCATATCAAAACTTTCACTATGCAATCATTATTATTTTCTCGGTAGATCATCAAAACTGTAATAACGTGGATCCTACATAACATAATTCATTGACTGATGATGATGATAATTGCAATGTGAAAAAAACACCTTAGTCAAGTAATGCATATCTAGAGATGTCAAACGGGTCGAGCGGCTCGGGCTCGTCAAATGACGAGCCCAAGCTCAAGTCGAGCTCGCAAGCGGCTTGTGGGCTCGTGAATTTTTTTTAAAAAAAGACGTGAAAAATAAAAATTAAAAAAAGCTCGTGAGCTCGTGGCTTAAAGGGCCGAGCCGGCTCGGCTCGGCCTATTGACATCACTATGCATATCGTTGTCGTCTTGAAGCATGTTTGGAAGGTAAACATTTGAACACTCGGAAGCTAAGTGATGAATAAACGAAGCAAAGGCAGTCACTATAGACACAAAAGTTGGGTAAGGTGCGCCACCATTATTTTGGTGATTGTCTTCTCCGACTGCAAGGTAATAATCATAAGTGACAAAAAATGATATATTATTTAAGAATTGAATAAGGGTAATTATTGGGTTTTAAAAAAAAAAATTATCATATTTATTATCTTTCTTTGCCTTCTTTTTTCTTTTCTCCAAATTGCCTTTCAGTCTTGCATTTGTTATTCCTTTGGCTCTCACAGTTGGTGCCTTGGTGGATTTAATATCCTTGCCTCATCCACAAGAGCATGACAAGTAAAATGATCATCCTATTTTCCGAACTTTTGAAACACATTGATAGTTTATTACCTTTCTTTAAGAATTGAATAACGATAATTATTGAGGTAACATCATTGCTTTCGCTAACTTTTCTTTGACAATCTTAGTTCCCGAAATTGTCATTAAGTCAACACTATAGACATTATTTCCTTCGTGCATCAACTTATTTAAGGCATAATTATTTGGAAGACTCATCATTTGCCCTTATTGACAAGTCACTTTTGGTATGCTAGTGCGATTATTCAAATCGAACACCTGTCGGCATAAAATCCCCAATGATTGAAATTACTTACATGAACATTTAAAGCATGATTGGGTTTGTACAATCTTTGTTGACCTTCTTCAATTGCTTCATATGTGTAAAGCTTATAGTCTCTGTCTTCGCGCGTTTTTGCAACCCGCCAACAATTACGAGAGAGAGGGGTCAGACGATTGTGTAAGGAACAGACCTCTTGAGACAAAGTCCCAAAAAGGGGTGCGTTTACCAGTGAAGAACTACAATTGGGAAGTAGACAAAACGCCTCCAAGGGGCGCAAGCACACGAGTACTGAAAAAAGGATTAAATTTATACTAAGGAATAAAAATTACATGATTTCTTGTAGAGAGTTTTTGATTCCACCTCTTCCTCTATGACGTTACTTCCTTTTATACTTCTTGGGCATCTTTTGGTTATCGAAACTGCTCGGACTTGCTCCATTATCTTCGCAACCGACCACTCCTTTAGTGAGGAACCGCTTGTTTGGGGAGTAGTTGCTTAGTAACTGTTGCCACTACCCTTGCTGTTTTCTGGATCGTGGGATCGTGCCGGGTTCACTTGCCAACCGCGGTCAAATTGGATAAACCATACCCTTTAGAATTGTCTGACTCCGGGCGACTTGAGGTCCTGGGCGATAATGAGGCTGTCGTCCTGGGCGATTGTCCAGTACTACATTCGTTCAGCTCCTGGGCGTCCTATAGTCTTGGGCGATAGTATTCCTCTGTTCTTGGGCTTCCAGTATTCAGGCTTTTCCACGGGCTTCCAGTGTGGGCTTTTCTTCTTGGGCCTTTTAATTGACTTCCACTGGGTCTTTATCTTGGACTTCTCAATTGGACTTCCCTTTGATTTTGGGCTGCATTTTAGTGTGTCAACAATTACCCCCCAATATGGCAGAATTAATACTAATCATTAATTTTGCCATATTCATTCTGTATCTTTCCCGCAAAATTTGAACTTCCCCAGAATTTCAATCGTCGCTTGCGTTTTAGTGCCTGAAAGGTTGCAACGTTATAAACCCTTAAAACCCCAAAAGTACGCGGCATTCTTTTTCATTTACATCTCTGCGGCATTACGTCTTTCTCTCGCCATTTCACCGTCTCCATTGCGGCAGCCTTAGATTTAAACCAGACAATTTTCGAGAGCAACTCACTTTCTGTGCCATAATGACTACTTCTCAAACTCCTTCGGACAATGTTTTCAGTTTTGAGGATTTCCAAACCCTCCTCGCAAGACCATATGTGAACCCGTCTTTTCTTTCACAATCCAATGCTGACCGCAACGAGTTTTATCTGGGTCCGTCGTTTAATGATGCTGAAGCCGTCGAACGGGCTGCGGTCGGTCATTTATTCTCGTGCTCTAAAGATCTCACTTTCTCGCAATCTTTTCCATTGAAGCCGATCCATGATAGAGGTATTCACACTTGGCCTAAAACTGATGCATCTTTCCGTAGGTGGCATGCACGTATGGTGGCTCATGGTCCCACCAAATTAATTTTTGAACGTGCTAAAATTTTGGACCTATTGGAGATCACCATTTTTCCCCCAACGTATGACCCTGTGCTTTTTTCAATCGCACTAAGTTTTTGGTCCCCTGAGTTCAATACCTTTGTTTTTCCTCTTGGTCCCATGACCATTACTTTGAGGGACGTTGGGACTTTGCTGAATCTTCCGCTTTTGGGCGATACTATTTTTCCTGGTATGCTAATTTCTGGTGCTACCCCAAAATTTGATAAAAAACTTACTGAGTCTTATTCGAGCATGCAGGGCAGTTATGTCACTGCTGTATCTGAACTTGGCCATTATGAGCGAGTCGCTTTTCTCCAAGTCTGGCTTTGTAAATATGTTCTCTGTGTTCCCAGCTTGAAACCCTCCATGAGCTACCTGCCCCTATCTCATGAGTTGGCTCGGGGTAGACCTTTGAACTTATGTTCATTCCTCCTGGCTGCTCTTTATAGGGGCATGGCCATGCTCCAATTCCAACTGAAAAATAATGTATCTCCCACTGGCAGCGGGCCTTTATGGCTTGCTCAATTGTGGTTGAGATCTTATTTCCCTCAACTGGGTATTCCATCTTTTCCTACTCGTGAGATTACCTGCTATGGGCTTTTTATTCATCAACTGAGCCCTGTAAATATGTCTATGAGAGACGTTTTCACTTTCTTCCACACTTTGGATTCAACCCTTTCGTTCTTCCCTTTTTCTTCTGAGCAAATTCCTCCTTTTGTACGGCCTCCTTCTACTTTGGCCGAGGCGGATACATTTCTGCATGTTTGGGTTCAGTTTTTGGTAGGGAGAGAATTGTTCCATGACATTCTGATAGGAACCAATGCTAAAGTGGGGATAGAGATATATGCGCCTCAATTTTGTGCTCGCCGCTTGGTTTCGGCCAAATGTGGCCTATCCCTCCTTGCTACTCTAATAATTTAATGGATCGCTTCTACATCCTCAACAAAGCAGAAGCCCAAGCCATAGACGCCCGTAATAAACTTTTGGCAACCGACTTTACTTTTGCTCCCTTCAATCCTTCTGCCGTTACTCATCCTCTTTTTGACCAACTGTGGCCATCAGTGAAGCAAATGTTGTTTTCAACTGATGCGAATCGCGCTTTCCACCTCTTGGATAGATAGGGTACTGTTCCCATTTCTACTGTCTCTTTACCCAGCAAAGGCTCTGCGTCCCCTTCTCGTTCTACGCGCTCTGCTCTTTCATCCCCAACCTCGAAGTCTGTCGTTTCTAAAGGTGCTCCCAGTCGCAAACGGCCGGCTGCAACCGTAATATCTCTGCAGGATGATGATGATGACGACACTCCCCTCATCGTCAGGAGAAAGGTAACTGGACTTCGCCTACTACACAAGTTGTTTCTTTTCATGCGATAATGATTTGCTTTAAAATTTCTTTTTAGAAGGATTCAACTTCCCCTTCCAAGGCTATAGTTTTGGCGGATTCTTCATCCCTTCCTGTCGAGGCTGCGTCGCCCAAGCGCCAAGCTCCAACAACATTACCACCAACCAATCTTCTTCCTCAGGGTGTCGACCCCCCAAGCGTGGAATTGGAAGGTAATGCTTACTTTTGATGCCTTGGCCTTTCTTTATCGCTGCTGGCTCATTTGTGTACTGTGATGCGGTCACATGCAGAGATTCCCACAGCTTCGTCAAGTGGGAAGAATCTTCCACGCTCAGCTAAAGGGAAATCTCCCCAGTTGATGGAGGAAGTAACGGAGGCGCCTGAAGTTCCCACTATCGCCGATGAGGTCTTTCTATCTTGCTCTTATTTCTTAGTTTTGCTTCCTTGTATCGAAAATCTTCAATGTTGGTAACTTCCCTTGCAGGAATCTGATAGCATCATCAATTCCATTCAAGACTTACTTACCTCTTGGGGACGTATGAAGACATCTTTTGCGTCGTCCTCCACTCCTGCTAATGAGAACTTGACATTTCTCAAACATGCGTTGTTTGAGTATGTCTCTTTTATGGACCTGGAAATAGGTCGTGCCAGCGCTGCTCATCAAAAAGCCAAACTAGATACGCTGAGTGCGAATCTACTGCAAGCACTTTCGCTCCCATCGCCCAGCATCTCAGTTGATTTTAAAGTGAATTTAAGGGTTCTTCATGCCGACGTTGTTTCCTTGCTGGCCAAGAACGCAGAATTGAAGGCCAGGAGTGCTCAATATCTTCGCGCTTCCTCTGAGAAAGAATCCTTACTTCAGGCAATTGACAAGGGTCAGGCTAAACTGACCGAAGTTTCTTCAGAGCTTGTGGTAGAAGATTCCTTAATGTTGAGCCTGGCCAAGGAGATGAAAGAGCTACAAGCGAGGATGGATGACTGCAAGGCGAGGATGGCTGCCAAGAGACGTATTGCATCCTAAGGAATTGCTAGGATGAAAACTCTATTGGAGCAGTATAAAAAGGTGGAGGTTGATAATGACTTGGTGAAAGAAATAGACATCATTTCCTTTAGGCAGGGCGAAGAGTGGAACACACTTAGGCAGCAGATGCGGTCAGCTTGGGGCGAATTGTAATTGAACACTTACTGTTCTAATTTTTATAACTTTTGGCGCTGACTGTCTTGATTTTATGTAACTTGATTTCATCATCATTAATGAATAGCTATTTTGAAGTGGCATTTATCTTTGATTGCCTATTTACCTCGTATTCAGTCTCTATGCCAACATTCATGCATATTCTCTTGGCATTTGAATTTTCTTCCCTAAATCTTTGGGCCATATTGATTTCACTTACTGGTCATAAATGCGACTTTCCATATTCTGGCTTTTGATCTTCCAGCCCCTATAAATATGCATGTTTATACTCATCATCTTCATCCTCATGCCTTCTCAAATTCAATTCATTGCCATCAAAGCCTCCTGCCACTGCATGGCACTCCGATTGTTTACCAACAATTTCCTCTTCTACAGGGATGGGTTTCTTGACTCGTCTCCTTTGTTTTGACATCACTTTTGGTATGGGAGGTATAGGAAATGTCAAACCGAGGCAAGATTTTTGCCATCGGTTTGCTTGTTGAGAGTGCTTCTCTTCGCCTACTATTGCAGCAATGCTTTTAGGAAGGCTGTAGGGAACATTTCACTCTCTTATTTGGCCATGGATTGAAGGGTTGCTTCTCCTCGTCTACCATTGCAGCAATGCATTTGGGAAGGTTGCAGGGGCAGTTCACCCTCTTACTCGGCCATGGACTGAAGGGCTGGCTGTACTGGTTTCACTCTTTCTGTTCTCGCCAGACAGAAGATAATTTGTAGTGTGTCTAGCCTTGTATCTTGGACTGTGTCTTTTAATTCTTGTAAAGAATGATTTGTAAGGAGCACTTGGTTAATAAAGGACTTTATTTTTTGAATATGACTTGTTTCCCCGATTCTATCTAGAACGTGATCGTCCAATTTATTTACTGCCGTCGTTTGGCAATATTTCATTGCAATTGCAATTTTATCACTCATGTGTTTATCTGTTCACTTTCCCAAAAGGATGGAACGTATCTTTTCAATTACTTACCATTAATAAATCTTATATGTCTAGTACCATCTAAATCCTCCAAGTGGTAAGCTCCATTAGGCAATACACTCTTTACTCTATAAGGCCCTTCCCAATTTGGCGACCATTTGCCATACTTTGGGTCTTTACTATCTAAAGGAAGTATTGCCCTCCAAACCAATTCGTCCGCATTAAAGAACTTGGCTATAACTTTCTTGTTGTAAAATCTAGTCACTCTTTGTTTCTGAACTTGCAACCTGTCTAGCACGTCTAACTTCAATTCGTCTAATTCTAGCAGATTTTGAATCAACGATTCCTTGTACTCATTCTCGCTCAACTCGTGCTGCCGACGCACCCTTATGGATTGCACGTTAATTTCCACGGGCAATACGGCCTCCTGCCCATAAGTGAGTTGGAAAGGCGTAATGTTGGTACTTGAACGGGGCGAAGTCCTGTAAACCCATAAAGCCTTGTTTAAGCATTCGTGCCAATTTCTGGCATTTTCATCTATCATCTTCCTTATGATAGATTTCAAAGTCTTGTTAGATGATTCTGCCTGACCGTTTGACTGAGCGTAGTACGGTGTGGAGTTTACCAACCTAATTCCAAATTCGCTCAAGAATTCCTTCACCTGATCCCCATTTAGGGAAGTCCCATGATCTGTCATTAAAGTTTGCGGGATCCCAAATCTGTAGATGATATGGTCCCGGATAAACTCTATGATACTTTTCTGGATAATTTCTTTTAGAGGCACTGCCTCGACCCACTTGGTGAAAAAGTCCGTGGCGACTATAATAAAGGTGTGTTGTTTGGATGATGGAGGGTAAATCTTCCCTATCAAATCTATTGCCCAACCTTTGAATGGCCAAGGTTTGATAATGGGTGTCATGTTGCTTGCTGGTGCCCTCTGTATTGGACCATGTTTTTGGCACGCTAAACAACTTTTTGCATATTAAACACACGATTCACCCATCTTTGGCAAAAAATATCCACTTCTAATAATTAGCCATCTCATCTTTTGGCCGGCCTGATGGGCTCCACATATCCATTCATGTATTTCAGCCATAATTGTCTTAGCCTCTTGTAAGTTCAGGCATTTTAATAACACACCATCAGAACGTTTTTTGAACAATTCTTCGTCTATTAATGCATAGTTCAATAAACGCAATTTCGTTCGTCTATCAATTCGTCCGTCAAGCTCTTTGAAGGACTCTTTAATCTCATCTATCCAATCCAGTGCGACCCCATCTTCTATGCATTGAATTTCCATTTTCCTTGCCCTTCGCTGAACAACGGGCAACATAGTTCCGTATTCGTAGGTAGATTCCCAACTCATCGCCTTTGAATAGCCAGAAGCCAACTGGGCCAACTCGTTGGTCATGTCATTGTACATTCTATTAACACACTGAAGCTCTACTTGGTCGAATTCTTCCAACAACTCTTGGGCGATTTCGTATAAACTTATGATAGAATCACTTTGGCATTTGAAATCACCGGTCAACTGATGAATCACCAATCGAGAATCGCCCCTGATGATTACATTCTTTACTTTCATATCTATCATCAACTCCAAGCCTACAATTAAGCCTTCGTACTCGGCTTGATTATTAGTACAGATTCTGTCCAAGGTGAATGCGAACTTATAGCAAACCCTAAAGGGTTTATCAAAGCCACTCCTACTCCTGCTCCTTTAGAAGTCTTCGATCCATCAAAATATAAAACCCATGGTTTTAATTCAAATGAATCAACCTCAAGTTCTAGTTCGTTAGGCACATCAAGGCATGGATGATCAGCCAGAAAATTAGCCAAGGCCTGATTCTTAACTGCCTTTTGGGGCACATACTTTATTTAAATTCCGACAGTGCTAAAGTCCAAAGACCCACTCGTTGGTGTAAAATGGGGCGAGAAAACATGTATTTGAATAAATTAACTTTGGAAATTAGATAGACTGTCACAGGCCGTAAATAGGCCCTTAGTTTTGTACATGTGAAGTATAATGCGAGACACAACTTCTCGATAGCAGAGTAATTACATTCACATTTGGTTAACCGTCTACTTAAATAATAAATCGCCCTTTCTTCGCCAACTTGGTCCTCTTGTGTGACCATCCCCGCTATCGATTCTCGTTTAGCCGACACGTACAATTTCATCGGCCGCCCTTGGATTGGTGACACCAACACTGGTGGGCTTGTTAAGTATGTCTTCAGGCTTTCGAAAGCCTTTTGATGTTCTTTTTTCCAGACGAATTCGTCTTGATTTTTCAGCTTTAGGAGAGGCGAAAACGCTTTCGTTCGTCCTGCACAATTAGATATAAAGCGTCTTAGAAAATTGATTTGACCTAAAAACCTTTGCAGCTCCTTTTTATTACTAAGAGCCTTAGCCTCTAAAATGGCATTCGCTTTATTCTTATCAAGTTTAATCCCTCTTTTATGTACCAGGAATCCAAGGAAATTTCCCGCATTCACGCCAAACGCGCATTTCAAAGGGTTCAATCTTAGTTTATGCTGCCTCATTCGTTCGAATGAACATCGCAGTTGTTCAAAATGGTCCTCTTCTTTAACAGATTTGACCACTATATCATCTACATAAACTTCCACAAATTTGCCTATCATATCATGAAAAATAAGGTTCATTGCTCTTTGATAAGTTGCCCCTGCATTTTTTAGTCCAAATGACATTACTACCCACTCAAAGCACCCTAAAGACCCAGGGCATCTAAAGGCAGTTTTGTGTACATCTTCGTC
This sequence comes from Fraxinus excelsior, assembly GCA_019097785.1. Classification (NCBI taxonomy): domain Eukaryota; kingdom Viridiplantae; phylum Streptophyta; class Magnoliopsida; order Lamiales; family Oleaceae; genus Fraxinus; species Fraxinus excelsior. The sequence goes on from CM032630.1 coordinate 30,574,402, forward strand.
AGCTATGTAGATTTGATTATATCCCGAATATCCATCCATAAAAGAGTACATCACATGTCCTGCAGTCGAGTCTACTAGAGAATCTACTGTAGGCATTGGATATTCGTCTTTGGGAGTAGCCAAGTTCAAATTCCTGAAATCTATGCATATCCTTAACTTGCCATTCTTTTTTAATACTGGCACTATATTAGATAACCACTCCACATATCTGGTCGTTCTAATAAAACCTGCTTTTAGTAATCGCTCTATTTCTTTTTTGATCTCTGGCAATACATTGGGGGCGAAACGCCTAGGAGGTTGCTTATGAGGCTTAAAATTTGGTTTAGTCGGCAGCCTATGTTCTACTAAGTTCTTATCCAAACCAAGCATGTGTTCATACTCCCAAGCAAAACAATCTTTCTATTCTTTCAATAAAGCGATTAATCTGGTACTAACCTCGTGAGGCAGCATTTGGCTAACGAACGTTGGGCGATCCTCTCCTTCCTCACCAATATTAACCTTGACCAAGGGATCTTGAGCTTGTGCATATCCTGACTTAGGGATCTTCGTCGCTTCATCATCCACGTCGCTCAGAGAGTTTTGCTCTTCCAAGCAATCCACTTTATGAACTTCTCAATCCAAGCTCTGCTCCATTTCGGACACCATTAATTTGTCCTTCAGCATCTTTAACGCCGCTTCTTCTTTCTTCATACATTCACATTCTTTATTGAAAGCCATCAACTTGGCTCTGAAGGCCTGAACTTCGGCCTCTTGTTTTTGTTGTCGAAAACTCATTTAAGGTTGTTTGGCTTCTTTTTTGCCAATTACTGGCTCTTCCAAAGCCACTATGTTTGGCCTCATTTGATTAAACATTTCAGTGAGTGAATCTATTGAGAAAGGCTCTTCGCTTTGGGCAGTAATTTGAGTTTCTTCCCCATCTTGAACCACTCTGACGGGCCCATAATTCCCTTCATACATGAACCTCTCCACTGAATTCGCTTCCGCCACAAAGGGCCTATGATCTGCCTGCACCACCTCTGCTTCCCCTTTGTCGTTCCAGAAAACTAAGCATTGATGGAGTGATGAGGGAATACATCGACTACCATGGATCCAGTCTCTTCCTAGTAGCACGTTGTAGCTGGTAGGACCGTCTATCACGAAGAAAACAGTAGTCATAGTGGTTGTCCCCACCGTTATATCCAGTGGCATAACTCCTTTTGCTGAAGTTGCTCCACCATTAAAACTTGTAAGAATGACTTCTGTTGGGATCATGTCTCTCTCTGTCTTAGCAAATTTCCTCATCATCCTAGCTGGAATGGTGTTTATAGCCGCTCCATTGTCAATAAGTACTTTTACTACTGGTACGCCATTAACCAAGGCCTTGACGTACAGTGGCCTTAAGTGTTTGGTTAACCTCATCGCTAGTTTGTTGAAGATGACTTTTTCAGCAGCGCCTATTTCCACTTCCTGCCTATTTTCTGGCGGGCTATCTCTTGGTGATAGATCAACGTGCAGCACATCGGGCTGAGCCTTTTTTCCTTGGGTCTCTTCCCCCTCTTTTTCCAGTACTTCTTCCTCAGTTACCCAATTCGTAGGAGGAGGTATTATTCTAGGGGGTGATCCATACTTTTCAGAGCGAGGTACCCTCTTTTTTCTTTTTGGCGTCCCATACAGCACATAGAAATCAAACGGTCGACCAGATGGTTCTCCCAACAGATCCACTTCACGGACTCCTTCCTGGTGCAATTGTTTCAACAGGGTGTTGCGCGATACTCCCCTTTTCCGTCTCTCTGCTTCTAAATCAATCTCTTCTTCAACATCCATCATACCATCGTTCCCACCATCATCACTCATTTCTCTGGATGTTTGGCCTTCATCACAGACTAGCACACAAGTGTCTTCCTCATTATCTCCTTTTTCTTTGCTTTTGAACTCGTCGCCAACAAGTAATTGTTAGCCAGGACGGGAGGTAATGTGCCAAACTGGATAGTTAGAGGTTGGTCGGGATCATCTTCATCTTTCCTGTCTCGCTCAAACTTCGACCTCCCAGATGAGCTTTCCGGCAATTCTCCCATTGATTCACCAGTGCTTGTTTCTTCGCTATCTTCAAAAGCATTTTCGTTGGCTATTCTGAGCGTTTTGGGCGCTCTAGGGCGTGATTCTCCTTGCTGTTGCCTCATCATCCACCCGTAATTACGTTGGTAACGCCTTTGTTGGGTTCTGGTCATTTCATTGAATGGCACTACCCTTCCTGCATTGTTCTGGAACGAATGCCATACATTGGGCTGGCGAGGTTGCGGCCTAAATGTTCTTCTTTGACCGGCCGACCCAAACCCCCTTTCTCTAGGTAATCCTCCGTACAACGGCACCCTTCGCCCCCTGACAGGCTGAGCGACTGGCACGAAATCAGGTCGATGGTGGAATGACCGTGTCATTGATGACCCTGTATTTGCCCTCAACTCGTGCTTACACCTGTCGCACAGAACATCTTCGCCCTGTTTGGGCTCCTTCCCTTTGATGCGTTCAAAAACGCTGGGAGGTGGTTTGGATTCTTCTTCTTCGTCATCAATCACCAGTTTAAACCTTGGCAATTTGTTCTTCAAGCCAGTCGTTATCATATTCATTGCTAGTGGCCGTGGGAACGGATCTTCATCCACCGCCATCTTCTTCTTTTCTTCGAACGTAATTCGTCCTGATTCGATAGCATCCTGCAACACATGGCGAAAAACCATACAATAATTAGTCGCATGTGACCATGCATTATGCCATTTACAGTATTTTTTACCCTTAATTTGTTCAGGGTCTGACAATTTATGTTTGTCGCTCAACCTTATCTGCTTATCCTTATATAATTTATCGAATATAAGGTCAGCTTTGGTTATGTCGAACGAGAACGTTCGCGTCTTTCTGTTTTCACCTTTTGCAGGTTCATCTTTGCCCACTATTTTTGGCTTAACTAACATGGGACAGATATATGCTTCTCCTTTTACTAACTCAGCCAAGCATATTTCGGTCTGGTCATAATAACCATCATCGATAGTATGAACATTGAAATTCGGGTCTTTATAATAAGTCCCTTTACTGAAATTTTTCATTTGTTCTTCCTCTCTTACCAGTCGCTCATACCTAACGACATTCACGCTAAGTTGGAATAAATCTGGGAATTCTCTATCCTGGAATTTCTTCTTTAGATCAAAGTTTAAACAACTTTGTGCAATTTTGACAAATTCCTTTTCTGGTAACGGCACAAAGCATTTACTTCTGGCCGTTTTGAACCTTTGTAGGAAATTTTCCGCCCATTCGTTAGGCAATTGACGTAAATTCGCCAAATCGGCCAGTGTAATTTCAGACTCAGTTTTGTAAAATTGAGCATGGAATAACTGCTCCATTTGCTGCCAAGTTTGGACGGAGTTTGCTGGCAAATTAATGAACCAAGAAAAAGATACCACTGTTAAGGAACTTGGGAACAACCTCAACTTATGGTAATCATTCACCTCACCACTTTGCAACGTGAATCTCCCTACATGTTATAGTATAGACACTTCTCATAGGCCAGTGAATAGTGAGAATTCCGGTACTTTGTACCCTCTAGGCCATGGATATGCCTGATCTATCCAATCAGGGTATGGCTTGGTGTAAATTGGCCTAATCACCGGACGTACCCCAACTGCTATTTGATCTTGCACTATTTCCATAATCTGGTTTCTTAGCACGGCATTAGGGTCATATGGGTTTCCCATTGGCTGATTTACTGGCTGATTCGTGGGAGGCCTAGTGGTCTGCCCTTGATTGGCCACAAAAGTGCCATTATTCAGGTTGTTATGACCGGTAAACTGAGTGTTTAAACCGTCATTTGTACGCAAACCGTTCTGCCCATTATTTGGGACATTGTCTCTCATGTTGGTACTACCCCCCAGGTTGGACGTAGTGTTACCATTATTCGCGTTTATGGTTCCGTTCCCCCCTGGGTTTGAAGTAGAAGGGCCGAAAGGTGGCTCTAGATTTGGGCCGGAGTTTACACCAAGAGAATTGTATAGCGAAGTATGCCCCACGATAGTCCTAGATTGGAAGTGATTATCTATAGGCATAACAGGTTGACACATTTGGCTTACCAACTTATTCATGATTTCATTCAACGTATTTAGTTGTTTAGCCATATTATCAAAATGCCTATTCTCGTTTTGGGTAAACTTCTCCATATTATGAATGCTACGTAGATTTACCTGTTCAACGACATCCTGTGTGAGTTCCCCCAGCAATGCGCGCATTGTGCGAGGGCTCAATTCTGTCATTGGCTCGTAACGGCTGTGACTGCTTGGACTTTGTCCATCTGTCTGTGGAGAGTGTTGTTGCTCCTCGTATCGCTCGACCACAGATTGGACTACTCCTTGACTTGCTGGTTCCTTATCGGAATTTTTATGAGGCATGATATCTTTTCTCTTTTTGTATCTTCACTTACAAAACACCAACTGTCCCACTGGGCGTGCCAAATTGTTTTCGCGCGTTTTTGCAACCCGCCAACAATTACGAGAGAGAGGGGTCAGACAATTGTGTAAGGAACAGACCTCTTGAGACAAAGTCCCAAAAAGGGGTGCGTTTATCAGTGAAGAACTACAATTGGGAAGTAGACAAAACGCCTCCAAGGGGCGCAAGCACACGAGTACTGAAAAAAGGATTAAATTTATACTAAGGAATAAAAATTACATGATCTCTTGTAGAGAGTTTTTGATTCTACCTTTTCCTCTATGACGTTACTTCCTTTTATACTTCTTGGGCATCTTTTGGTTATCGAAACTGCTCGGACTTGCTCCATTATCTTCGCAACCGACCACTCCTTTAGTGAGGAACCGCTTGTTTGGGGAGTAGTTGCTTAGTAACTGTTGCCACTACCCTTGCTGTTTTCTGGATCGTGGGATCGTGCCGGGTTCACTTGCCAACCGCGGTCAAATTGGATAAACCATACCCTTTAGAATTGTCTGACTCCGGGCGACTTGAGGTCCTGGGCGATAATGAGGCTGTCGTCCTGGGCGATTGTCCAGTACTACATTCGTTCAGCTCCTGGGCGTCCTATAGTCTTGGGCGATAGTATTCCTCTGTTCTTGGGCTTCCAGTATTCAGGCTTTTCCACGGGCTTCCAGTGTGGGCTTTTCTTCTTGGGCCTTTTAATTGACTTCCACTGGGTTTTTATCTTGGACTTCTCAATTGGACTTCCCTTTGATTTTGGGCTGCATTTTAGTGTGTCAACAGTCTCTACACACTTCTTTCATCCTCACTCGCATGTATCCACTGTCTTGGTAGAAATTTGATGAAAGATATTTTTTGTGTTCTCACTCATTTGGGTGGACCTCATATTTGTTGAAAAGGTATCCAAAGTTCCAAACTAAAAGCACGACACCACTTTTTCTTGCAGTGAACACAATTTCTTTAGCCATGAGTGACACCCGAGGTCAAACTTTTTAATCATATCAACCCAAGAAACTTGAATTTCTTCTTCACCATAACACCCATGGAAACGTTTATTGAACTGCCTTTTGAACTTTCGATTTGCGTAATAGCTACTAAGATGTTGTGTGGTGTTGAGTTTCGAACCCTGGACTGATGATATAATTGGGTTGCTTTCAACATTTTAAAGGAAATCGTGTTTCCTTGGATTGACACTTTTATTATTGTGACATTGGCTGGATTGCTGGCACGTGGTATCATCATCACCATTGGCTGAACGTTCTAGACCCTTCTGGCTATTAACGCATTTGAGACCCTTTGGCTGACTGAATCGACTCACTTTTGGGCTCTGGCTTATCATTCTCTCTGGTCGTCTCTCTCTCTGTTAGAGAAATATCTCATTTTCTAGGGTTTTGGTTCTTTGTGAGTGTTGATCCTGTAAATGAGTAACTCCTCTAGATTTACTTCTATCGTTTGTGAAGTGTTGTTACATTGAGAGTGGGGTGACTTGAATCTTTGTGATTCTGGCTGTCGTTTGAGAGATTTGGCAGATCTGTGTGATCTTTCTGTTCTTGTGCCTTGAGACTGTGGTCGATCCTTCAGTCCGTGTAAAGATAAGTCTCTATGACTTATTCCTGTAATCTTGAACTGATTGTATTTGCTTTGTGCCATTTTTGGCTATTAGTGCAATCGACCGATATCCATATTATTTGGATGCTCAATGGGGGATGTAGACGTTAGATCTGGTCGCCGAACCTCCGGGGCTTAGGCCAAAACATATATTGTGTTCTATTTTGGTTTTCTACTCTATCATTTATATTTTGATATTGATTCTTGGAATCTTGTGTTAATATCGTGTATTACTGGGCCTTTCAGTGGTATCAGAGCACTGGTGAGGACACGATACCTGGATCTTCGCAGAAAGAGTGAGAACACGATACCTGGATCTATGAGAAATGGGTACAATCTATTGTAGATCTGAAATTTTTGGACTGCTGAAAAGCACATTAAAATTCTTCGAGTTTTTTGCTAACTCGCTGGGTGAGATCTATACATTTTTTATACTGTACAAGCTTTAAAATTAGAACTAGGGTTTCTTGATCATACCCTTGATTTACCAAAGCACCGTCGAAACCCTCTTGAGACTAATCTTTGTCCAGTAGCCCCTATGAGGCTCCTGGAATCTGAGATAAATCAAGTACGGGTGTGTTTTTTGGAGAATCTTGCTGGAGTGATCTTTGAAACATAGTCTATGATCTCTGCTGTTTTTATATTGTGCTTATCTTGCATGTCTGTAATAGCTCTATGATCATAAACCTGGAATCTTGTATTACTAAGTGTGCTACTGTGATTTCTTGAACTGATTGAATCTGATCTAAGTCACTGAGAGTCTGTGCCTCTACTCTGTGATCATACTTGTGTTATTATGGCTTCTGCAAAATTTGAAGTGCCACAATTTGATGGTAAATGTGACTTTAATATGTGGAGTCAAAAGATGAAAGCTATTTTGATGCAAATGAGAGTTGTTAGGGCTCTTGATAATAGTTGGCCTGCTGATTTACCATCTGCTAAGAAAACTGAACTTGAAGAGGTTGCATGGAGTACTATCTTCTTGTACTTGTCTGATAATGTTGTGAGAGAAATTGGTGAAACCAAAACTGCCTCTGAATTATGGACTGCTCTTCAAACTAAATATGTGACTAAGACAATGCCAAACAAATGTTTTCTATTGAAACAATTCTTTTCTTTTAAAATGGACCCTGCTGTTGACTTGGATGAAAACTTGAACAGATTTACAAAATTGACCACTGACTTAACCAACTGTAATGAAAAACTTTCAAAAGATCAGTTAGCTGTAGTCATGTTGAATTCCATTAGTGACAAGTACAGAGACATCAAGGTTGCTCTTGAATATGGCAGATCTTCTATTACTACTGAAGATATCATTGTTGCTTTAAGAAACAAAGCACTTGAAATTAAGTCTGAGTCTAAGATTCACCATGGTGACAACCTACTTGCAAAAGGAAAAGGTTTTAGTAAACCAAATTATTACTTTAAGTCACAAAATGAAAATAGGAATAAGTGGAATGACAAAAATAAATCCAAGAATAGAGCTAAAGGTAAGAAATGTTATCACTGTGGAAAATTGGGTCATTTTATAAAAGATTGTTACAAGAAAAAGAATGAAGCAAAAGATAAAGGCTTCAATGATGGTAATTCTGCCCTAGTCTGTAACAAAAATGATTTTGAAGATGGCCTTGTTCTTGTTAATAATGAAAAAAAATTGGGTGAAGAGTGGATCTTGGACTCTGGCTGCTCTTTCTACATGTGTCCCAATAAAACTGTTTCCTTGATTTTGAGCACACCTCGGGGGGGCAGGTAATAATGGGAAACAACATGACTTGTAAAGTAAAAGGGATAGGAACAGTTAAGTTGCTTCTTGAAAATGGTAAAGTACTTTTCTTAAAAGAAACTAGATATGTACCTGAGCTAGAGAGGAACCTGGTGTCTCTGGGAATGTTGGATGACATGGAATTTAACATTAAATTGGGTCAAGGACATATCAAAATTCTTAGGGGTGATGATTTAATCATTAGCACCCCTAAGATACATGTTCTCTATTTTCTAAATGCAAAACCTTTACTTGGCTTAACTGCTACTGCACTGTCTGACAACTTTACTTTAGCAAAAAACTATGGCATGAAAGACTTGGCCATATTGGCAATAAAAGTTTGAAATCCTTACAAAACAAAGGAGTTTTTGGAAAATAAAATCTTGGTGATTTTGGTTTATGTGAACAATGTGTTATTGGTAAACAAGTTAAATCACCTTTCTTACCTGGAACTCATAAAACAAAACAAATACTTGAATACCTACATGCTGATTTGTGGGGCCCTGCCTCTGTTTCTACCTTGACTGGCTTTAGATATTATCTGTTGATCATTGATGATTTCTCTAGAAAAATATGGGTTTTCTTACTTAAGACAAAAGATGAAACTTTTTCTGTTTTCAAAGATTGGAAAACACAAATAGAAAACCAAACTGATCATAAGGTAAAGACTCTAAGGACAGATAATGGTATGGAGTTTTGCAATTATGAATTTGAAAATTTCTGTAAAGAAAATGGCATTTTAAGGCATAAAACTGTTGTTTACACACCTCAGGAAAATAGCATGGCTGAAAGAATGAACATAACTTTATTGAATAAAGTAAGATGTATGCTTTTGAGTTCTGGTATGCCTAAACTGTTCTGGGGTGAGGCTGTAAAAACTGCTACATATTTTGTGAATAGGACTCCAACCAGTGCTTTAAATTTTAATGTGCCTGAAACTGTCTGGTCTAAAATTCCTGTTAACTATTCTCACCTGAAAATTTTTGGTTGTGCTGCATATGCTCATCAAAATGTTGGAAAATTAGAACCTAGATCACTTAAATGTGTTTTCTTGGGATATGGTGAAAATGTTAAGGGTTATAGACTCTGGGTCAGGAGTGAAAAAGGTTACAGGGTGATCATCAGAAGAGATGTTATTTTCAATGAGTCTATTATGCCATGCTTGGAAGGTAAAGAAAATAAATTGCATGAAAATGATGTTCAAATTGAGGTAGAGTCTTCTTTGACCACAAATAACACACCTGCACCACCTGAACCTGGTGTGAATGGTTCTGATCTTGATAATAATAATATGCTTGTTGAAATTGACAACATATATGAATCTGAGGAACAAAATACTTTGCCCGATCCACATCTTGATTAATAACAACTTACAAGAGATAAAGAAAGAAGATAAATTAGACCTCCTGTAAGGTTTAATAATGATGACTTTGTGTCTTTATTTACTTATCAAGATAAATCTGAAAATGAACCTGACTCCTATGATGATGCCATAAACTGTAAAGATCACATGCTTTGGAAAGATGCCATGAATGATGAGATGAACTCACTTCTGAAAAATAAGACATGGGAACTGGTTAGGAGACCTAAAGATCAAAAACTAATTGATTGCAAGTGGATCTATAAGATAAAAGAAGGTGAATGAGGGGATAAAAATATTAGGTATAAGGCTAGATTAGTAGCTAAAGGCTTTACTCAAAAGGAAGGGATTGACTATATTGAAATATTTTCTCCTGTTGCTAAATATACCACCATTAGATGTATACTTGCTCTTGTTGTCCAATTCAAATGGGAACTTGATCAATTAGATGTTAAAACTGCTTTTCTCTATGGTGACTTAGATGAAACTATATACATGAGACAACCTGTTGGATTTGTTAATGGTAATCCTGAAAAAGTTGTCTGTCTGTTAAAGAAATCCCTCTATGGGCTTAAACAAGCCCCAAGGCAGTGGTACAAAAGGTTTGACACTTTTGTTTTGAAACATGGTTTTCAAAGCAATTATGATGTATGTTTGTACTATAGAGGTAATGGAGGTAAAAACTATTTGTACTTGGTACTTTATGTAGATGACATGTTACTGGCTAGTTGCAATAAATCTGAAATTGATGATATCAAATGTATGTTGAAATCTGAATTTGATATGAAAGATTTGGGTCCTACAAAAATGATCCTTGGCATGCAAATTTTGAGAAATAGAGATAATGACATATTATTCTTGCATCAACATGATTATGTTATAAAATTATTGAAAAAGTTTAACATCTTTGATTGCAAACCTGTTACACTGCCACTTTCAAATCATTTTAAACTGTCAGCTGAACTCTGTTCTAAAACTGATGAAGAATTTGATAGAATGTCAAAAATCCCTTACGCAAATGTTATAGGTTCTGTGATGTATCTTATGGTAAGTACCAGACCTGATCTAGCACATAGCATTAGTGTACTCAGTAGATTTATGGGCAATCCTTGTGAAGAACACTGGCATGCATTAAAATGGCTTTTAAGATACCTTAAAGGAACTTCAAATTTAGGACTTATGTTTAAGTTTAATAAAATGGGAATCATGTTAAAGGGATTCTCTGACTCTGAATTTGCTGGGGATAGGGATAACTGGAAGTCTATTTCAGCTTACTATTTTACTTTGTGTGATACTGCTATAAGCTGGAAATCCCAATTGCAAAAAATTGTTGCTTTATCCTCTACTGTGGCAGAATACATAGCTGCTTCAAATGCTGTTAAAGAGGGAATATGGATGAGTAGACTGTTAAGTGAACTTGGTTTTGTTGATGAAAATGTTACTCTTTATTCAGATAATCAAAGTGCCATACACTTGAGCAAAAACCCTATGTTTCATGATAGAACTAAGTATATAGACATTAAATACCATTTTATTAGAGATGTTATATCAAAAGGGGTTATGAAAATTGGTAAGGTACCTACTCAGTCTAATCTTTCTGATATGGGAACTAAGATAATACCTTTAAATAAGTTTCTGAACTGTTTGAAGTTATTGTCTATTAATGCCATGTAATGTTCACAGGTACTTTGGAGCAAATGAAGAATATCTTGAGATGTTGCTCCTGGCTGCACTGAGCTAAAATGGTTGAAAGCAAGATGGAGATTGTTGAGTTTCGAACCCTGGACTGATGATATAATTGGGTTGCTTTCAACATTTTAAAGGAAATCGTGTTTCCTTGGATTGACACTTTTATTATTGTGACATTGGCTGGATTGCTGGCACGTGGTATCATCATCACCATTGGCTGAACGTTCTAGACCCTTCTGGCTATTAACGCATTTGAGACCCTTTGGCTGACTGAATCGACTCACTTTTGGGCTCTGGCTTATCATTCTCTCTGGTCGTCTCTCTCTCTGTTAGAGAAATATCTCATTTTCTAGGGTTTTGGTTCTTTGTGAGTGTTGATCCTGTAAATGAGTAACTCCTCTAGATTTACTTCTATCGTTTGTGAAGTGTTGTTACATTGAGAGTGGGGTGACTTGAATCTTTGTGATTCTGGCTGTCGTTTGAGAGATTTGGCAGATCTGTGTGATCTTTCTGTTCTTGTGCCTTGAGACTGTGGTCGATCCTTCAGTCCGTGTAAAGATAAGTCTCCGTGACTTATTCCTGTAATCTTGAACTGATTGTATTTGCTTTGTACCATTTTTGGCTATTAGTGCAACCGAGCGATATCCATATTATTTCGATGCTCAACGGGGGATGTAGGCGTTAGATCTGATCGCCGAACCTTCGGGGCTTAGGCCAAAACATATCTTGTGTTCTATTTTGGTTTTCTGCTTTATCATTTATATTTTGATATTGATTCTTGGAATCTTGTGTTAATATTGTGTATTACTGGGCCTTTCATGTGGCATTCTTAGCAATATGGCAAGTGCACAATCGGTGAATGACTCGAACAACCAAACAAATGATTCAATGGTCTCGTCCAATAAAAATGGACAACCGAATAAAGCACTTTTTCAATGATGGTTAACTCCAACAAATGGAGCACATATCAAATTGTACTTGTTAGTATGAAAAGTATCATAATCTAACTTCGACCTACTCTCTCTCCAATTTTTTTTTTGTCATTCGATTCAATTGATCCAGATGCATTGAGTCGAAAAAGTTAGTATCCTCAATTTCCTCTAACTTAAAATAGTTTACCGAAGTTTGTCCATCTCCTCCTTCATCATTTCACCTTTTTTCATTTGCAAATAATTTCTCATATCCTTTTTAGCAAATCCAACATTTTCAGCTCTACCAACCTCATTTGCTGAATAAAAGTATGATTTTGTTCGTCTTATACCGGCATTAACCATTGAATTAAAAAAATCTGCTTGAGCATTAGACACCCTACTTCTTGATTCGAAAAATTGTCTTTCTTCCTGTCTAGCAACAAGACTTTGAAGAGAGATTTGGCTTCTTTAGAAGACGGGTCCAGTTTTCAAGGAAAAAGAAAAAAAGCGGGGACATAAAATCAGCATGGAGCTCAATGTATTTTTTAATTAAAAAATATGCCGTCGTCAAAATTTACTAAAAATTGTACACACGTCATCCTGTGATAGGGTGGGCATTCCACATGGGCTGGTACGACCAGCCCACCCAAGATTTTCTCCAACAATTGGCACTTGGGATTCATGGAAGTACAAATTTGATATTGCTACCACCTCTGAGAGAGCATTTTTGGCCAACCTTAATATGAAAGCAAATGTTACTTTTAGTAACTTTTTGTTTCCCTACATATTTGGATAACTTACTTTTAATTAAAAAAAAAAAAGTTACTTATCCACCTTATTGTTAAGTAACTTATTTCTAACTTTGACGAGTGAAAACATTATTTAGTTTAAAACTTAATTACTTGTAAGTGAACTTTCTATGTTTAGCCAATCATGCTCTTAATCTACAAATGGTCTCCATTGTGCCCTGGCTTATGTTTCAATGACTTCATTGCTGCCTCAGCAATAAATCGTGCAGATTCTGCCTCTTTGGCTTCCCTTTTTGCTTCCTCGACTTTTGTAATTGCAGCTTCCGCCTCCTCTATTGCACGTGCAGCAGCTACTGCAGTCTCCTATGGAGTCATTCTCTTCATCCCTTCTAATTCAGCATCAACCTTAGCTTTGGTAAGAATTCTGATCTTACTTATATCTACTTTTGCAGTAACCTTGTGTGTTTCGTCCTGAAGCGAATGGGAACGACATTGAACTTGGTGCAATCTCATATCGACGCTTCACCTGTCAATGCATATACTATAATTATAATCCAATACCAGATGCTAGTCAATCTTATATGCGTGCAACATCCACTTTTCGTGCTTGTTCATGCTCTTTCTTTATTCATATCTATAAACATAATACAAGACATTTTTATCCACCTTCATGACAGTATAACACTGACTATGTTGACCCAAAAAAATGGTCCAACAGAAGAGAAAAATTCCACGTGTTTCTTTAGTTGTAGCGTGATTACCCCTATAGTAAAAGGGGGGTCAGCCCGAGAATTAAATCTTCTTAGCAGAGAGAATATCAAGGCTTTCTTTGAGTATGTATATTTTCATTACCCTTTACAATGTTGAATGTGTGCTTTTATATTAAAATACAATGGTGGAGAGCCGTTAGATGATGAAACACGTGGCCTCATCCGCATAGCTGAGACCTTTTATCGTAGCCATCAATCAATCACCCGTAGGCCATTTCGCATGTAATGCCATGACGGCTTGGCCGCCTTACGACTGATGCATGATTAGACTTGTTTTACTTCATTGAGTAGAGCTACATGTATAGGTTGTCACATCACCCACTTGGCACAAGGTCAGGTAGGAATCCTCTCCAGTACGCCTCCGGCCCCATGCTATCTGTTGGGGCTTAACTCTCCAATGGAAGCTCGGTCAAAGGGGACTCGACAACGTGGTCGGGGTTGATAGCGGCTCGGCCGGCCCTCCGCATGGCAGAAGGCAGAACGTGGTGGGGCGAATTTTAGGTTCGCTTGATGTGCAATCCGCTACCTGGCTATATTCAGGACTTCTTTGAATCTCGTCCACTTGCCACGTGTATTCACTTTTGATGAGTTATTTCTTCGGGTAACATCAGTCCCCCAAGTTGGAGTCGTACATCCATGTGCGGATCAAACTTTGAAGTATAACCAGCTAAGTTGGTCAATGTGGCATCATCTCCGTACGAACAGACCACGTAATATATGGGTGCGGCCTTATGAGACTTCATTTGCCCTAGCCGAGGCCTTTTATACGAGGGAAAGCCTATTCAAGAAGAGGTACCCTTAGAAGAGGCCGAACTGTCATCCAAGGGAAGAGCCTGTTCAGGAGAGGCGGCCTCTTACTGGTTGTGCCTCGTGTACCCTTCCGAACCCCCCACGGACATCTGTCATTGCTTCCAGAAACGTTGAGTCCCAACGACTACAGCTGGCGATACTGGTCATTTCCAAGGCTTGGGGCGTCGCGTGCATTTAATGCGCAATGATTACGCCGGCGCGCGCCTTCCTATGCCTACGCCCTTCCTGGGCGCGTGCCGAGTACGGGCTCATCCACGCCCTTGATTGTTTCAATCCGACCGGTCGTCTTCTAATAAGTAGGCTGAGTAGGATTACAGGTGGACGACTCAGATCAAATCAGCAGGAGACATCCAACGGTGGGGGCTCATTCGCGCCCCCTATAAAAAAGGTTGGAAACCCATTTTTTTCACTTTTCCCACTTTCTGAGAAATTTGCGACGAAGCTCTGTCGTTTCCCTGTCCGAACTTCTCGTTTTCCTGCTGCCGTCGAAGATTTAACTTTTTGTAGCGTCCCCTCGTGGCCTGGTTTCCTTTTTAGAGTGCGTAAGTATTCTCCTTAACTTCCCATCTTATCTTCTAAATGATGGCTTCCTCTTCAAGAAAGGAGGAAGTAGAAAAGGTTGCCGGGGCGGATATGGCCCTTATCTGCGCGGAGGCCGGTATCCCTCCGATCGTTCCTACTGGGAGGATCGTGGAGGCGATGGGGGGTCCCTTTAGTGCTTGGATGATGCAGGAAGGGCCCGTAGACCGTAGCATTAGGTGGGGGGCTTCTCTATGGCCAATAGATATAAAGGAGGGCGAACTGGAGGGATTTAGGGACTCGTACCGGATACCCGATGATATCGAGCTATTGTTACCAACCCAGGAGGAGAGAGCCTGTTTTCCGAGGCAGGGTTACGTAGCGGTGAGCGAGGCGATACTGGCCGGGGGGTTAAGATTGCACATACACCCATTTTTTAGGTTCATCCTTAGGCATTACAACCTCGCCCCTACCCAGCTTGTCCCCAATGCCTGGAGTCAACTAGCAGGGGCCTTTCTTCTTTGGAATGAGGTCACTCTTGGCGGGGATATGCTCTTCCAACCCCGAACCTCGAGTGGGTGGGTCGACTGTAAGGGGTGGTACTGTATTAATCCCTGGGGATCGCATTCCCCCTTCGTCTGGAGGACCCCGACCTCCATAAAGAACTGGAAATCGTCTTGGTTTTGGGTTAGGGGTCGATGGCAGACGGTGGAAGGGGATGTGGTTCCAGAGATAACAGTACCGACCCAATACCATGAGTACAGTGAGTTTGAGTCATTTTATTTGTTCATTTAATTGCTTTTTTCGTCATCGGACTGACGTGGGGTTCGTGCAGCTGCAGCGGAGCGATTTCGTCTTGAACCGCCTGAGTGGGCTGCCGTAAGGGCCATCTACGAACTCCCTGTTGAGCGGAGGTATTTCAAGAACTTGATCGCCAAGAGGAGTTACTTCGTCACCCATTTCTTGATGGCAACGAAAGGTAAATGCATTAGCTCAATCGTTCGCCTCTTTCTCGCTTCTGCACCCTTTCTGATAACTCTTTCCTGCAGGGCAACACGATAATAAGGAACGTGTGAAACCGACCCTTCTTGATCTGAGGAGTCTTGGGGAGGCCCATAGAAGGAAGTCGCTGGCCAAGGACTCCTCTACTTACAAAAATCAGAGGGACGAACTCGCCCGTCTGTCCAGTGCGAACCCCCTACCGCCTCCTTCCAAAATCGGCGATAAAGAGGGGGAACAGAAAGGCGAGGCCTCAACAGACAGGCCTCCAAAGAGGATGTTGGTTCTTACCAAGAATACTGGGCCTCCACCCCCACCGAAGCGCCAAACAACCTTGGGGGAGTCGTTAAAGAAACCCATGGTGGTTGAGCCCCTTGCTTCCATCAAAGTGGGGGAAGGCGTGGAAATACCAGAGGAAAGCGCCACTCTCCAGAGGAAGAAAAAGAAGGTGGTGGACCTCGGTATTCATAGTGACGACAAAGTACAGAACTTTTTGGGAGGGCGAACTGATGAAATCGCTCCCGCCGTGATGGAAATGCTTCCGGTGGAGGCACAGGGGTCGGCCAGGCTCAGTCACAAGTATTGGACGGAAAAGTATTCCAATCATGCCGAGTGCTGCGATGTTGCCGACCTTATGGAGGCCGGTCTTGCCATGCAGGCTCTCTCTCAAAATTTTATGGTTGCGGCCCAAATGGATGCGAGGCGGCTGCAAGGAGTTGTAAAAGATTACCTCCAACGAGCCCAAAACGTCGAGTTCTCTGTCATTAAGGCTAATGCTGAGGCCTCTTGTGCCAAGAAGGCCGCTGAAGCCTCCAACCTGAAGTTGGCTGAAGTCGAGTCGAAGGTGAAGGCTCTTTCTAAAGAGAACAAAGAGCTGAAGAATGAGGTTCACCTTTGCCGAGCCGATGTTAGTGCCCTGACGAAGCGCGTAGAAAATTCTGACAATCTTCAGAGAATTGCTTCGTCTGCCCTGGAGGTGGCAAACAGGGAGAAAGCCGGGTTGGCGGCTCGCGTGGAAGAGCTCAAGGCTGAGGTATCGTCTTTTGACGAGAAACTCAAAAAGGCGGAGGACGCGGCGGTCCATAACTATGTGGCGTACTTTCACGAGACCGCCGAATATGACGGGCTGGAAATCTACTGGCGGAGGGTGGCTTATGAGGAGGTCTTTGCCAGGTTGGCGGGGGCAGTCCCCCAAGACTTGTCTTCCATAAGGAGTGAATTTATCCCGGATGAGCCTTCGACCCCCCTGATTGCAGCGGATGATGCAGAGGTGGGAGAAGCCAGCGGCGAGCCTCCTAAGGAAGACGCCGTTCCCGTAGATTAGATATATATATTTATATTTTTTTTTTTTTTTTTTTGTTCCCATTGTAACTCATTATTAATGAAAATTGTTGTTTTAATTTTCTCGTACTTGTGCAAAGTTTTAACTCCTTTTATCAAACGGATTAGGCATAGGCTCGCCATGCAGCAGCCTCACGCATAGACCCTTTACCCCGCGCTTTATAAACTTGCTATAACGAATAGTCCGAAGCGTAAGCCCATCATAATGATTGTAGGTGGGGACGTGGGGGTCGGTACACCTTAACTGAGACTACGGGATGGTCATGGGTTCGCCATATAACATACCTTTTAATTTACAACACGGTATCATGAGGTCACCGCCTGACTAACCCTTGGTGAAGACAAGCGAACCATACATAACTGGAATTGCGATTTAAAAGATGCGAACTAGAAGGTACAGGCCATAAGTACACAAAATAAACGGGGCTTTATTGGTAGTACACACGCAAATGTTCCGCGTTCCAGGGGTGGGGCAGCACCTTGCCGTCCAGGTTTTCTATTGAGAACGTTCCGGGTCGGACTTCGTTGGTAATACGATAGGGTCCTTCCCAATTGGGGCCTAAAGAGCCGACCCCAGGTTCCTTCGTAGACAAAAACACCTTTCGGAGCACCAAGTCGCCCCTTCTGAAGGTTTTCCGTTTAACCTTTGTGTTATAGTACTTGGCCATTTTCTTTTGGTACCTCAGTAGCTTGTCTTGTGAAGCCTCCCTCTTTTCTTCTAGAAAATCCAACTCGCCCCGTCTTATCTCTTCGTTCGAGATTTCGGCAAAATGTAGGCGCCGAGGCGATGGTAAGCCGATCTCTACGGGGCTCATAGCCTCTGCCCCGTAAGTCATAGAAAAGGGGGTTTCCCCAGTAGCTGTCCTACTGGTAGTCCGGATTGCCCACAGTACGTTGGGCAGCTCATCGACCCATGCCCCTTTGGATTCATCCAACTTCTTTTTGAGGAGGTGTTTGATAGTTTTGTTAACTGCTTCGACCTGGCCGTTTGCTTGAGGATGGTGAGGGGATGAGAAATGTTTCCGAATATTCAACTCGTCGCAGAGGTCGCGAAGTTTCTTATTGTCGAACTGTCGCCCATTGTCTGTCACTATAGAGTGGGGAATTCCAAAACGGCATATGATGTTTTTCCACAGAAATTTTGAAGTGTGCGCCTCTGTGATTTTCGCCAGTGGCTCCGCCTCAACCCATTTAGTAAAGTAATCTATGGCGACAATGGCGTGATTAGCCCCTCCCTTTTCTTTAGGCATAGGTCCTATCAGGTCGATCCCCCATTTGGCAAAAGGCCAAGGGCTAGACACAACAGTGAGTTCCTGGGATGGATGCCGCTGTATGGGGGAGAAACGCTGGCACTTGTCGCATTTCTTCACAAAACGGATAGCGTCTTTTTTCAAAGTGGGCTAGTAGTACCCCTGCCTTAGGACTTTGTGGGTGAGGGTTAGGCCTCCAGTATGGTTTCCACATATCCCTTCGTGTATTTCCTTCAAGACGTAATTCGTTTCATCGCCCCCAGTGCACCGTAGGAGTGGCGAGGAGAATCCTCGTTTGTACAACACCTCATCCCTGATTACATAACGGGCGGCCCTGCGCCTGAGTTTCCGAGCTTCCTGTTTATCTTCCGGGAGGGTGTGATTTCTGAGGTATTCCAGGATGGGTCGCATCCAGTCGGGCGTCCCTGTAATCCACATTGTTTCCTCTACCTTGGAGGTGGAAGGTTCGGCAAGATAGTCAATAGGTATGAACTTGAGCAACTCCGAGCTTTTGCTACTAGCCAGTTTGGACAGTGCGTCCGCGTGCACATTCTCTGCTCTGGGAACCTGGGTAAGTTCGAATTTATCAAAGTAAGGGATCAATCCGCGGACCATCTTCAGGTAAGCTGCCATGCCTTTGTCTTTAGCGGTGAAATCGCCGTTGACTTGACTTACCACTAACTGTGAATCGCTTCGGATAGCCATACTTTTTACCTGCATCTCTCTGGCAAGCTTCAGGCCTGCCAGTAATACCTTGTACTCGGCCGTGTTGTTGGTTGTCTTAAATCCGAACCTAACGGCGCAGTTAAGCCTGTGGCCCTCTGGGCTTTCTAGCAGCACACCAGCTCCCAAGCCACTTTCCCCTGCCGATCCGTCCACAAATAACATCCAGGTCGGTGACTCCGCGGGTTTCATAGTGATATCGACATCGACGGGTTCTGTGAATTCAGCCACAAAGTCCGCCATGGCTTGCCCTTTCACAGCAGTCCTGGGTAGATATGAGATGTCGAACTCACTCAGCTCCATAGCCCATTTCATCAATCTCCCGGAAGCGTCCGGCTTCTGGAGCACCTGGCTGAGGGGGATATTGGTCATTACATGGATGCTGTGGGCCTGGAAATAAGGTCTCAATTTTCTCGAGGCAATCATCAGTGACAGAGCCAGCTTCTCGATGTTGGTGTAGCTAGTTTCAACTGGCACAAGGGCCTTGCTAACATAATATACAGGTAGTTGTATGTTATCCTGCTCCCTGATAAGTACCGAACTTACAGCGTTGGCACTTACTGCCAGGTACAACGACAGGACTTCCCCCTTTCTTGGTTTGGAGAGGAGAGGGGGTTGGCTCAGGTGCCTCTTCAGCCCCTGGAATGCCTCCTCGCATTCCTCGCTCCACTGGAACCTCTTCTTTCCTTTTAAGACTTGGAAGAACGGGAGGCATCTGTCGGTAGATTTGGAAATGAAACGACTCAACGCAGCGAGCCTCCATGTGAGACATTGTATATCCCTTGGTTTGCTGGGGGATTTCATATTTAGTAGCGCCTCGATTTTCTCGGGATTGGCCTCAATGCCTCGCTGATTAACCATGAATCCCAGGAATTTTCCCGAGGCGACCCCGAATGCACATTTGGATGGGTTGAGTTTTATGCGGTATTTTCTGAGAATCTTAAATGTAGCCTGCAGATGGGATACGTGGTCCGCCGCTTTGAGACTTTTTACCAGCATATCGTCCACGTACACTTCCATAGTCTCCCCTAGAAGGTCTGTGAACATCTTGTTTACTAACCGTTGGTACGTGGCGCCGGCATTCTTCAAACCAAAAGGCATCACTTTGTAACAATACAGGCCTCGGTCCGTTACAAAGGAGGTGTGTTCTTCGTCTGAGCGGTGCATTGGGATCTGATTGTACCCGGAATAGGCGTCCATGAAACTCATAAGTTCATGACCTGCTGTGGAGTCGACCAGCTGGTCGATCCTTGGGAGTGGGAAGCTGTCTTTTGGACAGGCCTGGTTGAGATTAGAGAAATCCACGCAGACTCTCCACTTTCCGTTTGCCTTCTTAGCTAGGACGGGGTTGGATACCCATTTTGGGTATCCCACTTCCCTGATGAACCCCTTGGATACAAGCCTATACACCTCTTCTTTCAATGCCGTGTACCTCTCCGGATTCAAGGCCCTTCTTTTCTGCCGGTGGGGGGTTACTCCGGGATCTATGTTAAGGTGGTGGTAGCTGACGCTAGGGTCTATGCCCACCATATCCTCATGCCTCCAAGCGAATACATCCAAGTTGGTGAGCAGGAAATGTCTCAGTTCGGCTTTTGTCTCCGGGCTGAGCTCTTTCCCGATTTGAAGCGTTCTGGTGGGGTCTCTCGAATCGACGGAAAAAGGTTCCAACTCCTCCACTGAAGTGGCCCGCGAATCTGACTCCGTGATCCTGGGATCCAGGTCTATTTCAAGGGCTCCCGAGGTGCGGGCCCCTTGTTCAGGGGTGTCCCCTCCTTCGGGTGCTTCCTTCATTTCCGCGTCTGCTAGCACCATATTGAAGCTTCTGGGCTCGAACTTCCTCAAAGAGCTTAGATAGCATTCCCTGGAACCCGCCTGATCCCCCTTGACCGTCGCAACACCTCCCTCGGTGGGGAATTTCATGCAGAGGTGATGTATGGAAGTTATTGCCTCTAGCTCCCTCAATGCGGGTCGTCCCAGAACGCCGTGATAGGCGGACCTGTAGTCAACTACCAGAAATTCCATGAAACGCTGGACCCGGCAAGGGGATTCCCCCATTTCGACCGTCAGGGTGATTCTTCCTCTTGGGATGATGCTATCCCCGGTAAAACCATACAAAGGGGTAGTCATGGGTGCCAGCTCATGGTCTACTCCCATTTTGTCAAAGGTAGTTCCGAAAAGTATATTAACCGAACTCCCGTTGTCGACCAGCATGCGTTTGAGACCGTTTCGGGCCACCACGGCCCGAACCACCAAAGCGTCGCAATGTGGGTAGTGGACTCCGGCAGAATCTTCTGGGGAGAAAGTAATGGACGGAGTGCTTCCGGGTCCCTTGCTAGAATCCTTGATCATATAATTCATCATAGGGGCATCCTTGGCTTCTCTCGCGTAATTCCTTTGAGCATTTTTTGAACTTCCCCCGATGTGTGGACCGCCAATGATAGTGTCTATCTCCCTAATAGGGGCATTCCTAGTGTCAGTCGATGGCCCCCTTCTGGGCCGTTGGTCCCTTGCCCTATTTCCACCTTCCTCGTGCTTTCTCTGATGAGGCTCGTTCCTAGGGTTCCATCCAACACCGCTATATCGAGGCTTCTGTCGCAGCGGGGGGACATCCTCCTGCAGACGAGTGTTTCTTTCTTCATGGGGGTCTCTGTATTCACTTCGGCGCTGTTTGTACGGGTATTTCTCGGCGCCTTGGCCGGCCGGCGGATGGGGCGCACGGTATGGCCTATTCCTAGGTTCCACACCCTTCGCCTTTCCTCTCCCTCTCCCCTTTGGCCAGTTCACCGGTCCGCGAGCTTCATGGGGGTACGCTTCCTCATAAGCCAATGAGGGTATCGCGTTTAGGGTCGCGGTAGCCAATGCCTGACCGGAGGTAGGAGCTATAGTATGTCCTGCCTGAGTCCATTGTTGATCCACCGGTGGGATATTGGCCCCCTTCTGTGTCTTTGGGGCGGTGGCAACCCCATAGAGGTCCGGTTGCGATGGTCGATGAGTTCTTCATTAACAATCTCGCTTCTCATCATTTCTACCAAAGCGTCATAGGTGGAGGGGTTCTGGTTGCGTACGTCTCTCCAAAACAAGGTGTTCATGTTGAGGCCTCCCCTTAGGGCTGATAGAGCCTCTCTGTCAGTTACTTGCTCGCATTACGTCATTTCGTCAGTAAAGCGAGCCAAGTAACTTTTCAGGGTTTCCCCCGCCTGCTGCCTCATGTCTTGCAGCCTCTGGATTGGGGCATCTCCTTCTTTGCTCGACAAGTACTGGTTAAGAAAGGCATTTTTCAGATCCGGCCAGCTCCTGATACTGCCTGCTGGGATGCGGCTGTACCAAATTTCCGCTGCTCCTATCAGCGTGAGGTGGAAGGCTCTGCATCTAAGCGCTGGCGAGGCTCCTCTTAGGGACATTTGAGTTTTATAGTTATTGAGATGCTTCGTCGGATCGCCTTTGCCCTCATATTTGGGTATTTTGGGGGGTACAAAGTGATTTGGGACTGGCGCATTTCGTAGTTCCTGCGAAAAGGGCAGGCTCTCGTCATCGTCGTCCATCTCGAATGACCTGCAAGGCCCGTCCGAGTCATTTCCATCGGCTTGATATCTAGGGGTTGCGTCAGCCTGAACCCGCGCGTTAGCGGCCTCTCTCCTCTCCCGCCTATTCCTAGGGGGAGGTCGGACTCCCGGGGGCTCATTGTCCTCGTTCCGGTCCAGTGGTCTTTGAGCCGGAGGTCGGTGCGGCCTGCTGGGCCTAGAAGGCCCAATCCGGTCGAACACACTGGCAGATCTTTGTGGTTCGCAATCTTGGGAATACTCTGGGGGGAAGCCTTGGGGAGGGTCCCCGCCTAGGTGGCTGGTGGTACAATTATTGGAAGCCTCCACTCCCAATTCCCTTTCTTTCGGGTCGGTCTCGTCGCGCCTTTGAGGATATGTTGCAGTGTCCATATATTCGCCTTCTGGGTGGTACGATTCATTCCGAGGAATCTGCGGTTCCGCCTGTTGTTGCATCTGCATTAGCAATTGTTGCATGGTAGCGTTTTGCTGGGCTATATTTCTCATATTCGCGGCCATCTCACCAACTCTTCGCGCCAGGCGCGTGGCTGTACCCCCCTTCTGTGGCGATGATGGGGACGGTGCATGTTGACATTTGTTCGGAGAACTTCTTCTTCAGAAGCCTCCTGTCGTCTTTCTTCATTCTGCGTACCTCGGTGACTAGAATTCATGGCACTCTTTTCGAGGGCCTTTCAGCGGTAATTCTTTTTCAAGAATTTTCTCCTTTGTTCAAGGTCCTTCGCGAGTGGCTTTTACCACTAGGATACACGTGGTAACGGTATTTGTAAGTTTCCCACAGACGGCGCCAATCTGTTGACCCCAAAAAATGGTCCAACAGAAGAGAAAAATTCCACGTGTTTCTTTAGTTGTAGCGTGATTACCCCTATAGTAAAAGGGGGGTCGGCCCGAGAATTAAATCTTCTTAGCAGAGAGAATATCAAGGCTTTCTTTGAGTATGTATATTTTCATTACCCTTTACAATGTTGAATGTGTGCTTTTATAGTAAAATACAATGGTGGAGAGCCGTTAGATGATGAAACACGTGGCCTCATCCGCATAGCTGAGACCTCTTATCGTAGCCATCAATCAATCACCCGTAGGCCATTTCGCATTTAATGCCATGACGGCTTGGCCGCCTTACGACTGATGCATGATTAGACTTGTTTTACTTCATTGAGTAGAGCTACATGTATAGGTTGTCACATCACCCACTTGGCACAAGGTCAGGTAGGAATCCTCTCCAGTACGCCTCCGGCCCCATGCTATCTGTTGGGGCTTAACTCTCCAATGGAGGCTCGGTCAAAGGGGACTCGACAACGTAGTCGGGGTTGATAGCGGCTCGGCCGGCCCTCCGCATGGCAGAAGGCAGAACGTGGTGGGGCGAATTTTAGGTTCGCTTGCTGTGCGATCCGCTACCTAGCTATATTCAGGACTTCTTTGAATCTCGTCCACTTGCCACGTGTATGCACTTGTGATGAGTTATTTCTTCGGGTAACAGACTACATCTCTAAATTATTTGTTGATCTCAACTAAAAGGGGAGCAAGAAGATATGGTATATAGGAGAAAGGGTTAATTTCACAAACGGTCACTGAACTTACCTAAAAATTACAAAACGGTCACTAAAATTTTAATTTGTTTCACAAACGGTCACTGAAATTTTAATTTGTTTTACAAACGGTTACTGAAGAACTATTATGATTTTAATTCAAACTTAAAGGACCAAAACATGTGGGCATAGAAGCTTGACCACTTCAAGTGCAAATTCCTTTTAAACAAAAATACACTATATTTTTATGTGAACTAAAATAAATAAAAGTGTATTAAAAGCTAGGAAATCTATGCACGATCACACAAAAACATAGAAAAATATTTTTATCTCATATCTAAATTTATGATATTGTACGTATATAGGCGGAACAAGAATTAAAATATCAATTTTACAATTTCCATCTAATTTACTCCAAATGTAGCACTTAATAGCAAGAAATTTGCACTTGAGGTGATCAAACTTCTATGTTCACTTGTTTTGGTCCTTTAAGTTTGAATTAAAATCATAAGTCCTTCAGTGACCATTTCTGAAACAAATTAAAACTTTAGTGACCGTTTGTGGAAGCGCATGAAATTTCAGTGATCGTTTTTACAAGTTTTATATTGAATGATTCTTAAGAAAAAGAAAATTAATAACAGCGATATTTATATCATAAATAACTTGATGTACTGTGCAATTGCAGCCCAACTAGATCCACGAGGCTCCTTCAGCTTCGTTATAACCTCATCCACGTCCATAACCAACCATTTCCCCTTTGAAACACCAAAAATAGACCAGATTCAAGTTCAAATTCAATGAGTAAAGGTGCAACAACAATCCACAGGAAAACAAAATCCTGGAAAAGCACTGTTCATCAATGATATATATACTCTCTTTTTCTTTCTTCTTCATCCCCATTTAAACCTTTTGCAATTAGTCCTTTCCTTAACATTCCATTAATTTAAGGGTAAATATATTTACACCACAGTTTTTATTTTTTGCATCACATTTTAATTGCACTTAAGATATCCCTAACAATTTTTCATGTCATTCTTACCCTCAAACTTTCAATTAATTGACACATTTTGTATTTAATAATAGTTTTACGTCTAAAAGTCCGTTGAAATGAAGTAAAACAACTTATTTTTTATCATACTTTCAAAAAATAAAAAATAAAAAGTATGAATTTTTTTTTCTTCATTTCAAAGCACAAAAACAAAATATTTTGATATAAATCATCATCAAGGACAAAACGTACTAATTAATCGAAGGTTGAAAATAAAAATTCGCTGGGAAAAGTTTAAGAAAATAATTGCTACAATGAGCAAGGACTGATGAGCTTAACTCCAATTAAAATGTAGTGTATTAAATAAAAATTGTTATGGCATATAACCTCTCTTAATTTAAATGTCAAAATAACAATTCTTTGATTGAAAAGACTACTATATCCTTATTTATAACAGTAAACTAATTGGGGTGCAAATAACCTTTATAACTACATGGTCAATCAAAACTTTCCTGTTTTAGGTGGTTAAAAAATGAAAATTATGTCTAAGACTAGCTCTTACAAGCCCAGACAGGCAAGAGAGAATATGAACACATAGGATCTAAGTAGTGCATTCTGCTAATCACAGCCAACTTAGAATGACAATGAAATTATCAATCTCAGGCCAATAGAAAAGATGGAAAAAACATAAACCGAAACTTCGAATAGATTCAATATAGCTGTGCAGTCCTGAATGATTGAAAATTTTCAATTCAGCATGAGATCAAATGTAATAAGCTACAGAAAGTATTGCCATAAAACAACATGTTCAGATTCATGGTTACATCCCTGATCCTATTATAAAAGGAGTTCATCTCAGAAGAAAGCCCTTGCATTCTTGCCACCTGGGAGTCTGCATATTCATGAAATGATACTGTCAGAGTAAAAAATGTACTTTGCAGATTCTAGATATTAGGTGCTAATGAAAGTAGCCAAAAATAATCTGTGCAACTAGGGCCTGCTATAGAATCTTCACTGGAAAACTTGTTAGAATTTTTTTGATTAATACGGAATTAAACTTTTGAAGGAATTTTAGCGAAGGTTTTAAACTGGGAAAATGATGATTGATGAGTTGAGATCTGTTCAACTATCAACAATTGCTCATTGAAACTCTTGGAAGTAAAAGTTTGATTCTGTGTTACCATCTCTATGAGAGCAGATTTGGCCAACCTTAATATAAAAGCAAATGTTACCTTCGGTGACTTTTTGTTTTCCAACATTTTTGGATAACTTACTTTTAAGTAATTAAAAAAGTTATTTATTTTGAAACTAACTCTCCCTCAGTGTCAAAGCAAGCAACTTATTTCTAGCTTTTACAAGTGAAAATGTTATTTAGTGTAAAACTTACTCACTTGTAAGTAAACTTTCTAAGCTTAGCTAAGCATACTCTTAATATACACACGATCACCTTTGTGTCTTAGCATTAGGCTGTAGTAAAAGATGACTTTGCAAATAAGCAAAACTCAAGAATTGACATTACCTGGCACGGACAGTTTTATGTTTTAATGACTTCATATCTGCCTCAGCAACACGCCATGCAGCTTCTGCTTTGGCTTCTGCCTCTACGGCTTCCCTTTCTGCTTCCTCAGCTGCCGCAATTGCAGCTTCCGCCTCCTCTACTGCACGTTCAGCAGCTGCTGCAGCCTCCTGTCGAGTCATTCTCATCATCGCTTCTAATTCAGCATCAACCTCAGCTCTGTTAAGCATTCTGATCTTACTTTTGTCTACTTCCGAAGAAACCTTGTGTGTTTCATCCTGAAGCGAAGGGGAAGGGTCTTTCCCTACATCAAGTGACATTGAACTTGGTGCAATCTTATATTGACGCTTCACCTGTCAATGCAAATACTATAATTATAATTCAATATCAGAAACTAATCAATCTCATATGCATGCAAAATGGTGCTTGTTCATGCTTTTTTCTATATTCATATCCGCAAACATAATACAGAACCCCGTCCATTATTTTATCCACCTTCATGACAATATAACATTGAATACACCACTAAATTATTCGTTGGTCTCCCCTAAAAGGGTAGAAAAATAATCTAGCATTTCAACAAAACTCTCTAATAATAACCACTTTTACACTCCATTATATCCATGACTTTGAATTCTAACCGTTAATCTTTGACTCCTAGCTGCCCACACCCACTCCTCTACCTAGATAAAAAAGAGAGATTGTTACTGAGGATTACCTTAACCAGTCGTCCCGCTTCTGTTAAAATCTTTAAATTTGCAGCCAACTTCTTTTCAAAGTCAGGTGGTGCCAATTGACATTCCTAACATGTAAACATTGTTACATCAGAATTTGAAAAACATTACGATGACAACAATAGAAAAAAATTATAGACGAGATCTCAAATTGAGATACAAATATAATTGTTTCCCAAATTGAGCATAAGATGACAGCGAACCATGAGATGTTAAAATAGTTGTCTGCTTTGAAGAAAGGAACTTAATTGAATGAGAAATTTGGCATTTATGAAAGCATAATTACCGAGTCCAGATCTCGTCCCAAATTGGCTGTCACACAACTAAAATTCTTACCCTCACTACAATTTTGAGTTGTCATAATTTTAGTGAACACAGTTCATCATGTAAAAGAAACAAATATTGATGATAAAAACTTAAGACATTTCAAAATTTAGTGAAGTGTCAAAACTTTAGTGGTAGGACTTTAACAGCCAAGTCTGGACAGCAGTGGTCCAATGCATCACTATTAATTATAATATTATCATTATTTATAATGCTATATTGAAGTCCAAATTAAAACATCCAAAAAATCCTATATTATAGGACACTGAAATAGAACAGAAGGTATCTTGAAACATCAAGATTTTGAACAAAACCAATTTTATATTAAGTGCTTCTTAATAAAAAGAAAATCAATATCAGCTATATCTATATCATAAATATATGTTTTCTTCTTTATATGTTGAAATAGACATTACTTTAAAGGCAAAATTTCACAGGTTCTCCATTGCATTTCCGAAATGAGTTTGAATTTTTGATCACTTTCCATCAAGTGTGCACTTCCATTCTTCCAAAACATTTCAGGTAAATAAAACTTAAAACCACGATTGACATTACCTCTATGTACCGTATAATTGCAGCCTGACTAGATCCATGAGGCTCCTTCAGCTTGGTTATAGCCTCCAATATAAGATCATCTAACCTATATTAGAGGAAGTGAGCCCCAAAACATCTCATCAATATACATAGATTGAGAAGTCTAATCTAAAACTAACAGACATAAAAATTACAAGGATAGGTATTTCATAATAAGTTTTGAGCAGTTCAAATATCCACCATAACATGTACTTCAAAAGGAAGTCTGAATTCGCAACTGGAACAAAATTTATTAACACAAAACTGTGATATTAATGATGATATTAATTGACCTGGAAATTTGTGTTTTAGAACTGGCCTCCTCTGGTGTTTCACTATACACTGCCAGAGGCGGAGCTTCTGTATCATTCTTGGCTACCGTTCCAAGAACCACAGCATTTCCGTCATCACTGGAAGTCTTCTGATTGTTTTTACATGAAGGACTAGCCTTATTCTGAGACCCCGAACCACTTGCCATCAAATTCATGTTCCTCCATTTATCCTGTCCCGTCAACAGCAGTGAATGTATCAAATTTGACACAAACAAAAATGAACCTTTCAAAGTAACATGTCAACGTCATCTTCCAGTACGTACAACATAATGTAATCGTGCTCAATCAAAATGTGGGCGCTCACACTAAAATGTTGAGTTTTGTTCTAAAGAAAAGAAAAATTAACAATGAGACTTAGACTTCGTACCTTAAGGTTCACATTTGAACGTGATCTCAAGACGATATTAAATTCTGGGTCTTTCAGTATCTCACTCCACTTTCCTATGCCATACTTGGCAATGCCAGCCTTAAAAGCTGCTTCTTCTGTTTCTGTCCACCTGTTCTTTGGAGGGCCCATTTCCAAGGAGTCTAGAGAATAATCAGTTAAAGAATGATCTAATGTTATGCCTGCAGAAAAACAGAGAACAAAGCTCACATAAAGAGTCCTGTGCACAAATTAAGAGGTAAGAAATGAATATTATTTAAAGCTTTAGGGATAGGGGATATAATAATGGAATAACGACTGTCTCAGTTTCAAACTAAAATAAACTGTGATCTTTTATATATTTTTTTTTCTGTGACTCTTCTGGAATCATAGAGGATGTAATTCTTATGAACTGACTTATGGGACAATTGAAACTTCTAACTATTTAGCCACTAGACAACCTCCACGAACTATATGAGCGATGTTCATTTTTCTCAAGACAAATAATGTGAGCATTTAATGATTCATTCATTCACCTCAACAGGTAAACGACAAAAAGCAATTAAAGAACGATCAAGATTGTGAAAAGCAGGATTGGTTCACTACTTCGGACATTCAGAGTCTTCGAAGTCAGACTTTCAACCAACCAATCATAAATATCTTTAAGTTTATGTTAAAAATAGACCCTGAAATCCTAATGCATTACATTTACTTGTCAAATCTAAACATACATGCAAGGATCCGTTAGTGATAACATGGCAATTCTTCATTTAGGACTACTCAGGTCAGTATATTAAATAAAATGGATTCAACAAGAAAAAAAAATGTCTGCATTTGAAGACTCGTTCATTCACTTCAAAGGCTAAACGACAAAAAAAAAAAAACAATTAAAGAACAACCAAATTTGCAAATAATGCGATTGGCTCACTACTTTGCATATTCAGAGTCCTCGAAGTTAGACGTACAAATAACCCAATCATAAACTAAGAATATCTCGAAGCTTATGTAAGCAATCAACCCTCGAATCTCGACTTATAACATTTACTTGCCAAATCTAAACATACATGAAATGATCCGTAGATGAAAACATGCCAATTCTCCATTTAGGATCTATATTAAATAAATTGGATCAAGAGCACCAGATACGATTTCCAAGAGCACAAGTTCAAATAGGCCATGATTCGATGCCTGAAATCTCCTTGCCAAAAAAAAAAAAAAATGGCACAACAAAGCTATTCAAAGTGGCATGTCCTGAAGTACTCAAATTAAAGTCATAAACACATTTACAATCAAGCAAATATAGCATTTCCAACAAGTGCAAGAAATTAATTATTTCTGTTTATAGGAGGAACAAACAATTAAACAGTAGCCCATTAAGCTCCTCACAAACAAAATTAAAATTTGAACAACACCGAAATTTCAAAACCAATTTGTTCATTTAATTTACGAATACAAAAAAATCACTTCTTATCTAACCAAATTCAAGAGAGTTTTTCAAACATGGGCACTTCTTTATCCCAATTAAGTTGAAACTTCATCGATAACCAAATGAAAATCCGAGAAATCAACTTCATAAAATCATTTACATGCAAGCATCGCAAAAATGAAAAAGAAGCACTTACAAAGTGAGAATCAAACTACTTATTCGTAAGAATTCATTGTGTTTCGTCTGCTGTACCTGTACCCACAAAAAAAAAGGGTGAGGAAAAATGAAGAATGAGTCGGAGCCGCGTTGACATCAGCCCATTTCTTCTTCAAATGAAAATTGAAAACCTAAAATTAAAATCAAGTGTGAGTTCATTAACGGTGGTGTCGACGAGAAACCTGAGATTTTCTTCCCCTTTTATCGGTCTCGATACGCTCTGTGTAATAGCCCACCACCTTTGTATTTCTTGATATTGGAAGAATCAGCTATTAATTTAAAGTATTAAATAGTTGAAACTGACAGATATGATTTTCTAAACGTGTCATAACGTAATAATGTAATACTAATTTTGTAGGTTGGACCAGGCGAAGCAGTCATTGAAGTGAGAATAAGAGCAAATATTTGTTGCCAGTCGATTCGGAACAAGTCTAGGTGAATTTTGCTCTCGTGATTGGGATTACTTGGAGATGGTCATATTGCACGGAGAGTGCTACAATCTATCGAGAAGTTTTTGTACGTGATTTGCTACACTTGGACTAGCTTGCAGATGAGAAGGTTGTACACGGATCCGTCGTCCAAGAATTTTCCGTGTTTAATGAGGCCGTGAAGAAGAAGACGAAAGCACCGGAGATTTTGGTTTCGAAATGTTGGAAGAGGAAAATATTCGCATTAGCAATCATTTTAATGGTCCCGAACATGTAAAGTTAAAGATGACATGACATGCCATCACAATTCATCCAAGTATTTCAAGAACATGAGCTACCTATTAAAGTTCGAGTATTTTATAAATGGAACAAATCGCTTTCATGTAATTTTTAGAACATAATAAAAATCGATAATTTTCGTTAAAATGACCACGCCTCAAAATATTCACTTTTAAGGTTAATTTCATTCGTGGTAACTCTATTTTACTTCAGTGTCAATCATGTAACTGTATTTCAATTTTATTTAATCAAATAACTACATTTGAATATAATTTCTGCTGAATTTGTTACCCAAATTCCATTGGGAATTGATGTTTTGGTTAAAAAGGAATTTGTGTTTTAGTTGAAGATTCTTTGAAGAAGTCGAATTATGGTTTTGACAGGTTTTGAATAGAGACGGGGCATCGTAGTTCTGCATTTGGGCGCCTAGGCGCCATTCGAAGTAATTTGGAAGGAGTTTGGTCCAAGACACAGCGCCCAAGCGCTATGGACGTAGTGCTCGAGCGATGCCTTTGCCGCAAGTTAGGGCACTCGAGCGGCGGTGTTATCTACCCAACTACGTTTTTCAGTTCTGATGAATATCGTGATTGCTATTTCATCTATAATACTAGAAGTTATGTCCTATATATATTCCACGTCTTGTTTACTCTTGATAACGTTAGAAACACATTAAATTTGGTTGAAAGTGTATCAAATTTTGTAATAACAATCATTGATCTTAATTTTGATCTAGTGAATTATTTTCTTTGCCCCCATGGTTTTTTTTTTCCTTCTTTTCCATCTTGGGCTTCCACTTAAATTTCGATTTTGTTGTTTGTGATTTGTTTATTTCATCTGGCAATTATCTTACTTCATTCATAACATTTCAATTAGATAATCATAATTTTATTTCATTTCAATAAGATAATTACACTTTAATTTTATTTCAATTGAAACAACTTTTCCCAATCCCAACATAATAATCATCGCACGTAAGTGTTAGTTGTTAACGTGAAATATATACAACTTCTATAGAAGTAAATGATAAGCTTCATTTACTGGCTACCGTTCATCAATTTTCTTTCGTGATGTTATTGGATGGGGTTACCTTATTAAAATTCAATGTGTTGGGAAAGGCTACCCGGGGACTGTTGGGAACTTCAGGGGCTAAACGGGAGTGTTTGAGTCACATTATTTTGAAAAAATGTATTATCAAATAGTAGATTGATGGAGAATGTGTTATTAAAAAAGAAGGAAAAGTTATTGATGCGATGAAAAATATTATTTTATTGAAAAATGTATAGTTGAAAATGAATAGAAAAAATGAGAATGAAAATTTTAATGTGTACCAAACAGAGGCTGTATATTCAATTCAGAGATTTCTGTTTTAATTACATTAAGTACATTTTCACTAGCCTCTTGACTCGAGTTTTGTTGTAGGACATATTCAGTGTGACCCATACCCATACATATATATGGTGGTGATTTATTGATACTTCGACATGGCCACTCTCGTTGATTAGCTCGAGTGTTGGACCTCATAACATGACTCTCACGTTCGAGTGGTACCCTTGGACCTAATGTTAAGCTTTTGGCCATATTTTAACTAATGCATATTTAATTGGGAAAAAAGAAAATGTCCATGTAGTATAGATCACATCATACGATTGAATTAACAATATTTACTGTCTAATTGTGAAGTTGCATAGAAGAAGATAGGATGTTAAATGAGGTGAGCGACTTTCTCGCTCCACTAGCAAGCCGAATTGCTTAGACTCGTGTCAGACAACAATTGGCTCGCGTGGAAGCCAGTTTACTTGATAAATATTTTTAGTAGATTGTGGATTTTTAAAGTAACATCAATTTTAGCTCATTTTGAGGCGCCCGCTATCATCTTCAAGATTTTGGTTGTCAAGATCGTGATCCTAAAAGTGCAAAAGAATTGATTAATCTTCTCCGTACTTCCTTGAGAAACGTAGTTCGAAGAATATTTGGCATTATTTATATCATGGTTCAAAATTATCAAAACAACTCCTCCATTTTTATATCAAGCGCTAGTGGAGCTAGTTAGGATTACATAATTTTCAAAACAAAGAGTGTCATTTTGATGGATTTCTCAAAGAATCTGATAATGAAGTTTCATCATCTTCGCCAATTAATAAAAAAGGAAGACTTTGAACCATTTTTCAGAGTCAAGAACAACAACGAGATAATGTCAATATAAAGTGGGCTAGCTTCTATAACAACTTGTATGTGAAGTGTTGGGAATATTTGATTTTTTTATTGAATATTACTAAAGTATTATTCTTTTTGGTATTTAGTTTTATTAATCTAACTTGGGTCTTGGTATTATATATATTTTAAAAATATTTTTATTGACACGAGAAATATGATTTATTATTTAATGTTATTAATTACATGTCTTATGGATGATTTGGACATGGAGAAATTGTTCAAAAAATAATATTACATTATAATTTATATTCGCATTTATTTCGAAAATAAAAATCTATACAAGTTTATGAAAATCTTTTATTAATGTGTGATTTAAGTCAGATGGCCTCTTTACTTTTTTCACTTTATAAAGTTAACCTTTGACCAAGAAATATGAATTAAAATAAATCTTTCAATATAATAAATATGGACTACAAAAGGAACCTTAAACAAATAACCAAAACAAGAACTCTGAATTCTTACCCAATTGAAAATCCTCAAGTTCCTCCATAAGCTTCAACACCATTCTTGCGATGGAACTTTTCAATAGCAGACATTTCATTTAATAGCAAACTTTGCTCAAACATTTCATTTGTGTCACTCATAGTACCAAACCTTTTAAAAACTCGAAGTAGGAGTCCAATTTAACAAAAACTGTTAGTTGATCAAAGAATTGATCTTGATCATAATTTTACAATGTTAAAATGGTAAATTTATATTCTTTTGGTCTTGAAAAGAGGAAACTTTCAACTTCTGAATTTCTTCTTGATGATCACAGGCTTCTTCGTAACATTGTATAGATCAACAATGGATCTATATATCTTCTTTCTTTTGAGATACGCCTTCAGTTCTCTAATAAAGATGGATGAAATTTCATTATAATCCCCTACGCTTTCCTCCCGGTGTTGCTCCACCAATTTGGTGGTGACAACGTCGTGGTTTTCCTTGTTGTAGTCAGAATTGTTGCTGAGTTGAATCAGCTGCAAGGCCTCATCACATTCCGTGTTGGAGAGCATTTGGGTTTTCATGCTCTTTCTTGCATATGGAGGTTTATATTGTGGGTTGAGGATTTTAATAGATGGAGCGGTAGTGTCGCCAAATAATGAAATGGCACAAGTGGGGGGTTTTAGGCTATTAGTGAGCGATGGAATGGTAGTGGAAGAAGTGGAGGCATTGACGTATGGTGGTGGTGGCACCAGCAGGGTAAGGGGTTAATACCCTAAATAGTCACTGAACTTTGTCAAAAGTTCCCATGAGATCATTGAACTTCAAAACTTCCTTAATTAGTCACTGGACTTTTCATAAAGTCCCCAAGAGGTCACCGAACTTTAAAACTACCCTAAATAGTCACTGAACTTTTCCAAAACTTCCCTAAATAGTCACCCAACTTTGCAAAAAGTTCCTAGGGGGTCACTGAATCATTGATGTATGGGGTCCCAATTTGCAAAGTTCGGTGACCTCCTAGGAAGTTTCAGCAAAGTTCAGTGACTACTTACGGTAGTTTTGAAGTTCGGTGACCTCCTAGAAACTTTTTGCAAAGTTCAGTGACTAATTAGGGAAGTTTTGAAGTTCGATGACCTTCTGAGAACTTTTGGCAAAGTTCAGTAACTATGTAGGGTATTAACTCGCTGGGTAAGGGATTTGGAGAAAAAGAGGATGGTGGTGGGGTGGTGTGCTTGATTTTTCTTATTTAGCCCATGTTTGATATACATTATTTTTTTCATTCTCATTCTTCTACTCATTTCAACCACACATTTTTCAATAAAATAATATTTTCCATTACATCAATAATATTTCCTTCTTTTTCAACCACATATTCCCTATCACATCAACCAAAAAATGCATTCTTTTGAAAATAATGTGTACCAAACAAGGGCTTAGTGAGTGTTTGGTGGGAATTAAAATTAGATTTTTAGTAAACTGTGATAAAAGATTTTGAAATGTGTGGTTGAAAAGGTATGAGGCTCATAAAAGATGTAGTTAATATTGATTTTTTGACTTTGACTTAAATCAAAATCTGATTTTAATCCGAAACAAATATGACCTTAATTATTAATATATTTTATAATTGTGTTTTTTTGTTGAAAAATGTAAATTTATCATTTTAACCTTGTAAAATTAGTTATAATTATGGTCAAAATCAATTGTTCGGTCAACTAACAGTTTCTATTAGATTGGATTGTAGCTGTGAGTTTTTGAAAAGTTTGGCACTGTCGGTGATACAAATTAGGGCGGACAAAAGTTCTTGAATCGAACCGGATCGGACCGAACCAAACCGAGCGGTTCTTCATAAATTAAATACTCAACCGGGTATCTGAATCGAGAACCGAATAAGCACCGAATCTAAATAAGTTTTTAATTTTTTATATTGAATTAATTAAATTATTTTAATTTTTTCTAAACAAATTAATTAGGTAAATTTAATTTTTTGTTTAAATTTTCTGGCTCAATTAATATTTAGTATTAATATCTACTTTTTAGTATTTGTATATATTGAATTAATTTTATTGGATAGCTTGTTATTTATATGTTTTTAAATTGGACTACGTTAATTTGAAATAGTTACGAACGAACATGTTATTAGTTATATTTATGTTGTGTTGTTGTAAAAGTTAAAAAATTTAATTATGTTACGGAACCGAACAGAGTCGAACCTGAATGGTTCCATAATTATATTTGGACCCGACGGTTCCATTTATTAAATGCCCGAAAGTTTTGGGTTGGTCTCTGTTCTGAAGAGAACCAAACTGAACCGGATCATATCCAGCCCTAATACAAATAAAATATTTGAACAAAATCTGGTACTAAATAAAAGATTTGGTACCGCTACTGTAATTATACATATAATAAATATGGACTACAAAAAGTACCTTGAACAAATAACCAAAACAAGAACTCTGCAGTCTTACCAATTGAAAATCCTCTAGTTCCTCCATAAGCTTCATCACCATTCTTGCCATAGAGAACTTTAAAGTTCTTGGGTCACTGCAACCATTTTGACCTTTACTTTTCCACGTCTTGTCTCCCTCTCCCTCTACCTCTACCTCTACCTCTACCTCTACCTCTACCATCGCCATTACATACTTTAACCAAATACCACTTTAGTTAACCTGAAATTAAAGAAAATTACAGTACCCAGAAAAAAAAGAGTAAAAAGGAATAATTCTACGTGTACATAACTAGTCATAATTGAACGTGTGTTACACATTATTCTAAAATACTTTATAAGTGTTATAAAAATAACATTTGAAGATGTGAAAATATAAAAAATTATTAATACAAATTGTTTATCTTGAATGAACTTTTGATTCAAATGAAATAAAAATTAGTTTGTAAAAACAATTTAAATAGTTGAGAAAATCAATTAGAATAGTTTCTTAATTTACCTTTTTGTCTAAACTGAATAGAACACTATCATTTTTTTTTTCATATAGCTTAATATGCGTTGAATATATCAAATGAAATTATTTATTATAAATACACAATATGTCCTCTCATTTATTTTCTTTGTATCTTAAAATTCATTAAATAAATCAATTGAAAGAAATTTCTCATTTATCCAATCGAGTGGAATGAATATGTCAAATGTACATTAATCATAACTAAATAATTGAAAAATAATTCATGATAATATTGTTCAAATGATTAAATAAAGCAATACATATTGAAAAATAAAAAGGTAATTAATCTGTCAAATATGGTTAAATAAATTAAATATATATTGAAAAACGAAAAGTAAGGTAATGAGTGTGTCAAAACATTCATCATAACTAAGTAGTTGACAAAATAATCAATGATAATATTATTCAAATGGTTTGAATAATTAATAAATTAAATACATATTAAAAAACGAAAGTAGTATGGTATTATTGAAATAATTAAATACATATTGAAAAAAGAAAAGTAATTTATTATTAAAAAAAATAAACTATAGTAATGATAGAATCGTCGAAAAAATTATTCTCATGTAATATTTAATATATTATAGACTATTTATAAAGAATTCTGCTTGATGTAGAGAAATTGTACATCACATAAACACGCCAGACCACACACTAACAAGTGGGGTCCAAATTTTTTTACAATATTTAAATACATTGTGGAGCTCACTGTTTTAGTCTATTCTGGTCAATTTCTGGTGCTTCTTCTGTACAAATGGGAAAAGCCATTTACAAATTGGTGTAAAGATGGATGACATGATAATATATTATAATTTAATCTCTCTCTCTCAAAAATTGTTTTCTTTTGTATCTGTGTACTGGAAATATATGTACGAGCAGAGTTACTCACCAAAAAAAAAAATACTTGCCAGCCATTGAAACTCTGAGAGCTTCCTCTTTCCCGTCATTCACCCGCCCACTAATTTCAAGAACCTTATTTGAAAAATCCATTATTCAGATTCCTTTAACTCAGAAATTAAATTCATCTCTTCCCATGAATCTCAGCAAGAAAGCAAAATTCACAGCCATTTCTCCAATTGTCCTATCTACTGAGGAATCTATAAATTCATCATCGTATGATCAAGAAAGTAGAAATTGTCCTATTTATAGATCTTTTTTTGTTATTCTTTACAGCTACATTGGCATTTTCAGGTATGAACTTCACATCTTTTAGACTCTGCTCATATCTTTTACCATATTACGGACATCATGGAATAATTAGAGTTCCAAAAACGTCAGATAAGTAAATCTATGCATGACTTACTTCTAACATGCTTTCCTTTGAATTTCACATGGCTATGTAAGTATCCTCCACTTTGAAGGCTGATAGAGAAGGAGGCAAACCAATTGAACTAAGTGTTAGGTTTTCTTTTTCCTTTTTTTTAATCCAAATTAGGTTGGATTTTTGAAAAAATATTTTTTCCTTCTTTCCACATGTTTTTATTAGGAAAATATTGTTTCCTTTATTCCACGTAATTTTTTATCTTGTTTCTATCTTTATGGTATTTCTAAGGTTCGGCATGCACTATTTTCATAAGTTTTGTATTATTGAAATATAGAATAATTATGTAAGCATAGTTATTGTATTTGTTTTCTCCATATTTGTCAATTGAATAAAATACTCAATTTCTCTGCCAATTAATTCTGTCTTTTATCTTGTAGTTTGATTGTGATCATATACTTTCATATCATGTCACATATATTACCTCGATTCGCTTTATTTCCCAACAAGTGATTTGTTCGAGGTTTTGTTATTGATGACAAACATGAAGTATAGAAGTATAGAATTCTACTCTTGGATTGAAATACAAAATTCTCGATGATGTGAGCACCGAGTCAAGCGCGTCAAAGTCAACTCAAATTTGATTAAATCCATCTATTTGTTGACTCAAATTCTATTGTTCGTCAATACATTAGCCCTACTGCAAATCAAGTGAAAACCATTGTTTTGACGATTCTAGCCCTACTGCAATACAATTATTTTAATAATGCTTTACTTTTCGTTTTTACCTTTTCAATTTTTAATGTGTATTAGTTTTCCAATTAAAAATCCTCTCACGTTTCCTTAACCATTCGTATACTCAATAATTAACAATTAATTCAATTAAAACTCTATAATATAGTTTTTCATCTATATAATATATTAAATATCACATCAAGAATAATTTTTTGAATGATTCTAGCCCTACTTCAATTCAATTATTTCAATAATGTCGTACTTTTCATTTTTACAGTACTTTTCATTTGTTCGATGTGTACTAATTTTCCAATTAAAAATCCTCT
The DNA here is from genome assembly GCA_019097785.1 of Fraxinus excelsior. Taxonomy (NCBI): domain Eukaryota; kingdom Viridiplantae; phylum Streptophyta; class Magnoliopsida; order Lamiales; family Oleaceae; genus Fraxinus; species Fraxinus excelsior. The sequence goes on from CM032630.1 coordinate 30,613,518, forward strand.
CACATTCCCAAAACCGTTCATATACCTAATAATTAACAATTAATTCATTTAAAACCCTATAATATCGTTTTTCAATGTGTATTAATTTTCCAATTAAAAATCCTCTCACATTCCCTAAACCATTTATATACCCAATATTTAACAATTAATTCTTATAAAACCCTCCACCCCCTTTATAGCTTCTACATTGCATATTAAGGCCTTGTTTGGAGAAAATTAAAAGCATAATTCTAACCGTTTGTTTGGCATTTTTTTGACTTTTTTGAGTGATCTGGAACCCATCTCAGAGATAGATGGTCAACAATTTCAGCTGTAAATGGGTTTGCAACAGTCATAAAATCAATGGAAGTTTCCTCCAGACAAGACCTAAATATCACATCAATTAAGAATCATGTTTTGGTAATTCCTTTAAAATCCTATAATTTCGTTTTTCAATGTGTATTAATTTTCCAATTAAAAATCCTCTCACGTTCCATAAACAATTTATAAACCCAATAATTAACAATTAATTCCTTTAAAACCCTCCACCCCTTCTTATAGCCTTCGCCTTGCGTATTAAATATCACATCAAATTAGAATCATTTTTTGGACGATTCTAGCCCTACTACAGTTTAATTATTTCAATAATACCTCACTTTTTTTTTCAATGTGCATTAATCCAATTAAAGATCCTCTCAATTCCCTAAATCAAGCATATACCCAATAATTAACATTAATTCCTTTAAAACCCTATAACATCATTTTTTTTTAGTTTGTATTAATTATTTTCCAATTAAAAATCCTCTCACATTCCCCATACCATATATACCCAATAATTAATAATTAATTCTTTTAAAACCCTCCACTCATCTTCATAACCTTTGCCTTGCACTAACAAATATATACATATGTAATTGGTGGGTTTGGTGAATAAATTTTTCAAAAGAGATTAATTCTCCCAAATTCGTGTACACTTTATAGTTTATATATTTCAGGATTATTCAATTGATCTAGGGGTAAATTAATTATTAAAGTTCATGTACACTTATTTATTTTCAAAATTATTTGTTTAATTTATGATACAAAATATTCTCTAAGTTCACCTACATACCCTTTTGTATAGATTAATTTTCAAGATCATGAGTATATAAATTATTGTTTTCTATATTCATTAACTCGAATTACTTAAATTTCATGTTTATGAATGTATTTGATTGCTCTCATGAGTATTCGACATAAATGAATTAATCTCTCAAATATTTAAACCATTTTCACGAATGTTTAGACATTTTACTAATTTATTTATTATTTTTTTAAAAAAAAAATTATATAACGGGCTTATTCTTTTGATTTTTTTCTATTTTTTATTTTTTGAATAGTTATATATTCTATTTTTTTAGGCAAGAAATAATTTGGTCGTATAAACAATAAATTTAGCAGATTTTGAAAGAGGTCAAGGACTGTAGAAGGATCTTCCTACGTACGCACAAAAAATACTAAACAAGAAGGAAAAAAAGATTATTGCTTGATGTCTGCTTGATATTCTAGACTTGTACTTAGGGATGACAAAAAAGTTCGGTGGCTCGGACAACTCGGGCTCAGTTCCACCGAGCCTTATTTTGAGGAGTCGGCCCGAAAAAAAAAACCCCCACAAAAGGCTCTTGAAGTTTGAACACTCTCTACTGTCCATGCTCGAGTCAAATCTTGAAAGTGGTCCAGTATTTTCAAATTGTTATCCAAACTTTTCAATAAGCCTTCAAGATGGAGCTATTCTCAATGCTCTAAATCTTCGAATTCAAACACAAAATTTTGAAGTAGACAATAGATCAAGGGCTTTTGCTCTTATTTATCGTGCCTATTACAAACTTTTGAACACTCAACTCAATATTCGTGCTCTTAGATCTTCTCTAAAGGATGAAAGCCTTCTGATTGAAGTAAATCCTCTTCATTCTAATGTTATGATTCCTAAGAGAATTCCTTGGAATCTTCAAGAAAGATTTCTACAATGGGATTTTGAGAATGTACAAAATCCTAATCCTACTCCTTTCAAAAATAACCCTTAACAAATCATTCATTTTCCTGATGGTAGTGTTAGAGTTATTTTTGACAAATCATCTTCATCAAATACTTTTCAAAGATCTTCTTCTTTAAGATATCATGATAGATCTAAAGTTGATACTTTTCAATCAGCTAGATCTTCTACCTCCTCTTTAACTGGAATCAATTTTGGTTCAAAAATCCCAAAACCAGTTTATCAAAATGAAAATTTTGAAAAAGAAGAAAATGATGAAGATACGGAACCCCCAACTTCACTTACTTTTTCAGATATGGTTCCGTCTTCTCAAACAGAGAAACTTGATCAGCAATGTAATGTTATTTCTTCAAAATTTGGTAGAAGAACTGAATTCAAAACTGATCAAACTCCTGAAGTCAAAAAATTCAGACATTTAATCAAAAAATCTTTTTCAAAAGAAGAAATTGAATCTTTTTGAAAAAAATATTTTGAATCTCATCAAAATATTAGTTTTTTGGAATGGATTTATTTCAAAGTATTTCAAAAATTTCCAAAAAAATCTAAATCTATTTTTAATACTTCATCTTCAAAGAAAACTTGGAAGACTCCATCCGGAGAAACTTTTCAATCTGTTTTTCCTCCATTTCAAGAAATTATTTTTCCTCATGGAGATACTGAAGTCATTGCTTCTCCTATAAAGCACTTGACTGTTGAAAGACTTGAAAATTCCAATCCAAAAATCATTGATATCAAAAATCTTCAATCTCAGAACAATTTTACTAATATTGTTCTTCATTCTATGTATTCTCGACTTAGCAGAATTGAAGCAAATTCTGAACCTGAAATTTCAAAATCTGACAAAGGAAAGAAGAAACAAAGTCAAGAAAAACTTTCAAAACCTTCCTTTTGTCATTTTCATGAAGTTGATCCTCCAAAAGTCATGACTACAAAAGATGATGTTCTCAAAGAACTTGCATCTCAATTTGCAAAATTATCTACTTCAAAAGGAATCAATACTATTGACGAAATTGAATCTCAATTTCTCGATGAAGCTGATTTACAAGTCAATAAACTACATGGAAGAAAATTCCATACTTCAAATTTACCTGCTTATTATCCTAGACATACTCTCCTGATTTACTTTTCGAAGAAAAAATTCAATTTTGACAGAAGTTCCATTGTTGAATGGTCAATAGATGGACTTTCTGAATATCAACTTATTCAAGAATGTGAAAGGATAGGTATTTGTTGGAAAAATAGCCCAGGGATGGGGATCGGGATTTTGAAAAAGAAAATAGATTCAAATGAAAGAAGAAGACTCAAAATATGAATTAAAATGAGAATTTTATTTATCTTGAAGACTTCTTGAAGTAGAAAATACAAAGTTTTCTCTTAACTTGAGAGAAATGAAATGAAACGATACAAATTTATAGAATGAAAAAGCAACATTGAAGGAATCTTGAAAAGTTGATTGAGGCCTTGATTGAACAGTGTTTTGTCTTCATCTTCAGCCGAAAGTTTGGATGTGATCAAAAGTTGTCTGCTATCTCTGCCATCTTCATCCTCAGCCTTTATTCCCGGCTTTTTGAAAAAAGCATTTGCTTTTGTCAAATCTTCTTTTGATATGTCGGTAAAGTTGGAAGAAAAAGTTTATTTGCTGGCAGGCACATGTTGAAGAGTATTTCTTTTGATTTATGATCCCTGTATTCTTTAAATTCGTCAAGGAAACTGGGTCTATATAGTCATTTTGAATTTTTCTGAGTATTATCTTGAGTATTTTGTTCAAATTTTATTCCAAAGCAATCATCTTCATTTTGATCAAAATCAAAGTATGTTTCTGAGCTAGCTTCTGAAGAACTTTGAACTGAAGACTTTGAGGTGGTTTCAGCAAGAGCAGTAATTTGTTCTGCTAAAACAACCATGTCATTTGGATCTGTGCATTTCGCAAGAAGGGCAATCAACCTATTCTTTTCAGTAAGGAAGTTAGTTTGATCTTCTTGTTTTTTCTTTAAGATACTTGAAGATCCTTGTTTATTCTTTTGTTGAATCCAAGAGTTGACAGCTTTTGGACAACAATTAGTCTCGTGGAATTTTGCCCACCATTTTACTTTGAATCGACAGACCAATTTTTTTGGAACGTCATCAGTACTTCGAACAATAAAAAAGTCCCAACAGAGAATCCATGAGACCTTAAAATTGTAAGCAAATTGGAACAAAATATATTCTTGAGGCTGAAAAAAGGTTTTAGCCTCGTCACAAAAATGTTTGAATCCTTGAAGAGGTAGACTGGGTAAAATATCCTCAACAAGACCAAAAAATTCAAACTATTCTTGAAACCATTTTGGAAATTTATTTTGACAAGATTGATGAAACAAGATGAACCGGGAATGATTAATCGGTCTAAAGTAGAAAACATTAAACCAAGCATCTTGGTAATCAAGGTAATTAAAATGAGAGGAAAATTTTTCATCTTTTGAGAGATTCATTTTCTTCTCAATCCAAGGATGTTGACCCTAGTCTTCAAATGTCAACACATTACAGATTGAATTTTTTGAGAAATCAATATATTCTGGGTTCTGTTTATTTGGAGAGTGAGTAATTACAGCAGATCCGATTTTGAGGAGGATTTTTTCGTAAAACTCACGAGGTTTTTGAAGAGTAATTGGAATATATTGAAAATTATGTGGAAAAAGATTAAATAAACATTCAAAAAGATCTAAATATTTTTCTAACCAAGAGGTTTCCATATTGAAAATGGGCGATATTTTGGGTTTGACAAAATATTGAAAAGGTTTTGGGTTAATCTCTGGAAGTTTTTCAGTACCAATTTGAACGGCTTTTTTGTAATTTGAAGGGTTTTCTGGTGTTTGAGGAATTTTCTCAAAAATAGAAAATTTATTTGAAGCAAGAGCCCGGTTGCTTGAAGTCGAGAATTTTGATTCCAAAGTATTTTTATTGAAATTTTGAATGTATTCAATAATTGAAGGAGAGGGCAAAAGAATTTTATTCTTGTTTTTTGAAGAAGTAACAGAGGAGGAAGAAGCCATGTCTTCCAATACTTTGTTGTACCAATCTATGTTGGCACTTCTTTTGATCTCTCTTTTGGGGTGTTATCACCTTCACTCGTAATCTCACTATTTTTAGTAAGGAATTCTCTTATGAGGAAGTCTACAAAAACATTATTTTTTCCTTCTATAAATAGAATTTTGAAATCAAAACAAGACAAAACTGCTTACCATCTTGCAAAGATTTGCTTAGAGACAAGATTTTTTACATCTTTTTGTAAAACGTCTTTTGATGCTTTACAATCTGTTTTTAGAATAAAATTTTTATTGATTAAATCATCTTGAAATTTTGAAATGACAAGAACAATAGCAAGAATTTCCTTTTTGATAGTGGAGTAATTCTTTTGAAGACCTAACCAGACTCCAGAATGAATTCTGACTAACTGTTCTTGGCTTGAAGTGGAAAGAATCTGTTTGAGGACCCCACCATATCCTAAATTGGATGCATCCGTCTCTACAATAATAGAGGTACTTGGATCAAGGATGGATAGGAATGGGATACTTTTGATAGCTTTTTTGACATTTTGAACTGCAATAGTACACTCGTGACTCCATGGGTCAGGGTGCTTTTTGAGTTTTTTTAAGAGAGGGGCACATAGGATTCTTATCTCTTTGATAAAGTCTCCTATGTAATTAACGCATCCAAGAAATCTTTGAAGAATATTCTTATCTAATATTTCCTCTGAAAATTTGCTAGTGAAATCAAGACTTCTTTGAATTTGTGTAAATGTTCCTAGATTAATAGTATGACCAAGGAACCTAATTTTGGTTTGACATAAAACAATTTTCTTGGCAGACACAGCTAAACCATTATGTTTGATGACATGAATGAATGTATGCAAATGTTTGAAATATTGTTCTAAACTTTCAGAAAATATTAAAACATCATCAATGTAAACAATAATAAAATCTTGAAATGAATTAAAAATATCATTCATAATTTTTTGAAATTCTGAAAGAGCATTTTTCATACGAAATGGCATGACATTTCATTCATATTGACCAAAAGGAACATTAAAGGTAGTTTTATATTTATCTTCTTCTTTGATTTGAATTTGCCAGAATCCTGACTTCATATCAAATTTAGAAAAGATAAATGCTTTGAATAATCGATTGAGAAGATCTTTCTTTTTAGGTAATGAATATCTTATCCATTGAAGAACAGTATTGAGAGGCTTGTAATTGATAACAAGACGAGGAACTCCTTTCTCAATCTCAGCAGAATTATTAACATAAAAAGCAGAACAACTCCAATGTGATTTACTTGGATGTATTAGCTTTTTACTAAGAAGATCTTGAATTTCTTTAGTAGAAAAATCTAATAGATCTTTGTTCATTTGAATTGGACGAGATTTGGTAGGAATATTAGATTCATGAAAATCATGAGTATAAGGAAGAGAAATAACATGTTTTTTTCTATCCCAAAAAGCATTTGGTATAGTTAAACATATATCTTTCTCAATGCGGTTTAGAAAATCAGTGATTTTTTGAATAATTGAAGAATCTTGAAGTCTTTCTTCAATTCTTTTATATTTAATTTCTTCTTTAAGAAATTGAATATAGTTTTTTCTTAAAATTTATATTGTTAACAATTTTTGAAATAGAAACATCTTTTAAAGTGTTAACATCTTTAAATGATGGAGGATTTATAAATTTGAAAATTATTTCTTGACCAAAATTTTTTGTAGTTAATCCTTTTGAATCAGCACTAAAAGGATAAATTTGAACAATAAATGGTGTATCAAGAATAACTTCTTGATCAAGATCTTTTACTAAATAAAAGATATTTTTGAAACAGATGTTTGAATTACAAACATGAGCTTTTGAAAATTTATATTGAATATTAAGATTTTTACCACTAGCTCCATAAAGTCTTTCAGTGGTTTTTTCAAAATATTTGGTAGGGATAAGTCCTTCCCTAATGCAATTTTGATCAGCACCAAAATCAATTAAAACTCTAGTGTGAAGTTTAAAACTTTTATTGACAACAATTGTCATGTTGCAATACCATTTTTGTAACTAAATTCTTGAAATAACATTGACATTTTCAGCTTCAGTCAAAGAATGATGAGAAGACTTTGTTTTTCGTGATTTTGAACTAGATTAAGATTTAGAATTAGAGTGATAAACATGAGAAGTATCTTTATCAGAAGATGATGAAGATTGAATTTGTTCAAAGTCTTTGACTTGAAGATGAGCAACGTTAAGTTTAGCATCTCTCATCTGTTTTTCAAGACTATAAATTTGAGATTTCATTGAGTTAACCTCTTTTCTCAAATCGGAACAAGAAGCTTTAGAAACGGTTTCCTTTTGAAAGCGTTTCATAACATCTTGCAGAGGCACTATTATCTTGAGAAGATGAGGAAGTTAAAAGAGTACTGAATTTTTCTTTGAGTTTTTTATCCGAAATTTGATCAACGATTTCTTGAATAAGTTCTTCTTTCTTAGTAAGGACATTTATAGTTTTACAATCACAAATTTCCTTATTCTAAGAAGAGCTTGATGAAGTAGATTTTGAGTTTTCTTCAAAATCAGAATCTTCTTGATTTTGAAAAACATCTTCTAATAAAGAATGAAAACTGGATTCAGAATTGATTAAATTGAGAAGTTCTAGTTTAGTATCTTCATCACATTGAAGATTACTAATCTTTCCCTTAAGAGGACATTTGTTTGAATAATGACCTGATTTGTTACATTTCGAGCATGTAACATTGGATGTTCTTTTTTGAAAAGTTTTTCATTTTGAAAAATGTTTAGAAGGAGATAATTTTTGAAAATTTCTTTTTCTTTCAAAATTTTGAGTTTTCGTTTTTGAATAACTCAAAAAGGTTTTTCTTTTGACTTTAGAATGAGAAATAATTTTTTCAAATCCATATTGTTCACAAAATGATCCAAGTTCTTTACGACCCTGAGATCGTTCAGATTTTAACTTGGCTTTGAGTTTGAGATCATTACAGAAAGCTAATCCTTCTTGATTAACAAAACTGATAATTTCTCCATAAGTAAGATCTTCGTAAGAAATGGAATGTTCTTGATGATTTTGTTTGATAGTATTTCTAACTCTTTCAACAAAAAGTTTAGGAAATCCAGAAATAAATCTTTCTTTCCAAAAAGTTTGATCACAATCACTTTGAAGGAAAACACGTGTTAAAAACATATCTTTATACCATCGAAAATCTTGAAGAGTTGGACAATTGAGATTCATAAGACTTTGAGAATATCTTTCTTGAATATCAATTGAAATTCCCACAAAATGTTTGATAATGGAGAAAACCAGAGTTGTTATACTGCCATTAGATCCATCATCTTTGACAGCTTGTGCAATCTCTTTTCTATCTTCTTCACAAAGATAGTTATATGCGTACAAAGTGATATAAATACATCCAAATCGTCACATTTCTTGGTTTTGGATTGTGGGCTTTGCTTCTTCCTGTTCAGGTACATTTGTGTTGTCAATTTACATATGGAAGTGTGAAATATATGTGAATTTGCACAAGAAATTATGAGTTTGCTCAGTTTCTTGACTGCCCATTTAGTTGCCATTTCTTGATAACGACATAACTTGATCATATAAATTGTGATTCTGGAGTTAACAAACAGAAAATGGGTAAGAATCAGGAGATTTTTTGAGGAAATGAAATCTTTTAGTATATCAAATGAGGGCATCTGATGGCTCAATTTTAGTTGTCATTTCTTGAATAATTGATAATTATTCAATTACCGTGATCCTGAGCTGTAATTATGTTCAATAGCTGGATCAGTTGAAATAGAAAATGGGTAAGAATCGATGTAATTATGCGGGAATGAAATCATTGTTGTTTACTGAATGAGGCCATTTGATGACTCGATTTAGTTTTCACTTCTTGATAATTAATAATATAATTAAGATCCTGTGCTTAAATTGTCTCTTATAGTTGATGTGTTGAACAGAAAAATGGTTGATAATCAAAGGAATTTTACGGAAAAGAAATCTCGTTGTATATCAGATGTGGATCCGAGGTCATGTTCTTCATCTAAGGAAGGGAAAGGGAAGCGATTGTGGAAGAAGGCGAGGTACCAGTCGGTGGAGTACCATTCATTGCCTGGATATTCGAAGGACAATGAGTATATTCTCTGTCATTATAGATCTGAATGGCCTTTGAAGCAGACTTTGCTCAGCATTTTCACTATTCACAATGAGACCCTCAATGTTTGGACGTAAGTATTTTTTGTTCCTTGCATCTGATTTTGTAAAACATTGCTTTTTAGCCTTTGTAGTATTGTGATTTCGGTTATTCGAGATGGGAACTTTTATTGCAGATCTTGAATTATATTGGGTCTCATGGTTAGCTGCATACTTAATTATGTATAATTTAGGCCTTTGATTGGATTCTACAGACAAGTTGGGTAGGACTCACGATTAAAACTGGCTTGTTTGGAAATGGTCCACAATGTGCCCATGAACCCACAAAGCAGAGCTTCCAAGAGCGACATGAAATTCAGAAGTAATCCTTATAGATAGCGTGTGTAGAAGAAACACCAGAGAAGCTGTGACATTGTTGTTTGTCATCTGAAAAGAAGTTACATGGGAAAAAATGGTCTAAGAGAAAGGCTAAAGCCTAAAAGGCTGCACTTAAGGGCATTTTTGGCTGTATTTAAAGAAAGCAAGCAGAGACTTTGAAAGAAAGTAATTTTGTTAATGAAAAGTTGTTTTGAAGATCATATTTGGCAAGATAACTAACTTAAAAGTAAATTTGATTTGCTTTAAGCACAACCAAACATCATCTTCAAAGTTACTTTTTTATGACTTTTGTTAATATTACTGATGTCGCCTTGATAACTTTGTATTAGTTTGAGATTTTGTTGATGGTAGCATCTTGGATTTACCGCTACTAGAGAACTGTGGGTACTAGGAGTAAAATAAGTACGCAATAAGGGCTTGTTTTATAAAAAATGGAATCTTTGTAGATAGAATGCAGGAGCTAGAGTTCGAGATTGAGGGTGAAGAACCAAAAGGTTCATATTTGACAAGCCAAAAATAGTACTGCCTATGGTATAAGAAGTCAAAACTGATGCCCAATTAATTTTTAACTCTGGTAGAGAAAATTGCTAATACGGAGGTCAGGGAAGTGATTACCCTCAGGGATGTCTATCCTGCGCTATCTAGTCTCCCATCGTATGAAGGTCTCATTTATGTGTTACATTAGTTACCTTGTCCTTCCAACCCCAGGATTCCCCAGGATTATGTATTTTGCCTGTTTACTGAGAAGAAGACGAGAACATAATTGTGAAGTCATATTTACCTGCTCCAATGTCACAAGGCGGCATTAAAGGTAAAAAGCATCTAGGTACATCAAAAGCAATCATGGAATAAAGCTGTATGATCTCACTTCAGCATAATTTTGTGGCTTAAAGTTAAGGAATTTGATCAGTGGGACTTGCCCAAGATGAAATGGTTGATGGGCATGTGACTCCATCTATCGAATTTCTATCTGTAGTTTCCAACCAAATCCAATTTCCAAACAGTATTTTCCCCTTCTCTCTCGATGAATGAAGTTCATTAAGCATTATGCCAATGGGACACATTCTAAAGTGTCACAATTTCTTCATTTCTTGCATATTATCTACACTGTAAAACTTGGATTACATTTACATGTTCTGATTTCTCATGAAAGTCATCTATAAAAAAAATTTCTTTTGTGGATACGTAATTTGTTGCCATACCCATAAAAGTCGAACATGGCTTTGTTGATTTGAGTTGAGTTGATGGTTATGTGGCTTCTTTTGATGAATGCTGCTCTTTTTTGGTATGATATAGATAGTGGTGGTGGTGGTGCAGCTGATTTCTTTTTTTAGTTTACTTCTGTTAGACAATCTGTGTGCTTAGGTATTCCATCCTATTTCTGAACCAAGAATCACAACTTTTCTTCTTTGCAGGCATTTGTTAGGGTTCTTCCTGTTCCTTTGTTTGACCATTTACACTGCTATGAACGCTCCAAAGGTGGTGAACCTTCCTACCCTACAGAATTTGCCTGAGGTGCTGAAGAAAGCCCATTTCCATAAATTTCAGACGGAACTTAGAACTTGTCTCCCATCATTGCCAAACATGCCTGATTTGCACAGATTTCAGCAGGAGTTAAAGACTTCATTGCCTTCCATGGATTATCTACCATCCTTATCTACTTGGTATATTTTGGAACTCCTCTCTAACTGCTTGCCGGAGCGTTTTTCCAACAGCAACCACTCAGATGTGTGTGTTCTGGTACTACTTCCTTCCTTTTGCACATTATTTTTCTGGCAGGGATTAATCTCCAACTCCAATTACAACACTATTAAGGGGGAAAAAACGTCATTATAAAAACTCAATAATATATATATTTATACTTTATAGGACTATTAGTGCGACCTAATACGTGAACGCCTCGTACACTCCTGACTAGTCTCCACACAACCGACATGTTCACCTCATAGTTTTGTGACATGAAAGAAGACCGTATATTTGCTAGCAGTGTAGTGATAAACATCTGATTAAACTTTAGTTTTATTTCATTCTTTTTTCCAAACTCTATTGTCAATTGTAGCTTCCGATCTCTTCTTTCCCAACTGTCAATTGTAGTTTTTCATTTATAAGGCTGCAGATAATCGTTAATCTAATTTCTTGATTTGTTATAGTAACTAAACTTTCCTTGGCAGATTGTTTATTATCGTTAGTCTTAGCTACTAAATCAGATGTTTCAAACTACTTAAGTTACTTCAAAAGCATGTCTTTTAGGAGAATTTGAAGTCTATTATTCTGTCTCCACAATTCAATTTCTTGACACAGGACATGACCAAAACAAAAAAAAAAAAAAAAAAAACCAAAAAATCAATCAAGCAACTATTGAATTTTATATTGTTGAATTTTGTGGGCATAAGTGCTTCAATCCACAGAGATTTTGCCAGACGGCAGGCGTGTTATATTTTCTGTATACTGATAATGATGAATGCTATACTTAATTATCATTTCGCAATGCATTTCTGTATAAAGAATTTGAGATTTTGATTCCATTGGTGTATTTTCTTTCAGACATAAATTCGAAGCCTCTATTTATTTATTAAGATTATGTTTGGTATTTTGCTTCTAAAGTTGCTTAGTTTTATCATTCTTCGAATGGGTTTATCATGCTGAAACTTGTTCTTTTTAACTTCTCGAGCCCATAATGAAAGGAGATGCTGGATCCATTAAATTGGTCAAAATAAGGGAATTGACTTAAGAAATCAGCTGAATTTGACATTTTTTTTTTTTCTTCAGACCCTTTTGAAAAAAAAAAAAATCTTATTATATAAAATCATCAAATTCGTCTACTCATAAATATATTGACAAAGGTACATAAGAGCTATTCCCAATGTGACAATGTCAGGATGCGTAAATAAATTATGTAACACTTGATTATCAATAAATTTCACAGTTCTTTCCATTTCCATTTCCATTTCCATCCAATATGAATTTTCCACATAAGCCGGGTTTTCTATTTTTAAGTAGTTTTGAGCGATGGTGAAGCTAGACGTTCTTCAATGTTGGGTCAATATTAAGTAATTTTTTTCAAGCAACATAACATCAATGAAAATAATTCAATACATTACTACAAACGTTGCCTGCATATTTTTATACTTTGAAATTGTCATATAACTACATTGTTATCAATATTGTTTTAATGCATCATTTTCAATTATTAGTCAACATTCAATCGTCAATTTTTAATCCAATACCTGGTTCACGTGCGTTGAGGACTTTGAGGCGTCTGGCATTGAGGTGAAGAAAAACGTTGTTGGTTGTCGACATCGGCGCAGATGAACATAGAGAAGTATTTGGTAAATACGTAAGTAATGAGTAGTAAGTTATTACGAGTCTTGCAAAAGAGTAGATAAAAAGTAAGTTTAGCCATTATTATTTCAGTATTATCAAACATTTTTTAGTAATATTTTAGTGGGATGTAGCAACAAGCAAGCATGTTTAGAAAGCGTTTATAAACAATTTCAATTATAAACAGATAAAAATAAGTGACAGATATGTTAATTGGTCACTTGAAATAATTTATATACAGTTTATATATGTATTAGACCTACATATGAAGAGTGATTTAAACATAATTTAAATAAATAAATATATTCAATTTTTTATGGCTGAAATTTTTTAGACGAAAGGATTATAAAGTACTCGAGTTTCTATTTTAATGTAATTTAAAGAATATAAAATACAGATTTATCAAGGAAACTTCAGCTTCAGGTAGATCCATCTCACACAATTTCGAATTTGATAACTTCCATGCAGAAAAAAATAAAAATAAAAATCAACACATAAGCCTATCTTTGGCTTCCATTTTTTTAGAAACTCATTTTTCAAAATTCATTTTCAACCACACATTCTCGCAGAAAATAATTTTACACGAAAACTGAAATTTCGCGAACATAACATTTCACGCTTGAAAAAACTACAGATGACAGAAAATCCTCATCCCAGTCAAATGCAACAAGTTCAAAAATTAAAATTAACACCTTTGTACACATCTTATCCACTTCAGGGAAATGCAGCTGCCAGATGCATAGTAGAAAGCATAGGAACAAGATCACAGTAATAATTATACTCCAATTCGTGTCCGGAGAAATCTTTAAGAAACCATGGCATTCGCTTCATCTTCAACTTCCTCACCCACCGATACATCACTGAACATATACTGGCTTTGATATTCCATCAAGTACTGTGTTGACCTCTTCACATCATAAAACAATTGGTACACTCGGCTGATGTCTTCCATTTCCACAATCTTTCCCTTCCGTTTTTGGCAAGCCAATGCAGCAGATGTTATGAGGTGTATAGCATAACGTAAAGATGTGTCTGTCCCAATCTTTGTCAGCAAAACTTTTGCATCTTCGGACATTTCTACGTCTTCCTCTTGGCTTCTAATGTCTAAAATTTTGCGAATTTCTTCTTCCGTGTAAGGTTGTGTGGAGATGATAAGTAAGCGATCAAGGAAATCAATTGGAATACCATGCGGGGATTTGTAGTTTGTGCCTCGAATTGTTGTAATTCCTCTGTTGGTGGCAACAACCAATATAGGTGCCATATCATTTTCCAATGCACGGTTAAGAAAAGAAAAGCACTCTATGTCAAGCATGTGAACTTCATCGATGAAAAGGACACCTGGCACAATTTCTGCTTTCCCTTCTTCCCTCCACTCGGCAACCTTCGTGTCAATTTGTTCCCTAACTTCTGCACGAATTTCACCAGTATCGCCAGTAAAGAGAGCAAGAAATCCTTGTGTTCTGAAATCCAGACAGGAGACTTAATAAATAATTTTTTTTGTACAGTGCAGTAATTGTGGATACATCATAACAATAATATTTTCAATCGCTACATCCAAGAAGTTTTTTCATGGACTTCTTCAGTTTCGGTTCCAGGTATTAGAAAGTTAAATAAGGACCAAAAAACTGGTGTATATATGTTAATGTTAAAAGAGATAAAAATATGGATAGGAAATAAGCATAACCAAGGAAAACTGCCAAAACAAAAGAGCTGACCCATCAACAGCATATGGATTCAATAAGAACTTCGCCAAACAAAAGTAGTTCCCACGTTAAATAATACAAAACACTAAAAATCAGCCCAACCACACACATAATCAGAAAAACAGCAATTCTAACATAAAAGAGTACCGAGCCACATTTCAACCTCCTTCTTAATAGCCAACAGTTCTGAAATACATCAAGCCTTGAGGTATAGCAATACGGAGTAGGAAAATGATGTACATCAAACAATCAGAACAAATAAAAGCCATTAATATACATTATATTCAAAATAAGGCGTGGTTATTTTGCTCATTTTCAAAAACCTAAATAAAATTATCATATTTCTCTCCAAGTTTTTCATCAAATGAAATAATGTAATTTATCAGTTAACTTATTTGTGTCAGCTAGATAATTTTGAATCCTTTTGTTGCATGCAATACCAACAATGGTACAAATAATATGGGAATTTGAACATATTAACAGCATGCAACTCTTGAAACTTTGTTCAGCATATCCTAGTAAACTATCAACTGGCCACTGCATAAGTACATCTGTGGCTATATAGGACAAGTTAATGGTGGAATTGAAAGCCAAAGGAGGACGCTTAGTGCAAAACAGATTGTACTTCTATTTGTTATTCCAAAAACAAATTGACAGAGCCGATGACATGCAAGCCATGGACTGAATGAATGAGACTGTGTTTAATGCATAAGTTTCACACCAAGCACTCGTTAATCCATTGTCTTCCACCAAGATGGCCAAGGTCATGTGTTTTGCGTGTTATGCACCAGATAAACGATAAAACAAAAACAGAGAATATAAGAATGGAAGGAAATATATATGTCTCAGTATCCTCCAACAATCGTTAATCCCTCCAGTCACGGGTGCTGAAGTATGGATGGATTCCATATTTAGTTGTGCAACTGGTTGCTGATTGTTTTGAAATGCAAGGAAAGCAAGCAATATGAATGGCTAAGGTGTCCAAAGTTAAATCATTATTGTAATTATGTCGGTGAAGCATGTACAAAGGCTGCAAGTTTCTTGCTGTCATAGCAGGTAAGTTTCCTGATAAATTACATCATTCCAGATGGATAAATCTCTAACAATGTCAAGAAAAATAATATCTTACTATTATTCGGAAACAAGAGAAAGAAACTATCCTAATGCAGATACTGAAAACATATCCTCCTCACAATTTTTTTCTTTATTTTTTCCAGTATAGAGAATGTCATTTTTAACCTAATAAAATGCTAGTTTAGGATGTGAAATGTCTACAATTGATCGCTGACTATTAGCCCATGTTTGGGGCCTTTGGGATCCATTTTTCAAAATAATTTTTTTCTAAAAATTTTCAACCACATTCTCCCATAAAATAATGTTACACGTAAACACAACTTTTCTTTAACTTTTAACCACACATTCTCCAAAAAGTAGTTATTCCAAAACACACTTTCCTCCAAAATATCATTTTATGGAGCCCAAACAGGGGCCATCTAATTACAAAGAACAGACGAATTACAAAATAACTCATGGGAATGCCATAGATGTTCTATTCTTCTCTCCCTTCCTGTTTCTTCCCTCCCTCAGGTCAGATCGACCATGTCAAATTAAATCAACAGTGCCGAGTTTAGGGTCAAGGAAACCCTACTCTTTCAACTTGACAGGGCCGAGTTGTAGTCAACTCGGAGTGCCATTAATGTTTATTCTTTTTCTACTTTTCTTCTCCTCTCCTTTTGGTCCTTCTCTACATTCAGGCACAAAAACTCACAAGTCATACTCAATAAATACATTCCTCCTCTTCACTCCCCTCCCTAGATAACCCCGATCCCTGGACTACACTCATATATGCTTTTCTTTTTTCATTTTCAGTTTCCTCAAAAGACGAACAATGTGAATGGAACTCTGGAAAAGATCAAGTGCTGTCCAAGAGCTTTACGCAGTGTGTGAACAAAGGTTGAAATTGAGAATTTTACTATCTTAAATTAGAGAGGCATTTATTCTTGACCAATGAAATGAAACCCCACTTCAAGGAAATTCTGAAAGAAGACGTCCTAATTTTCTCTGGCTTAGGAAAATTCCTATAACAGTAATTATAAGCTCCAAAATTTTCACATTAATTTTGAAAAATTTTACTCAGTGTGCAGGTCATCTACATATGCAACAAAAAATGCCTAAAGACAATCCTACCCAAACAATAAAAACAAGCTATACTGGAAACAAAATTTCCTCAGTTAAATTGCTAAATGCCAGTGCTTGAAATCCTGAGGGTATTATGCGACTTTAATTTCACAAATTGTCCAGTTCTCAAGTTTTGAAATAGACATGAGGTCTCCTATACATCACTCTATAAAAATAAAACTTCACAATCAGATGATCATTAAGAGCTTAATCATCTTAAGCATGTGCAAACAAGATCTGATTATTGCCACACTTCTGATTATTCCTAATATATGAGAAATAAAAAGGGGGGGGGGGGGGGGGGGGGGGGTGGATATAACAAAATGGTGCAGAGATGGAAGAACTCTGTAAATGATACAGAATAAAAGCCAGATGAAAGCATTTTAAAGGGCATTAATCATCTATGAAGCCTAACCTATCAGTTCATTATTGGAGCGTAAAAGTTATAAGCTTGCAACCTCAATGAATATCACCAAAATCGTTAGCATTAGTAAGCTAACACCAATTCAATTACATAATCCCATAGAGAATATTTTAGGCAATTACATAATCCCATACAGCATATAATAGAAATAATATGAAACAACCAATCTTTCAAAACATCAGGATAAGAAATTCAAACTGTTCAGCACAATTGCTGTGTAAATCAATGTAGCAACCACCGAAAATTAAAATTAGCTGTAGATTGATTATACAGTGTAACTTATCCTAGCAAGAAACAAATATGCAGCACATTAATTGTGAGATTAGTGAAAAAGCACATCTGCAAATTTTGAGTTCATTCCTCTTTGAACAGAAAATTTTTCTTTTTGTTGGACACACAATAACTCGACAGGGTCAAGTTCACACCAATATAATTTCACAATACCATATAGAATCAGAAACAACTACACAACCAAGCCCTTCAAAACATCTGAATAACAACATAGCAGCCACAAAGCATTAAACTTAACCAGTAGATTGATTGCGTGGAGTACGAGCATCTCCAATGCTAAAGGTTGTCACATAAGCTAAAATAGACAATCTCAACAAAAGTTACTCTCCAATGCAACATTTGTAGGACTATGTCCAGCTGATATGGCAAGAAAAAAGTAGACACTGTCATTAAGACTAGATGTAGAGGCTCGCCTAGATGGAATGAGCCTCCATAATTTACTCTCTCTCTCTCCCTCCCTCCCTCCCCCCCCCCCACCCCACCCCACCCCACCCCATGAAACATACATTAGAGATTAAATTAGAATTATACAAGGTATTCATTGGAGATAAAATTTGAACCAAGCCTTCTATTCATTAGACATTAATGCCAATGCCACATAGATGGAATGTCTTTCTATTTAGATGCCACCTAGATTGCAATCCAAGTAATGCATGGAAGATGCTCTAACTTATACTAGCAAGAAACAATCTTTATGATGTGAACATAAACTTCAATATACCTGCTGTTGATAACATCGATCTCGTGAAGTGTCACACAATGCACGACTTCCTTTCTCTTCTGCAGTTCCCCATCAGGACACTGCACGAACTTGGTCTGCGGCCCCATTGCATCGTAATCTCTAGACCTCGAGAATGACCTTCCAAGCTTTGTGATTTTCCCAGAGGCCTTATCGATAGCAATAACATCCCCACTCTGAACTTTCTCCTTCCCCAATGCCTCAATCATCTTCGCGCCCAAGTCATAAACAGTCTCCATTTCCGTTGTCTTCAATGTCAACTTCCCCGTCTTAGATGCCGCCCCTGCCACTGCCGGCCTATCAATCTGTATCTCCACCACCTCCCCTTCAATAAGCTCCGTTTCCTCCTTAATCCTTACCCCAATTGCTTTCCTAAACGCCTGCATTAGAGCCTCTGTTTTAGACATCTCGAGAGAGAACAGCTCACTCCCGGCCATCATAGCAAAGGGGGTCTCTTGTCCCAGGGACTTCGCCATACCCATTGCAATAGCGGTTTTTCCAGTGCCGGGCTGACCCGCAAGAAGAACAGCCCGACCTGCAATTTTCCCCTCCTGGACCATCTTGACAATCACTCCAGCGGCTTTGCGGGCGGAGGTCTGGCCCACCATGCCCTCCGAGGAGACACGTGGCTCAAGAACCGAATCCAATCCCAGGCCCCGGATATGGGAATGGGCTCCTATTCTTTCGATTCGGGTCAAATCCCGCATCTCCGAGAGCTTTATCTCCGTCATGGTTGGGTTAGGGTGCGAAAATCGTAGCGAGAGAGAGAGAGGGTTTGTACGCGCTGCTTGGTTGCCGCAGGGTTTATGGCTTAGGGTTTCTTTTTTGGTCAGAAGGAATCTGAGGGGGTTTTTCAATTAAGCACTCTACCGAATGTTTGCCTAAACTTTAAGGGGAAATACCTAAGCCTTTGACTATTTTAAAATTTTAAGAAAATACCCTCAGTATAAAAGATTTCAAAATAAGTCATTCTATTATAAAATAAATTCTATTTCAATCCTTAAAAGTTTTAATGTAGGATTCGATAAATTCTTTTGGAATTAAAACTTAATTCTTTCACAATCAACTCTTTCCACCAGAATTGAGTCCAAAACATTCGATATTGATTTTAATTAATTGTATTTTTGTTAATAATTATATTTTTGCATACCCCCCGGTAAAATGGTATCAGAGCACTAGAGATCATGGAAATAGAAAATATTAAGGATATAGAAACTGAAGTTTATGAAGGGATAGAAGGATATGCCTTAAAAGGAAAATTTGATTGGAAAAAATTTAGAAAAATTAATAAAGCAGAATTAAATTTTAAGTCTCTAGGAGAAAATAGATTATTTAAAATTTTAGGTTCAGACTTTAAAAGAAAAAAGTTAGTTATTAATGAATATCATGAGATGGAAAAAGCCACAGATGTAAAACATACGCAGGGAAAAATAAAACTAAATTTAATAACAAAAAGAAATATTAATGAATTCTTAGGAAACTTAAAACAAGAAAAAAGAAGTAAAATATCTTATGTCTACCTTGCTGGAGTACAATATAATATAAATGATTGTAATATTATTCTAGGAAATGACTTTTTACAACAGTTTAGTCAATATAGTCAAAATATTAATACTATTCAATTAAGAACCTCATGTGGACATTTACTAAAAATTGCTAGGGAATTTAAATCATTCAGAGTTCAGTCAGCTCAGCGTGGTGCAAAGATAGAATTTATGCCAAAAATACTCAAATACTCAATTAGAATAATTACTCTTGACCAAATAAAAGATCATTTAGCCAAAAATTACAATGATAATCCACTTGAAAAATGGGAAAAATCAAAAATTACATCTAAAATAGAATTACTTGAACATACAATCATTATTAGAGTCAAACTTATGCTTTATAATTAATAAGATAAAGAAGAATTGCAAGTACAAATTCAAAAACTTCTTAATCAAAAACTTATAAGAAAAAGTAATAGTCATCATAGTAGCACAGCCTTTATGGTTAGAAATCATGCAGAAATAAAAAGAGGAAAGCTCAGAATGGTAGTAAATTATAAAGAACTTAATAAAAATACTAAATTTGATAGATATTATCTACCAAATAAAGAAGTCTTGATAAACATAGCTAAGAATAAAAATATTATTCAAAATTTGATTGTAAATCTGAATTTTAGCAAATCAAGCTAGAAGAAAATAGTATGCCATTAACAGCATTTAGTGTAAGTATTATGCCCTAGGTCCAATCAACTTTGGACATAAGCACTTTTAATGTATGTATAACCGATGCATATTTATGGCAAGGTTTATTATTGAATTAATATTCTAATTAATTAAATAATAGAATCCGTAGATTCAAGTTTTGGTGATTTGTTAATCACAAAGAGTTGTGATTGTGATATACAAATTACACATGATTGAATCTTAAATCGTCCGTGGTCGTATGTAATAACGAGATACGGATATCGTTATTACGGATAGACCATCACGTGTGACATTTCTTACTTATGAAGTAAATAGTTGATCTTACAAACTAAAGTGTGGAGACACTCGAATGAACACGTGAATGTTTTGTTATAGAACAAAACATTAGAGACCCGCTGAGAGATTCCACATGGAAAACTATCTGAGTGTCAGTGGTTAATCTCTAACGTTCGGTAGTGGAATTGGTCATTTGACTTGAGGTCATCATAGTGCCTTATGTGAGGACAGTCATGCTTTGGTGATGTCGGATGTTGCTCTGTCAAGGGTCGCTAATACGGCATCGTTCGGGTATGTCAAGAATCATATGAAGGTTGTGAATGATCAATAGAGAATTCGTCACTCTTAAATAGTAAGAGATTATGATCTACATTTCATCCAGTTAAGTTGATAATGAAATCCTTGGCCAAGGTGAACTCATAAGTCGGAAAAGAGTTTTCGACTTACATTGACTTAACAGTAGGATAAAAGATATGATCGATAATTGAGATTGACACACGTCCATATCTCGTAATTGATCGGATCATATTGACGAAGGGATTATAGTTTCACGGTAAACGAACAAGTTTGGTTTTGTCACGCCACGTGACATTTCCCATCATATGTATTGCCCTGACACATTGCTAGATGTCAATCTGGGACAACGAATGTAAATTGATGATAAATTAAAAGGGTATTTTAATTTATCAGTTTTGATTAGATCAAAATAATAATTTACGTCGTTAGACATCGTGATCGGGAACCTAATGGGTCACACACAAAAGAGAATCAGAAGAATGAAATTTACCAATTAATTAATTGACAAGTGTTGGATAATTAATTAATTGGGTTGCTTATTAATAGGCCCGAATTAATTAATTGGATTAATTAATTCATGGACCGGATTTAATTAATTTGATTAATTAAATGTTGGACCAGGTTAAGTTAAGAGATGGGCCACCCCGTTTGAACTTATATTAATAGGCTGTTAGGGTTTGAAAAACCTAATGGATTATTCATTATTCTTGCTGGCATGAGAAAAGAAAACTCTAGCCGTCATTCTTATTCTCTGTGTGGATCACCATTGGAGGCTGGACAATTGGACAGCTTGGATTGTAGATCGTAATCATTGGAATTCGTGAATCAGCAAAAGAGTTTGCGGAATTCATCAAGCTATTATTCTAAACACAGTTTCTATCTAAATACAATGTAGATCCTTGTTTGGGATTCGAAAATTGTTTTACTTCCGATGCGCATGATTAAGTAGGTTCCCAACATTTAGTACCCATCAGGGACATTATGAATGATTAGTTATGTCATTTGAATTAAAAAATGCACCACAGATTTATCAAAGAAGAATAGATGAAGTTTTTAAAACTTAAAATTTTCTTATTGTTTATGCTGATGACATACTTGTTTGTTCAGAAATATATGAAGATCATCTTAAATATCTTAGAAGATTTGCTATACTTTGCTCAAAAGAATGTATAATACTTAGTCAGAAAAAAGCAGAAGTAGAAAAAATGAAATTGAACTTTTAGGAATGATAATAAATAGTGATAGAATAAAATTACAACCTCATATTTCAGAAAAAATAATTTTGTTTCCTGATAAACGAGAAAATAAGCAGCAAATTCAGAAATTTTTAGAATGTCTTAATTATGCTGAAAGATTTATAGAAAAACTTGCAGAAAAAGGAAAAAAATTGCATAAACTATTAAGAAAATCAAATAAGTTAGGAATGAATGAAGAACATACTCTTTTTATTAAAAATTTAAAAGAAAATTGTAAAAAGTTACCTAAACTTAGACTTCCTGATGAAAATGATAAATTATTTATACAGACACATGCATCAGATTTATATTGGAGTGCTTTATTAAAAACTGATTTAAATGAAATTTGTAGATATATTAGTGGAACATTTAATAATGTTGAAGTAAATTATTTAACCAATGAAAACGAATTATTAGCAGTTGTGAAAGGAATAAATAAATTTAAAATGTTTTTATTACCCAAAGAATTTATTGTTCAAACTGATAATACTCAATTTAATGGACTAATAAATAATAAATTACCAAATTCACCTCAACATAGAAGATTGAATAAATGGCAAGTGTTATTATCTTTTTATAGTTTTAAATTTGAACATATTAAAGAAAAAATAACTTATTTGCTGATTTCTTGAGCAGGAATCATGAATATGGAAAAGATTGAAGCATTTACAAAAGAATTACAAAATCTTCTAACATATTTTAATGCAGATTATCTTGCGTCCAACAAGATCATCTTGATATTCGACAAACTTTGTGCGATTTATCAAACAAGGTTGTTGAGAGTGGAAAAAAGATTGAGAAATTAAACAATAATAAAGAAAAAACAATTGAAAAATTGACAGAATATTTAAACTTTTTTGTAACTTGCAGTCAGGAGTACCCTCTTTTAGAAAAAGGTGAATGCAGCCGAAAGACTAGTCACGTCTCATTTCAGGAGATTAATACATCCACCACAAGTGGAGATTCGAAATTTAAGAGAAATGAATCTTTCAATATTTTTCAAGTGAAAAAATTATACCAATCAAACACAATTAATTGATAATTTTCAGTAAAATAAATTTTAGACAGTTCAATTTTCTACAATTCGTTTTCTTTTCACCAATATTCCATCTTTGAATCAAACAGAGCCTTAGTGCGCCAAGAAATGATTGGTCTAAAAAGCTTAATAATGCACTATAGGCTTATTGCACGGCATTCAAGACTAATAGGTATGTCTCCATATTGATTTGTGTGTGAAAATGTATGTTATTTCCTAGTTGAGTTAGATGATCAAATTTATTGGGTAATAAAAAAGTTAAATTTTGACACTAAGGCGATCAGTGAGAAAAGACAATTAAAGTTGAATGAAATGGATGAATTCCAATTTGAGGTGTATGATAATGTCAAATTGTACAATGAGAGCCAAAAAAAATGGCATAATCAACAAATTGAAATAAAGAAGTGGTAAGAAAATGCCGCCAAGTTATAATTATTTTGTTTAAAATTTAATTTTTTATTCAAGTTTTGAAATAAACCTAAAAACCTGATGTTAAGAGACCTTAACCAAACCAATTTGTTGCAAAAAACTGACCCAAGCTAATCAGTTATGTTTGGTTTGATTTTGATCGATTCTCGCAATCGAAATATCCACCCCTATTCAATGTCCCATCCAACTTATTAAAATATGTCCCCAGTGCATCAAGTTGGGTCGAGCGCATTACACTCATCAATTATTTTGGGCTGTCGTTGCTCATTTCACTTAATTCATGATGTCAACAAACTTCCTTTGACTTTAAAAGAAGTTGGAAAGCTGCATGCATACGTCCATGGAATCTACAGAAATTAATGTATGAAAAAGTAACTGTGCAAGTAAAGGAATTTTGAATCAGATAGCTCTGACTCGTTCAATTATTTGACTTTGTACTTATGTGACTCAGCTGAGCTCCCGAGATCAATTGGGACTGAGTCAAAGAGTAACAATTTTGCTTGTTGGGCAACCTTATATGTGTGTTAATGGTTGAAGGACCATGCTAGAATAACATAATATTCTACATAATCTTTTACATAATAGTCAAATGGTGACTCCTATTGGGGGGGGGGGGGCGTATGCGTGTTAATTGTTGAAGGATCATGCTAGAATAACATAATATTCTACATAATCCTTTACATAATGGTCAAATGACGGCTCCCTATTGGAGGCGCGTAAAGGATTTGATAAAATATTATGTACATATAGACTAATTCATTGTTGAATGCACTTTTAAATAAGCTTTTAAATGTGATATAAGCTTGAAAATAAATATCTATATGCGCAGCTTTTGTAGAATGCATTGTCAACTCGCTCTCCCCATTGAATAAAGAGGGAAGATAAAACACAAAAAAAAAACAAAAAAATTGAGGTGTAAATCGAGTACAGGATCAGCTCGACTAGAAAAAAGTTTAGTTTTGTTCAGAATTTTATTTATACACACAATTTATAAAGCACGAACCTAGATATGAGATACGGACACGACATGAATGCCTAGGAGCCAGTAGATCGATATACTTTAAAATCATAAAATCACATGTTTTATGTATATTCCTATACTTTTTAATAAAAAAAACCCATAGAATTTAAGTTCGCAGATCGAAACTTAAAAATATGTTGCATTACATGGCGTGTATAGCACGTGTCTCAACTCTCTACGTGTTCGAGAGATAGGTAGCGTGTTTAAAGCATTAGACATCGTAAAACAAGAAATAATTCTAACACAAACATATATTTTCGATAGTATCAGTTGTTGGAAATGGGTATCTAATACTCAAAATAAGAAATTAATTTTCCTTTAAAGATTAAACCCAAATGCATGGTGGATCTTAGAAAATCATTTGAGATCATTGGTGTTTTATTTTGAATCCTAACACATAAGAGTAAGATGATAACCTTGAAAGAGTTTTCGATAGCCAAGCTAATTGATTCCTCCCTTTAGGTCTTTTCCCTTGTGCTCTCTAGGTATTTCTCACACTCTTAGGAGAATGTAATTGGCAAATAACCACGAGTGATAAATGTGCCCTAAGGGACATATTTATAACCAACAACTAGGATTTCTTATTTGCACAATGGTCCTTGGACTTTATTGTAGTAGACCAATTAAATCACACACCTATATTAGAGCCAAAAGAGGGACCTAATCGGACTCACAAGACTCAAGCCCCAATATATGCTTCTAATTGGGTCAACTGTTGACCAATTGAGATACATATATTAATCCCTATTTACTCTACCAAAAAATTCGAGATTGCACTCTTGAGTCAAACGAAAGTTATGGAAGTCAATTATGATTAGATAACAATATCCTCCGACTACCATTCCACAAGTCAACCCCCGTTTGACCGTCAATATGTTGAAGTCGACAAAATGACCGTTTTGCCCTTCAACATGTATTACCCTCTAAGTCCCCATTTCATAAGGCGAATCTGTTGTGATCACATCACAACACCAAATCCAACGATCTCATCGTCGAACTACTGAGCTCAGGTTCAATTCCCTTTAGAAAATATCTTAGAGTGACGATCGTCTCATAATGATGATTAACGGATTCCACTATTGCATGTGTATGATTTCTAACCACTTCGCCCAGATTCCCAAAGTACTGAGATCGATCTTCTAATTAAGACTTTACTCATTGGTATCTCAAAGAACTTGAACTAGTAATTAAAGGTACATTACTTGCTCAAGATTTAGGTGACTTGTTCGATAATCGAGCGGTGTCTCATTTCGAGTGGTCACAAATGAGTCATCCACATGGTCCCGTTCAATGTGCTTCAAAAAACACATTATTGTTTTTATTCCCAGATCTAGACAAATCTTAATAAAAACAATGCAATCTTATCAACATAAAGTGTCCAACTTCATGTACTGATTATGAACGACATATTTTTGATTATATATAACGAATTGTGTCTCATTATACCCAAACAGTCAAGTATACAATTTGTTGTATTTCAGATAATCATGAGACCTTAGATTATTATCGCAAATAATAATACGCGAGTAATTGAACGTTAATTCATAATGTCATTGTTATATACTTGCTTAAAAGAGCATCAAACTAACATCAGTAAGAAAAAGAAATTTCCTTGCCTCAATTCCATATATCTTGAACGGATAATTTCACAATTTTGTCTCATTAAATTTGTATAATATAAACTACAAGAATACTCCTTGATCGCGTTGGTCAAGATTAGAGATTGATCAATTACATTTCTTTAATTCATTGCTCGTCTAAATTTATATATTTGTTCAAAGAAATAAAAAGTAACAAAGAATTGAAGCAACTTGCCATTAAAACCTTTTATTTTAGAACCCATATAATTTAATATTGCCGAAAACGTCATTGTGGTCCCTATCATAAAACAAATAGTCGTGTCTAGTCCAACAAACAACGAACAAGAAAATAGGAACAACAACCATGAAATTGGTGAATTTATTGTTGGCTAGAAGAACATTTTTTTTTTTTTTGTTTTGTTCTCATTCCGCTCAGCTCATCGTTATTTCCAAATTCTTTGTAAGTGTAAGATGAGTGTGAATGATAAGTGAATATATATATATAAATGAAAACTTATTTTTTACTTATCACATAAAGATCTTTTGAAGTGAGAGAGACGCGTGTTGATCAGATATTTTAAAGACCTTTTAAGATAGAGTTAAAAGTTCAAAGGCTTTTTAAGTCCATGGCCAAGTAATTGTATTACTTGGACATCCAAGCCTTGACTTGTTATACACCTCTATTCATTGCTTCTTCTAGCACT
The DNA here is from genome assembly GCA_019097785.1 of Fraxinus excelsior. Classification (NCBI taxonomy): domain Eukaryota; kingdom Viridiplantae; phylum Streptophyta; class Magnoliopsida; order Lamiales; family Oleaceae; genus Fraxinus; species Fraxinus excelsior. Next base: position 30,640,503 of record CM032630.1, read on the forward strand.
CGCTACGTTGCCTAGAATAATTTTTAATATTTTACCATAAATTTATTCACCGAAGTATCGATGCTTAAACGATTATTTCTCTCTATTTTATTTTTATTACAATCATACACTAATTCTTATGGATAATAATTTATAGAGGAGTGCTACATTTACAGAAGTCGTGCTTCTGTAAATGCTGTCAGACACTCACAACATGGGGGGGTGGGTGGGATTTTTGGTCATTTTTTATTCAGCGTGAAGCCCACCATGTGAGGATCTGAAATTATCTAGTAGATGAATAGTTCTGTACAACAAGAAATTTCCTAATTTATATATATGGTCCGGTGGCCGTCATAAAGACTGCAATATGATATAACACGTGCAAGAATTAAAAAAATCAACAACACTGCCAAAAATCAAACCAACAATAATGGAGGCATTTTTTTATAACAAAAAAATAAATGTTGGTCAAACTTGGCACCAGATTGGCAGATTCTAGTATGTAATAAAACGCCGTCGCTTCACGACGAATAAAACTTTGAACTTGTTCATTCAAGGTCTCTTTCTCTTTCCCTTTGGGGACATGGCCTCTTGCAACTTGTATACAATTTACTATATATATAACACCAAAGTTGATAACATTTTCATGTTATTGTTCCAAGATTTTCTTTAATTCTCAATTTGTTCATATCTTACAGATAAAGTAACGAGAATGGACTCGTATTCATGTTCATCTTCGTCTTCAAATAAGATCTATTCGTACCGAGAAGAAGAAAAGAGAGACAAATATGCCTCAAATTTTTGTTCTGCACTCCATTCTATTCGTAAACTTCCAATGAAGCCGATGAAGAAACCGATAGCACCTTTGCCACCAACCCCACCAAAAATCTACAAGGTAGATCCTGTTAATTTTAAAGAGGTTGTTCAGAAACTTACTAGTGCAACTGAGTATCCAATCAACTAGGCTGCAGGAGGTGGCGCCGCCGCCTCTCAGCCTTTCTCCACCATGGCAGCAGCCACCAGGTTCCAAATTCAGTGATTTTATGATTGAAACACAAGAGGAAAAGGCAGTGACGCCGTTGGATTATAGTTTTGGAGCCCTTAGTCCTCCTGGGTTCAATTTTTCACCGTCTTCTCTTGCATGGTTTTCATCTTTTCTTTTTACTCCACAAAGTCTCTCTCCTCTCGAGCCAAGTGCAGTTCTTTAGGGATATGTTTGGTGAGATGGATTCAATTCTATTCATATTGATACTGTGTTAAAGGCAAAACGAAGTTCAGATTTTGTCTACACTATTATCTAGTTGTATTCGGTATCAGACCCTAGGATTTTAAATTATCTTTTTCATTGTGAAGTAATCATATTATTGAAGGAAAATTATACTTGACATTAAGAAGGAACGGACATATGACTCAAGAGCATGTTTGACTATGGTTTAAAAAAGTAAAAGTTATTTTTAACTTTTTAAGTAATTTAGGTTTCAAACATTTTTGGTTAATTAATTTTTCTTATTTTTAAATAAAAGAATTTACTTTTCTTGAATTAACTTTTAGCTCGCTTGGGAATAAATACCTAAGTTTCAACTTTCATCCATAAAAAATAATTTATTTTAAAATTTATTTAAATACTTATAAGTAGATTTTTAAAATTTTGATACTTATTTAAAATTATTTAACTTATAATTTGATGATTGGCAAATAAACAATAGCATTAGACGAGAAAATTAGTAAAGCAAAAAGTAAACAAATAAATAAGAAACAGAAACAAAAGAAAAGAAAAGAAAGAAGAAATAAAGTAAGCCCGAGAAAATTGGTAAAGTAAACAAATAAATAAGAAACAGAAACAAAAGAAAAATTAAGTCCCTGTTTGACTTCTATTATCATTATCATTGACTTCTTTTTATGATTATTACATACTCTAATTTAAGATTAAAATTTCAGATAATTAAGTCCCTGTTTGATTCCTTTACTCTAACTTAGCCCCTTGTTTGATGTCATTATTATTTTTTTTTTTTTTTAAAATAGAGTTTTGAATAGTGATTTTAAGGAGAAAATCTGGTTGAAAAGTAAGGAAAAATTTTGGATTTACGTGCAGAATATTTTATTGTGTAAATGTGTGGTAAAATATGAGTACAATAAAATATTTTGTACGTAAACCCAAAATTTTTTCCTACTTTTTAACTACACATTCTCCATAAAATACTATTCAAAACATAACTTTTTAAAAAAAAAAATTAAAGGCCAGCAACCAGGGCCTAAGTACTTCCAAGTTTTCAGAGACCAGTATTTAGAAATTTGAACTTAAGGTCCGTTTGATACATAAACGTGGAAATGAATTTCAATTAATTGTTAGTTGGAAAATAAAAACCTACCAAGCCCATAGAAATTCGTTTTCCATGAAAATAAAGAAAATGCAGTTTAAAGTGGTTGTACCTTGGAATTCGATTTCCATTTTCACATTGCAATCAAACGGTCAAAGTGAAATTTGTTTTTCTCGAATATGATATTTTTTATGGAATTCGTTGCAATCAAACAGGGCATTACTCTTACAAGTTGAATCTATGTGGCATAGAACGATCGAATGACGCCTCAAGAACATCAAAGGTGGCATTAGGATAGCCAGAACGTCATTACTAGGTGAAAACAAAATGTGTCTTTGTATGGGCGAAGCTCTAGTATCAAACTTCCTCTGAGGCCGAACCTTTGTGTTCGACCCCTTACAACTGAGCCTAAACACTTGAGAATTAATTGGGCCTCATACGAGCCCAAAGCAACCGAAGTCACAGAGGACAAATTGATAGCGTGCCTCCTCAAAGGAAAGCATGGAAATATCTTGTTAACCATCTAGCAGCATGGGGAGAATGCCATGTGATAAAAATAGTTAGAAGAGCATGTAACGGTGATTTAGTCTATGTTTGACTCAACGGGTAAGAGCCACACATCATAAAACCATCTGAAAATGTAATTTGTTGTGGGCTTGCCAATGGTCTCGTGTACGAGTAATGCCAAAAGACTACGAAGTCCCTAAACTTGAAATTTTATAAATACCCATAAACTCTAGCCAAATCCTACTCTTCATGTTCCAAGCATTTACTTGACGGAGGGTGTAACTGTAAATTAGTTCATCAGAGCTCTGGCGACCAATAAAAGGCTTAAGAAAGGGATCGGACAAAGAGGTACTTGAGGGACTTTTTGGCTTCAACTTCTTGGGTTCAACAAGTTGGCATCGTCTAAAAGAAACAATACATTTTCAACAAGACAAAATCGTTGGAGAAGGCATTAGAAGTTGAAAGTTATTTTTAGAAAATTCAACAAATATGAGTGAGATTAATGATAAACTTGTTGAGAATGAGGTTTGATGTTCGTTGTACCGAAAGGAAAGCTTTAGAGCATACTGTGCTATAAATACTATTGTTTGCATTATAGTTGACCATTTACTTGCCTCCTTTGAATATCCTAAGATTCATGCTTCGTTCCTCCGTAACTTTTACAAATTGTTAACTTGAAATCGAAAATGGTCGAGCATCACCCTATAAATTATATTTATGATCATATACCATCAAAACAAGGTTCATCAAGGCTAAAAATACCAAATGTGAGGTTCTAGACTAAAACTAGGGTTGGAAGGTCAATACATGGGAACCAATGCACTGAACACGTGGAAAACTAGAGTGTCATGATTGATATAGAGTTTTTCACAAGTATATAATATATCAATGAAGAGCTTATAGAATGAAAAGCCTAATATATTTTAAACATCTCAATTTCGAACTCTATACAAACATTATATGTATTTTTTGTATAGGATTGCACATATAGAGGTTAGTGAGAATGGGGTGTCGATCCTCTTTAGGGATGTCAACTAGCCGAAACTAGAAACTCGAGTTCAATTTGAGTAAAAATGATTCAGGTTTTTTTTTACTCGAGTCAAGTCGAGTTGAGCTTTTACTCGGCCAAAACATTTATGCTCAACCCGAGCTTTCGACTTGACCCCCTCACTATTTTTTTTAAAATTCATGACAAATTTGAATTTTTTTAAGGATTTAAATTTGTGCAATTTATGTGAATTATAAATTAAATAAAAATTACAATTCTCCTTTTTTTTTCTCTCGGGCTTAGGACCAGCTACAATTAACGTAGACAGAATTAAAATTGTACATGAATAAAATATTTCGTGTACAATTTTTTTGAAACAAATAAATTTAAAAATTTGCATATTTTTTTAAACTAATTAATTTAAAAGCTTAGAATATCCTATCTTTGGATCTCCTGCAACTTTTATTTTGTATACAATTTTTTTGAAGCAAGTAAATTTAAAAATTGCGTATTTTTTTAAAACTAATTAATTTAAAAACTTACAATATCCTATATTTGGATCTTCTACAACTCTTCGACCAATATACTTTTAACTTGTTCTTGAATACGTAATTACGTACATTCTCAATCTTTCAAGCATCTTAAAGTTTTCAATATATCTTCTTTTAGTCTTGATCATTCGTCAAATAAAACTCGATCATCTAAACTAAATACAGTCTCCGATACTACCTAGACACCGAATGTGTTATTAGATTACGTGCAATTTTTTATACAATTGAATATGTATTTCATTACACCTCCACCATGATAAAAAAAAGACTAAATTCATGTAATTCTTTTGGTTGTAATACACTACGAATATCATCACACATATACCTAGCTAACTCAGAAGAAATTTCAAGATTTGTACTAATAACATATATCACTCTAAATATTGATGAATTAGAACTAAATGAGGGAACACTTGTATTGGTGTCCAAATAAATCAATATATCATTTGAATTTGTTGAAATATTTCTTGAAAAAAAAAAACTTTGAAAAGTATAACTACCATGACCTCATTTTCGATATAATAGTTATACATTTCACATAATATAGATTTTATATACACGTGATAATTTCATATTTATGAAATTTGAAATCTTCTTTATAAGAGCTTTTGTGCCCGTTAAATTAAGTCAAGTGTCCATCACCGAATCCAAAAGAAATAAAGAGGGCAACTCTTCCTAATATTTACGAAATTTTAACTACATAAAATAAATTATATCAACAAAATAGACAAAATCCAATATTTATGAAATGTTTGTGAAATATAGAAAAAATGTTGTAAAACAAGTGAAGATGTAGGGAATAAACACTGCTACATTCCTTTGTGGTATCGAATATTTTCTTTAGAAATTTCTTCACACGAAATGCAAGAGATCACTATCAATCTTCCAAATTATGTTCAAGTCATTATGTATGCATACTATTATAATATAGTGAACTAATTTTCATACAACTGTAACATAAGATATGTAGAGCTCCACTATATTTTAAGCCATACTCTATACACAAACTGTTAAATATTTGCTTTCTTAATGGCAATACAATAATAAAATTTATTGATTGTCTAATTCAGGGGTGGACCCACATGGGGTCAAATGATCTCACAATTTTTTTTTTTTAAGTTTTTTTTAATCTAACACTTACCACTTATCCAAGAGCGGCTCAATCCACAACTTACAAGTCCAAGTCCAATTACACTCTACACCAACTCATTAATTCATAATTCATTGATTGACCAAACCCAACCAATATACTATGACTCATAAGGTAGTGACTTTGATATCCCCTCATTCAAAAATCTGAAATCTCTAATTTTCATATACGCATGCTACCTACGCGGCTACGCACGGTAAATTCGTCTCTCGTCTACAATCAATTTTTCAATTAATTTAGGTATTGGATTTTCAATTAATTGAAACTAATTCGAGCATATTAGTTACTGATTCTTCTAATTTCTAAAATGTATTTGAAATTTGGTAGTTGATAGTTCACTGGTTTGGATTTGAGAAATTGGAAATACTGTAGTGAAGTAGTAAAGTAACTCAATCTCAGTAAGTAATGATTTTGTCAGTTTGTCTAACTTGGTGATTGAAAATAGAATTGTTTGTGAAAGTAATTGTTGTTTATTATGAATTTAATGTTATTTTTTGATGAAAAATGAATATTATCCCAAAGATTTTACACCAGTAGATATCTTGGCTCTTGAAAAACAAACTCAGACATATATTATTGATATGCGCACAGTCGAAGATTTTCAAGGCTTACGAGGTTTTAATCATTTTGCAGAAAAGTTGGTTGACATGAAAAAAAAATGAAGTGTACCCATTAGTTTACCGGCTTGTAATATTGGTATTAATTCTTCCAGTTGCTACTGCTATTTTAGAGATAGTATTTTCTACAATGAAGATTGTCAAGAATCGACTGCGTAGTTGGATGAGAGATCAATGGTTAAGTGATAGTTTGGTTGCATATATTGAAACGATGTACTTAACAATATTTATAACGATATAATTATACTAAGTTTTCAGAGTATGAAAACGGGTATGTTACAATTGTAATAACGTATTGACTTATTTTCGTTAATGATACGTAGTTCTAAATATTTTTGAATTTTCATTTTTGACCACACAAGACAAATGGTCTGGGTCTGTCTTGGTCTAATTTTATCTAAATGCAATCTTATATGTTCTAATCCATATTTTACAATCAAATTGATAATATGGCATAAACAATCAAATTAATTTAAGGATTTCTCAGAGCAATTATGAAAATTCGCCATATTATTGGACCCATTGGAGACAATAAAATAATATAAGGGTTTATATAACAAGAATAAATATTAGAGGGGCTAAGTGAGAAATGAACACTGGAAAGCATATTCCAAACGGTGCCGTATAAAGCTTAATGTTTTTCCCGTGTGACAACATTACCAGGCAGGCGAACTCTTTAAGGCGATCCATCCCCAAGCCTCACAGTTATCGCCGGCGACTGGAAACCCGAACTCCTTCCCAGTTACAATGTCATGGTTTGCCCGATCAATAGCCAATACGCTCAAATTTGACGAAAACGACGATGACGTCAGCATCGGCAACAAACCCAAACCAGAAAACCTCCTCCAAGACGACGATGTTTCATCTCCAGTATCTCCGTCTCAGGGCGTCAAGGAAGACTTCTCGGAACTCACCAAAACCCTCAAGAACCAATTCTGGGGTGTCGCATCATTTCTTGCCCCACCGCCACAGCTCGATCCGAATAAATCGGAACAAGAACCCGATCCGGATGAGAAATCTGGGATCCAGACTGATTTAGCGGAGATCGGGGGAAGGTTCAAGAATGGAATTTCGAAGCTGTCGAATAACATCAACGTGTCGGAAATTACCAAAATGGCTTCGAATTTCCTGCAATTGGAATCTGATGATGAAATTGAAAAGGAAGGTATGCTGTGCTAATCATTTCATCTACAAGCTCAAGGTGTTAGAGAACTGCAAAGTGCAAACGTATTCATTTAAATCTTGTCCTGGATAGGTAGTGCAGAGGATTTTGATTCGGCTAGGAAAAAAGTGGTTGGTGTGACTGAGGAAGTGGTGACTTTCGCCAGAGATATTGCGATGCATCCCAAAACTTGGTTGGAGTTCCCATTGCCGGAAAATGATGGTATGAAATTGTATCTTTTTACCCTTTTTGCTATTGGTTTTATATATTTAATTTTATTTTAGTTGAAATTTATGAATGTTCACCTACTAGTTGACAGTGGGGTAATGACTGGATTATAAATAATTCGATTACTTTTGTTGTGTATCTGATTGATGATCGTGCAATGATGACATTATCTTTCAAATAACTGTTTAACAAATTGAATGCTGATTTCTTAGATACTGTACTAAGAAATCAACAAGGGTCCGTTTGATTGCACCATGGAAAATATGGTGGAAAGAAAACGAATTTCAGGGAAAATATTTGCCTAGAACTTGTTTTACGGGGAATTGTAATTAAATGTGTTTGATTGGTATAATTTTCCATGGAAAATGTTGAAAGTTTGAAATCCGTTTGACTTCTTTTTTTTATGGAAATTGTCCATTAAAGTGATAATATTTTCTACTATTGGGTTAAGAATTTGTTCCAATTACCAAAAAGTAAAAAAAAAAAAAAATTAAAATAATTAGAAAAAATTACCATATTCGTTTGACTTTGTTTTGCATAGAAATTGTCAACAAAAATGAAAATCTTTTTTACAATGGTTGATAGAATTGGTTGCCATTGCTAAAAAAAAGTTGGAAAATGAAAACATTTTCCACCATTCGTGCATTAAAGGGTTGTACCTAGAAAAATGGAGGAAAACATTTTCCGTGGAAAATTTAGCATATCAAACAGTTAAAAAGTGGAAGTAGGAAAATATTTTCCTACTTCCAGGAAAAATATTGCCAATCAAACGGAGCCTAAATGCAAAGTGAGACATTATCAAATAAAATTAATAAATGCACTCAGTAAGAAACTTCTATGACATTGGAGAGGGATTTTTTTATTTTATTTTAACGTTGGCAACTAGTAGATCTAGAAAGACTCGTATAATTGTATAAGACCACGGATTTGCATTTAGTTCCTCTTCTTTGGTTTTGTGTCATGTTAACTCTTTCATTCATTTGTTGTTTTATTTCATCTGTTATCTAATATTTACTGAAGTATTCTGTTATTAACCTAAGAATTTCTTATATATATCATAGCTGATCTTGTCATGGAAAGCAAATTGCTCAAAAATGCCTTTTGAGTTCGTGGTTGTTTGCAATTATTTTTTTGTTAGAGAGAACCGGTCTTTAGCACTCAAGACTTTTTTGAACTTTGAACGTATTTTTAATTGCGAGTTATGGTAGAAAGTTTTTATAACTCAGGAAATGGAAATTCATTATGGCGCAGTCTTGATTTTTTTTTTTTTTCTTGACACTAGATTTTGACATGTCCGATGCCCAACAAGAACATGCCTTAGCTGTTGAATATATTGTCCCAAGATTATCTGCTTTGAGGTTTGAGCTTTGCCCAGGATACATGAGTGAAAGTTGCTTCTGGAAGATCTATTTTGTACTCTTGCACCCTCGACTGGATAAAGTGGATGCTGAAATTTTATCAACATCCCAGGTCTCCTCTTCTTCTTGCAATTTCCGTATTCAATTAAAAGATAATCTATGTCAGTATGTTGGAGCTGGTTAGAAAATAATGATGATGTGCATTGCTTCTTATATTTCTCGTGTTCTCAGATTGCAGTTGGTAAACATTTTTGTCCAATGAAATTTCTCTCATCATATATATTTTGCTTGTCAACAAGTGCATTTGGTACTCAACTTAAAAGTAGTGGTCCAAGTCTTCCCTACCAAGAACTATTTTAAGCAACATCATTTCTCCACTGGGTCAGAACATACTTTAGTCATTGCTTACTGTGTTTCTATGAGGATGTGTAATAAAGTGCTTTGCCCTTGACTTTTTTACCTGTCATTCCATTACATGCCATTTACATAACTGTGTGTCATATTCTTACCATTTCCTTTTTTTTCTTCTTGATTCATTCAATTGTTTTTGTTTTTGATGTGTCTTATGTAAATGGACAAGGCAAATAATATTTGTCCCTAAAATTACTCTCCAGTTAAATGAACAGCTTGGTATTGTCTGTAAGTCACTGATGAATATTGGGGGTAGTTGCCATTATATTTGATTTGATAAAGTTTCATTACAATTGCCCCCTAGGATAAATGGCTTGTCTATGAATAGGCTATTAATGCTTGTACTGTAATTTTTGCATCCACCTAATTATGAACTCCATGCAAGGTTTTTCCTTTCTCCTTGAGCAACAAAGTCATTGACCTCCATTACTGTCATGCCATGCAGATAATAAAAATCAGAAGCTCACTTGCACAGGACTCAAAGAACCAGATACCAACAAAACTAGAAGACTTCCCTGGAAAAGGATCTTCTGATCCAAAAGACAGCACCACTCCTTGTGAAGGCTCCCTTTACATGTCATCATTTGTTACTTCTGAAAATGAGCCTGAAAAAGCATCTGCCCTTGAATTAAGCACTTCCACTGTAGCTTCTGCTTCTGAAATAGTGAAGCACCCAGTTGAGAGCATTGAAATCCAAATTGTTGACAAATCAGTGATTGAAGAAGAGGTCATTGACCAAGTCAAGGATCAAAATTTGAACTCTGGTCCCTCTAATGTTTTGGAAGTGCAGAATGATGGTGATGACTGGTTAAAAGAAGAAAGGTCTGAAATTGGTAGTGCCAGTGGGACCACCATCCCCATTGAGAATGAGGATGATGTGTCATTTAGTGATCTTGAAGAAGATGATGGAGATGTGCCTGCCTGTTTCAATAAAACAAATTACAGTTCTGAAAAAAACTCACGAGACTGGTTAGATGTTGAAGAAATTGATTTTTCGTGATTCATTGTGTAATACTTGTACGGCCATTTTAATTTCCTATTGTTAGTTCAATAGAGTTGATCATTATTTCTTGCATTAAGGGCTTTGCAAATAATACATTTGTACCTCACAGCGAGTAAAGCCCGGATTTTATCTTACTGTGAAATACTTGTTAAAATGCTGTACAGACTCAGAAGAGCGTTGTAAATGTTTGGCAATACCCAGATGATGTTAACTTGATAATGCCTCGTATGCGCATTTCCAATTTGATCACTCATTGAATAATCATATTGAAGTGATACAGTTGCATTTTCCTGGAATATTGTTTTGCAAAATGCTTTCTGGTGAACTTGGAAATGTGCAGGATCCAGAGAGTAAATGTTTGCAAAAAAAAAAACTGCGCAGATTCCAGGTTGAAGAGAAACACATGCATTGTTTATTAACATGCTCATTTTCTGTAGGGGCTGCTGCTAGCTCTTATTATTTACAGATGAATGAGAAACTTGTTCGCATGTGCTAATTGGTATTTATAGGTGAATGCAGCCCTTTGTCCGTAAGAACTTCAGGATTTTATGGGTTTGAAATTGCTCGAAATTCTCTCGAGGTGCGACCACAACAAGCTTCCCAGTGTAAACCTCGGCCTTTCTTGTATTTCACTACTGTTGCTCCTACTTGTTCTGGACGAGGTAGCCCTTGAAGGCGTGCTCAAAGATTTGTTTACCACTACAACAGTGCTTCCAATTTCTCGTCTCACCGTTTCAAGTGTTTCTGGATCAACATTATGTCCCGATGTATCTTTTACATAGAAAGTGCCAACCGCTCTCCCGCCAGGGGTACCAATCTCAGCCCTTGTTATAGATAATCCATTTTCTCGTAATACTCGCGTAATATCCGATAATAGTCCTGTCCTGTTTTCTGTGCAAATATCCAGTCTTAATCCCTGCATGCATGTAGAATTGTGAATCCTCAAATTTTCTTGTTTACCAGTGGGAGAAAAGTACAAGTTTCTGTAACATACATGGGAAATTCTCCTTTCTGTAGCTGCTATCAAACACCGGGTAACCAAGTGCTTTTCATCGTCTGAATCCAGAGAGCGTCCACTTTTGTGCTTTACATAGTATTCCTGTGATATTCAGAAATTTAAGATTAGAGAAAGAATGCACTACAAGAATCTGCATAGATATTATGATATGTTTTTTACCTGTACAGCTATAGATTCCTTGGAGCTAATAGCTGCATGGAATACTATGTATTGCATGTCAGTCAGAGTACAAACGGTGTCGAACAATAACTTGGGTCGATCTTGACTCCTCACGGTGACAATCGAGTAGCCTGTTTCTTTACATTTCTCTATTTTCACGTGCGTGCCGTAACATTCTTTCTTCTTTGCCTTGTAATGCCTTCCATGCCCATATACATCATCGTCGTCACTGTCATTATCACTACAACAAGAACAACACATCTCATAGTCTCCATCGGCCACCATTAACTGGTGCAGCCGCCTTTCTGTGTGGGTTTGGCCTGGAGCTGGGGCTGTCAACCTTACACTTCGTCTCTCGTCCCCGTAGTGGTGGGCTTCAACCACATTTTCCAACTGGGCCTGAACCTGGGCCACCCGACACGGGTCCGTGATTGGCTCCCCATTAGAGGCATCCTCCATGTAGATAATACATGCTGCTCGGCTCTTATGAGTCCATGCCATGGCAGCAGATACACGACAGCCCAATTCAGCCAACACAGCCGACATCTCCGACATTAAACCCGGCCGATCCATCCCCGTCATCTCTAGGGCCGTGTTCTCTATTGACATTGGTGTTGGCATCGTCTCTTTGCCAATACTTGGTCTAATTTCCCTGTAAGCCCTCCTACTTGCACATATTCCCTATAACAAACATAACAAAGTCAACAATAAAAGCTGCAAAAATGAAAGCCGGGATAATACTGGAAATTGCGGCTTTAATATTTTCCAAATGTAATCCTTTGTATAGACATCGTGACAAGGAAAGTTGGCATTGAGAGAGACCTCTTGTATGTATCGAATGAGGCTTTCGTCAGTAATTTTGTTCATCTGTTGGTCAGTTACGTGGAATACTGCAAACCATACAATCAAAACCACCAAATATGAATACAAACACAAAAAAATATTCATTGCTGACTTGTATACACGTAGGATTTATAATTTTATATTTATAAACTAATTTTTTAATAAGAAATAATTAATTAATTAATTACTCACCATCCATTAACCAACCACCATCAGAGGAGATGTATGATTTAGAAATCACGAGGTCAAGATCTGTTAGAACTTGGACGATTTCTAGCAGCATCCCGTGCTTATTTGCACTATCAACCTGTCACCAAAAGTTGTGCAGATATATTAAAAATAAACTAATTAATAACATAATATTCGTAAAGGCTTTTTGTACTGTTAGAGGTCATTTTCTTGCACCCTGTTTGGACCGTCATTGTTAAACTAATTATAATCCAATACGCTAGTTTTTTTTTTTTTTTTTCTATTCAAGATTCAATGGTCGTTTATTAATATCCGAGCTCATTAACTTACTCGTCCGTCCACAATAAAATACATATCTTGGTACGTATGTGTATGGATTTAAAGCAATAAATTGGGTTAGTGGATTTTTAAAGCTATGTATTCTCCATTAACTTCTTTAGTTCTTGAAGTGGGCATTGTGTTGATTCTACTTTGTTGCAGGCTATTTATTGACAGAAACTTTAGTGGAATCATTCATTCAAATTACGATTCTTAAGATCTCGAATCACTTAAATCACGATACTTTGGATGCTGGGTGGATTCAAAGTATCATGATTTGAGTGGACGATTTATCAAGCAGTTTATAGGATCGTCTTACTTTCTGAAAAAAGTAGGTTAGGATTATGGGATCCTGACAAAGTCTGGTAAAAAGTTATATGAATTCAAAGCTGTTAGCCTCCAGCGTGTGGGTCACTACAAGCCAATCCATATTGAAATATCTGGTTAAACCATTTACAAAAGCATGCTGCTGACAGTGCCTTCATACGGCTAAAGTTCTAAAAACAATTTGCAATGCAGTCCAGATTTAAAACTGGATCCACTGTCTACTTTAAATTTATAGGGTCTGTAATTTGACTGTTGAGATTCTGAGGTTTTGATTACTAACCTTGACAAGAGTGCAGTCTCGATAGGTATCATTGTCAATACAAACCCTAAAAACCCAGAAAAAGAGAGTATGCAATGGATGATAAAAAAGGAACATTGTAAGAACAATATGATCATATAAATTAAATGCTAATAAATTAATTAATGTAAGCTAGAATTACAAACCTTGGAGGATGTAATCTTTCTATTAGAACTTCGAAATCGGGATCAATGTAAGGGCGGTAAGTAATATCCATCTTCAATAAGTTTTTTGGAGTTTCTGAGAGATTCTGAAGGAAAAAAATAATAAGCAAATTAAATCAATTTAAGCAACTTTAAATAGAAAAAAAAAGACTTATAAACGCGTGGAAAATTCACAAAATACAACTATACAAGGAGATAAGCAAGAGCTGGTTTTCTTGTTTTTTACGCTAATTTTCAAGAATAAAAAAAACAGCAGTACATATATCCAAGTTTCCCCGTAGAATTTTCTTCGGATTGACATAAGATTTCTGAAATTCTAAGAAAACCCGTTTGAGTTGAATCAAAACTCGTTCCAATTTACCAGAATTCTGTCAAGTAAAATATTTTTTCAAAAGTCTGAAAAATCAAAACTGGGATCACACCAAAAAACGAAAATGTGAGTTTTTCTTGAAGAGAAAAGAGATTACAATCGGGAATAAGTACTTCTTGAAATGATCTAAATCTTTATATCAAGAATTCATTGAACAAATAGGAAAGGCTTGATTGAAATGATTTAATCATAAAGATTAACAATGGATTACCTAGCTCCTTTCAAGATTGAAACCAAGGTGGCTACTGAGAGAACAAGAAACATACAGCTGCCAGGGCTCAGAAATATACATATGTGTGTGTATCTCTAGAGAGAGAAAGTGGTGTCTATATTGATTGGCCTTGATGCGTTTTAGGACGGCCGATTCAAGAGGTCAGGATTTACCCTAGTCGAGAAGCACGTGAATTCTTAGCAAAGCTGACGTTACAGACACATTTGAAGTATAAAGAGGCCACGTGTGAATGGTGAGTTGACGTGGCATTAAACGCGGCGGCTCGAATTCTCAGGTGCTGACACGTCGATGTTAACCAAAACCTGCGGCCGCGAATCATTATCGGAATGTACGTGGTGAAAGTTTATCCATAAACTTGTCATTTCAGTTTTGCGTAGTCAAAAGAATTAATTACTCTTCTTTTTTTTTTTTTTTCAACACGACTTTTACAATTTTTTTGAGTTTCAATTTCAATGTCAACCTTTTCTTTAAACACGACAGTCACAAAGAAATAAAACAAGGTACAGCAAAAGAGGCAAGATTCTTGGTCAATGTATTTTTATTTTTAGAAATATAACGATACGCACCACATGGAAAATATCAGATAAAATATGAGTATATGGATTCAAATGACATTCCATATTCAGGCCCTGATCACCTTCAAAGCATGGGCTCAACCACCAAGATACGTGATAAGTGTTTTTTCACAAATTTATTGGAGCCCTAAACAAGTTTGTTATTGATGAAATGAGCGAATTTCTACTCAATTTTATATAATTTTTGTCTTTGTAGGTAAAAACACCCAATTGAAGGAGGACATGGTAAAAGGAAGAGAAAAATGACTAAAAGCGTACAAAAGTGTGAACTTGGGGACCAAAATGCAAAGTTCTGAAAGTTGAAGGACTTTGGGGGAAATTTATCAAGGACATGATTGAATTAAAACTCAAAACTCGAGAACCAATATGTACATGATCAAATTTGAGAGACTTGATGTATAATTATTTGAGGACTTAAAGCTACAAAATGAAGGCGACAAGCTTCTCACGTGCGTGCTGAGCTCTCGACGTGCATGTGCTCAAAGGCAGCGTGCCTTTGGGGTATTTGATGCGCACACGCCATATATTCAATTTTTGCAAGTTCTGGAGTTTTTTTTTTCTTTATGGGTGGGTTGGGTGGGGGTGCATTTGAAGGTATTTCTTAGGTTCTTTTTAGCGCTTTTGAATACCCCATTTCAACCATTATTGCCCCCATTCATTACACACTTTAATTAAGTTCATTTTAGATGCAAGAACTAAGGCACAAGGAAGAAGAAAGGGAGAGAATCCAAGAGAAGTGCAAGGATTTTGGGAAAAAAAAAAAAAAAATGCAAATCCACTCTTCAAGAATCCAATCAAGTGATGGGTTTTACATTTTATCATGTATTTTCTCCAACATGGAATATATTTCTCTAACTTTTCTCCTTTTTATCATTTATATAAAATGAGCTAAGTTCTTAATATTGAGATAATTGATATAGTCTAACACAACTTTATTAATTTTAATATTAAGTTACTTACTTTTTTATGTATTTACTATTGTATTTAATGTTCTTTATTTATTTGGCCATTAAATGAATATGTTGAGTGATTTGTACAATATTTGAGAAATTATTGTTCATTTTAAGCTAGCTATAGCCTCCCTGAATGTTAGAGACTCATTTTCAATCACAGATAGTAAAGTTGGTCAAAGGATTTAACAACATTTGCTCTTTTCCCCCTTCTAGGTTCAAATTATTTATTGCCTTCAAAAGCATCATCATATTTTCTTTTCCCAACATTCTCGAGAGTATTCTTTTTACCAGGGAACATACTTTCAAAGGATTCGACGACTCTGGACTCAATAATCTTAGTAACAAGAATTAACTTCAATTAAGCTCAAAATCTTTTTTTTTTTCCGCTCCAAATGCATCCAAGTTTAGATTTTACCTACAATTAGTATATTGCACTAAATTAGGTAGAAATTTACTCAATTAACAATTAGTTATCAAGTTCAATAACATGGACAAGTGATCAAAAATACATTTATGAGTCACCCTCATTTTTTGTGCCTAAAAGTATCGAAGTAAGTCCTTTCGAAAATGAGTGCTCTCATATTTTGACTTCTCTAGAGCTTTCCGTAGCACAGTAGAAACAACGACATGTTCTCTACCTGCTCTGCTAGTTAGTGGGATGAAGTGGGAACCCATCAAAACAACTAAAAGAGTTGGTCCTATATTTTATTTCTATTTATGTTCTCAATTTGATTGTAGTATGAAGAGCAACGAGGGCAAGATGAGGAGGAACTAGCCAAGGCATGAATAGCACTGCAATATCTCAAGAAATTCTTATGGAAGAAAGACAAGAATGAATCTGCTACTCTTGTCGATCGATCAGCTCACGGAGAAAGGGGTAGGACACAAGGTCATCAACCAAGAATTTTCCGAGTTGAATGAAGCTTGAAGGATAGGAGGAGAATACTGGAGATGTCGGGTTCAAGATGTAAGAAGGAGACACAATTGACCTAACAATCATTTCAATGATTAATCGTGAAGGTTAATCACACGCTATAAGGAAATGATAAATAATTTACTCCGATAAATATCATCAACATAAAGATGAAATTAAACTTTTAATAACGATTTTTTTTTTCATGAAATTAAACTTTTAATAATAAAAAAAATCTTTAATTCGTTTTATTTATTTATTTAAGATTCGATCCAAAAGAGGGGGAGATCCAACCTAATTACAAGGGCGTAGGGATGGAGAAAAAGAACACGTCAAAAGCCAAAATATTGCGACTGCTGCTCCTGTTACTTGATTCCAAGAGGAAAATTTGCAGCTGAGGTCTCCAAATATTACCTCTTAGGAGAATTTTAGAAACAACAATGCTATAGGTACGGAAATTTTTTCACATGAATCATACAGATGGACATTTGGCAGATTATCACTGAAAGATGACATAAAAAAAAAAAGCAGCTATATAGTAGCACCTGTACAGTTTCTGTCTGTTTTATCATGTACTTCCAGAATAATTCACCAGATATTTTTTTGTGATTCTGCCATCTCAAACCAATTTAGGTGCATGTCAAAACTCGTTCGAAAAAAAATACATAACTACCTATATTTAAGGATACAATTTCAACTATAACAAACTTGATTTTTTTTTTTTAAATTAAAAAAAAAGATTTATGGTCACGGTTACATATTACTCACAATTATAGAACGTCGCAGTATCAAATCACAAATTTTATAGTCCAAAACTTATTTATCAATCACAAATTATCAAATTATTTGATCAAGACTTATTTTTCGATCACAAATCATAAATTGTATAGGTCACAACTTATTCAACATTACAATTTATCAAATTAATTGGTCACAAGTTATTTCTCGATTACAATTTATCAAATTAATTAGTAACTACTTATTTTTTGGTCATAAATTATCAATTTAATTGTTTGAAACTATCTCACGATCACAAATTATCAATTTAATTGGCCACAACTTATTTATAGGTACAATTACAAATTTAGTCACAAATCACACGTATTACAAATTTAGGTCATATTATTTATTGGTCAATTATCCAATAATTGGTCACAATTGTTCTTCATCCGACCTATACTGCCCCACCACCGGCACAACCAAAAAAATCTAATATCACCTCACTGCCTCTACAACACCATCATCGCCTCCAAACCATCAACATTGTCTCCAAAACACACAATGCACATATCACCAACACCAACACCACCACCACCACCATAACATCACTACCACCACTTCGTTGATGTGTACCTGAGGGGTGGACCCAGCTTAGGCCCAGTGCAGGCATCTGCCTGCACTGGGCTTTGGGCTGCCCCTGATTTTTTGCACTAGCCCATTACTTAAAAAAAAAAAAAAAATTTAGGCCAATTATTTGGCCCATTCCAGAGTCCCAGCCCTCATGAATCAAGATAGAGCCCTTCTTGCGGTGGGATTGAGCCCTTTCTTCCTGTCTGAGACACCGATTTCTTGCAATCAAGAATAGACCCCTTTCTTCCACGAGAACCTGCTGCTGTGCTGCATCTGGTGACCGCCACCGACATCCCCGCCGCAAGCAATTGCACCGTTGGGAGAACCTGCCTTTTCGGACTCGCACAAATTGGGGAACTGCGAGCTGCGGCAACTGCCTTACCGGACTCGCGCCGTCGCTGCTGCCTGCGCGCACGCGATGCTCCGGACGGCTACCAAGTCGGTAGGTGAGTAAGTTTTCCAAGTTTTCTATTGCTTATTGATTGTTATGGGTATTCAATTTCATTGTTTCAATATTAAAAATTTCTGCTATGGTGATTGATTTGCCAATTGGAATTGGAATTTGGAATGGTATGCTGTAAACTGCTAATCTGCTATGGCGATTGCCGAATTGGAATTTGGAATGTTGTAGACTGCTATAGAGATTGCCGAGTTGGAATTTGGAATGTTATACACTGCTATAGAGTTTGGCTGCTAATCTATTATCTATCTACTGTTATGCTAATGCAGAATGCTAATATGCTATTGATTAGGTCCTTAGGATTTAGGAATTTGGAATGATGTAGACTGCTATAGAGTTTGAATTGGAATTTGGAATGTTTCATTTTAGTATAATGCTTGTGTTATAATTTTTTTTTTATTTTTTACTGTTACCGCCCGCACCGGACAAATATCCTAGGTCCGCCCCTGTGTACCTCCACCGTCACCAATGAAAATCAACATCATCTAATCCCCCATCAACATCAGATTTGAACGAAAAATACCACCGTCCAATGGATAACAACAAACAACAGAAGTTTTGAACCATCAACAACATCTAATCCACTACCATCCAAAGGAAAACACCACGAACAACATCTAATCCATAAAAATCAACAAACAGCAATAGATTTGAACCCGAAACCAACAGATTCACATTGGGATTTCGCAAGGCACACATCACTCGATTCCAATCTTTTTGATGACGAGACAAACACCAATGAAATCAGAAGGCTCAAAAACCCCTAAGGTGGAGTCGTCGAGCTCCAATTTGGTAAGAAGTTTTGTATTGTAGAGAGAGAAATCTTGTATAGAGAGAATAATTTGTAGAGACAGAATTCAACCGTGATATTTGCAATTGAGTTAAGCTACATGTATAGCTAGTTTGACACATAATGAGGTGGCATGCATTTTGGCCCTTGATTTGAACCAAAATGCATGTCACCTCATCATTTGTCGACAATGTGTAAACAAATTCTGTATAAATAGCTTAATTGTTTGCAATTATCCTTATTTCAGTGTTCTAAAAAACGTAAAGCGTGAAGATCGAGTTTCAACTTAGACGAAGCCGGGACATTAAAAAACGTAAAAAATGTTTTGTTTTTATTTTAATATTATTTTAAATTTTTAAATCAATCTAAATATTATTTAATAATTAAAGGAAAAAAGTGTTTAAAGGCGTAAAAAAAGCGCGAATCAAGGCGTTTTGCTTCCGCTTAGGTGCACCTAGGCGCCGCTTTTTAGAACACTTCCTTATTTAGAGAGAGAGAGAGTTGGGGGGGGGTAATTAGCCACCTTTAATTTAGGGGTTAATTACTAAACTTTTGATAATTTAGTTTTATAAAAGTGTTGTAAAATAATGAGATAACTGTTGATAATTATTTAGTATTATCATAATATATAGATAAGTCTTATCTAGTTCAAATGGTCTATTTCGCTCAAATTTTAATTTTAATTTTAGACCCTATAAATACTAGTCTTGACTCTCAATAAAATACATACTTATATTTTCTTCTCTTTTTGTTCTATTATTTTTATAACACGTTATCAGCGAAAAATCTTAATTCTTCAAAGTTTAGAGAAGTTGGTAATTTTTTTCAACATATCCATCCATTATATGTATCAAAATTAATTTGGTGAGATGTGAGTTTTTTTTTTTAATCAATTCACGCATCCAGATCATGTCTTTAATAGCTTAGGTAATTGAGCAAAAATCATATCTAATTATCCATGCATCCAATTCAAAATTTCACGAATTTTGAGGCTGCCTATACACCTTTATTTATGAAAGCCCAAAATAGTTAATTAAGAGGGGGTGAATTGATTTTTAAAAATTTTTCAAAAACAAAATTAAGTTAACAAGTGCGCGATAACTAGATAGATTAATTCAAATAACAAATATGAATATAAAGACAATAAGTAAAGAGGGATAAAGAATGCAAATGATATTATTATGGAGGTTTGATTCAACGCAATGATCTACGTCCTCCGTTATCAAGTTCTCCGGTACAAGCAAGACCAATTTCACTATGATAACTGATTTGTGGTGCAATTTAGCCCTTTACAAAACTTCCGGTAACTTACGAGCAAGGAGCGCCAATCATTTTACAACGTTGAGCTTTCCGAGACCTCAACACGACCCACAATTCAAATAAATTTATAAATGAAATCTTCTCTTCTTAATGAATGATAATTCCAAGGTTGAGTACAAGAAGAGAAGTATGCTAACACTTTAATAGATATCAATGAATTAAACTCAAGTGTTAGGCTTCAAGAATTAATTTGATCAAATATTTTTCAATAGCAAAATGATTGGATAATTAATGATATGAGCGATCAATACAATTTTAGCTCAAATGAATTTGAATTGAATGCTCTAAAGTTATTGTAATAAATCACAAGTGAGTTAGTATTTATGGCAGTTGAAAACACGAAATTCTCTGTCCAACTGGACGTCCCCTACCGGATGTCTGTCATTGTAATGGACAACTGAAGTAGCCGTTGAGCGTCAGAAATTAGAACGGTTAAAAATTTGACCGTTGGACTATCGGACGTCCGCCAGACCCACTGGACGTCCGCTAAACCTCACCGGACGTCCGCCAGAGCATAAATCTCCAGTTTTCTCTTTTCTTGATTGATTTAGCAAATGTAGATTCTTTAGGGACGTTTTTCACTTAAATCTTTCAAAATAAGTTTCACTAGTAATGAATTCAAAAGGTCGAGTGAAGATTTTTGTCACATTGGAAATAATTTTTATGCGAGTATTTTTGTGAAAATTTTATATCGTGCAAAAAAATTTAAATTACGAGTTTGTAGTGATTCATTGCTAAGAATTAAAGCGTTTTACCTTTTACACATGGAATCAAATCATCTAAGTCTAATGTCTTCGATTGATTTGGCGCGAGTGCACGTTTTGTTGCTTGATCTTCAATTTGGCGCAAGTGCTAGATTTGTCTTCGGTTGTTTTAACACGAGTGCTCGATTTCCAGACTTGATTTTGAATGCTTGATTTTCACCAATTCGCAACATGTATCAATGAAGAGTCGAATATAAATTTTAGAGATAAGAATAATTTGTTTGTTATAATCAAAATTCGAAATCAACCATATGTCAACAATTTACAATTAACGTGTATCAACTCTGTAATCATTACAATCGATACATATATTTGTGCCTATTAATTATGCTGTAATGAATTCTTGTGTATCAATTTGTGTCGTCATCATTGCTTTTGCCTTCATAGATGTAATATTATTTATACAATGAATAGACATGCGCTTCCACCGCAATTAATTCGTGTATGCAATCATGTACATATTAATTATGTCTCCTGATTCTTGATTCATAATATATTAATTTTGCCTCTAATGCATGTTTGGAGATTTTAATCCTACCTTATGTGTATACATGAATATTTTTTTCTAATACATGTAAGGTAATTAATATTTTTTAATCTGATTAAATAACTTTACGTGTTCTACTATAAATTTTAAATTGATAATTTATCATGTTGCTGCTCCTAAAGTAGCACAACATTATAATTAATATTCCTAAGGAATATTAATTGCTCGTGAAGAACATAAATTTTATTTTTCAAAATTTCAGAAGAATATTGACATATTGTTCTTGAAAAAGTAATAGTAAAAAACAATCATCTCCGAAATAACACATGTTTTGAAGAATATATTATTTTAAATTAGTGTTTATCCCTGAAAGAAAACACGTAATTTATGTCATGTTGATATTGACTACTTAATATTTAATCTTATTCTTCAAAACTAATTGTATTTCGCTTTATTGTGTAGTTAATCAAATGATAAACATTACAAACCTTGAGTTTGTTACACTTGACATATCTGACAAAAATTATTTATCATGGGTACTCGATTCTGATATCCATCTTGTCTTAAAAGGTTTGGGAGAGACAATAAAAAAATAAATTTTATTAATATTCAAGAAGAATATTAATTTGTCGCTCCAGACGAGCATACAATTCAATATTTCAATATTTTCAATGAATATCATACTAGTGTTTTTGAAAAAGCATTGATTCATGATATTTTGTCAAGATACTTGCTTGATTTATAGTGCATCTACACATACCATTTTTTAAGACAAAAAAATATTTGTTGGACTTAACATTAGCAGAAAATAATGTTAATATGATATCAGGTGCATCGAATATCGTAAAAAATTTCGGAAGTGCTTGTATTATTTTACCAAATAATACAAAATTATACATTGACGATGCACTTTATTCAAATCCAGAAAAAATTTACTTAGTTTTAAAGATATTCGGTGCAATGGATATCACATTGAGACGATATAAGAAAATAATGTTGAATATCTTTGCATAACTCATTTTGTATCTGGTCAGAAGTAAATAAAAGAAAAGCTTCATGCATATATGACTTGTATTATACATTTATAAGAATGATCGAATCAAATATTATCACGAGCCTGAAGTTCGTTGATCCAAAAATATTTATGCTTTGACAAGATCGACTTGGACGTCCGAAGTTATAATGATGCGTCGAATAATAAACAACTCAAATGGACATCATTTAAAGAACCAGAAGATTCTTTTACCTAATGATTATCCATGAGTAGCTTGTTCGCAAAGCAAGTTAGCCATTAGACCTTCGACTACAAAGGTCAATATTGAATCTTTAACTTTCTTAGAAATGATTCATGGAGGTATATGTGGGCCAAAACACCCACCGTGTGGACCATTCGTTATTTTATGGTATTAATTGACTCTTCTACTAAGTTGTCACATGTTTGCCTACTTTTCACTAGGAATGTAGCTTTTCCTAAATTACTTGCCCAAATTATAAAAGTATGAACACAATTCCTCGATTACTCAAAAAAGATTATTTGTCTTGACAATGTTGGTGAATTTAGATCATAAGCATTTAATGATTATTGTATGTCCATTAAAATTGTTGTTGAACATTCGGTTGCACATGTCCATACACAAAATAATTTAGCATGATCATTTATTAAACGCATACAATTTATTGCTAGACCATTACTTATAAAAACAAAACTCCCGACTTTTCTTTGGGGTCATGTCATATTGTATGTTGCGTTATTGGTTTGTATCAGACTAAGTGCATATTATCAATATTCACTTTTGCGACTGACATTTACTCATGAACCTAATATTTTTCAACTCCGGATTTTTGGTTGTACTGTTCAAGTCCCTATTTCACCCCTACAACAAACTAAAATGGGTCCCCAACGAAGACTTGAGATTTATGTAGATTTTGATTCACCATTTATTATTAGTTATCTTGAACCTTTCACGAGTGATTTATTTACTGCACATTTTGCAGATTGTTATTTTGATTAAACGACTTCCCAATTTTGGGAGGAAAAACCTACATCCTGATAAATAAGGTAAAATTTCTTGGAATGAAATAACTTTACCTCATTTTGATTCTTGCATCAATCAATGTGAGCAAGATGTTGAAAAAATTATTTATTTGCAAGGAGTTACAAATCAATTATTAGATGTATTTGTTGACATAAGAAAAGTAACAAAGTCATATATACCAACAGAAAATATTTCAGCAAAAATTGATGTCCCTGCATGACAATTTGTTGCAGCAAATGAATCTCAAATACGCCATAAGCGTGATCGATAGTTGGTTCAAAAATTCTATACCTTTGAAAAAGAAAAGTACAAGAGACAAATCAACCAAAAACTTCAGAAAAAGTAACATTAGAAAATATTGATCAATCAAATATTGAAATAGTTCCTGAAGAACCACAAGTGTCCAAAAGTAATGAAATTTCAATAAATTATATGTTATCTCATAAATTATGGGAAAGAAATAATATTGTTATAGACAATATTTTCGTCTTAACATGACTTTTGATATTATGCAAAATGAGGATTTTGAACCACAGTGTGTTAAAGACTATCAAATAGAAATGATTGACCAAAGTGGAAAGAAGCCATACAGACGGAATTGAATTCCTTAGATAAGCGGAAAGTGTTTGAACATGTAGTTCGAACATCTGAAAATGTAATCAATGTTGGATACAAATGAATTTTTGTACGAAAGAGAAATGAAAATAATGAAATTACAGGATTCAAAACTCGACTTGAAACTCAAGGTTTCTCACAAAGACCAAAAATTGATTATGAGGAAACATATTCTTCTGTAATGGACACCATTACTTTTAAATTCTTAATTGTTTGATTGTGTCACAAAGGCTCGATATGTGCCTTATGGATATAGTAACTGGTTATTTATATGATTCACTTGATAGTAACATATATATGAAGGTCTCTGAAGGACTTAAAGAGCGAGAAACAAATGATACTTGTTCTCAATTAAATTGCAGAGATCATTATATGGATTGAAACAATCCCAACGCATGTGGTATAATCGAATTAGAGAATACTTGTTGAAAGAATGCTATAAAAATGACTGCCATGTGTTTTCATAAAGAAAACAAATATTGGATTTGCAATTGTGGTAGTTTAGGTTGATGACTTAAATTTAATTGGAACTTCTGAAGAGCTCAACAAAATTGCAGATTATTTGAAAAATGAATTTGAGATGAAAGATTTGGGAAAAATCAAATTTTGTCTCAAGTTGTAGATTGAACATTTTCCAAAAGGATTATTTGTTTATCAATCTATATATACAGAAAAAGTCTTAAAACAACTTTATATGGATATTGCACATCCATTGGTATCACACCTATGGTTGTCTGATCACTTGATATAAAAAATGATCATTTTCGTCCACTTGAAGATAGATAAAAGATTCTTGATCCTGAAATACCATATCTTAGTACAATTGGAGCATTAACTTATCTTACAAATTGTATTTGACCCGACATAACATTTTTCTATAAATCTCCTTGCAAGATATAATTGTACACTAATACAAAGACATTTGAATAATGTTAAACATATTTTTCGTTACTTAAAGAGTACTATTGATTTGAGATTATTTTATTCTCAAAAGTCGGGATCTACTTTAGTGAGATATGCAGATGTAGGTTATCTCTTTGACCCACATAAAATTAAATCACAAATATGATACGTGTTTACCTGTGGAAGAACGGCTAATCGTTAACAGCAACTCCCTCAAATCATTTTGAAATTATTGCTATACATGAAGCAGGTCGATAATGTGTATAGTTGAGGAACGTGACCAATCATATTCAAGTATCATGCAGATTGATTTCAACAAAAGATAGTACAACAATTTTTTATGAAAATAATACTACTTGTATTGCACAACTCAAATGAGATTATATCAAAGGAAACATAACGAAACATATTTCTCCAAAATTCTTACATACACACGAATTTCAGGAAAATGGTGACACCAATATTCAATAAATTCGTTTAAGTGACAATGTGACTAATTTATTACAAAAGTATTGTCAACATCTACATTCAAGAAATTGGTTCACAAGATTAGAATGCGTCAACTCAAACATTTTTAGTGATCAACATCATGGAGTAGTTATACAATTTTTCCTTCACTTAGGTTTTATTTCATTGAGTTTTCCTAACAAGGTTAAAATAAGGCAACATTTATTTTTAATTCTCCAAAATAAGTGCTCTTTTTCCTTCGTTTGATTTTTTTGTCCCATTGAATTGTAAAAATAATTATCAAAGGGGGAGTGTTGTAAAATAATGAGATAATTATTGATGATTGTTTAGTATTATCATAATATATAAATAAATCTTATCTAGTTCAGAGAGTCTATTTCGTTTCAATTATAACTCTTATTTTAGACCCTATAAATACTGGTCTTGATTCTCAATAAAATACACACCTGAGTTTTAATACACACATGAGTTTTAACTCTTTATTTTCTTCTCTTCTTGTTCTATTATTTTTATAACATAAAGTACATATTTTTTATTTTTAAAAACCTAATTAGCACGTGATTTTTTGAAAATAAATTTGAATGACATGATTAATGATAATCAAACTTAAAAGACGTGATTTTGCTTAATTTTCTCAAATTCGTTCAAGTCGCGTGCCATGGTTTTACAGGGCGTTGGGCAGTTTAATGAGTTGGAAAAGGATTGAATTACTTTCATAGTGGGCCTGATAGGGAGATGGGTTGTTCAAGGTTAAAATTGGCCCAACAATCTGGGATGGATTCTAGGAGATGGTTAACCATGTTGGGTTCTAGAATTTGCGGGTTAAAATGGTCAGATTTATGTCCCATTAGGCCTAGAGTAATACTACTTTGTCCAAGTAGCCTTAGGGTCCGTTTGATTGCAAGGGTGGAAAATGGGTGGAAAGAAAATGAATTACAGGGAAAATATTGCCTAGAACTTGTTTTCTAGGGAATTGTTAAATAAGTGTGTTTGATTGGTATAATTTTCCACCTGGAAAATTTTTAAAGTTGGTGTTCGTTTGACTTTGTTTTACATAAAAATTGTCCATTAAAGTGATAATTATTTCTACCAATAGGTTTAAAATTTGTTCCAATTGTAAAAGAAAAAATTTGAAAAAAAAAAAATTTGAATTTTTTTTTTTTACCATACCAAATATCATTCGTTTGACTTTATTTTGTATGGAAGTTGTGAATAAAAGTGAAATTTTTTTTTTTACCATTGTATCTAAAATTTGTTCTCATTGCCAAAAAAGAAAAACAAAAGGTGGAAAATATTTTCCCACCAAATAGGTGGGAAAACAAAATCAAGCTTTTGTGCATAAAAGGATTGTACCTAGAAAAGGGTGGAAAACGTTTTGCCAAGAAAATAAAGCCTATCAAACACCAACAAAGTTGGAAAATGGAAAATCATTCCATTTTCCATGGAATTCCACCCTTATCAAACGGATCCTTACAAAAGGGGGCACCATTCGCCCCTTCCAATAGGGGGTGCCAAGTCACTTGGGCATTCCCCCTTTGGTCATCCAACTTGGACAATGTAGCATTGTCCTTAAGCCTAGGTGAAAAGTGGACTTTGAATGAGTGGCTGAAAAGAGTGTGCGCATTTCAAAACCCTTCCTCTTCTTCATTCACTTTCTATATCCCAAAAAAATTTGAAGTTACACAATACGTGACGTCGCATCTTTGTAGCATTTGGCCTAGGTTTTAAGAATTTTGTTGTGATGCATTATTACTTCATTTGTACGATTTTCAATGTTAATGTCAGTTCAAAAAGCTTCTAGAATGTGTCTAAGAAGTTGCTCATTGTGAATGCAATCATTGAAGTTTTGTTATTTCATGTGTGTGACTGCTGAGATGTTGCGTCACCGGTCGAGTATCATCGGTCACAATGTTCGATAGTATAAAAAATTGTAGTGGAGATTATAGAAAGAACGGTTGTGATATATGATTGTGTTAGAATTTCTTCAACTAAATAAAAACAAAATCACTACTCTCTTTTTGACACCTCAATTATATGCAAATCATTACGTAATTGCTTATGTACAAGTATCATTATTCATAGAGTGCATATATGCCAAAAATGAATTTACTAATTTTGGAAACACGCTAAATTGGTTACGCATCACAATCTTATTAAAATTAAGAATTTTAATTTTGAGATTACCTGATTTTTGCAATTTATGAAAGGTTGATCATTTTGAAAAGGAAAAATTTTAATCACGGTACAAAATATTTCGTTTTTATGTAGATTTGATCCAAACCTTTAATTTGTAGCACTCACGGTATCAAATATTTCAAGAACTTGTATATGAAGTCCAAATGGATGAAAACTATTAGTTTGACTAGTAGTTGACCAAAAATAAAAAATCTGATCAATTGATGACCAATTTTTTTTAAAAAAAGGTAAATATGTAACTTTATATTTTACATATAAAAAAATTAAAACAAAAGAATTAAGTCAAAAAGAAGAAAGAGAAGACATTGTTCATTTTCTTCTCACGCCCAACCCACTCCAAAACCAAAAATAAAAAACCACCAAACCCCCCCCCCCCCCCCCCCCAAACCTCATCCATCAAGCATCACAGCCGTCAAAAGATTCCATCCAAATAATTCACATTTGCCCAACAAGTGCTAATGGGAATTTTAAAATTTTCTTCTTTTGCCCTCTCAACCATTCTGTTGGTATGCTAATCAAATAAATAACATAATTAATAAATGAAATAGGGCTTTATTACTTCGAAAAAAAATGTGCACTAAGGTGGGGGAAACAACTACTACAGATGCCGAAGGAGATAGCGGTGGCTGGAGGAGTTGGCGGAAGAAAATAAGAGAGTGGAAGACTGATGATTGATGAGAGTAAACGGAGAAATTCCGACTAGAAATTGGGTAATTGTGTTCGGGTGGTAAATTTGGGGGTTGGCGAGAGGTAAACAATGGAGGCGAATGGATAATGGCGGTGCTGGGTTGTGACATGATGGATTAGTGGTGGCAATCGAGCTGAGCGGCTCGTCGGCTCAACCGCTCGGCTCGTGCTGTAGCGGCCCACGACTCGTTCGGGCTTGTCAAAAATCCAGCCCCAGCAGGCCAGCTCGATAGGTGTTTTTGACGAGCGGCTCGTCTAAATTTTTATTTTTATTTTAGAGGATAGTTAAAAAAATTCAAAACAGGCGAGTCCGAGCCGGACGCTCGGCTCGAGTCGCTACAGTACAGCTCAAGCTCGTGGCTCGTTATAAAACGAGTCGAGCTTTTGCTCAGCTCGTTTCTCGTGGGCGAGCTCAGCTCGGCCCATGAGCTCTTACTGTAGCGACCTGAGCCGAGATGTCCGGCTCGTTTGCTACCCCTGTGATGGATGAGTGGAGCTGGATTCAACTGTAAGAATTTGTGCTTTTGGAGGTTTTTGATTTTTGGTGTCGGTTTGGGTGTGGGTGTCAGAAGAAGATGAAGGGTGTTTTCATTTTATTTAATTCTTTTATTTTAATTTTTTTTCATGACATTTTTCCTAAAAGTCGGTCAACATTTGGTCAGATTTTTTATTTTTGGTCAACTAACAATCAAATTAACATTTTTCTTCAACTTGGACTAGGTATGGCAAAAAAGCTCGCTCGGCTTGGGCCGAGCCCCATTTTGGAGCCGAGCCTAAGCCTAACAACCATTAAATATTTTTTTTTTTTTTTTTTTTTAAATTGGATGCCTGCTGCGCAGCTACAGGTGAGCCTTTGCAGGCAGTCAATGTATATTTTTATATATACATAAAAAGGCAAAAAAAAAAAAAAAAAAAAAGGAAAAAATCGAGCCGGCTAGGTCCGGGCTCAACTCGACTCGGCCCTCTAAAGCCCGGGTCAAAAGCTCAGGCTGAGCCTCATTTTTTTGACCGGGTTCGGGCTCGACTCGTTGACATAGCTAACTTGAATTTTAGATGCAAATTTTTGAAAGGTTTGATATCGTGAGCACTAAAAATTAAAAGTTTTGGTTAAGTATGCATAAAAGCGTAAAGTTTGATACCGTGGTCGCAATTTTCCTTTTTGAAAACATAATGTTAAGATAGTTATAAATTTTTTCCCCAAGTTATTTGTACCTAACTGGACTAAAAACGGAAAACAGTCCTCTTTGAGGGATGACGACTCGGCCGCTGAGAATAGTTTTTCTTCTTTTTCTTTTTAATAATAAAAAATGTGATGCATATTTGTCAATCACATAATAGTGGTGGTCAATGTGGCAGACGTACCACTATCATATTATCCAATTTTATTTATTATATTTTGTACTGTCACATAAATTAATAAAACTAGAATAATGTTATGTAGATCGTGTTTAGCACCCAATGACACTATAATTAAATATTGAGATATGTAATACATTTAATTGGATGTATAATTATATTCCTCTCTCACCCCCCCCCCCCCCCCCCCCCCCCCGCACGTTAAGCTCAATGTTTCTGTCCATTATCACTTTTCCTATGTGGAAGTATTTCAATGGTTGTTAAGGCGATAGGAGTAGGGAATATTAGTGGGAATGGATAAGGAGGGAGAGAAATAGATGCTGCCAAGAAGGTGAGGATGAAGGTAGTGATGTCAAATCGACTCCAATCGTTTCAATTTTTATAAATCCACGAGATTACATTACAAGATCTCGAACAAACAGAGAGCAAAGGTCGAATGACCGCACGAAGAACAGTTGAAATGGGATATCTTGTCATAAATGGGTGAAATAGTACTTCTAATACTGCTTGACTTGAGCATCTTAATATGCCTTCTGTCATCGTGCAACTAGCAAGGATGTTATTGGCATTGGATTGTGTAAATATGCAAATTCGTAATTCCCATCGAAAAGGAATTTAGAAATTTAGAGTGAAAACCACATATTTTGAAGTCTACATTTTTGTAGCAAGGCCAAGGGAGAAAAAGGAAATTAAGGTAAGCACAAGTGACATTAAAGCAAAAGGAATCATGTTTAGCAACATATTTTTGAAGGTTGTCGTTCCTTACATCAAATCTCAACATTGGGGAAGTTCAGTAATAAAATATGATTATACAAAAATCTAATCAAAATTTATAAATTGTTACCCCTTCGAGGTGGTCGAATTGGTGGAGTAGGTAAACGCTGAGATCGAAAGTCACGAGTTCGAATCCCCTGTCAACATTTTCTCGGTCGAGCCCGTTGCACCCGACTTGTCTAGTGTGGTTTATCTTTTCTGTGTGTTTGCGGGCTATTGCACGTGGAGCGAGATTTACACAATGCGCACTCACGGGTAGCGATTGTAGATTCTTACGTCAACAAAAAAAAAAGTTTATAAATTGTTCTACCCGCTGTTTTTCCTATATTGGGTTTTCACGTAAATATTTGTGTTTATTTTCTTCTTGTTTACTTCATTATTGTCATTATCTTGCGATCAAGAATTCATAACAAGTAGAATCAGAGCGGGGTTAATTCTTTTGCATGATGACAATGAAATATGGCATTCCGCTGTTTGGTAGAAACACGAGATTTACCTTATGGCAAGTGAAGATGCGGGCGGTTCTAGCGCAGATGGATTTGAAGGAAGCCTTGCTTGGATTTGATAGGATGCCTACTACTTAAACGTAGGATGAAAAGTGGCGTAGGGATCGGAAAGCCCAATCACAAATTCATCTACATCTTTCAAATCAAATTCTTCAAGATGTTCTAAAGGAAAGAAATGTCGTTGCGTTGTGGTTGAAGTTGAAGCAAATTTGCATGACAAAGAGATTGACCAACAAGTTACACTTGAAACAACGTTTGCATTCTCATCGGATGTCTGAAGGTGTGTCATTCGATGATCACTTAACTATGTTTAAAGAAATCGTGGCTGATTTTGAGACATTGAAAGTTAAGTATGACTAGGAGGACTTGGCGTTGATGTTGTTGTATTCTACTGCCATCATATGTAATTTTTAGAGATATTATTCTCTATAGTCGAGATACTCTCACCGTGGAAGATGTTTATGATGATTTACTATCTAAGGAGAAGATGAGACATCTTGCTGGAGGATTTGAGAATCATACAAAAGGTTTGATTGTGCATGGGATAAATCAACATAGAAATCTTGAGAAATATGAGGGGCATATTGAAATCTAGACATGCTGAGAAGAGATGTTACTATTGTAAGAAGAAGGGACATATTAGAGCTAATTGTTATTCCTTGAAAAAAGAAATAAATTTGCTTGTGCTATTGAGAAAGGAAAGCAACCTGCTAACACAGCAAAGACCGATATTGTGGAAAATGGGCAAAGTGAAAGAGAACTTTTTGTGATTTCTGACATGAATTCCAAATCTTGTGAGGAATGGGTTCTAGACTCGACTTGTACTTTTCATGTGTCCCAACATGGACTGATTTTCAACATATGAAGAAGTTTCGAGAGGTAGAGTGATTATGAGAAACAACACGCCTTGCAAAATTGCTGAAGTTGGTACAGTTAGAATCAGAATGTTCGATGGGGACGATCAGGACACTTACATATGTAAACATGTTCCATAATTGAAACGGAATCTCATATTTTTTTGGTGCACTTGACTCAAAGGGTTATAGATACACTGGTGAAGGTGGAGTTTTGAAAGTGAATCAGAGTGCTCTTGTTGTCATGAATGGACATAAAAGCTCTATACAATTGTACATTTTGCATAGTTCCACAGTAATTGGGGATGCAGTGGTTTCTACTTCTTCTTTAATAGATGATGAAGTTAAAAGAATTTGGCATATATGGCTCGAGCATATAAGTGAGAATGACATGTCAGAGCTGAGTAGAAGGGGACTTCTTGATGGGTAGAAGACCAACAAAATAAATTTTTGTGAGCATTGTGTCTTTGCGAAACAGAAAAGAGTCAGATTCATAAAAGAAAGACAAAATACGAAGGGAACACTTGAATATATCCATTCAAATATTTGGGGACCGGCCAATGTATCATCAAAAGGAGGTCATTATTACTTATTGACAATGATTGATGATTTCTTCAAGAAATTTTGGGTATTCTTCTTAAAGTAGAAGAGTGATGTATTTGGAACCTTCAAGGAGTGGAAAATATTGGTAGAAAAGCAAACTGGAAAGCAGGTGAAACATCTACGCATAGATAATGGTTTGGAGTTTTGTTTAGATGAATTCAATAACTTTTGGAGGGTTAAAGGCATCTTGAGACACTTAACAATGCCTTGAACTTCTCAACAGAATAGTGTGGCAGAACAGATGAATATAGTTTTGATGGAAAAGATTCGTTGTATGCTTTCATATTATGGGTTGTGTAAAACTTTTTGGGCTGAAACTGCTACTACAGATAGTTTTCTGATTAATCGTTCGCCCTCGGTCGTCATTAATAAAAAGAAATCATAAGAGGTATGGTCTGGTAAACCTTCTTGCAATTCTGATTAGACGATTTTTGGGTGTCCTACTTATGCTCATGTGGATAATGAGAAGTTGGGGCCTATGTCAAGAAAATGCATTTTTCTTGGGTATAAATCAGGTGTGAATGAGTATAAATTGTGGTGTCTTGAGACAAGAAATGTGGTTGTTAGTAGGGATGTAGTATTTGATGAACTTGTTATGGTTCGTGGTTCACTTATTGGGGATTCTGATAAAACTGATGAGTAGAATCATTCAACTCAAGTGGAGTTGGAAATTAGTTCAGAGGAACAATCAGAGGTTGCAGAACAGTCTTCCACTGATTAGTCCAATACGGGATTAACATACAGTAATATCTTGCCTATTTTGCCTACACCACTAACACCACAGTATTCTATAACTAAAGATAGACCTCGCAGACAGATTTGACCTCCACAGAAGTATGGAGAAGCAGATTTGGTAGCTTATACATTGAGTGTGACTGAAGACATTGATTCCACTGAGGAGCCCGCTACATATTCAGAGGCAGTCAATTGCAGTGATTCTAGCAGATGGATAATTGCTATGCAGAAGGAAAATGAGTTATTGAGAAAAAATAATACTTGGGACTCAATGAAATTACCTAGAGGTAAAAATATTGTTCACTGCAAATAGGTGTTCAAAAGAAAGGAAGGTATCTTAAGGATTGAAAATGCTCGATATAAGGCTAGATTGGTAGCAAATGGCTACAGTCAGATTTCACGTGTTGACTTTACATATGTGTTCTTATAAGTTGTGAAGCATAGTTCCATCTGGACTTTATTTGGAGTGGTGGCTAAGAATGACTTGGAGCTTGAACAAATAGATATCAAGATAACATTTTTACATGGAGACTTGATGAAAGCATCTCATGCAACAACCTAAGGAGTTCATAGTCTTTAGAAAAGAAGACTGTGTTCTTGTTGAAGAAGTACTTGTATAGACTAAAGCAGCCATCGAGGCAGGGGTATTAGAGGTTTGATTCATTCATGACTACTCATGATTTCTTCAGATGTAATTATGTGTGTGCTTCAGAAAAGAAGATAGTGGATCGTCCACATATTTGATATTATATGTTGATGATATGCTCATAGCAGCCAAAGATAAAGCATACGTCAGAAAAGTGAAGTTTCAACTCAGTAAGGAGTTTGATACGAAGGATCTTGGTACATCAAATCAGATTCTTGATATGAAAATCTTGAGGGGTAGAAAGGCATGCAGATTGTATTTGAGTCAAAATAGGTACATTGAGAATGTGCTTGAAAGATTCAATATGTTGAATGCAAAGGCTGTCAGTATTCCCCTTGGCCGTCCACTTTAAATTATCATCTAACTTGTGTCCTCAGTCAGATGGAGACATTGATTACATGTCTCAGGTTTCTTAATCCAGTGCAGTTGGTTTGTTCATGTATACTATGATTTGTACAAAATCTGATTTGGCACATGCAGTTAGCAAATACATGGCAAATCTTGACAAGGAACACTCGAAAGCAGTGTAGTGGATCTTTAGATACTTGAGGGACTCTTTTAATGCTTGTTTGTATTTTGGTAGAAATTCATATAGAATTACTGAGCATGTAGATTTAGATTATGCAGGGGATTTTGACAAGATGAAATTACTTACATGGTATGTGTTTACTCTTGGAGGCTGTATTATCAGCAGGAAAGCTACTTTGTAAAATATAGTAACTTTTTTTACAACAGAAGCGGAATACATGACCATTACAAGAGCATGTAAGGAAGCTATGTGCTGAGATGATTGATTGGTGAAATTAGTGAAGACTTGCAGGTGTCTACAGTATTCTGTGATAGTTAGAGCGCAACTTTCTTGACTAAGATAAGATGTTTCACAAGAGGACTAAGCACGTTGATGTGGGGTATCATTTTGTGCGTGATGTGATTGCTCGTGATGATATTGTAGTGAGCAAAGGTTGATACCAAGGATAATCCTGCCGATACGATGATAAAATCACTTCCTATTGCTAAATTTGAAGATTGCTTAAACTTAGTGGATGTTTGTCATTGATTTAGTCCATTGTGACTTGTTTGGAAGAGGATGAATGATATTTACTTGAAGATGTGTCTTGAATTCCTTATAATAGAATTTGTTTCAAGATGGAGATTTGTTGTGGAGTGAACCAAATTTCATATTGTTTGGGTTTGGTAGAATAAAAGAAGTTTAAGGAGTTTAGGTTTTTATGAGTCCAAACTAATGAAGATCAAATTTCATCAAGAATTGTGAGTTTGATTTGAAAATGACTTTTTCTTCGTCTAGAACTCCAATAAAAAGATATATATATATATATATATATATATATATATATATATGATATACTATATATTGTATATATATGTATTATATATATATATTACCTAGTTATTTTCTTTTATTCTATATATTATTATATATATTATATATATATTTTATATATATATTATAGTGATTGAGTTTTATATATTTTTATTTATATATTATTATATTATATATAGTTGTATTATATTTATATGATTTATTACCTACGATACGCTATATTTATTGATTTTTTTAATTACGATTCATGATCATATAGACTACACACGGCACACACACACAACACGGTATGATATTATTCAACATTTGAAATGTTTGGAAAGAGGGTGAGTAAAGTGTGTGTTGAGTTTAAATTTCAATTGAGAGAATTGAGATTTTGATATTGTAAACACAATTACTATTAATTTTAGTGAATTTTTTTCATCTGCCTGTAGTTTGTCCCGTATTGGGTTTCCAAGTAAATCTTGATATTTATTTCATTATCGTCATTATGTTGCGATCTAAAATTCATAACATAAATCTTTTACTTTTTATGAATATGATAAAAGTTACTTGTGCTGAGTTCAAATTGACATATCGTTTTATTTTCTTCCTATAAAAAAAATGACCAAAAATATAAAGGGATCATCGTGTGAAAAGCATTTTAGGATTAGTTAGGTGAAACAAATTCTAATAATTCTTCCAAGGCATCATATCAAGAACAGTTATACTACATATATATCACAACTTACAGATTGTTGTATATACACATGTTGTGGTGAGATATGATTTGATCAAAATTTTTTCAACCAAATTAAAATAAATAAATAAAAAAATACCCCCTTTTGGACACTTCTTTTATCTATAAAACTTTATACATAACTTCTTATGTACAAATAGAATTATTCTATCGAGAATAGGCGTCAGTCTTTGATGATAATCAAAATAAGTAATAAGATCAACAAAAGATATGCGTATCTATGTAATCCCATGAGGCAGGAGATAAGATGTTCCAAAAAGTAATGAAACGAATCAAAAATAGAACATGGACATCCTTAAGTTGAGTATGGTAGTCATGTGATTAAAACAACAAGAGGAAATCTAGTCTTGTCGGCCTCATGCTAACCATTTCAACCTAGCAATAAAGTTGTGCATTTGCTTTCTTCTTAGTTAAGTTCTAACGTGATTCCCATCTCACTATAAAAATAAAACCTTAATTTACTATGATCACTTCATCTAGAAAAAAAACGAGGCGAAATATGAATCTTGAATGTACAAGAAAACATGACTTAGCACAACTCGTGTTGGACTGGGTGAGTTATCGAGTCCAAATGGTTTGTTAAATTTTATGATTACTTTTCAAAAAAAAAAAATAAAGATGGGATAATGACTCTTTGCATTTGCAGTGTCAAAAGGTTCTTTTTTTAACCCAATAGCTCTCCAAAAACTGTAAATAACCTAAAGTCCTTTTTTGAAATTAAAGTCCCACGTGGAACGATTTGTTTAGGTCACGAGGCAAACAGAGAGGCCCCTCACTTGGTGCTTCTACCATAATTCTAGGGGAAATTGGGGTTAAATTCTCGATCTTTCTGGTTGTGAGTTTCTAACATTCAACAATCATGCTACAAGAACATTAATGTTGACATAAAACTTGATATAATGCAACGTGACATGTTATAATTGGACAGTTTAAAATACGATCAACTTTTTCACTAAATCACCTAATGCCACATGCAATTATGTCTAACTTTATGTCAAATCCTTCCAATGAAGTAGTTTTATCCTTTAAATAATGAGGTCCAAATATAAACTTAGCACCTGTTTGGTAGAAATTAAAATTAAAATTTTAATTTAAGTAAAAATAATTAATTTTAATCACTTATTTTATGGTTCTCACGATTTTTTAACCATACTTTTCATCAACTTCTATTAAAAATTGCTAAAAAATTGATTTTAATCTCCTCCAAACACGGTCTTAACAAAAACACGTTATTGTTGTTTAAGGAAAAATAAAAATAAAATAAAGCAATGAGACTATTAATTTGTAAGCCGTGAAGATGATTGAAACAAAAGATCATGAGCTTTGACGACTCTCAATCCATTCATTCATATCGGCGCACCAAGCTGAAGCCGACTCAGACGTCCTCCAATAAGGAACCGTCACTTGACGTTTAGGTAAAACTTTAAATAAATGATTTAGTACCTTAGCAGTTAGCTCCATGCACTATTGTCTATCAACTTACAAATACTGGAAACGGATTCAAAATGGGACCCGCATAAAATATTCCTTCATGACTAAGCCTGAACGGGTCCCATTGCATATGCAAGGCCCATGTACTCTTTGGAAAAGCCAAACCTACTAGCCCACCACTACTAGTGGGAGCTGACTCAAAAGCCAAATGGGACCCAAATTTGTACACGCATTTTCTTCCATAAATACCACCCTCTCAACACTCCTACTCTCCCTTTACTCCTCCTACCCTCCCCCACCCCCTGTAAGCGGTTTTCCGACCATGTTGTCCACTTTTTCAGCATCAGAATCCTTCTTTAGAAACCCACTCCCCGACTTTGAAGGTGGTCTCACACCATGGGATTCCCAAGAACCGCCGTTTATCTTTCCTCCGCCGCAGGATGAACCTGCGGTCATTTTAGAACCACCCCAAGAACCGGTTATTTCCAAACCCGGTTCGGATAACTCAAAACCCCGTAATTCCGGTTCTGTTAGCTCCAAAAACTTAAGCTCCGGTTCTGGTAAAACTAAACGTTCTGGTGACATAATTGATGAGCGAAAGCGGAGGAGAATGATATCGAACCGGGAGTCAGCAAGGCGGTCTCGAATGCGAAAACAGAAAGATTTGGAGAACTTGAGGAATAAAGTTAACAGCATTAGGATTGGAAACCAGGAACTTATGAACCGGCTGAGATTGATATTGTATAACGACCAAATTGTAAAGAGAGAAAATGAACGCCTCCGGTCAGAGTCCGACGTGCTCCGGCAGAGATTGTGGGACATACGTCAAGTACTGCTAGTCCGGCAGCTTCAGCAGCAGTTAAATTCCTCTTCATGGCCATGCAATAACGTTACATCCATTAATGGAGAACATATAACACATCAATCGATAATTTCATAAAATTATTAAACATTAGCACGGTTTTAGTATTTTTTTTTTTTTTTCGACAGTAAGTTTTTACATGCTATCGAGAAAATCAGTTATTTATCAAGTACTCTAAAACCGGACAAACTCTATGATCTCTATGTATCATTTTGTAGTAAATTAAATTTATTAGAGGAATAATTTAGGAAGATATGGAAACAATGGAATATCGGGGTTAATTATTATGTAGATGATCTTCCAAAGTTCGGTTTTTCAAATATAATATTGTAGCTACTAGCTAGTGTTTCATAAAATCTTTTTCTTTTCTTTCTTATATTTTTTTGCAAATAATTATTGAATTTCATAAATCATATTCTTTACCCAATAGCCACCCATAGTAGATGATACAAACAATGTAAAAATTGTTTATATTACCTGCATATTATATTAATTTTATACGACCCACAATTTTTCAACCACACATTTTATCAATTTTTATTAAAATTTATTAAAAAATTAATTTTAATCTAGATTAAATATGGGCTAAATACCATATTTACTCGCTTAAAGGTGGTTTGGGCCGATCTGATTTCAATCTAAATCAAAGTCAAACAATCAATTTCAACCACATTTTTCATGGGTCCAACATCTTTTCAACCACACATTTCAAAAACTTCTATCACAATCAACTAAAAATCTGATTTTAATCCAGATCAAACACCCTCTTAATTTAAAATTTGAAATTACAATGATTAAAGAAACATTTATTATAAATTATTGCTCGTACTTGAACATTGTCATTATTGCTTGGAGGGGAAAGGTAACTCCATTAGCTAGGAATCACACGCCTATTCAAGAAACCGTGCATATTTGATGAATAATGTTATTTAGCGTCATATTAAATATTAGTTCGGATAGTATTTAAATGTTATTAATTTATATATAATTTTTTAAAGTATGGATATGAATCCATGTAAAGATAATCTACTATTTAATATGTAATTTGGTGCTATAGCATTAGCAGTGCTACAAATCATTATTCTATTTTACAAGATTACATATTTTTAAAAGATTCAATATACTTCTCAATCAAATATTTTGTGAGATAGACAATTTACTATCGATTCATTATTCACACGTTCTATAGAAGTTATAATTTATAAGCACTTAAAAATATAATCAAGCAATAATCAACGAACAACTCATATTTTGAAGCAAATATGCATAAAACTCAACGAAAAATAGCAAATTAAATCAATGATGTGCATAAGATAGAGAAATGTAAAGATCGAGTAGGAAAGACTTAGACTACAATTAATTGATCACTATACGTCTAGTCGTCTCTATGTTGATGACACCCCTTTAGACTATAATTCATCAAAATCTCAGTTGATGACACCCCCTTTAGACTATAATCTTTAACCCTTCTATCATGGTGTTTCAAAATTCACTATACTATCAAAATTCAAAGAAAACTTAAAACGAATATAATAAATCTACCTAAAGTTCAAATAGGTGGTTAGATTTTAAGATTGCAATTTTTCAAACAAGCCACTATCTTTTGATAACACGATAAGATAAAATTTTACGTCATTTAAATAAAGAAAATAATGATCAAATATTAGAATTTGAACTATTTTATTTTTAAACAATATCGAGCTTTTAACATACCCAAAACTCAATAACTACTATGCACAACGTAAGAGATTTATAAAGCATTTAGTATAAAGGAATAAACTACTTGTAGTTTTGTACACTTTGATTGACACCTCCTTGTGTATCAAAAATCTGATAGTTGATTGAAAAGGGTATTGTCAACATCACTATAAAATACTCCCAAGCTTATGGTATGTTAATGAAGTTATATTGTAAAATTACTTCACTAAATAAACTTGTTTTGTGGGGATTAAAAGTAGATTTTGATTAAAGTTGAAGAATTATTTTTTTGAAAAATTGTGAATCTCGTGAAATATATGATTAAAATTTAGATTTTGATCTAGTGACTATATTGCGGACGATAAGTTAAAAACTTTTATACAAAAAGAAAATAGTAGAAATCAGTGATGGTGGGTGAATGTGATTCTTTATGAGGACAAGCAAGTCCACACAAAACACCACTTTTCTTTACTAAACTTGATTGGTTTTGTATAAAGTACAAATAAAATAAAAGTTTTAATCTTATAATGATGAAGACACAAATGACTTTAATTATACTTAAAAAAGAAAAATTAAGAGTTGCAATCAAAGACGTAATCGAATACGTAATCCAATCCAATCAATCCCATATTATAAGAGGATGCTCACACGTCAATCCCATTTTTTTTCAATTTTTAAATCAAACTTTTGAAGAGTGTGTTTGAGCCACATTATTTTGAAAGAATGTATTCTGGAATAGTAGATAAATGGATAATGTGTGGTTGGAAAGGAAAGAAAAGTTATTGATTTGATGAAAAATATTATTTTATTGAAAAATGTGTGGTTGAAAATCAATAAAAGAATGAGAATGAAAAAAATAATGTGTACCAAACAGGGGCTTAGTGTCACTTACTTTTTAATGACTACTTTAATGAGGCAACCTGTTGAGGGGATTCATTTGAAGTGAAATGGACATTCCTCCACATATTAATTAAAAATAAATTGATTTAATTAGCTTTTGTTTAGTTGACTTTTAGGATAATTACATTCACACTCAATCGTGTTATAAGCACATATTTTTTTTTTTAATAAAAAATTTTGGCAGATAACATTTGGCGTGACACCATTGAAAGATGGAGAAAAAAAAAAAAAGGCCAATCAAGTTTGGCGTAGATATCAATTCTATTAAAATTTTCGTGTACTTGGAGCTTTATTGATTCACACTACACTCTTAGTTAATTACATCATATTTTAATTGCTACACACTCAACCTTGGATAATATTCGTACTTATGTTCTCAACTTTTTTCGTCACATTCGTATCATTTACCTTCTATTAATTTGTACCTTATCTTTGATGATCGTTTTCGTCAAAAATTTCTTTAAAATGCCTAAAAAGATTTATTTGTCTCTCATATTTAAATAGGCAAAATAAAATTAACAGAATATTGGGATAAAAATCGTCCTCAGGGACAAGATATGCTAATTTAATTGAAGGTCAATAATAAAATGCGACCAGAAAACCTTTATTACAATTAAAGCATGGTGTAGATAATAAAACATTGGTGTGAATATTATTACCCATATTTTTGTTCTCTTGCACTTTGATTCTTTAAGGACAATTAAATCTTTTATTCGATTAGGCGTTGTATTATGTTGTCAACATCCTCATCAAATCATCTGTTATCATTATGTCACTGCATCGTTCTGTCAAAGTAGCAAAATCCTAAAAATAAGGAAAAGTTTTTTATATTCACCGTGCAACATGACAAGGATGTTTGGATATCGATCCATACAATAATGCATCACAACTATATATTTTAATTATTTCATTACTTTCACTTCCTTCATCAAATATGCTACACTATTCTTATTTGTTACTCAACGGTTAACCAAAATTTTTTTATGGATGTCTCTACGTGTTAGATATTCATATGCTTCATGATTAGAACTTATCACCAAGTACCAACCAAAGCATGGTTAGGGCCCAAAGTGTTTGTGAAATTATTGTCTCATCTTTTTGGCATTCGTAAATCATAAAGGCACAACCATTAGACTTTTCATAATACAAAATGTCAAAAATCATAAAAAAAAGTGTTAAATATTCGAATCTCGATGAGTATCACGTTTGGACACAATCTAGCAAGAGTATTTAGGTAGGTGAGATATTGATGGATTGGCAAGTGGGATCATAAAGTTTGAAAGGCACTTCAAATCATCACATTAATCTCGGCATCTTTAAAAGATTCGAGTACTAAGAGTAAACCTACCAGTAATACATATAAAGAATCATATAAAAGAATACATGTCTTCGATCGGTATACAAAGATTAATATTCCCTATGTAAACCTACCAGTTTCCTTTTTCTACTGCGGTTCCTCGACTGATGACAGGAAGAGGATGAGGGGTTGTTCTTAGGGGTGATAAACTAGACACTAGATTGTCCAAAAAAATTGGTAGCCAGTATTCCTCCGATAGAAAGAATCAGCAAGCTCGTCAGACGTCAAAATAACATATCCCTTCTTCGTACCAACAGACATAATCAAGGTATTTAGGGTTTGTTTGGCCAGACTTTTGCGAAAGTTTTAAATTACCCGATTGTTTAGACTCACTTTTTAATTGTTTCTAGATAGTTAATCATTCACGTCGTCAATTTATTCTATGTTGAATTACCATGATTGGTAATTTAAAAGCAAAAAAAGAACACCAAATTGATCACTAAGAAACCTCAACAGGGTAAAAATTTTGGACACTTTGTCGTCAGCAATCCACTATAAATCGAAACAAATTTACAGTATGGTCCAAACCCGTCTACCCCGTAAAACTTTCGACTTCAATTCAATCTTCCTTGTCTAGTCGCTCGAGCGTTAGGCAAGCGACGCACGTGTCACTCAAGCGCCAGTCTAGTGCTAGGTGGGCAACAACAGTTCTGTTTTTGCCGCTCGAGCGCCAACTGGGCAACATGCTAGTGAAATTGCATCCCACTCAATTTCAATTTCTTCAAATCCAAATCTTAATCTTCTTCTTGAATTTCTTTGACTTCTTTTTAGACTCTGTCGACCCTATACTAATTTTACCATAACTTGGACTTTTCTAATCCTAATTTGACTTTGATTACAAAATAATTAAATCTTAATACAATTCAACTAAGTCATGATTTTGACTAAGGAATTTGCCAATTATAAATTTGGAAAGTGCCAATTATATAATTTGGACTTGACATTTTGAAAAGCCAAAAGTTGTTTATGAAATTAAGAAACTATTTTTGAACATGTATATATAATTTTTCGAAAGTGTTTTATCTAATTAGAAGAGCTTTTAGGAAAAAAATGGCTTGAGGCAAATTTCTCGTGAAGTTCTTCTTCAAGAAGCATAAGCCTTGTCAAACGGCGTTGCTTTCTTTACACGAATCTTAGACATCTTCTTGACAGCAACTTTTATGTTCTTGTTGGCACATTTGTCGACCACAAAAACCAAAGTGTTGTGGTCCAAAATTGCCTTTATTGTAGACTCTGCGGACGAGGATTTTTCATAACTTGAAGATTGTCAAGCCTGTTCCTCTCAGAAATATCACTACTGCCAAGCCTTTTGGGATTCTATTCTTTCCTTGAAGATTCTTGGTCGACAAGGTGTGATCGAATTTTGCCTAGTTACCTTTTCAATAGTCGACGCATCTAAATCCAGTCACACAATGAAAATCATATATGCAACCTTCTAAACACGTGAAAAATATGGCAAGACAATCTTAACACTTTTGAATGGAAGAATCCAACTATTTGTGAAGAGCAAATCTTGCAATATATAATCAAAACAAACTTTTAGATTATCCACTTACCTTCCAGAGATTCACCCTAAAAACATCTAATATTTTAGCAGATTTATCAAGCATATGTGTATGTGTGCATGAACATCCTTTTTAATGTCAAACAATACTCGTGTTGTTCAAAGTTCAGTGGTTTTATCTCCAAAACTGTATTCTAAATCATGTATCAAATCAGTCATGATATTCGTTGCTTCTTTATATGAGAAAGACCATATACGCCAAACAAAAGTGACTTGGATAAATTTTCTTTCTATCGTTTTTGAGCAATCGTATTGCAAACTTTTGAATATGATTTTTGTATTGTGTATATCAAAGTTGAATCAATCATGTTAAGAGTACAAATTTTTTTTAACAGAAAATTTTGACAAACAACACTTGGTTAGTAGTGTCAATC
Organism: Fraxinus excelsior; assembly: GCA_019097785.1. Classification (NCBI taxonomy): domain Eukaryota; kingdom Viridiplantae; phylum Streptophyta; class Magnoliopsida; order Lamiales; family Oleaceae; genus Fraxinus; species Fraxinus excelsior. The sequence goes on from CM032630.1 coordinate 30,684,951, forward strand.
GAGCCGAGCGACTCGTCGGTTCGACGCTTGACTCATAAAAAACGAGCCACAAGCTGAGCAGGCTGGCTCACTAGGCGAGCCGTGTGACGAGCGGTTCGTGGGCAAGCCAACGAGCTCACCCACGAGCCTGCTCATTAAAAATCAATTGCTTTATAATTTTTTTTTTAAAAAAAACTTATCTTTAAAAAAAAAAAAAAGATGAGCTCGTGAGCCGAGCTAGACCTGCGAATAATGAGCCAAGCTTTGGCTCATTACAAACGAGCACGAGCTCGGCTCAGGAGCTCATGGGTATATGGGCTGAGTCGAGCTACACTTGGCGTGGCACCATTGGAAAGCTGGCTCGATCCATTGCCACCACTACACTTGGCATGACACCATTGGAAGATGGGGAAAAAAGCCAATCAAGGTCGGCCACGTGAGCGTCGGTATCAATTTGGTTAAAATTTTTCTGTATTTGGAGTTTTATTGAACTTAATCTTGCTTCTTAATCTTGCTACATGTGTGCGACCTTTACAATTTTTTTTTGGGATTGACACATGTCAACATTGCATTTGTCTAAAAGTCTTTTTCCAACTTCCAATGTAGTCAAGACACCAGGCTCCCTGCAGAGCCCGTGCAAGTGGCTTAACTCATCAAAGTTTGGTAGTTCCATATCCAAAAACTTGCAAGCTTTTGACTATTATTTTTTTATTTTCTAAATGGAAGTTTGGTAGTTCCTCCTCCAAAGTTATATTCCAAGTCATGTTTGATCATATTCATTGTTTCTTTATGTAAGAAAGCATATATGCCAAACAAGTCCTTGTCATTGATTTGATCTCACAAAATAATCGCATCATCTGCAAAGAAAAAATGGCCAACCTTTAGCTCTAATGCATTGCACCAATAATGTCCCCAAAGTCAGGGGCGGACGCAGGACTTGAAATTTAGGGGGACACAATTAAACTCGAAAAAATGTTGGAGGAAATTATACAATCGAAAATTTACGTCCAAAAAACTCATACTCATGTAATTTTACATCCGACCATTTACATAGAATATGACTTTTTCGAATGTAAAAAATTCAAATTTTTTTATCATATTCCATATAAAATTTCCTAATAAAATGATGAAAATTACATTAAAAAATTTGTATCATAAAAATAATAAATATTAATGAAATAATTGAATTTTTTTAAAAAAATATTCTAGTTTGACGTCTTTCTTCAAAACTCATGTTTAACGTATTTTTAACTATTTTCGATATATGTTTAGACTATTCGATATGTCCATAATATAGTTCTCGAAATAAGTTTTGAGATAATATAAACAATTTGTAAAATTTGATTAGTGTACGATCGTCGGAGAATTTTTAAAATTAGCTTTCAAATTTATTGTGATTTTGCTCCTGTTTGGTGGAGATTAAAGTTAAATTTTTAGTAAATTTTGATAAAAGTTATATATTTAAAGATTCCATATATATGTTAATAAAATTAATTGTTAACTTTGATTTAGATTAAAATTTATATTTTAATCAATGCCAAACATGACTTTATTTTAAAAAAAAAAAACTTTTCAAATGTTAGTGGGGCACGTGCCCCACTAAGCCCTACCCTGGATCCGCCAATGCCCAGAGTTTAGGTCTTGATATAAGCCTCTATTTAGTTCAGTTAGAAAATTAAATTAAAATCTAAGGCAAAGACAATTATTAATTTTAATTATATTGTATGGGACCCATAAATTTCCGATCACAAATTCGACCAACTTTTATCAAAATTTACTTAAAAATCTGATTTTTATCTAATCAAAGTGGAGGAGAGAGGACAACCTTGGCGCAGGCTATGAGAAGGAACCAGGTAAATTCTGTGTGTGCAGAGTGCAGATAAGAAGCTTTAATCTATGAATTGATAATGTAGTTCGTTTCAAATAATTAGTAAAATTACATGGTTTTTATTTTTTATGAGGGCCTAAATTTGCAACAACAACAAAAATAGTCCAAGTAGCTCTGCATCTGCTCATTGTTTTTCTCCATTTTCAATATTTTTGCAGTAGAGTTTAGATTTGAATGCAGTCTTAATAAAAACATAGTTTTAATGATAATGACAGATGTTTTTCCTCTACAGATTTCCTTCTGTTCTATGCAGGACTATTCATTCCGTCCATACCAAACATGCCATCATTGCACAAATTTGCTACCAAGTGCAAATATAATTTTTATACTCGAGTACTTGGCAAACAACTAAAACTTCTGATCAAGGTTAACGTGACACAAAATGTTACTTGATAAAGTAAATTATAGAATACAGATGACCGATGAACCAGCATTGAGTTCAGTGTTCAAGTTTGATTAGGTTTCTGCATTAAGAACACTTGCACAGACAGATGAAAGAAATTAACGAAAACATCTCCATCAATCCCTTCAACTAGCCTACCAAAACAAGACAAAAGTGGACCTCTGCAGGACTCGTGTCAGAGAAGATCCCCGCCGAGGGCTACTTTACCCGGCTTCAGTCATGAGGTTCAGAACAGTCGAATTATTGCCTACTCCTGCATTAGTGGATGTGCTGGTCAAGACCTCCCCTAATGGACCGCCCATTGAGATTCCCCAAGAAACTGGTAACCAAGTCGACTGCTTTTGATTTGATTCATCAAGAGTAGTATTAATGCCGAAGCTCATCTGAACTGGGTCCAGCTCAGGTGATAGTAGTGAAGGCAGGAAGGTAGCCTTTGTTTGTGGAGGAGAATTTGGGGGTGGAGAAAAATCTAAAGGAGCCACTGGGATCGACATTGAAAGCTGGGTCCAATCTGATATCAGTTTTTTTGGCCATGAGACGGGGGTACGATCAGATTGATCTGTTGATTCAATGAAGTGGCTTGCAAGATTTTGGTCATTTGATTCTAGATCCAGGAAAGAATTAGAATTTCTAGTATTCCTGTAGGAAAATTTTGTTGAAGGATTGACAGGGGAATCTGAGTTAATTCCAAACTCCAAGTGAGAAAATTCTTCAAATGGATCGTGCTGCTTTTGAAAGGAAAATGGCACTTCTTTAGGCTTCAGATTGGAGGTGGGTGTCAATGTGAGGCTTTGGAATTCTTGAGTTCTGCCGTACACATGTTTGTCCCTAAGCAAAAAAAGAACAAAGAACAATCAGTGCGTTGAGGACTTAAACAGCATAAAAGTGAACAAGTATGCATAGCCTTTCTACCTCGTATGGATGCTAAAATTCTACATCTAGTGCATGCCTCCTCCCCCACCCACTGACGCCCTACATCTAGGGCGTGCTTGGCACCCAATACAGGACACTATTACACAGGATAATGCACAAGATTTTAACTTGATTTTATTCCTTAATCCCATCTGAACTGTCCAATCAAGCACAACAAGCATGTCATCACAGCTAGAAGGAAATTGGGATGTAAGATGGATTACTCACCTGTTAACAAGGTAGTTGTTGGAAGCCTTGGTATTGTTGGACTCCAAGGAATTGAGTTGGTTCTGCATGGATCCAAGATTGTTAGATAAACTGCTGCTGGACATCACCGATGCTGATGAGGAGGAAGCAATCGGTGCCACATTTGCAGTAGTGGATCCAGAGGCAGCATGGCCTTTCAGGCCTTCCACATGCTTTCTTGAACGGTTGCGGCCTCTATTGATGTGCCTTTCACAGTACTTCTGATCAGGAACAGCATCTCTCGAGCACCGCCATTTCTTTCCATCTGTCCTCCGACACCTCCCAGGCTCAGGATCATTGCTGCCAGAGAAACCTAAATGGAGAGGACCCCATCCCACTGAATGCAAAAACAGGGCACCAATAATCATTTCAAGGGCTTCCAGGAAAAGAGAGAGAAAAAAAAGGAAAAAGAAAACATGCATAAGAAAGGGGGCATGAAATTGACAACGCATCAGCTTGTGAAATTGCAGGCAATGTTCAACTTCACTTCTTAGTATCCATGTCTTAGAATAAATGTCTATAAAGGAAATGAAGTATAAGATCTCTTTGAGAATGTAAATTTACCAGAAGAGAATGCTTACAAATATTTGAGGCATAAGATCCAGATGTAGCATATGGGTAGAGGGATCTTAGGAGAGGCATAATTAAGTTGGAAGGAATTGGGACATTTGCCAACATGTGTTTATAGATCAACGCCTGGTGTTCCAGCTCCATCCATTGAGAGGGAGTAAATGGTCCCCTGAATCTAGCAAAAGAGCCATGCATACCTTCATTCAACTCCCCTGAAGCAAGTAAAAGCATAAATCAGTTCTCTCTCTTTTAACTTAAAAAAAAGGGCTTAGCGTTTGTACAGATCATTTAAACCATTTTTTCTCAACTCATTTTCAACCACATATTCTCCCAATGGTAAAATAATTTTGCTTGTAGACCCATAACTTTTTCTTAGTTTTTCACCACACATTCTCCAAAAAAAATCATTTTTCACAAAATCTATATGAAACGGGCATTTAGCTATATTCTTAACAAATTTGGGTTGGATAAATGAAATCTTTTTTTGCCATTTCTTGTTGCTACATCCGATAGAACTTGATTAGCAACAACAAGAAGTTATGTCTTTTAACATATTCTTCCGAGCCTCTTTAGGTCTACACAAGACATACTCCAACGCCCATGCTTTCATCTCTTATTTATTGTCAACTCATGTGACCCCCACTTGTTTGCTATATTATCATTTCTTAGCTTTCCGTTTTAGCTCAACCATAGATTCATCTATACATCCAAATTTCCTCTGTATTTATCTTATGGAGATTCTATTTCTTTTACAGTCCAACCACTCAATGCCATAAAGCATGAAAGGTCTAATCTAGCTAGTATTCTATAGAATGAGCCTTTTAAGCTCATAAAAAATATTTGCCTAATTCTGTGCAATGCATCCTCTTCAATCCTTCTTTTTGTTCACAATCAAATATAAATACCTGCAAAAAAAATTCATTTTCTTGGACTATGTATTGAGGTTATTATCATGTTTATTTAGGTTATGACATCGCATGTGCTCTGTCTTAGTTCTACTCTACCTAAAAAAATCCAAAGCACTCTAAAGTTCTAAATTACAATTTAATCCTTGTCCAAAACTATGTTATCAGTAAATAACATACACCAAAGAACTTCATTATCTGAGAACTTTGATTTACACCTTAATATGTGGTCAATTACGTTCTCCTACAATTTCATAGCATGTCTTATAATGCTGATACACCTGTCATATGTACAATTTTGAATATGTCATTCATACTTATAACAACTAGGAACTGTTCCTCCAATTGTCCAACATAAAATATTCTTTAACATCTCATTGAGCAATTTTATCAACCATATATATACCTGAATTGCCCAAACACTTCCATATTTCAAATGAATTCCATCTGGACAATCTTCATCCAGAATATTGTTAACAAAATTTATTGATCAAAATAAGAAGATTGGCAGGGTGAAAGGAATTAGACAGAAACTCAGAAAGTGAAAGCAAAACAAGACACTTCACTCTAAGTGCTCCTACCGCTGGATTGCCCACTTTTGCACATTCCCACACATTAATCAGGTGTAAATATTTGTCAAAAATCAAAACACAAGTACCCCTTTTTGTTATTTTCTCTTTTCAAACAGTACTTGGGACCGGAAAAAACTGCAAAGAACCACCAGCCAGTATCCATTGCAGATTAACAAATAAACCCACATCTCTCTTTCTTGCAAACCAAATAATTATAATATTACAGGCTTCAAAAAGAAAATATCGTTACCACCGGTCCAATGCTCTCTAACATCCAGATCTCCAAAAACTCACTATAAAAATATTTTCCATTTTAATATTTTTCTTTTCAAGAAACCCAATTTTGCAAATGCCCAAATGCCAATTCTCAGAAATTTTTTGAACAAAATGGTATGCAAGTAGAGTTCACGAGTTCAATTTTTTTAGTCTGACAAATAAATCTGACTTGCAAGCAAGGAACTACATACAATATTCTAACAGTTTAAGCTTTAACACAAGCGGAGTTAGCATAATAAACTTCAACCCAAAGCAAGCTCGTTCATGGGCATACCTCCTGTTCTGCTGTAATATTTCGTGTCATTCCTACCGTTGGAATGCAGATCAGCAGAAGAAAATGAAAGCATTTTCTGGCCATCATCACACCCTGATGGCCATAGATCGAATATTCCAACAGCAGTTCTAGCTATTTTTGATTCCTTGCGGGTATCCTCTGCATTTTCTGATCTTTCCTGCTTCCAATTCCCAGATCCATGGCGATTGCTATTGCTGGGCTCAGTTGAATCCGGACCAGCAGGATTTGGAGATGGTTGTTGGCGTGTAATCACCCCAAAATCCATTTTTGATGGAAAGAGAGAGGTTTGTGGGAATACTTGTGCACGAGAGCATTAGTTCATTGCAAGCAACGAATTGGAAGAGAAAAGGTGCTACCGATAAAAGAATATTTTGGTGAGATTTCAACAAGAAGCCAATAGATATTTTGACCCAATTGAGATGAAATCTAGCCCCAAAGGTAGTGTTTAAGTAACGAAATTTTGGAAGTACATATGTACTGTAAAGTAAAATAGTAAATTGACGGAGAATGTATAATTAGAAAAATAATGAGAAGTTATTGATGTGATAAAAAATATTATTTTATTAAAAATGTGTTGTTGAAAATGAGAATAAAAAATTTAATGGGTAGATTATGATGAAAGTTAAAAAATAAATATAATTTAAAAATTGATAAAAATTACGAAAATGAGGGCAAAACAAGGCGATTATCTTTGCTGAAAAAAGTGTAAATGGAGTTTTTGTCATTCAAATGGTGATAGCTTCGTTCATGTACGAACTTGAAGCTTTGGAGCTCATTCCCTACGTGTTTGTCTAAATTAGTGTTAAAAAGGTATGTGCAAGACATACGTCTTTATTTTTTAAGAAAATAATAAGCAAGAGGAGAAAACGAGATAAGATCATCTCCAACCAATTACTTACTCGGCTTTGCTAGGAGTACATCATCATGTACATCGGAGTGTACACCCCCCTCATATGGAGGTGGGACTCATTCGAATAAAAAAATATTTTCTACTAGTGGGTCCCACCACCATGTGAGGGGGTTGTACACCACTATGTACATTTTTTGACGTACAAGTAGAATTGTTTTTACTAAAATGATGCAACTTTCATACTATCTTATTTAGCCAATGTTTGGTTCAGTTAAAAAAGTTTATTAAAATCAAAATCAATAATTAATTATTACAAAAAATTTCATGGGATCTAACGACTTTTTATTTAAACATTCCAACAACTTTTTATCAAAGGGTAATGACTCAAAACAGCCTAACATTTGCCTATATTGCAAAATGAATATGCTATGTGTACATAAAAGTACACATAGCATTTAACATAATTACCAATGGCAGCCCCCTATTGGGGAGGCATTTGTGAGCTTTCTTGGCAATTACGTGAACTTTTATGTCAAATGCTATGTACTCATAGCATTACTCATTCCGAATAACTCTTATCCTCTCAAATTGGCGAAAATCCCTTGTATGACCTATTAAGTACGCTTATCCCATTGCACATCTTCGGCAAAAATCCACAATCGACAACAAGTCTGCCCTACATCACCCACGATTGGAGCGGTTTTGTTCGTTGAAGGTCTCTCACCACGCTATTTGACAGATCCTTACGCAAAAGTTAAATTTTCATCATTCGTAATTCCATTTTTACATAGAAAAAATTATTTTTGAAACGAGTTGATTTATATTATGTGTACGGTTTCCTCTAGCGTTTATCAAAGATGTCTTTTTGTGCTTCTCTTGTTGATTTTTTGCTTTGCTGGTATTTATCCTTTAGATTTAGTGGTTTTGCTGCATTATTAGCGTTGGGAGTAATAGATTTTCATTCTGCTATTTATGGTAAACTTTTACTCTAGAGGGATTATGCAATGTTTCACCGTATTATGGTCGATTTCAGCAACCTTTACCAATTTCAGGGCACACATTTGACCACAGACCCTGCAATCTCTTTCCCAATATATATGAACAACCAGTAAGAACACAGGATAAAAAAGACCAGAAAATTGGAAGTCCATACAACGGTAAGAATATTTTATTACACATCAGATACATGGATAATCGAAAATCGAAATCATTACTGCAATACTAACGGAAATAACATCATTCACTATCCTTAATTACCCAAAATAACAACACTACTTTAGCTCTAATTTCCACAAAAAAACCATTCCTAGATTTTAGCAAACCAGGTATGATCTTCACATGTCACACCATGAAAAGAACCCACAAGTTCCATTTTGCTGTAAAACAAAAATAAATAAATTTAGGACACAATCAAAATGCACAAAAAAGATAACTAGGATAGGCACGATCTGATTCAATTTGATTCTAAAGATAATGGAGTGCCCGATTTTGCTATTCTAAAACTAATTTTCAATCACACATTTTCTAATGAATACTTTTACACGTGGATGTATAACTTTTACTACTTTCTAACTACACGTTTAAAAAAAAAAAAAAAATCTTTTTTCACAAAATTTATTCTTAAAAAACCTACCAAATAGGAGCTAACACCACGTTCGATCCACATTCTTACAAAAATTCATTTTTTCAAAACTTATTTTCATCTACACATTCTTCAATAAAATAATATTACACGTAACTCCAAAATTTTTCCTTTTTTTAACCACGTATTTTCCATCAAATCACTATTCAAAATGCATTCTTCACTCAATAATGTACATCAAACAATATATAAGTATGGAACGGAACTAAATCGAAACGAACCGAATCGAATAAGTTCCGATCCAATTGAATCCTTGGGTTAAGTTTTCAAAATTACTAACTCGTGTTGTTAAAATACTTAACTATACATGTTCTTAAGCTATAATTTATTTAACATCTAAATTCTCCCTAATCTATTCATTAAAACAATTTATATTAATGCTAATGATTTGCATTTTTACGGGGCGTAAAACAAAAAAAAATACGTGAATGGGTCGGGGCATACTGTTTGTAATGATTCCACCATTTACGATAAATAATAAATAAAGAGAAAGGGCCACAATTTTAATAAAACGCGACAATTTACACCAAATACTTCTTGAGTGAGTTCTTAAAAATCATGTTCCAAAATTACTTCTATTTTCTTTATACTGGGTTGAAAATGCTAACTTGAAAATGATGAAAGGAACATAAAACTCTTATTAATCTATGGAATTTAATGAACCATTTTGTCTGAATTTATAAATAACATCATATTAAATTGAATATGTTGTCTGAATTTATAAATAACATCATATTAAATTGAATATGGTGAAACTCATAAGAAAAAAAGCATAGACCAGCCATTGTTAAAAATAAAAAGTACAAAATTCAGGTTGAATCGAGATTTTTTGTTCTTGGTATTAGAATTGAGAATTGAATCGAAATCGACTAGTTCTCGATTTCAATATCCGGAATCGATTAGAACTTGAGTAAAATTGAATTGAATCGATCGACCTCGATCTAATTTTGGTTTGGTCTAATAGTTCTAATAACTTTTTCTCATCCCCAATGAACCATGTTCCCTTTGTTCTTGATTTTTATTTTTATTTTTTTATTTTTTTAACGATTAAAATATTTCATAAATTATTTATTACGGGTTCTATTGCTACTAAAATTTATTAAATTAAAATGTTTATTTAACTAAATAAAATTTTACATTTATTAATATATTAAAAATATTACATTTAAAATCACAATACACTTTTTTTTTTTTTTTACTTATTATAAAAGCTTTCACAAAATAAACATGGTCCCCCATTGATTTAGCACATGTTTGTCTTCCTTTAAAACAAAACTTTTTAATTATCACACATTTTGACCATACATTTACATAAAACAATATTTTACACGTAAATCTAAAAAAATTCCCAATTTTTAACCACATATTTTTCAAAAAATCACTATTTATAACTCATTTTTTTTATAAAAATAATGGCTATCTAATAGAGATTTAGAAAAAATCACATTTTTAGTAAATTTTGATAAAAGTTAATAAAATGTGTGGTTGAAAAGTTGTAGATCACATAAAATATGCGATTAAAATTAATTATTAACTTTAGTTTAAGCAGATTTTGTCGCTGAACCAAACACGAGTATAAAGTTCAACAATAATAGGATATGATATGAATTAAAAATTGTTGTAGTATAAAATGAAGGCCAAATCAAGAAATAATAAAAACTCTATTGGCTCATGTTTGAGTCACATTAAAATTTTAATTCTCATTTTTCTACTCATTTTCAACCACACATTTTTCAATAAAATAATATTTTTCATCATATCAATAATTTTTCCTTCTTTTTCAACCACACATTTTCCATCAATATAATATTCCAGAATGTATTCTTCTAAAATAATGGACAAATTTGGCGCAACACTAATTCACTACACCTTTGTGTCGAGATTAGAAATTGGATCGAACGTCGAATTTCACATCAAAATGATTTATGCCTAATAGGAGTTGGATTGGCCGTGACATAAAAAATCAGGCTCGAAAGAGGGGGGGAGGAGGAGGGGGGGTCCCAATACCATCTCTTCCCTATTCCTACTTCATTATTCTGCATTATTATTAAAACAAAGTTGTGCAAATGTATGTCTTACGTAAAACCAAAATTCTTTTATTTTTGGAGTAAGTATTTATATATTTTACTCTTTATAGTGTTTCGCGTGCTTTGCAGACATCAATTTAACGTCCATTTGTTGGAATTTTGTCCAAAACTACACTTACAAAAAGTCAAGACTTGCACGTTTATATGTAGAAGTTAAGGATCTATAACGCAATTTTTAATGATTGGCCTTAACTTAGGAGGAAATTTCGTAAAAGGCCTCTTGGGGACTAATTTGTTTAAACGAAAATGACAAGGCAACTATGGGCAAGGAATACCACACTTTGTTTAGGCTGGGTTTGATTACATTCTTTTTCCATAATTCCATTTTCCAACAAAAATAAAATGGCTGGAAAATTATTTTCTTAGGATAGCCTCCACGAGCCTTTTTCCTCGTGCCGTCATTTTTGACTTTATTTTTTTGTTTTTATTTTTTTAGCAATAGAAACAAATTTCATAACCAAATGTAAAACGAAATTTCACTTTCATGGATAATTTTGATGCATTATGATGTAAAAGACAAAAAAAGAAAACAGTAATTATGAAAGGCTAATTATATTGACACCTTAGTTACTATTATCACATAACATTTTATTTAATGTTCTTTGCTCTATTTTGTACTCACGTTTTAAGTATATTTCTGTCATATTTCTTCAACTTTTTTTTTTTTTTTTTTAATTTGCACATTTTTCTTTGATGAAATCTTATCTAATAAGAAAAATAAATAAAAATAAAAAAGTTTGACAAAATATTTATCCATCATTTCAATGCACATTAGCAAAATATTTGAACAAAAATTATAATTGTAGACAATAAGTGAAAAATGTACAAATTAGAGATCTCTACAGCAATTAAAATATGATACAAATAATAAAATCTATGATGTGAATATAATTACACGTTTGAAATTGAAAAAAAAAAATAAAAAAAATCCTATTTGATAATCATTATTTTGAGAAAATTGAGTTTGAAATAGTGATTTTTTGAAAAATGTGTGGTAGAAATTTTTTTTGAATTTACGCGTAAAATATTTTATCGTGTAAATGTGTGATTAAAATTAAGTGGGTGTGACACGACCCGTCCCAAATCACCCTAATGGACCTGACACGTGTCGTGCGCCGATAGTAGATACCAGCTAAATGCCGGATCCACCACCAAGGCAACTATGACCCGTTCTAACTGTGACCCATTTTTTTATAAAAATTTTGACAGAGTTTCCCCTGTAATATGGACTAAACCACCTGTAACCACAATCAATATACTCAAACCAATACACACAAATCAAAACAGGGCACGCCAGCCCCTCACATCTCAAACTATTTACAATACAATACTTGAAGGTCGACATTTACAAATACTTTGCAAATATATATCCCAAATGTACTCAAAATACTTAATATGAAATGAGCCCAAGACATGGATACATGAATTACAACTTTAACTTCCTGACAACAAATGCATGTATCCTCAAAAGAAGTATGTACTGAGTAAATTTGACAAAATGAATCATACGTAGTAGACAAAATGTGGCTCTACACGGTGGATCACTAGGCTCTGATGCTGCTCAACTCAGCTACTATCTGATAAGAAAAAAGTTAACAAAATATGTGAGATTTTAACTCAGTGAGTGGATAGTATATAAATAAGAATGTATTTCTTCCAATTATACACACTTCTTGAAAATTCTTGCTCTTTTGAAATTTTGAGAAAGTCGAAAATCTGATAAAAATCTTAAAAACTGAAACATGATAGCATCATACAATCTTTCATTCTTATTTCCAAATAAATAACTGTAAAACATAATGAATAAAGTTAATTTCATATATACGAAAATATCTAAAACATTTTTGTTGTTCAATGCTATAAGCTGAAAACATTATACTGAAAACTGAATGTTTATGATTCTATGATCATCAATCCAATAAATTGTAGAAATATTGAACTATCCCACCAAAAATGTACCCCGAATATCTTTACTTATGTATCGATGAACACCGATATACATGGCAAAGCTATTATATTCTGAAATTCTGTAATTCTTTAATTCTGAAATTCTGGTCATACGCGCGCAGAGCTATAATCTGGTCATACACTATGGAAACACATTCACAATAGTGCAGAGCGGGTAAAATCACCATAACTGATCATACACTGTGGAAACACATTCACATCAGTGCAGATTGGGTAAAATAACCATCTGATGTCATACACTGTGGAAACACATTCACATCAGTGCAGATTTGGGTAAAATCACTTGGGTACTTTCTGGTGGTTTTAAAATATCTCTAAATATATTGGAGTATGTAATATGAATAAAACATGCCAGAGCATTGATTTCAATGAACTGAATTTAACTTTAAAAGAAATGGCTATAAAATTCATTTAATTCTGAAAATCATGTTGTCAAATCAAATATATCAAATAATTAACTTTCTCATATGATATAAATTCAAAAAATATTTATTTTTGGGAAATAAACTTCCACTCACTCAAAACAAGCTACCGTCTAAGAAGGTCGGTAGGCTTTTCCAATTTCCTCGTCACCACCTTAATATCAATGTAGACTAAAAACTCCGTAATCTCAAGCTCCAATGGTACTTATATCTCATAAATCTGAAAATTTAACCACAATATAAACCTTAAAAATTTAACATAATATACCTCTATTCCCAAAAATATAACGAGGAAACAAGAAAAATTCGAGTTCCAAAATACTCACTTTACCTTCTTCCCTTTTCCTTCTCTTTTTTCTTCCTTTTCTTCCTCTCTATTTCGGTCTTTCTCCTCTCTGTCTCGGTCTCTCCCTCTTCTCTGCGTATTGGGTGTGTGTGTATAGTGGGAAGTGAGACAAAAAGTTTGGGAAAAGTCTAGATAAAGGGTCAATTGCAAAGGAAGTCCCTTAACTCTCCAATACCAAATAAGTAAGTCCACAACTTCCAATATAATCCATTTTAAAACATTTTCTTTTCCTACTTTAAAAATAAGTCCCAAGCAATTAACTTATTCTCATTTAACTCCATATTTGACTTTGACTTAGACAATTCAACCATTGACTTTGATTTAAAAGAAATGGGTTATTACAGGGTGTTTGGTCGAAATTAAAATTAAATTTTTAGTAGATTGTGATGTAAATTTTTGAAATGTGTGGTTCAACAGCTGTGGAACCCATGAAAGATGTGGTTAATATTGATTGTTTGACTTTGACTTAAATTAAAATCTGACTTTAATCTGTACCAAACAAGACCTAATATATGAAAGTTAAAGAATTTTGAAATATTAGTTGTCAAATAAGGGCTAAAAGTCATGCTCTCTAGTCCAAAATGACATTTTTAAAAATTCACTAGAAATATCAACACGAAGCTATTTTTCGTTCTACCCATCTCAAAAGTCCTTTTAAAAAATTCCCCAGTCCTCTCTCTGCCTGGAACAAAAACCCTAACCGTAAACCCCCAGCGCTGTATTACGTTTCCTTCTCCCTCTCAACTAGGGACAGACCCAACACCCGGCCAGGGGGCTCGACCGCGCATGCTGGGTTCTGCCGGTCGGACCGTCAAACAATTTGGGATTGGAGTACTTCGTCGGTAGCTACCTCTACCTGGTTCGTCTTCTTCATTTTTTTTTTATGGTTTTCAAATTGAGCCAAATTGGCCCAGCCTATCATTTTTTTTTTGTTTTGAAATTGGGCCGCATAACCCAAATCATTTCAATCGAAATCAATCCCCTAATTCCCATTTTTCACCTTCTCCAATCTCTCGACTTCTCGCTCGTTGCTGCAGCCTACCGGTGGGTGAATCGCCATTCGTCCACCACTACTAGTCCGACCACAACCATCTGTCAATCCGTCTCCGGCAACACTCAGTCCCCTCAGGGTGGGTCACGCATGCACGCCCGCGAGATGTGGTGAAACTGTAAGTTGTTTTTGATTGAGTAGATCGTCATTTTTTAAGTTTTTATGAATAATTTTGATCAAATCATGAAATTTAAGTGCAATAAAATGCAAAGATTTTAGTGATTGATAGCCACGTACAAGGGCGGACCCAGCTAAGGCCCAGTGCAGGCATCTCTGCACTTGGCTTTGGCCGTCCCAATTTATCAGAAACCCAATACTTATGAAAAAGGGTAGCCCAATTAATTGGCCCAAATGTATCTATCCGCATTGGGCTTTGGGCTGCCTCAATTTTTCAGAAACCCAATGCTTATAAAAAGAGGGTAGCCCAACTAATTGGCCCAAATGTCTGATAAAAGCCCTCCAAATTACAACCCACGCCATAACCAATTAACCATTACAATACGTTCATTATACACGCCAGCATCCGCCGCATAAATTGAGTCTGAGACCGTGACTCCGTCACCGTGAGACGCCTCCGCAGACACGCCACTACCGCACGCCTGCTGCACTCCCCTGTACCCTGTAGGTGAGTTTTCTATAATTTCTATTGGTATTCATCTGCCCCCCACGCCTGTTTGTTTGGCTGTTTCAATGTTTCATGTTTGGGGAAAATTTTGAAACCAAGTCACTGGTGGGCGGTGGCTGATGGCTAGGACTGGGACTGGGAGGAAATAGGAAGAAAATAAGTAAATAAACACAAGTTTGGGGACGGGCCGGACGGCAAATTTAGGCACTTGTAGGGTTGCCTGTTAGATGTTTGTGTAATTGTGTTAGGGGAAATAGGCAAATAAATAGGCAATAGACAAAGCCCAAATAGGAATAACCAGTAACTTGTTGGCTTGTTGACATGTTGTTGCCTGTTTGGGGGAATAGGAAGAATAAGTGAATCAGTAGTGCTAATTTTCTGAGGCACTAACCACTAACCAGTCATGAGTGATGAGTCACCAGTGCACTATGGTCTATGAGTCACCAGTAAATCAGTAATGCTATTTAATAAATAGGTAATTGTCTTGCTATAAATTCCATATTTTATTTTGTTTATTTACATTCCAATTTTAAGGTATTTCATTTTATTATAATGTTTGTATTATAATGTTTTCTTTTTAATACCGCCTGCACTAGAAAATTTTCCTGGGTCCGTCCCTAGCCACGTATACTTGGTTCTTC
Organism: Fraxinus excelsior; assembly: GCA_019097785.1. Taxonomy (NCBI): domain Eukaryota; kingdom Viridiplantae; phylum Streptophyta; class Magnoliopsida; order Lamiales; family Oleaceae; genus Fraxinus; species Fraxinus excelsior. The sequence goes on from CM032630.1 coordinate 30,700,629, forward strand.
TATTGAATGTGTTTTTGTTGCCTGTGGGGGATTAGTTTTATCATAGTTATTATTGAGTACCAAATGGTTATGGACTTATGGCATTTGTTTTTTCTTGTTTGCTCTTACTTTTGGATTGTTTGCCCCTTTAATGAGTTGAATCCAAGGGCTTTGAAGCCCAATATTTTTATTTTTGGTTTGAGTATTTTAAAGTAGACATTGTCACATTGATGTTCTTGTGGTTGATCTATTAATGTATGTGTTGCTTCATGCTTGAATTAAAACATTGCTAAGCATTACTGATTTATGTGTTGTACACTTGCTGAAGTTCGACGTTGACCGGTCAACGTCCGCCCAGGCTGAACTTTGATACTGGGTCCATCCTTGCTCTCAACTCCAATCCAAACTCAAATCTCTTTCTCCTCGTCAATGGCGAAGTCAAAGCTAAAACTGGAGAATACTACCGTAATTCAACATCAGGAAGAAAATAAACCAGAAGAACAAGTAGGAAACGAACACCCTCAACAAGAAGAGGAAGAAGAAGAGAAGAACTTCGAAGAATTGGGCGTCGACCCCCGTCTAATTCGGGCGCTATCAAAAAAATCCATAGAAAAGCCCACTCCAATTCAGCGCGTCGCAATTCCTCTTATTCTCGTAAATTTTGCTTCTTTTTATGTATCCAATTAGGTGTCTATTTTAACTTTTTAGCTTGGTTTTTATAGTGGGCTTTGATTGTACAGGAAGGTAAAGATGTTGTGGCCAGAGCAAAAACTGGTTCCGGGAAAACCTTTGCGTATCTTCTTCCTTTGCTTCAAAAGCTTTTCTCGGATATTCCTTCGAAAAAGAACCTTGCTCCCACTGCATTTATTCTCGTTCCGACCCGGGAATTATGCCAACAGGTATTTTTTTGCTTTCAATTTATTTAGAAAGAAAAAGTTGATCTTTTATGTGGGATTTGTTGTATTGGTTGGTTTTGTTCAGGTGTATTCGGAGGTGATGTCATTGATCGAGTTATGTAGAGTGCAATTGAAAGTTGTTCAATTGACTAGCGCCATGTCTGCCTCTGACTTGGTAATTTTGTTTTATTTCAGTATAATTATTTAACAGTTATGTCGATTATGTAATGGACAATATTCTTATAAATGTTTTTTGGCTGCAGAAAACGGCATTAGCAGGGCCGCCTGATATACTTGTATCAACTCCTGCTTGTATACAAAAATCATTGTCAAATGGCATTCTCCTAGCTAAAGCTATTCAAGATTCACTTTCAGTTCTTGTCCTGGATGAGGTGTGCGCTTTATTTTATTTTCTTCAAAATTTTGAACAGTTTTAGTGATTTCTTTGGGGAGACAGTATAATTTCAGCCAAGAAATTTAATTGTGTTCTTCATTTAAAAATTGTAGACGATTTGAAAATTTATTTATTTTTAGCTCTACCATCCTCACTGTAATTGTCTTGTACAAATTGATATCATTTTGTTAAGCAAGAGATTCATGGTTGAATATTTCATATCAGGCAGACCTCCTTTTGTCGTATGGATATGAGGATGATCTAAAAGCTTTTACAGCTCATGTACCCAAGCGATGTCAGTGCCTTCTCATGTCTGCTACTTCTAGGTGCGTTTCACATTTATTGTTACTGCATCCATGTACCGTGCTTATGGAGGAGGTTCTTTGAGATTCAGATTCTAATTGTTCGTGAATGTGTCAACAATTAATATGTACCCTATATTTTTGGCTCTTTGATTGAAAATCCACACATGATTCTTCAGCCAAAAAGTGTGAAAGTTTCATTTTATTTGTGGTGTTTGGAAGTGGGATAAGTTTCTTTATAGGGTCTTGTTTGATCCCCATTATTTCAAAAATACAATTTTCTCTATCTTCTTTTTAACCACACATTCTTCAATAAAATAATATTACACTCAAAACTTAAAACTTTTCCTTAAGCCCTGTTTTGCACCGTTTGACGGCAAAAATTTTCCCCGAAATTTTTTTCCACCTACTCCACCCACGTGCCTACTTTCCAACTTTTGGAGGAAAAAAATTTCTTGTTTTGGTTGGTTTTGCTTTTCCAGTTTTTTTTTTTTTTGGCATATGAAAAAAATTCTAGACACAATGGTAAAAAAATTTATCACTTTTATCGACAATTTTCATTCAAAACAAAGTCAAACCAATGGTATTCGGTATAATATTTTTTTTTTGGCAATTGGAACAAATGTTAGACCCATTGGTAAAAAAATTATCGACAATTTCCATAAAAAACAAAGCCAAACGGACACCAAACTTTCAACATTTTCAAGGTGGAAAATTATATTAATCAAATACAATTAATTACATTCCTAGTAAAACAAATTCTAGGCAATTCAATTCCCCGTAAAACATTTTCTTTTCACCAAAATTCTATATTTGCAATCAAACGGACCCTTATTTTCTAACCACACATTTTTCATCAATCTATTATTCCAAAACGCATTTTTCAATGAAAATGGCGTTCAAACGGCTCTATATGTTTTAAACGAGGTGGTGCTAGTTCACAATTCACAGTCCCTGTTTGGAAGCTATTAACATCTAGATTTTAATTTACAAGTCAAATTCATCAAATAATTTTAGCCACAAATTTCATGGCACCCAAAATTTTTCAGCTACACATTTCATTATTTTTTATCAAAATCTAATTTTATTCCTAACCAATAGTGGCATAGTATATTCCATAATATGCACTTCATATTGTGCTCAATGCTGTCCCCTTTTTAGTACTGCTGGTCTCCTGATTTGGGACATTATTGCCTTGATTGCTACTGTGTTTTGGGCAGATTAGGAGTGTTATGTTAACTCCTCCAGCTAGATGGGAGCTTCTGAAATTTGAACTCATATTCAACTCTTTCCTTCCAAGTTGCATTGTATACAGTTCAATCTATTTTTACATTTTAATTTTGAAAGTTTGTTTGGACCTCATATGTTTTTTATTATATGTTAATTAATTGTAGAGTCTAAACAAAATTGTTCTCTTTTTCTCATGTGACCATGTGCATATTTGCAGTGCTGACATCGATAAGCTGAAAAAGCTTGTTCTTCATAATCCCTACATCTTAACTCTTCCTGAAGTGGGAGATGTGAAGGATGATGTTATCCCCAAAAATGTTCAGCAATTTTATGTAAGCACTCATCTATTTCGGGGTTCCCCAAAATTCTTTTGTGATTTTTCCATGTCTAAATTATGAATGCCCTCATATTGGTACAGCTATTTGTTATATATTTGTTTGCATAGAAGAATTCTCTTCTTCTTCAAAGGGCTCATTACTAGTTAAAATTTGGAGTCCCTCTTGATATTTATTTTATATCAAATTTTGCTTTTCCAATCTATTGCTTCTCCATTCACTATCCTGAGAGATTTTTTTTTGCTTCATTTTGTTCTTGTTGTTATTACTTGTTTAGATTTCTTGCAGTGCCCGTGATAAACTTGTGCATATCCTTGCCCTATTGAAGTTGGAGTTAGTTCAAAAAAAAGTGCTGATTTATACTAATACAATTGACATGAGTTATAGGCTGAAGCTGTTCCTTGAACAGGTAGCTTTCTGGTTCTGGTTAGAATCAAAACTTCTTTCTAGTTCTAATTACAATGATGAACATTTTTTATTTGTGCAGTTTGGGATTAAATCTCCAGTTCTAAATGCTGAGCTGCCACAGAATTCTCGTCTACACATTCTTGAGGTATTTAACAGTGTTGTAGTATATTGAATTTGATCAGATGAAAACTTGTCTTTTTCCTTTCTTCTTCTTCTTTTTTTTTTTCCTGAGATGCCCCACCTTATTTATCTTGTTATTGTTTCTCAAGTCTTTCAATTTCTTATTTTTTCCTCAGGAATTCAATGCTGGCCTCTTTGATTATTTAATTGCTAATGATGACAGTCAATCAACAGCGACAGGTCAAAATGATAAGGAAAGTCATGGTGCAGGGAAAAAACCTAAAAAACATCCCAAGAGAAAATTAGATGGAGAATTTGGTGTAGTGAGAGGAATAGACTTCAAAAATGTGCACACGGTGAGCTGATTCTTGTTAAGTTGTAGAATTTTACTTCAGTATTATGAGCTCGGAATATTCAATTCAAAATGCAAATTCCATCAGTCTGAAGCCTAAAGAATGATTTGTCTGCATGTTTTGTTTGTAATTGTGCTAATTTTTTTTATTTCATATGTTAATACTGGGTATCTGATGTCTTCTAAAATATTCATTTTCCTGATGATTTGTTGTGTGAATCTTTTAAATTTGACAAGTATACCAAATTGCACCAAACCTGTTAGGCCACCATTCAATCCGTCCCAAATGGGATGTCATGGTTTGATTTAGAAGCGATTGAATGATCAAGTTGAAAGATCTAATGTTTCTCTCATTTCGCTATTTTATCCCTTGGTACATGATTTACAATAAATTCTGGGACCTATATGCAAAAAGTAGGATAAAGTGATAGTTTAATTATTTGACTAAAAAAAACAATATGAAACAAATCCCTTAAAAAAAAAAAGAAATTATTTTGTGACATCTAAGGAGAGAACATTCATTTTTGAGATAGGAATTCTTTCATTTTTTGGCTCTGTGGGCACGAATCCCTCTTTCCTCTAGCACCTCTCAAGGGTTGGGTGTTGGTGATTGTTGCTGCATTCCAAAGATTGCATTGTAGAAAAATGCGTTTTTGATATGTGTATTTATTTTCATTGGTCTCCTTTTACTCTTGTTGATGAAAAAGTTGACAGGCTGACTGTCCCGTCTTACTTTGTTAACATTTCTAAGGAGTATATTTGTTGATGGTATACCCTTCTTTCTATTTAAATAAACTTATCCCCTCATATAGATAATTGTTCTCACTTTAACAGGTTCTAAATTATGATATGCCTCGGACCGCTGCTGGATATGTGCATCGGATTGGACGAACTGGAAGAGCCTATAACACTGGTGCATCTGTATCTCTTGTAAGCTTCTCGATTATATTATTTTTCCCTTCTAACCATCATGTAAGGTCTTGTAGGACTCAGTAAGACTACAAATTTTCTTGACAATGACGTAGCTAGAGCTTGTTTCCCTTAATTATAATTTATAACAAATATATGACGTATTTATACTGCTATGACATTCTTTTTTCTTTCTGTTTGGATAGATTGGATTATGGTAATTATGTTTCCAATATGCCATTTTTATTACTTTAGCTTGTTCAACAGGTTTCTTCTGAGGAGATGGAAATTTTTGAAGAGATTAAATCTATTTTGGGAGAAAATGACAGCGAGGATTCAAAATTTATAGCCCCATTCCCTTTGCTCAGCAAGAATGCTGTGGAATCCTTGCGATACAGAGCCGAGGTAAATGGTTGTCTTTTTTACCAAGGAACAAAGTTAAATCTTGAAAAGAGTTTACTCCTGGTACTTTTTGGGAATTGAATACTCTGAAAATGACTTGCTGTTTATATTTATTTTAATATTGGTATTGGGAAATCTTGGCAAGAAATAAAAAATAACATTTCCTAAAGTTAGGCTTTTTATTAGTTTTCTAGAACTATTTTGAATAATATTCCGAAAAAAAGAAAGGAAAGAACATGAATTTGATGAAGTCTTTGGCTCCATGTTTCTGGATTTTCAAGGGGATGTTATAGCTGATCCTGATTGTGTGGTTTACTGTCATTTATGGTTCCATGTGTCACCTTTATTATACTTTCAACACAATAATATAGCCAAATTTATGCTTTACTCTATGGAAGTGCAAAAAATTGACCTGTTAGCTTGCAGGATGTTGCAAGGAGTGTAACAAAAATTGCTGTTAGGGAATCTCGTGCACAGGATCTAAGAAATGAAATTCTGAACTCTGAGAAGTGAGTTATCTTCTGAGAAGAGCTTTTTTTAAATAAATGTGGTCCTTCTCTACCATTATTTTCTTTGTGTTTCTCCACTCTTAGTTAGAGACTTTTTTAGGTGTATAGTTTCACAATTGACATCTAAATCTTAAACTTAACGCATTTTATTTGCAAGTCTTAAAATCCAAATTCTTATCTGAATTACTGCTATTTTATTGTCTCAGCAAAATAAATAAATAAATAAAAGAAGAAGGTTATCTAGCTAGCTTCATGTAACACATCTGAATACACAATCATGACTCTTTTGCGAGTTATATGCCTTGGACAAATTTCTTAATCACAAACCATGATCCTTAATCATGTATTGTGTAAATGAACAGCAACATGCAAATTAGCACTAGGAGTGCTTTACTTGCTTAAAGTGACACTTGTTTCTTGACAAGGCATAATATACATTTTTGGATCCTTGGTTTATTAAGAAGTACTGAAATTGAATCACCTGTAGTAGGATAGAGCCCATATTTGAAAGTCAAGCTTGCTTTAAGAACTGCAACTGAAAATTGTCTAATTTTCCTTGTGCCCTAATTACTACTTCCTTGATTCTGTTTAGGTTGAAGGCTCATTTTCAAGACAATCCAAAAGACTTGGGTAATAGCTTTGTAATATGATTTGTAAAGATTCAATAGCTCACCAATCTATGAATCATTAAATGACAATGCTTGGTTTTTTGATCAGATCTTTTGAAGCACGACAAAGTTCTGAGCAAGAAGGACCCAGCTCCCCACTTGCGTGATGTGCCTGAGTATCTTTTGGACCCAACAACACAGGAGGCTAGCAAGATTGTTAAGCTTGCTAGAGCTGCTATGGGAAATACCAACCCAGTTCGTCGAAAGGGGTTCAAGGGGAAATTTAGAAGTAAAAACCCTCTTAAAACCTTCTCATCTGAGGTATTGTGATATCTCATACTCTTATGATCGTGTAGTCTTATTTTTTAATTTATTGTAATCATACATCATTGCCAGCGCAAGATGATTTCTTGAAAAGTAAGACGTGTCTGAGGCCATTCTTGGCATTTTATTAAGCATCTCAAGTCTATATTTTTCTCTGGGGTAGGTGGTGGTGTAATTTTTCCTCAAATGAGAGAAAATGGAACTTCTCATTCCAAACATCGTATTCCATTAATCTATCAAAAAACATCTTATTCCATTAAGAGCAAGCCTTGTGGTGGCACCGGATAGCATGTTTGGCTAAGCTTAATATAAAAGTAAAAGTTCTTTTCAGTCTATTTTTCTTTTTCAGACATATTGATAAGTTAATTTTTTATTTTAAGTAAATAAAGTTATTTTGATAGTAACTCTTACTTTATTGTCAAAATAATGTACTTATTTCCAATTTCGATCAGTAAAGTAATTTTTTCATTAAAAAACTTGTGCATAAACTTTTTGAGCTTAGCATAACATGCCTCACCATCATGTTCATACAGTTTCTGTATGTGGGCTTGATGGTTTTTCCTGCCTCACTTTGTGGTATATAAAGGTTTAGATCGAAATACAGTTATTTCATAGCGCTTTCTGTTGCCAAATGATCACTAAACACTTCTTAAATCGATTCCTAAGATTTAGTTATTCTGCATTTAGATTAATAGCTAGCTTAGTAACCACAGTTACATATTTAAGAAAATTATCATGCTTCAGGGACCAAAGCGAGCACCTAAAGCTGGGGTGAAGAGGAAAGGTAAAGACAAGGATGAAGGTCAGAGACGCAAGAAAAAACAATCTGTATGATCCTTGCAATTAGTAACTTAAATTTTTTTTAATGGTTAATGATTGTTTCTTTTCTTATTCGCAATTTTGAATTAGATGATAATTTACTCGATTTGTATTTGAATCCTTAAATCTCTTATATCAGTATGTTGGTTTTAAAGCATGTATTGTTATTTTGTCGAATTATTTCGTGTACTTTGTGACAGTTACTGGAATTTTTGCCATTCAAATTTCTTGTATACATGGAGCACAACCGGTATTTACATTTGTTGCATAAAAAAATATTCATGGCACCTTAATTTTTGAAGGATTGTGGCCTCTCATGACTGGATTATAGTTCCATATATTCGTACGTTCTGATATTTTATGAAATGCAAAATGATCACATAATATAAAAATTCAAACTACAATAGCTTTGGGATTTTTTTAACATGCATTTGGTCCATTGGACGACCTAGCGAAGTTAGTATTTATTTAATTATTTATTTTTCCGCGAGTTTGACAAGGTTTAAAATTCGATATCAAATATCTTATTCGAGGGTCGAGGTTGTGCGCGCGCGATGGTCTTCGATTCGGTGATGTAGGCAGGGACGGATCCAGTCCGGACAGACGTTGACCGGTCAACGTCGACAATCATCTACAATTGCAAAATATCCTAAACAAAACCAACCCTACTCCATAATCTACAAAACATTTTAACTGGTAATTTTTTTCACTTATCCATAATTTCCTGAAACCTTAAATTCCCAAATCATAATTCACATTCCACAGTTCAAAATTATAAGTCATAAAACAATAATATAATATAAATTCTCATTTCTCATAATTCGTAAATCCAAAAAAAAAAAAAAACAAAAACAAAAAAAAACAAACACACACACACAGAATGCACCGTGCACCCAGTGAGGCTCAGGCAGTGACCCAGAAATCCAAAATCATAGATTCATAATTTATAGAAATATCCAGATTTCTATTTGTTTCTTAAAATGGATCAAGTAATCAAGATTCTGAACCAATTAGTTTTGTGCTTGCTTTTATATGCATCTCCATTTTAAGAAACAAATTGAAATTTCTTCGCAGGAGATGGACTTCTTCACAAATTGAAAAACCCAGATTCACATGTTGACAAATCACAACTCACAAGCTGACAAGCACTAGCAAGGAAATAGCAATATTGATTTCAAATTTTGAAGGGTAAGATTTTAGAGATAAATTGGTAATACCTAGATTTCGAAGCTCCAACCAGCAACCTCCAGCTATTGGATATTGCACCAATCCACCGTCCGCCGACCACAGTCAAATACTCACAGCCACTGTCACTGAGCCACAACTACAAGAATTTCGCCCTCGTCACTCGTCTCCCTTCTCTACCGGACCAATGGTTAACTTGATTTGGTTATATTTGGTTTTATTGTGAGGGCTAATGGACTTGCAAGTTTCAATTGCAAGCAAAATCGGTTAATTGGGGCCTTTTTTTTTTTTTTGTTTTTTTAATATGGCCCACAAAAATGAAAAGATAACAAAGGGGGCTGAAAAAAATTCAGCTGCAGGCGGCTCTTCTTCCCGGTGGACGGCAAGAACCTGCAGCTTCCGACGAACCCAACACGGGCGGTCACGAGGGCTGGCCAGGTGCTGGGTCCGCCCCTAAATGTAGGGGTGGAGGATCTATTGTTGGTGGTTAGTTGTTGGTGGTAGCTGATCAGTTTTCGTCCTGTCGTGTGTTTTGTGGCTGGTTAGTATATATTCGTGTGATGGCGATAAAATGGTCATTCGTGTGATGGTGTTGTGATGATGCCGTCGATATTGGTGGTGTTGTGTAGGGGGCGATAGTGGTGGTTGTTGGTGTTATTGTTGGAGGGTGGTTGTGACTGTGACTGTGGCGACGGCGGTAGGTATGAGACAATGTGTCTGTGACCAACTATTTGGTCGATCTGTGACCCATGACCAAGTATTGGTGATGTATTGGGATTGGGGGACGGGTGCAGTGAATGGGATGAAGTGTCTGTGACCAACTATTTGGTCGATCTGTGACCAGTTACCAAATATCGACGATGTACTGGGACTGGGTCTGTGACCTTAAAATTCATTAATCTGTAATTGAAAATATAACTTGTGACCAACAAATTTGGAATAATTTTTAAAATTGTGACCAATTAAAAATCTGTGACCTCCATTAAAAAAAATGTGATCTATAATTTTTTTTTATCAGTGACCAATGAAGTCAATTGTGAATGACTTAATTTTTTGATCTGTGACCTCGAAAAAATATGCTACCAATTAATTTAATAAGTTGTGATTGAAAATTAAATTTTTAACTACTTAATAAGATATCTGTGACCTCGGAATCGAAATAGTTAACGGAATTAAGTGGCGGCGAAACGATCATCGGAATAAAACATGATCGAAGAACAGTCACCGGTCGCCGAAGTTGTTGCCAGAATAGTTCCCAGAGCACCCGAGGTGGGGTGGGGTGGGTCAATTATATTATATTACAGTTAAATATTTAATTTAATAAATTAATTGTAAAATATAATAATTAATTCATGGAAAACTTGAGTTTTGTAAATTTAAACATTGAGACCTAATTTTTTATTTCGAGAAAGATAATCGGTCAGAAATTTTTCTGTTTTTAGTAGTACAAGTGAAGAATCTTGACCCGGGTTGTGATGTTTTTCTGTATTTTTTATTCCTCAATCCAATTCAGGAATTAAAATAATAATTAAAAAATCACTTTTTAAAAATTCCTCGATCCAATTCTGTCGTGTCTTCAATTATTGACTGGTCAAAGTGGAATATGTTTTAACTTAAAAGGACAAGACATAGAAAGTTACACATACTCGAACCAACATAAATTGTCATTTTGTTCGATTAATTACTACGAAGTGGGTGTGGGAGGCTGGCCAGTATGACTCACTATTAACTGAGTGGTAAAACGTGTCCTTGATAACACCAGCTCACACACAAAGAGTTCAATGTGTTTATTTATTCATGACTTTTAGGAGGTGAATGATTCAGAGCGTATTAAGTTTGAATTAATTGCATATTTGTATAGTATGATCACTCCCTCAAGTTCTTTAATCTTTGTTGGGACTCGATCAATAAAAAATAATTGAGACAACTTCGTACAAATTTCGTTAAGAATTAGATTATTTAAAGCGATTGTATCGTTAACCCTAATTTCAATGCCTTTTCTGTTTTCTTGTATTATTCCTCTTGGCTATTTCTAACCTATTTATATATGATGGTGCAACCAAAATCTATTGCACTACACTTAATGGATATAGATGCTGACAAGAAAAATTCAATGGCGAAGGAAAAGCAATACAGTTTAGAACTATGCTTCTGGGCCAGGAGCCAGGCCAAGAAACACATGGTCCCCCAAGAAACATAAGTCTACAGTTTAACGTTTTACACCTATACATGAAAGTTTAGAAAAAGAAACCTAGTACTTGTAAGAGAGAAAAATGAGGAATCAGAAGGTCGTTTTAGCCACAGGGTGTGCCAAAGGTGGTATTTTATGAGTATTACAAGGCTTTCGCTGAGAAAAAAATGCCACGTGATGTCGAAGATTTGTAATTTGAGAAAATCAAGACATTAGAGCTCCATGTCTCGTCAGATGAAAGTGTGAAAAGCGCATTCTGTGATATCCCCGGTGTGGAAGGATAGATGTATTGATTGACAATGCTGGGATTGGGGGCACCGGCCAGTTGGCCGAGTTTCCATTGGATGTTATACGAAAGACTTGTGAAGTTAACTCTCTAGGGCAGTTGTGGATGATCCAACAAGTGGTGGTTCCATTGTAATATGTGCGGTAGAATATGTAAATGATTGTTCAAGACAAGGAATTATTTTAGTTTAATTCGTAGGGGCGTAATTAAATTATAAAGAAAAAAAGCAAGAAGAAGAAAACAAAAGGAAAACGAAATACGAGACAACTGAAAATACTTTCTGCTCAAGACAATATTACCTAGCAGCGGTGCTAACGAACTACGACACTTGTCTCCCAATATACAATGGATACAACTATTGTGGTAGAAGCACTTTATACCACAAATAACAATGAACTTAGAACGAAATTGTCTCTCTACACAAAAAACGGCTTCTGAATAATTTTTGGAGAGTGTTTTGCAAGAGTTTTTGATGTTATGCTCAATGCAAATGATATAGAATATATAATGGACGTCCAAATGGTCATTTATATAGAAGAGGAAAGGTCGTAAGTGAAAAGTCGCGCCCCAAACTTAGCAACATTTGTTAAAGGTCGCAACATTTACTGTCGCTAGCCTGTCCCTCGAGTAACTGTGACACATTTTCATCAAAACTTCTTTTGCTAGCCTATTGCGAAATTTTCGCTCGATAGAGATAGTTATCTTTCGGCCCGTGCATCCTCTTTTTTATCCAACTTTGGACCGCAATTTCTCATTCATTCAAAATTGATTTTGAGATTTCAAGTATTCCACGATGATCTACTCGACGAATAGAACAAGTTAGTCTATTTATATTCATAATTTGACTATCGAATCAAGTCCGAATATTGACACAAAAGTCACATTTACATACTTAATTTCATTCTCTAAACCAAATTCCATTATCCATACATGGCCGTGCAATGCGATGGAAGCATTGTAAACAATTGGAGTGTTGTTGCGAGGGTGCCGATAACTTGAGTCGGGGTGTATTGCAATAACAAGGAGATAGTGCGTATGATTTCCGTCACTCTCCGACCATATAAGATAGACGTGATAATTGTGGTTCTAAGGGCGATCAAATTGAATCTTGTGAGCAATAACATTGGGAAATTGACGAATTATGACCAGAAAGTTTATAAGGATTTTAAGGAAGCTATAATTGAGAGAGCAAGAGCTTCTCAAGTTGGAAAATCGACTGATGCAACATTGTTTGCTAGACATGTAACAAGCAAGGTTTTGAGTCCTAAACCACGAAAACAAGTTGTGTTTGGTCATATGATTGGACTGTCTACTTTTCTTTCATGGTCTCCCGTTTGGGTTAGGGATCATTTCTTCACGGATAGATTTAAATTAAAAAAAAAAAAAAAAGATTTTTCAGGGTATATGTCAAAAAATATCACGTAACAAATTTTCTTCACGAAGCGATGCATATTAAACATTTTTTTAATGTTTTCAATTATGATTTGCATGTATGGATGAATTTGTTAGTTTGACTCCATGAAAGAACAATATTCCTTCATTAAATGGTTTTTGGTGATGTTACATATGCTTAACATAAGCTAAACACCAATTCTTGTTAAATCATTTCTCTCTGTACACTGCTTCTCCTATTTATATTGATTTTTAGGATGAAACTTCTAGACCGTAACAAAATTCAACAAGCTCAAACGAGCAATTCAACATTTCTAAAGTTCAACGAAGCATTCTAATTTTGATATTAATTTTCCTGAGCGAGTTACCATCCTATCAGGACACGTCAAATGCAAAATCTTCACTGATTAAAGACGGTAACATTAACCAATATATTAGGATTTCACTACTCCTTTCATCAAAATTGAAATTTTGAGATGTAATTACAATATTAGATAGGGGTGTTACTTTTCAAAATCTATCCCCTCATAAATCACCATACAAGAGGTGATACAATGTCTTATTTCAAAATCATAAATTCAGTCCATTTAATTCTTCAATTTAAGATGATCAAATCCTAACTAAGTTATAAGTATGGCCGACAATTCAAATTCAACTTTATGGAAGGTCGTCCTTATAGATTTATATGTTTCGTATTCAACGTCAACTCTAAGAATTTTGAGGTTTAGACTACTAATTATTATGAGGTCCTAAAAACCAAGCAAAATTTCCATTTACCTTAAATACCAAAAATGCCGACACAACTTTACAAGTATGATTTGTGAATTAGCTAATTATGATCCATTTATCGAGTATCAACACATTTTTACAAGTATCTAATTCTACAAATATAAGAAACAAAATAATTAAATAAATAACAAACCTTCACTTTCTTCTCTTAGGCTCCACCGCTGATGGCACCCTGGTGGTGGCAGAATTGGAATTTGGATATAGAAGTGATAAGTGTATTTTATACACTTATTTGGGGCTGTAAATAAAAATATTTTATAGTTCTTTTCATGAAATATCGCCTAATTTGCTATATATTATGTTTAATAGGTAAAACTCAATGATTTGATGAAAAATTGGAAGAAACAAAGGAAAAATGGTGAAATTCAAAGTTCGGGGACTAAAGTTTAACAATTCAAAAGTTGGGCTGAATTGCAAGACAATGATTCAAGAATGCTTATGGTCGATTGGAAGTGAAGAAAAGTCAACGAAATGAAAAATTGTTGAAGAATGCCAAAATACACCATAAAAAAGTTCAAGGACCAATTTACGAATTGGTCCCCAAAATTGTAATATCATGCGTAAGCGTAAGCCTGTAGGTTTTGCGTACACACAAATCCGATATGAAGTTACTGAAGCTGGATCATATTTAATGTGCGTATGCACAAAATGAACCATGGTACGCATGGTTCATCTTCGAGGAAAAAAATTGTTCCCTTACTTCGTTTCACCTGGTTTTGGTATGCAATTTTTTGACACTCTATATACCATAGGGTGTCCAGAAGCAAGAAATCATCGTTTGGGTCGAAGATTAAAGTGAAGAATTGGAGTTTTCATGTTCTTCATTGTATTCCTTGCCTCGGCTGATGTCTTTCCTTATTCTTTTGTATAATTTTTATAGACAATATTAGGCTAAAATTTTTATGTATTGGATGGATGACAAAACCTATTGATCTATATTTTTCAATTAAAGACTTTTTTGTTTTTAGATAATTCTCATGTTCGTGATTTAATATGCATTAATTATGTTTGTTTCAATGCTTGCGCACCATTTAGACGATTAAATTGTTTATTTGAAGTGTTGAAAAACTCACGATAAGTAGAATGCTGCATATTCAAGTGTGATAGTCCTATGATTGAATGCATGCTTTGTATAAGAATTCGAATTAGAAATAGAATTGGGCCGTGTTAAGCATAGATTTTGTATATTTTGGAAAAGAATATTGAATATTAATTGATTATCGATCGTCACAAACATGTTAATCGTACTAACTAACATAAGTTAAGAATTGAAACTAGATGTCAATAGGTGGAGTCGGAAATTCAATACATTCATCTTGTATTTGATAAAAAACCAATTTTTATTGTTTTTGTAGTTAACTTAGAATAACAACAACAACAAAAATCTCTCTTTTGTATCACATTTATCGAATTTAGTAGTAACTAGTATACTAAAGTTGAACTTTACTCCTCGTGTGACGATATTCATAACTCATTATATATTACTTGTCAATGATTCCATATGCTTGTAGGATTTGACCGAACAAGAAGCTCAAACCTATGGTGGGTTTTTTTTTTTTTTTTGAGACCCTCTAATTTATTTGACAGTGGCTCTTTCTTGGACAATTTGTGGGGCATATTTTCTAGGCCTCTCAAAAAGTAAGGCATAAGGCCTTTGCCAAGATAGCTTCGGTCCATATTCTGAAAAGGAAATTTTCAACAACTGCGACTCGATACAAAATTTCATGAAATGGTCTACTTTTGTCACGTTGGTTTAACAGTCATTCACAAAGATTGTGTAAATTACATTATCTCGAAGCCTCTAGAGTTTATTAAGAAAGATATGTTTGAGGCTCATAATATTGCACACCTTGACAAACTGATTTCATGTATTACCAAAAAATGCATGTCAAATCATCTCTTCATTGATGGGAAAAATGCAAGATTATTCTAGATACGTAGTTTTCATTGTTCATAATCACCTATCTACACCATCGTAGTGGACAAATATTTGTAGATTTGTGGAGAGAGTAGCTATGTCAACGAGCCGAGCCGGAAAAAAAAAGCTCGGGCTCGGCTTGAGCTTTTTTGGGTCCGAACCGAGCCCAGGCAAAAAAAATGAGGCTTGACTCGAACTTTCTGTCTGAGCTTTACGTATTACCAAAAAATGCATGTGATCAAAATGTCTTTTTCTCTTTATGAGGAAAAAAACAACAGTAAGCTAAAGGCGTTGTTTTCATCGTTCAAAATTATCTATCTACAAATATTTCTAGATGTTCGAAAGAGAATGGAGCGTACAAGTCTTGAAAATGCAATCTTATCTTTATTGTCCTTTTTAAAAATGAATTATCATTTATTCTTTACCTTTAGGTCCTTTTGCAATTGAAACGTTTTTACTTAATTTAATTAAATTTTCTCCATTAAAATTGGCTCACTAATACCGATATTTATGTTTTCATTTTCTGAAGTTTGTTCTTTTCACTAATTGTTCATATCCATACATAAATAGTTTCATTAAGTATCCCTATGGTTACTTGATACACAATATAAATTTACAAATGATATATTATGAATTAGACTCCTATATCAAACTAAACAGAAAATCTAAAGCCAAGTACCGAGTAAACATAGTGTAATTTTCTAATTTTCACATGTATTAGTGATTCACTTTCGACGCTAGAACTACAATGTCCACTCAATAGTGCACATCCTTGAATTTATTTTGACTAGATAGTTCGTATGAAATTATAAGTTAAAATCATTTTGCTAATATATATATATATATATATATATATATATATATATATATATATATAAAGTTTTACTGTCACTCAGAAAAATACGCACGTTTTAGTATTTACATAATAATAAATTTAAAGGTAATACATGAGGAATAAGGATAGAAATAAAATTTCATGTCATCAAGGGCGGAGCCAGGAATTCATCATACGGGAAGCTAAGATTTTTAAAACATAATGTATGAATAAAATTTATATATAACAAATTTTTTTTTAATACAATGTTACCTATTACAGTTGTACCCGACGATATTTTATAGTATAAAATTCATCTATAATAGAATCTAGATCTAAATTCATACTCGTTCAATATTTAGTGTTAAACAATTGGCCAGAAAACCATTATCCATTTTGTTACGAATTTCCGTCTTCGTATGTTTGTTACTCTTTGAAAAGAAAGATAACAAAGTTCTTCATTTCTTGGAAGAAGGTCGATCTTCCTTCATATTAAACCTAAGAGCATAAATATAAAAAAAAAAACTTCAAAACAATGCTATTATAATTCATAAATACGCATATTCACTCTCTCTTTCTAGTTCTAGCCCAACTTCTTTTACACACACGTCCAAGCAAACCACCAATGCCAAATAAAAAGTTAGAAACATTAAATGTTTTCATGAAAAATGTCAAATTATCAATAATGAGTAATTTATTGGTTAGCTAAATAAGAAATCCAAGCCAAATCAATTAAGCAAGAACTCACTTTCAAAAATTAGAAGCATTTTAACACTTCAATTTTGTACGCAGAAAGGTGAAATACCTGGCGAAAAATTGGAATTACAGGCCGACCGCTGAAGAGCTTTGAGGAGACAAAATTCGGGTATCAAAACTGGTCCTCACTCCTCCGGTCATCCCTGTTACATGTAAACATTAATGTAAGCATTTCATTATTATTTATTAAACACTGATTCAGATTTTAGATATTAAACATTCATTATTATTTATTAAACATTAATGTGAGCAGTGAGCATTTCATTATTATTTATTAAGCATTTCATTATTATTGAAAGTGAGTTCTAGATTATTAAACATTCAGATTTTAGATATTAAACATTAATGTGAGCAGTTCATTATTATTTATTAAACATTTCATTATTATTTACTACATCATCGATTCATCGAGATTTAGAAAGAAGACCTAACCTTGGTCAGTTGGTTGGTGTCGCGGCTGTTCGGTGGAGCTGCGGACGGGCTTCGGACTTCAGCCGTTCGACGGCGGACGAACTTCGGAGGCAGCCGGCAGCGGCGGAGCTGGAGTAGGTCCTATTTCGAGTTTGAGAGAGTGATAAAGAGTTTGGTGCATTTCAGGTAAAGTGAGTGAGATAGTGTTGAATGAAATTGAATTTCTCAAATTGAGAGGGGGAAATTGGGGTTTAACCAAAATTGGGCTATTGGTTTGGACCGTGACTATTGGGTTGGACAGTGGACTAAATTGAGTTTCAACCAATTTCTTTTTTACATAGGCTGGGCTGGGCTTGGGCAAGGGTGGGCTGTAGCCCACCCCATCCCATCCTTATCTCCGCCCCTGCATGTCATGGTGGATTAAAATATAGAGTTCGACTAAATATGGCTTTTGGGGTTACCTAAATCTAATTTGGGCCAATTTTATGATGTGAAAAAGGGAGAAATTATGCCACACACTATATTAACTTTTAAAATCTCAAATTTGTTGTAGATTGTAAATTTATTAATGAATGATTAATGTACTCTTGCAATTCTAAAAGCTATTATTATTATATTTCTAATCATTTCCTATAAATATAGAGTTTTGGTTATCAATAAAATATGCACAAGTCAATTGACTTATCTAATTTCTCTCTTATTGACTTATCTAATTTTCTCTCTTTTATCTCTAAGTTATAACACGTTACCGGCGCAATTCTCTAAAAAATCAAAGTGAATTAATTAGAAGGTAATAATTTTTATAAACATAATCACGTGTCACATAAACCAAAATTAATTTGGCGACTTGTAAATATTTCTATATTCATATGCATCAAAACGAGATTGCTTCTTCTTTTTCTATATATTTTTGCTTGTATACAAATACATAATAATTATTTTATTATTATTGTTAAGTCCAAATTATATAATTGAAAACTTCTCAATTTGTAATTGACAATTTCCTTAGTCAAAATCAAGTCCTAGTTGAATTGTATTAGGAATTTATCGAGTTGTAATCAAAATCAAAATAGGAGTTATTAAATCCTAATTAAAGTCAAAAGAGTTAGGGTTGTGAGTATAGTCATTGAAGGACTCCAAGAAGATCACATATGATCAAGTGAATGCAATTAAAAGTTTAAAGAGTGTCAAAGAGCCACACAAGTTATGTTCCAAATTTTCGATCGCAACTTGCAACGCATTTGTCACATAGAAAACATTAGAATTTGGACAAGGCTACTTCTTGAAAAAATGTAACCATTTGAGTTAGCTTTTCAAAACATTCTGAACCACCTCAATTAGATACCGAGAAAGAAAGTTAAGATAAAAATACTGACGATTGTTTAGCTGATGCTTGCCTGGCTTAGCGCTCGAGTGATGGGTCAACATTCAAAAATCTGTTTTGCTTCAAACACTTTGTTTTTCAATCCCATTTAATCTCAAACACTTTTATCCACATATATCCTATTCTATGAACGTTCAAAAGTGGGTTGAATCATATTCATTCCATAGAGGTCATTCTTTTGAAGATCCAAAATATTCATTGATTCCAAGATTCATCCACAACATATTACTTGATCCATAAATTCATCTAAATCATATTTGGTTGATCAAGCCAAATTGTTTCATATAAAACCACATATCAAAACACACAAGATCTTTTGATCAAACACCAAATCATTTAATTCACTAAATAGAATACCAAAGATCGAGAGCTGTTGCCAAACCACAAATTTAGGACGGCTAAGGTGAGGTACCAGAGCCAAAATCCGACGTCAGGAGCACGTAGTTCAGGAGAGTTAACGTATAAACCAGAAGTCTGGATTTGTTTTGAAGGAGCACAGATCAAGGGAGACTGCACGAATTAATGTTAGAAGTTCTACGCGGTAGATATGTCTAGGTCGTACTGTAAGTTTGTTTCGATTTATAGTGGATTATTGATTGACAAAGTACCTGAAATTTTTACCCAATTGAAATTTCTCTGTGATCATTTTTTGTATTCTTTATTATTTTGATTATTAATTGTAGTATTCAAATTTAGGATAAATTGACTTGTTCGATCTTACCATCTAGAAATAATTAAAAAAGTGACTTGTTCTTTTTAATTGTATAATTCCGCACGTTGAGTCTAAATACATCGGCTAGTATAAAACTTTCAATTATGCATAATGATTATTTTCTACCATGTAACTTTTATTTTCTTTGTTTGTGTGTTGGTATATTTAATCAACTTTAATACATATTTCATACATGCGCAAATTTTATTTGTATGGAAGATTGTTTGTACGTTATATGCTTTTAATCAATGATAACTATGTCTATGTAAAATTCTTGTAAAATATGCGTGAGATTTGATAAGTTATCTTTAATAGTTATTTGATTATTAAGAAACTTGACATTAGTTGATTATTGAAAGAAAATTAATTTTGAATAGACGAACACTAAATCGGAATCTACCATTCTTGTAAAAATTTTCCTAATGCATGTATGATAATTAATTCTTATATATAAATTTATATCATGTTTGTATGGTAATTGATAATCAATCGTATTGTTACTCCTGAAGTAGCACAACATTATAATTAATATTTTAGAAAAATATTACTTATAGATCTGTATATTAATTTTTTTTTTTGTTCCTGAAATAGCATAATATTATTTACATATATTTTAATTATATGTTATTTGCTCTCGAAAAGCGTCATTAAATACGGTCTAACATCAATTATATTTTTACTCATGAAAAGTAAATTTTTGTATAATTTATTATAATAACATATGATTGCTCTTGAAGAGTGTGAATTATAATTTTCAATATTCCATAAAAATATTGTTTTATTGCTCTTGAATAGGCAATAATAAAATACAATATGCTCTCGAAATAGCACATATCCCAAATAATATATCTCATTGCGTCCTTGAAGAAACACAAATTAAACAATTCAATACCGCTTTGTAATTCTTAGAGGAAAATAATTTTCTATATTATTAATATTCAAGAAGAATATTAATTTGTCGCTCTTGAAGGGCATGAACTATAATTTTTAATATTTTAGAAGAATATTGACATATTGTTATGGAAAAAACAATAATAAAAGAGAATATGTTCTCGAAATAGCACATATTTAGAAGAATGTGTAATTTTGAATTCTTGTTTATCCCTAAAGGAAAACATATAACTAATATCATAAATTATAATTTTCGATATTACAGAAAAATATAGATTTATTGCTCTTTAAGAGGCAATTATAAAAAATAATATGCTCTCGAAATAGCACATATCCCAAATAATATATCTCATTGTGTTCTTGAAGAAACACAAATTAAACAATTCAATGTTGCGTGAAACAATCTCGTTGTGTTCTTGAAGAAGCTAATTTTCTATATTATTGATATTCAAGAAGAAAATTAATTTATCGCTCTTGAATAGCATGAATTATAATTTTTAATATTCTAGAAGAATATTGTTCTTGAAGAAGCAATAATAAAATAGAATGTGCTTTCAAAATAACACATATTTCGAAGAATATGTAATTTTGAATTCGTGTTTATCTTTTAAGGGAAAACATATAACTAATATTATGAGGACATTGATTAGCTTGACTACTTGAATGATATATAATTATATAATGTTTAATCATTTTATTCGAAATTAAATAATTGAATTATATCTTATATTGAACTAAAATTTCAATTTGACTTTATTGCTTGGCATGATCAATTGGACCATCACAAAATCAATAATAATTCGAAATTAAAAAATTCAAATGGTATTCAATGAAGAACCAGAAGATTTTTCAATCAAAAAAATTCCTATATTTGTTGTCTCTATTATTGTTCTTTAATCATCACTAGAGACTGAATTATCTATATTTCTGAAAATTAATTAGCAATGATGTTAAAACCATTTCGGATCGGTCGGTTCAACCGGAAAAATCGTGAACCGGCCCCTAATCCGGTCCGGTACTTATACATTAACTGAAAAATTAAAAACCGGCTAATAAACCATCAACCCGGACGATTTTACCATGAACGGGAAAACCGGCCACGATTTTTCCGATTAATAAAAATTTTATTTTTATTTTAAAAAAAAAATTTAACTTTCTTGATTGGCCACCTATTTGCAATAGAAGACCAAAATAACTTTTTTTATACAAGTGACGTTCCTTTGGCTCAT
Source organism: Fraxinus excelsior (assembly GCA_019097785.1). NCBI lineage: Eukaryota > Viridiplantae > Streptophyta > Magnoliopsida > Lamiales > Oleaceae > Fraxinus > Fraxinus excelsior. The sequence continues at coordinate 30,722,174 of CM032630.1, forward strand.
TTTTAAAGAAGTTCCTTCTTTCAATGTTTAGTAATCTTCCAATGTGGGATACTAGCTTCTTTTTATAGGAGACTCCCCTTCCAATGTTGTAGTAATCTTCCAATGTGAGATACTAGACAATTGTTAATTCTAAGTGTTTAATAGTTTCCTTCATCATTTTCATAAAAAAATCATAACCTCCAACAAGATTATAATCACAAACAATTTTAATGTGAACAAAGCAAATTATTTTGGACATATTAATTGTTATTTTTTTAGGTTATAAAATAAATTACCATAATAAATCTAATTAATGAACATGGATTATATTTACTTTGAATTAGTAAACTTAAATTAAAAAAAAGCTATTATAGTTATGATATTTTATAGTTTATTTGTGTATTTATTTATTTAGTCATCGGTTCGATACCGGTTCGACAATTTAATCCTCAACCCTCTTCCTTTTCCGGATCAGTGCCTGGGTCGATTTTTAAAACATTGTTAATTAGGGTAATATATATGCCCTGTCACCCTATATGTTTATCATCTAGGTACTATTTGCATCTAATAGATTTGATACATTTATTATATGATTGCATAGTGTTCGCAATCTGAAGTTTGCGAAATTACTATTCAAATTTTAAATTATGAACATAATTTTCAGATTATACCATCAAGATGTTGTGTCTTGTTAATGCTAGTGAGCCTAAATCCTAACATTTTAATAAGTATTAGTTATGATGTCGATAAATAGCTTAAAACTATTACTTGTGAAACGCCTCCAAATTAATTTAATTGAGAACAAAATATTTCATATTTATGTTTATGGAATGTTAATACACATCATGTCAATATCATTGTTCTCTTAGTTTTAACTTGGCTTATGATTAGAGCTTAATTTTTTCATCAAATTATCTTGATAGTGCAATATATGTCAAATTAATTCACCACAATGCACTGAGATGGACAGTAATGAACGTTGAGAATAAATACATAGTTTGAACCTTTATTCAAAATGGGTGATATTTTGTAACACAATGAAAGTGATTGTCAATTTCATTGGACAATTATCTCAGTATTAAGAAACTGAAAATAATATATAAATGTATCATTATATAAATTCTTGCAGAAGATAATTCGAGTTAGAAGTTCGAAAGATAATTTATTTAGATCAATTTACTGATAAAAACGATCAACAATATTTCACACAACAGTTTTAAATGCTCCAATTTGAATTAACTTCCTCAAGAACAATTAGTTAATAGTATAGTTGATAAATTTACAACACGCTTGAACCGTGATAATATTCGATTATAATAGAAAACTTCTCTAAGCGAAAATGGAGCAATTAGCAAGGATAGTTTCATTTAGAAAGCGTATACTTTTGGAAAGTATATAGACATAACAAAATATAAAATCCCAAAAAAGGTTCCGGTACCTGAAATAAAGAAAATTGATATATTTCAATAAGTTATGTTATTACGGGAAAATAAATAGAATTGAAAAAAAAAGTTGTCAACACTTTTTTTTCATAATATACTGCATCATATTATGAATAGTAATGAATCAAAATAAATTCGTCGAAACATATTTGATGGAAGTAATGATTGGCCAAATAAAATGATGCGATTAGAGGTGTCAATCCGGGTTGTCTGAGCCGGGTCGGCCCGCCAACATATGAGCCCGGTAACGGCCCGCGTGAAAAAAAGCCCGCTCGCTACGGGTTACGGGTCGGCTCACAATTTTGGACTACAACCCAGGCCCGCCCGCTGATCCATCCGGGTCGAGCCCATGCGGGTCACGGGTCACGATTTGTTCCGATTTGGCCCGTATAATTGTATAAATAAAATTATAAAAATATAGAATTTTTCATATTTATAGCAATTTTTTTTTTAAAAAATGTAAACTAAGAATTGAACAAAATGATAAATTCATATTTATACCAAGAAATGTTTACATAGAATTCAAATTTAATATTTGATGAATTATTTATAATTTTGAAAAGTTAAATTTAACTTAAACAAATAACAACTAAATGCATTTCTAATTACTATTATCAAATATTTATAGTATAAGTACATCCCAACTATGTTGGTACCTACTTTTACTATAATTTATAGTTTGAGTACATCTCAATTAGGTTGACACCTACTTAACTATAATATTTAATTTTTTTTACGGGTCACGGTTAATCGCTGCCCGTGAAGGTGCAACCAACGAAACCCGCGGGTCACACTTCCTTGACCTTGGAACCGCCCGCCCGGGTCACGGGTCGACCTGTGGTCCCGGGTCGATCGAGGCCAATTTTCACGGGTCTGGCCGGCCCGTCCGTCTTGACACCTCTAGATGCGATCAAACTAATATTGAATTTACTAGAGAAACTTGAAATTCTTGAACGTGATCCTAGTAAAATTGAACTTACTAGAGAAACTCGAAGTTTTTGGATTTACAGTTTGAATACTTAAAGGTGTATACTTATGCGAAATGAAAATGGAAAAAGTAAAATCATAATATGAAATGTATGCCTTTTACATAATGAATTTCAAAAATTTCTATAGATAGATAAGTTATCATGTGGTGGATGTAATGACAAATCTCTATTTCCTTAGTGTAAGAATGCATGAAATTTGATGTGCATGTAATAAATATAATTATAGACAATTTATCTTGTATGATTTTGATATTATTATGCATGGATTTTATATGCATGGAGTATAAGTCGATATAATCATGAGGGAGGAGTAAATATATGTTATACTCTTTTGTCCTTGATCGAGATTTTGTCTTATTAGGTTTTTCTGACAAGTTTTTAATGAGATAATATTTGTGGTTTATTAAAAAAATAATGCACTCTTTTTCTTTCACTAGGGATTTTCCCACCAAATCTTTCGTATTAACGTTTTAATAAGACGTAATATTCTTTGTGTAATGAATGTCTATAATATAAAAGACAATTATCCTCAAAATCTCCCATGTGTATAAGATTCTCCAAGAGATCAACAAGAGCTATTTTTAAAACATAATGTTGCTACAATCATCAAAGATTGATAAATGTCTCATATGAAGACGGTGTTATTTGAAGACTTTGCAAAACAACATAAGACATACTTCACCATAAATTACAATATTGGAGACATTGACATACAAGACAAAGATGAATTGATATAAGAATTGAAATTATGGGGAACAACTCTACTCCTTTTCCTTCGATCAAGTTTTGTCCCACTAGATTTTGACAAGGTTTTAATGAAACATATATTTTGTAATGTAACATTCAAATGAGAGTGTTGTAAATGATAAGTTTACTAGTGAATAATAAATGTACTTCTACAATCCTATAAATTATTAACATGTATCCCTAATCCTTCCCCATAAATATGGGGCTTTGATTCTCAATAAAATAAACACAAATCTATTAACTTCTCTAGCTTATAACAAAATTTACTTTTAGTAGTTTTTATTTTACATTTACTGCATTTTGTCTAAAACATACAAACAGTGGAGCAAGAAACCAGATATGAAAATATAAAATAGTAAGAAATTGCACATAATAAAATTTAGAAATTACTAACTTGCAGATTTTTGTTGATTACTTGTAGATTTTGAGAAGAAAATACACATAATCCTTTGCAAAATGTAGCTGAAGGAACCATTTATTTGTAGTATTAATATGTGGCAATAATTTATCTTTTGATTTTCGATTTGTTGATTGTCTTGGTGGTTAGGTTTCCACTGGTCTTTTTCTTTGCTTTTGTTCACTGTTTTGAATGTGAATTGTTGGGTTTTTGATACCCAATAAATTTGGGCAATGATTTAAAACAGTTGTCGGATTATTTTAGCGAAACCAAAAGTTACGGCTCGACTTGAAAACAATTAATACACATTGGTTGGCCAAAGTTTGGTTGGGTTGTTAGTTTAGTTAACGGATGGATTTGGTTATCGTTAGCCCATTATCTTGGCCCATTATGAGTGAGTCTTGGCCCAAAGGAGTGACCTAAACGTAGCCCTTTTATATGATAGAAATCTGGCCATTGTTGTGGGTGCTACAAGTGGGGGAAATGTAAGAAAGGGGGCAGTTGGGTTTGGGGGGAGTTGGAAGAGACTCCACCATTGTTGTTCACCTTGTTTCTTCTCCATTGTAGTCACCATCTAGTGTCTTTTGTGGGCACTAAATAGAGAGCAGCCAAGAGGGCAGAACGAGGCAACCAATGTGTAGAGGATTGTTGGGTCGAGCCTTTGGAAATTGGTGTTCGTTTGTTGTTTTCTGAGCCCGGTTTGGTGTTGATTGAAGCCCCAAATTCTTACATGAATTTTATTGTATTTATATTTTAACCACATATTTATACTGAATTTTCAAATTGATTCTAATCTTGAGGGTATTTGTGCAAGTTATCCACATTACATTGCGAGGAAGAAAGTTAAAAATAATTCAAATTTATTATTTCTTCAACGGCCTAATATTTTAAACTCACACCACACAGCTGAATATTAAAAATAAAAATAAAAATGGTCCCCCATTTTACGATTCGATACTTTTCTATTAATTGGTGATACACTTCTCATTATATTGATTAGTGTCCTTTTAAAATATGTAATTATCATTTATTGCTTACCTTTATTTGCTACTACATCTTTATTTAATTTAATTAATTAATTCATTACACTTCAAGAAAATTTTAACCATTTTTTGTCTGTATCTTTTCTGAAGTTTGTTCTTCTCAGTAGTTGCTCAACTCAACTCTCGACTCCACAAGGGGGTGTCACTATTTTGTATCTCATATGTATGGATGAATATTCCTAACTTTTCTTTGACACGTGTTGTGAAAATTTGATAGCGAGCATTCGATAATAGTAATGAGTCTCGGAAACTTTTAATTTCCATCATTCAGACTTTAATTCTTATATTACAATACAATTAAGAAGTGATTATAGTTTAAGTTGATATTAAATAGGTTTTATTAATTAAAATATAATTTATAAAAATTATATTTCTTTACTATGTTCTCACAACATTTTGTGTCTAGACATGTCGAGTTTTGTCAAGTTTCATTTCGTGTTTCATTTTCTGTTTCTTACCACACCGAATGGGTTTAAGCGGCTCGATTTTACCAGTTTTTGACAATTTTTTAAATCAAACCGTTTAAACCGATTTGAGAAAAACTCAAACCTAAACCAAACCATTTTGAACTGTTTGAAAAAAACTCAAACCTAAACCTAACGGTTTGGTTCGGTTTTAAACCGTAGGTTTCGCCGTATATTTTTTTGTCATTCTACTTTTATAATATTAATTCATTGAATTCAATATATATTTATATATTACTACCAATAAATTTAAAACAAACTAAATATATCTACTACAAGTTTAAATACCAACTAAATCAAAGTGAAATTATAATAAACTAAAATATAATTTTTTGTTTGTTATTTTAGGTTAAGATTTTAAGATAACGTTACAATACAAGTCTACTAAATTACATATAAAGCCCAAAAAATATAATGATATTCTACAAGATCTCGTGATCATCACATCTGAAAAACAAAACTATTGATTAGACAGAGAGAATAACCAACCATAATAATAAATCAATTGTTTATAATATCTAAACATAACAATTACACAAGTTTACCGTTGTATATTGTTACAAATTTAATTTCTCACATATATTCAAATATCAATTGTTGTCACACATAATTCATAGTCTCCATTGTCAAATAAATGCATTTATTACATCATCATAGTATTTGATACTCGATAGATAAGAGAATCTTTAAAACTAAGGTAATAGAAAATATAAACTACCTGCCACAACTTTCCTTGAATTATCAAATGCTTCCACTTCATCTAAATATTGACACATCACTATAAGTTCATTCTTAATTTACAACCAATTCTTTTCGCATATACAAGTTTTAACCTTTCTTGCACCTAATAAACTCCTAAAAGAATCAAGTATCCGACCTCCAGTTGAGAATGCAGACTCAAAAACAACTGTAGAAATTTGAATTCTGAAGAGAAAAATGATTTTTGATAGATTATGTTAGTTTTGAAATTATTAGATATAAATTAGAATTATTTGGTAATAATAATATATATGTAATAGAAAATTATAAATTGACAAAAATACACAAAAATGACAAAACTATTGAATTTTACATATTTGGATGAGTTTTTTTTTTTAAAAAAAATTCATTATTTTTAATTTTTAATTATATATATTTTTTCGCCGGTCCAGTTTAGTTTTAGACTGCAATTAAAATTCTCAAACCTAAACCAAACCATTTTTGACCTGTTTGGTTGGTTCAAAACCATTTCGTTGACGGGTCCACGTGGCACCAAACCGACGGTTTCTAAAATGCGGTTTCGGTTCGATTTTTCGGTTTGGCGATTTTTGCTTACAGCCCTATCACATCGGGTGAGATATTTAAAAAAAATAAAATTAAAATCTTGTTTATTATAATAAAACAAAAAATACGTACACAATGTTCTTCACCAAATTAACAATTATTTCTTTAATATGAGGTCCCCCTGTTTATTTTTCTACAAATTATTAAAGATGACGTAAGCAGATGGAATTTTTTCATGAAAATTTTTATTTTATTGAAATTCTTAAAAGAGTTTTCATTTAATTTAAATTAACTAACTAAAATTTTGTCTTTAATTTGCTGAATGACGAGAAAGAGTGGCTCCCATTTTCTGAATTTTTCTGCATGATAAAACTGGTCCCCCATTTTACGATTGCTGACATATTTTTCTGAGGGGACTCAAAAGTTCAATTAATTGATGTGTCAATAAACAAGTCGAGGGATTTAACATTTGATGTCTCCATAGCAATAGAAATAGAACTTGAAAGGAACTTCAATTTCTTGTTTGTATTGTTTAGTATGCTCTGTTGACTATGCGAGCTAAATTTAAGTGCGGATGAAAGGGTTATTGTCTATTGAACAAACAAAAAACAAAATTTAATCCGCATGAGCGAGATTAAATACTATAAATATGGGTTGAAAATGTTGTATGTAAACTACAAACGAAAATAAAAAATTAAGACCAAGAAGGGAAGAAGAAGAAGAACAATCCAAAGCAAGTGATTTTCACTATTTCTTTAAGAGAAAATGGCCCCACAATGATGCTCACGGTTCACAGTACTTCTCTCCCAAGATACAACGAATTCAACTTGTGGTAGAAGCACTTCAAACCACAAGTTACGGCGAACTTTCGATAGAGTTTCTCTCTACAAAAAAGAAAACGGTTTTGAATATTTGAAAGTGATTTGCAAGAGTTTTATGCAATGCTCAATGCAAATATTGTATGAGATACCTAATGGAAGTCCAAATGGTCCCATATATAGAGAATGAAGGGTTAAAAAATCTGGGCCAATTGAATTATATATTCTTGCTCTTTTACTACGCATTGGTTCTTCCTCATTTGAAATACCATTTGCAGTATCATAAGTTCTTTTATTTGAACTTACATTTTTCTTTTCCTTACAAGGAAACACATTCTCGAATAATGACGCAGTTCTTGATTCAATTATGATTCTCATATGTACATCTTGAATTTCAAATTTGTGTACAAGGAATCGAGATGCACTACTATTATTGACGTATCCAATAAATATGCAATAAATCGTTTTAAGACTAATCTTCACTTGCTTAGGTTTAGAGATCTCAACTTTAGCCAAACACCCACACACTAGCCAAACTTCTTAAAAATTCATTTGCATCCTAAACCACCACCACCACCACCACCTCATCTAACAACCCCAACAACACCGATCACTATATGCCTGATATAAGGGGCCACATGATTAGGGGAGAGAAAGTATAGGGAGATAATGAAAATTGTATTTCAGGAAAAAATAATGTAATCATGGTATTTTTTGGAAGAAAAAATATGGAGAGGGGGAAAGTTTGAGAGATTTAGATACACGAGAGATAATGGAAAGTGTATTTTTGGAAAAATCATTTCTCCGATTATTAATGTAAATTGATAAATGCGTTTTGTGCATTTATTTGAGTCAAATTACTAAACTTTTATATCATTTAAGTGTTGAATTTTACTTAACTTTAGTTAATTTTCTTTGATTTTAGTGTTGGACCCGTTTCTAAACATTTGGAAAAGAAAGAGGACTAATTGAATAGAAGCTATAATTTTGGGATCAAATTCCACACTTTAGAAATTGAAGATGACATGGGCTGCACAAATAAATGGACTCAAGGACTAAATTGTATTAATTGGGAAAAGTGAAGCTCTGGAGACAAAACACCACATTAATGGATCTTGCCACTTAGACTTGCAAATGGAATAAACTTCAAAATGAATTAACGGTCCGTTTGATTGCATCATGGAAAATAGGGTGGAAAGAAAACGAATTTCAGGGAAAATATTTGCCTAGAACTTGTTTTATGGGGAATTGTAATTAAGTGTGTTTGATTGGTATAATTTTCTATGGAAAATATTGAAAGTTTGAAATCCGTTTGACTTCTTTTTTTATGGAAATTGTCCATTAAAATGATAATATTTTTTTACTATTGAGTTTAAAATTTGTTCCAATTACCAAAAAGTAAAAAAGAAAAATTTAAACAATTAGAAAAAATTACCATATTCGTTTCACTTTGTTTTGCATAGAAATTGTCAATAAAAAAGAAATTTTTTTTACAATGGTTGATAGAATTGGTTGCTATTGCCAAAAAAAAAAAAAAAAAAAGTTGGAAATTTTTTTCCTACCTAATATGTGGGAAAACATTTTCCACTATTTGTGCATCAAAGGGTTGTACCTAGAAAAAGGGAAGAAAACATTTTCCGTGGAAAATTTAGCATATCAAAGAGTCAAAAAGTGGAAGTAGGAAAATATTTTCCTACTTCTAGGGAAAATATCACCAATCAAACAGAGCCTTAAGACTTGCCTCAATAACAAAAAGGAGAGAAAAAAAAGAAAAAAAAAAAGAAAAAAAAAAAAAACACGCACAGAGGCAAATATATACAGTGGCGGCTGGAGGAAAAAAAAAAAGTTGCACACATATATAGAGGTCAAAAAAATTGGAAAAAACGTAGATAGACATAGCCGAAAATTGGACTAAAAGAGGCAGCTGTCGGAGTGTCGGTACGCAGAGAAAAAATGCAGATGCAACAGCAAAGGAATTATTTCCAATTCTTTGCAATAATTCATCTGCGAGAATTAATCACGTTTCATTAAATTTTAGTAATATTTTTTCACTTTTATTTGTTTAGTTCCAATATTATCAGTAGCCAGATTTTTCTAGCGTTAGAATTTCGACGTACATTGTATCATGAACTTTTAACTTTTAATTTTATTTATTTTTGACATTTAAGAAACGTTTTCAATTCTTGAACAATTGACATGAATTTCATTTTCTCTACAATTATACGCGCAATAATTGTATGAGTTTTGTGACTTGTTTTATCTTCAAAAGATTGAAAATAAGTTAGACATATTGTCAATCATCGTATAGTCCGATTGTGATAGAAAAATACAACTATACTTTACGCGATCTTTAAGTATTCACAAATTGTCAATATATTTTTGTATGTTCGCATCCGTTGTAGAAATATATGTTGGATAAAATAATGGTAAAGTGCAAAAAAACCTATCAATAGATCGAATCTCGTGACAGCACGATATCCTAAAGCGAAATTGCCCGTCAATAACTGCTGCGACCTCCGTGGACAATCACCTCCAGGATACAACGATCGAATAAACCAATTGTACAACAATCACAAAAGGTTTTCAGAACTCTCAAGTGTACTCAAGAAATATGAAAAAATAGTTTGAGTATAATATTTTACTGTATATATGAATAGACAATTTCGTTTTTGTTGTAGTTTTCCAATACCCAAAAGTGTGTTTATATAGGCATAAAGAGATGTAACTTCTTCCACCATGATCTAGCATTAAGTTGCAGATGTAATGACCTATGGTAATGGATATTAAAACTGGGCAGTTAAAACAATCATATTTTACTGGCTAGTTGACCCATTAAATAATTCCGAAAATAATTAAAAAATAATAATTATTTTATTAGAATCAATAAAGCCCAAGAGCCCCAAGGCCCAATCAAAGACTTTTTGATATAATGCGTGAGGCGTGACTTGAACCCCTGACCTCCCACACAAATTCCACGTTTTTACCAGTTTGGCACTTTATCTTAATTAATTATTTCTTTCATATATTATATTTATAGTATAAATATATAACAATATAATCTGGTTATCTTTCTATATATAAAAAGTGCATATTTAACGGAATTTGTTGGTTTAACGGAAAAACTAACGGAATTTCTTAATTTAACGGAAAAACTAACGGAATTTCTTGTTTTTAACGGAAAATCTTTTTTCACCCCACCTACTTTCAAAATTATAATTAAATAATAATAATAATAAATTAGCTTTTGATAATTCCTTCAAACTAAAATATCTTGGAGCTAACTTATCCGAATCGACTTTTTCTCGAATCTGATTTATGTATCTAATTACGATTTATCAAACGAGACCAATATTCATATATTTACGATAACTCTATCAATATCTAAATATTTGACACAAATAAAATATAATTTGATAAATGTATCATTTAGTCCCTAACTTTCAAAATATTAAAATATAGTATATAAAAATTGAATTATATTTTATGAAAATTTTTGGGGTATTACATTCTCACCCCCTTAAAATATTTTCGTCCTCGAAAATTTACCCGTCACTTACCAATACTAAGTCTAACACATGATATACATATATTATCGTAATACATATCATACTTTAGCGATAAAATGAATTGTATTATTACTTAAAAAAGAGTAAAGACTTAAGTCATGTAAAAAATTTAAGCCTCCGTTTGTTTCTCAATAAAAACCCATAAAAATGAAAAATATGACCATTATCCGTCATATCAATCTATCAATTTTGAATTTCTATCTCTTGTGTGGGGTCCAATAACGGTTATATTTTTCATTCTCATTCTACATTAATGAGAATCAAATGGAGCCTAAGTAAACTCATCTTCTTATCCCTTAACATACCTTGAGTTTTCTGTTTGTGATTTTGAGTTGGAAATGACAGAGAGAAGCACTTTATTTAATTATTTATCAATTACATAAACATTACATCATTAATTATTTAATTAACCAAAAAAATTACATCTTTATTAATAACAAATTAATTCTTAAACAAAACTATTAAATATAAACTAAGCAAACGTGCATTGCACGTTGCTTATACCTAGTATGTAAAAATAGGTTTAATTCTACTCGAGAGAGATTGTTAAACAAATTAGGAATATTGATCTTCATAATTGAATCATATTGTTCAAAATCTTATATCTGAATTAATATGTGTAGTTAATTGAATGAAATTCTTCAAAATGAATGAAAGTTGGCTTTCATATTTCAGAAATTACGTGCATATATGGAAAAGAATAATGATATTCATCCCCACTAATGTTGAGTCCCATTCTATGTGACAATTACAAGACATTAAATGATAAGCTCAGTTAATGAGTTGTGTGACTTTGTATTTAAATGAATATATCATTTAATGCTTTGTAATTGTTATATAGAGCGTGACTTAATTTTAGTGGGGATGAATAACATTACTCGAAGTAAAAAAATTGGGCCAAGAAACCTTTAGCAGCCTGGCCACGTGGACTCTCCTCAAAGGTTGGTGAACATGCCAAGGCAAATATCGCCCATGTTTGAAACCCATTTTGAAGAAAATAAAATTTTGGAATAGTGACTGATGTGAGAATGTGTGGTGGAAAAGTGATGAAAAGTTTTTGATTTATGTGTAATATTATTTTATTTGAAAAATGTATGATTGAAAGCATGGGTGTCAAAGATAATTCAATATCATATTGCCAGATCAACTTTTGTCAAAATGACAACGTTACCCTCACTCTTTTCTGGCAAATTCTAGATTTTGGTGTTGATAATGTCACTTGCAGGCAGAGACAACTTTTGGAAACAGCATTTTTAATGTGTGGTATACAAAATATGAAATAGATGCGAATATACAAGGCATGGCGAGTGATGTCATGACTCACAATGGGTCAAAGCTAGATTTTTTTTTATTTTTTTATTTTTTCTATTATTTATTTATTATTATTATTTTTAGATACGATTGCTCAAGCTCAAGATAAATTCCTGATTCAATTCAGTCTCCCAAAAATTATTTTCTACCACATTATTTTAATTAAATAATTTTATATATAAATTCAAAATTTTTTACTCCCTTTTAATTTCACATTCTCTGAAAAGTCATTACTACAAAAAAAATTTCAAAATAATAGGGCTCATGAGTAATGCTATCTACAAAATTGTTTGATAAAATGAGCGTGATAAGATTTAAGCCAATGATTTCAAAAATAATGCAATGTGTACAAAATTGGATTACAAAATTATTTGAAAAAATGAGCGTGGCAAAATTTAGGCCAATGATTTCAAAACAAGATTATCTTGCCACTCTCATTTTGTCAAACAATTTTGTAACCCAATTTTGTACCCAACATTACTCGTAAAAAAATATACGATAATTTGTTTATGGTGAAGTATATTTTTGGATTTTCATATTAGTTTCTACATAAATATAAATGTAAGTAGAAATTTAAAAATGTTGTATTAATTCCCCGCTTGCCTACTATTATTTTATAATTTTTTTTCTCAAACTTATTTTTAACAACACATCTACAAAAATAAAATATTTTGCACACAACTCAATTTTTTTTTACTTTTTAACCACACATTTTTTAAAAATTCGTTATTCTAAAACTCATTTTCATACTTTAATGGTAGACAAATAAATGCTAAGTTTTCTTTGATTTAATTAAAAAATTAATAAAAATATACAATAAATTTTAATCGTACATTTTATGTGATCAACAATTTTTAATATTTTTTAATCTACACATTTCATTAAGTTTCATCAAAATTTATTAAAAATATAATTCTTAGCAAAACCAAATTGAAGCTAAGCCCCGTTTGAAAATCGTTATTTGAACATTATTTTTTCTACACATTCATTTTCAGCCACACATTCGTACAATAAAATATTTTGCATGCAAATTCAAAATTTTTTGTTACTTTCTAATCGCACATTCTTAAAAATCACTATTCAAAATATAATTTTTCCAAATAATGGTTGTCGAATAGAGATTAAATATTGAAAAAACCTATTTGTACATAACTTTTTACTTAATCTTTTACCGAATTGACAAGTTGGAGGGCCGACACTTGTCAATTCGATAAGCGATTAAGTAAAAAGTTCGGATAAAAGATTAAATAAAAAGTTCGATACGCGTAGCATAATCCTTAAATATTATTGTATGATTTATAGAAATTTATGTTTGTACTATTCTCATTCTCATACTGGAGTAATGAATCACATCTTTAGTCCTACTAGAACTTACAACAGGGTGACTAGATTTATTGCTCGTATGGCCATGGCCCGCAAAAAAGTATCAGGAGAGGCAAAAAGATGAAGAAAATATGTCTTCTTCAAGAGCTGTTCAAAGTTGAGTCACAACAGACCCCTTTACACTTCTAAAGCCAACCCATCAAATTAACAACTTTTTCCACTTGTTTGCCTGTGTACATATACTTATCTTTCATTGTTTGGTATGTCTGGTGTATTTATATATGTTCTTGATCTTTGTTTGTCCGAATGTTTTAATTTATAAACTCACGTCTCCCCACACAACAGCAAAACGCTCCCACTTCATACTATCCTCAACATCAATCCTTTACAAACAAAAACATCAAATTTCTCAGGCCAAAAACACAAGATCTACCGAAATCTTTATCGAGAATTATTGACAATATGGTGGTGACGGACAAGTACATTGTGGGGACTTTTCTTGCTTCTCTTGTTGGATCTTTTCTTCTCTATATTTTACTCTTTAAAACTACCAAATCCCAAAAGCAAAAGGACCATGAAGAAGAACGTGAAATGAGTAGGGGTGGCTACCAGATTCGAAGCGACCTGACTGGTGGTGAACGCCGGAACGACGAAGGATACGACCCGGATGTTATTATTGTCGGCGCGGGTGTTGCTGGTGCTGCTCTAGCTTACACTCTGGGCAAGGTCAGGTTTTTGTTTTCTTCTTCTTTCTTTCTTTTTTTAATTCTATTTTAACGGAATTATTTCTTGGATTTTTATTGTTGAGTTGTCAAATAGTTGTTCAGAAATAACCCAGATTTTTTCCCCTCGAATTGGGAATTTATTTTTACCTTTAGGACTAGTGAAAAGGAAAGAAGAAAGGAAAAATATTTATTTGCTAGAGTTCAAATTTTCTTTATAAATTCTATTATTATAGTTATTCGTTTGTCAGTTGGGGGGAGAGAATATGATAACGATTTGTTGTTTATTATAATGTCATGGGGTTAGTTCTATGAAATATATGTTTTTGGATATAGGTTTAGTAGAATTTTTAATGAGCTCCATTATATGCTAAAAAAACTTATTATTATAAATGATGGCTGAGATCTGTAACTCCATTTACAGGTTGATTAGACACTTTTAAGAAAGAAGAGAAGCTTTAATGTAGTTAATTGTAATGTTCAGTCGTATTAACGCATATCAAACAAACACTAGAATCTTTGACAGCATGATATGTGTAATGAATGACTTCCTCGGATAACAGTTTAGTTCTTTTTAGTTCTGGCAGTTTTTCCTTCATATCTGTGGCAGTGACGGATTACTATTGTTGGATTGAGAGGATGATATCTGCTGTTACTTTTTTTTTTTTTTTTCCTGATTTTGTTTGTGCGCTGCATATGATACTACTTTCTCTACTTTCTCATCAGCTCATTAGAATGAACTAGTTGCACAAATGTTTATTTTTCATAATTCCGGCTCTTAATTGATGCTTAGTAGTGGGTAGGCATGTTTTTAATCAGTAGCTTTTTAAGCAAGTTAATCTAAGTGTAAATCCTAGCCCGTGGAGAATCGGCTTGCTCCTATTTTATTTTATGACATGCATTTTACAGTGAATGAAATCAAGCAACATGATTGGAAAAGGAAAATATGGTAACCGTTCCGAGAAGTCTATACAGGAAATTTGTTTGCTTAAGATTCCATGAACTGTTTAATCAATTGTTTCCTCATAAATGAAAAAAGTCAGCAATAATTTGTTTTTTTCACTAATATTGAAGGATGGACGACGAGTACATGTGATCGAAAGAGATTTATCTGAGCCGGACAGAATTGTTGGTGAATTACTACAACCAGGTGGATATCTCAAATTGATCGAGTTGGGCCTCGAAGGTAATCTTGAAGTTCACCTTGATATTATTTGTTTTCCTTTGGATGTCAGCCAAGTATTGATTTTAGGAACAGTGAACATGTTCTTGATAGCTTGTTTGGTAAGGTGGGACAATATATATATATATATATAATTAATCTCTTTAGGTGGCAGAAAATATAATACAATAAAAGTGAACTCACCTTGTCAGAAGACGGGGAATACACAAAAAACCTTAAACGAACTGCACTTCATGTTCAGTCAGACTCCTCATCGCTATACGTCGAGTGTAATGTTTCTTTGGCTCCTAGTCCCTTTCAGATTCGCTACTGAAGGAAATTGCATAAATTTCCCAAAATTCGAGAAATCCATAGCTTCATCAATGTCTACATGAATGGATTCGTTAACGTCCCTGGCATTAGACAATATTAAAGAACAAAAAGAAGCTAAAATCTTGTATGCTATATTGTAGAGTCTCATTTAATAGAAACACACCTTTATACTTTTCTACAGTGAACTACAGTCACAATTTGATTGCAGATTGTGTTGAGAATATTGATGCCCAGAGGGTGGTTGGATATGCCCTTTTCAAGGATGGAAAATACACTAAACTTACCTATCCCTTGGAGAAGTTTCACTCAGATGTGGCTGGGAGAAGCTTTCATAATGGGCGTTTCATACAGATGATGAGAGAGAAAGCAGCGACTCTTCCCAAGTATACTTTGTTGCCCATTTTCTTATGTTTGTAATCTTAAATCTTTCAAAATATTGCCCCTTTTTGGATTCTGATTTCCTTTAGCTGTCTATTTGGAAATCCAGCTAAATTAAGCTCAGTAGTTGCTGTTGTTTTTTTATTTTTTCTGAAGCACATTTCACAATTTGATATTATTTGTGTTCATGCGATTCTTTTGAGTGTTTAACTTGTACCGGCCCCTCCTAATACTGCTTTCTCCGTCCTCAATAGTGTGAAGCTCGAGCAAGGTACTGTAACATCTCTACTTGAGGAAAATGGAACAATAAAAGGAGTGCAGTACAAAACTAAAACCAGTCTGGAGCTTAAAGCATATGCTCCTCTTACTATAGTCTGTGATGGCTGCTTTTCGAATTTGCGCCGTTCTCTTTGCAGCCCTAAGGTAAAACTTAAAGTTCTAGATTGTAGATAACTTAACCAATTTCTCTGGTTTGTACACTTGATTGATTGTTTGATTGAACTTAAAATTGATTCTCACTGAAGGAAGGAAATCTGATCACTTTACAGGTCGATATTCCCTCCTGTTTCGTTGGTTTGGTACTGGAGAACTGTCAACTTCCATTTCCAAACCATGGGCATGTTATTCTAGCAGATCCTTCACCAATCCTGTTTTATCCAATCAGTAGCACTGAAATTCGATGCTTAGTTGATGTACCTGGTCAAAAGCTTCCGTCTCTGGCTAATGGTGAAATGGCAAATTATTTGAAAACGGTTGTAGCTCCCCAGGTATGTATGGCTTTCATTTCATGATAGGAGTCTCTTGATATTAAAAGTACCCCGGTTTTGTTAATGAGATATTTCTAAAAAAATTGTCTTGGTCTCTTTATTGTCTATAACACGTGAAGGACGGATACAAAATTCAAGAATGTGTAGGACACAAACGCATCTATTACAATTAACAAATTGCCTATCTTTCATCTCGGGAGAAATATGATCGGTAGGAACTAATTCAACCCTAGCCTCTCTTAAGATAACAACACAGCCCCTACATTCAAGCCCCCCTTTCTTACCACTTCCTGTTCAATTCTTTTCTGCACTCTAATGAAACAAACAACTCAGCTTCTTATTATTTATAGGTAATTCTAGAAATGCCCTTTAATACCTTCTTAAAACCATTTCGGGCACAACTAGTAAATTCCAAAATCACTGTTATTCATGCATCTTTATTTATGCGTGTGATCTTTTTATTGTCAACTTGTTTTTCAATATTATCTATATCCTTTGTAGCTTTGATTTTGAATTGTGGAGGTGAATTTGAATACGAGTGACTATTTGTGCTATGTATCACTAGTGGACCAAAATAAAAAAACCCGTGTCTAAAAATTGCATTAGTAGATAGCTAACCAATGCATTTTTTGATTTAGGTTCCGCCTGAGTTACATGAGGCCTTCATATTGGCCATTGATAAAGGAAATATTCGAACAATGCCAAACAGAAGCATGCCAGCAGCTCCCCAACCTACTCCTGGAGCCTTGTTAATGGGTGATGCCTTTGACATGCGTCATCCTTTAACCGGTGGAGGCATGACAGTGGCACTCTCTGATATTGTTGTGCTCCGGAATCTTCTTAAGCCCCTGCGCAACTTGAAGGATGCAGAGGCATTGTGTAAATATCTTGAGTCCTTTTACACTTTGCGCAAGGTGAAGCCTAGATTCATCAGTCCTAATTTTTCCTTTTTTATTCAAATATTTTACTGCTGCTTGTACATGTATCAAATTAATTGCCTGGTTAATGACTAATTTACTTTTTACCTTTTTTCCTTCCCCATTCTTTTGTGGAGTTGAGTTACAACCTTATTCATGGTTAGTTGTATGTTGACTGCTATGTTCAGTTCTCATTCATCATAATTTAAAGTTTGTGACTAAGGAATCCAATTCACCCTCGTCTTTTCAGTTAGATAATGTACAATTGTGGAAGCATGCAAGTCTAAAGAGTCTAATCACTACAGTAATCAAGTTCTAATTTTTATATTTACTGGGTTTTTGATATGGTCCTTGTTTTGCAGCCAGTAGCCTCTACGATTAATACTTTGGCTGGAGCCCTACACAAAGTTTTTTGTGCTTCGTCGGATCAAGCAAGGATGGAAATGCGCCAAGCATGCTTTGATTACTTAAGCCTTGGAGGTGTTTGTTCGACAGGACCTGTGGCTTTGCTTTCGGGTCTAAATCCTCGCCCACTGAGTTTAGTGTTCCATTTCTTTGCTGTTGCTATATATGGCATTGGTCGTTTATTGATACCATTTCCTTCTCCCCAACGGCTGTGGATTGGAGCTAGATTGATTTCGGTATGTACCTGATTTATCCTTCAATGCACGGCTAAAAGAAATTGTAGTCATGCCTATTTCCTTCTCCAATTTGCATCTTGGAAATTTATAATGAGTACGCTCTTGATTTTTGAATGAGCAATTTCTCAGGAAAACATTGTAGTCAGGTTTGCTTGAAGCCATGCATACAACTGTTTGCTAGGCATGCTAAGCACCACATTGGTGCATAAAATGGCTTCAATGGTTTATGAATTATTCAAGGCACACAAAAAATTCTCGAATTTTTAAGTGCTCGCAGCAGAACTTGTTTGTATTGGTCATGTAGTAAAATACGCGACCTTAACTACCGAGAACATTAACACCAGGACTTCACTTGCATACTGAGGCCAGTATCTGATAATTTAATTTGGCCTTCCACATAGTGGTTTCCAAATGTGTTGGCCTTCCTGACATGCTTTAGACATGACACGAGCTGGGGCGGCTGTAGTGCTGCCTCGGACGGTATCAGATATTTTAGTTGGGGCATGCCTAAGAAAAAAGGCTGGTCAGTTATACTTTAAACCTAATTCGAGATATCTGAGGTGGAAGATCATGTCTTTTGTATTTAATTGACTCTTCCTACCACTTTTTGTTTTCCAGGGTGCGTCGGGTATCATTTTTCCCATCATAAAGGCAGAAGGAGTTCGACAAATGTTCTTTCCTGCTAGTGTTCCATCATACTATAGAGCTCCTCCGCTCAAATGAAGTAGCATCACGAACAAGGATGGAGCAAAATGTATAGCCTGAAGAACAGTTATGGCATATTTGGTTGGGTAACTGTAAAATGAACTAAATTTCTGTCCAGCATATATTTTTGGGACGATGTAATACTGCATATCCAATATGCAGTTGGTTCTTCTTTTTCTAATCACAGTTTCTTGCCTTTTATTCAAAGTTGTATACAGATAATTTAATAGCAGATAATTGTTTAAACTAGTGTTCTAAAAAGCGGCGCCTAGCGAAGAGGGAGCAAAATGTCTCGCCTCTACGCCTTTTTTTTTTTTAACGTTTTTTCCCCTTTAATTGTTAAATAATTTTTAGATTTTTAAAAATTTTAAAATAATATTAAAAAAATGTTTTTTTAACGCTTTTTAACCTTTAGGCAAAGCCTAAGCTCATCTTGGCCGAAGTCCGACTTTCACGCTTTACATTTTTTAAAACATTGGCTTAAACTTGCCGAAATTGGTATATGGCAGACAAATGTATTTTCCTTCTTGGGTTCTAAATTGGTTAGCTAATTCCGGAAGCTATCGCCATGTTTTTCAACTGGAGCTTTAATTCAACTAATCTAAACTGAAATTTTCTACAAACAGAAGTTGAGTTTCAGAAATGTTCTAAATCGGTTAGCTAATTAGTTCGGCCAGTTTAGTTTTAGTTTTTTCGGTAGAGATTAAAATTCAATTAAAATTGAAAATATGATCGTTATTGGGTCTCACTCGTCTAATAAAAGTCAACAATGACTAATTTTTCAATTTTAATCTGATTTTAATCCCTACTGAACGGGCTTTTAGTTTTATTGTCTTTTAAGAGTTGTAGTTTTTTGAAAGATTAGTTTGATAAATGGCAGACAAAGGTATTTCCATAGCTTAATTCATTTCTGGAGCTTTAAATCATTAGTTTCAACTGGAAATATTAGTTTGATAAATGGCAGACAAAAGTATTTAGTCTTAGTTTTTTTTTTTTTTTTTTTTTTTGAGAGTTGTAATTTTTTGAAAGATTAATTTGATAAATGGCAGACAAAGGTATAACATTGCTTTGCTATTTTATCTCACTTACACATTGCACAAATTACTGAGGACAAATTTTAGACAAGGACTTTATTCATCACTACTTTACCCATTGTTTGGATTTCTAATTTGCAAGTTTGTTACTTAAGATTGAGTAATGTTGTTTTTTCAGCAGACATCAACTAGAATGAGAGGAAGAAATTTTGGATTCACGCCAACAACATTACTCAATCTTAAGTAACAAACTTGCTGAAAAAACAACATTACTCAATCTTAAGTAACAAACTTGCAAATTAGAAATCCAAACAATGGGTAAATTAGTGATGAATAAAGTCCTTATCTGAAATTTGTCCTCAATAATTTGTACAATGTATAAGTGAAATAAAACAGCAAAACAATGTTATACCTTTGTCTGCCATTTGTCAAACTAATGTTTCCAAAAATTACAACTCTTAAAAGACAAAAAAAAGAAAAAAAAAAAGAAAAAAAAGAAAAAAAAAGAAGACTAAATACCTTTGTCTGCCATTTATCAAACTAATCTTTCCAGTTGAAACTAATGATTTAAAGCTTTAAAGCTCTAGAAATGAATTAAGTTATGGAAATACCTTTATCTGCCATTTATCAAACTTAATTTTTCCAAAAATTACAACTCTTAAAAGACAAAAAAAACTAAAACTAAACTTGCTGAACTAAATAGCTAACCGATTTAGAACATTTATGAAACTCAATTGCTGTTTGAAGAAAATTTCAGTTTAGATTAGTTGAATTAAAGCTCCAGTTGAAAACACAGCCATGGCTTCCGGAATTAGCTAACCAATTTAGAACCTAAGAAAGAAAATACCTTGTCTGCCATTTATGGTTGAATAAAGCTTCCAGAATTGTTGATAAAATGGCTTCGTTGTCGAGAACAAGTCAGCCAGCTGGCTTTCCCGTTTTCAAGCCGGAGTTACCCGCCGTTCGATTAACTAGGTTTTGGCTAGAGATGGATGTCTTTTGAGTGAGGGGAAAGCAGGGAAAATGGGCTGCTTTCCTGGTCTTTGTTTGTTTTGACAGCTTTATTCTTTATTCTTTTCTTTTTTTAAACACTTTGCCACGTCGTGCATTTTGAAACCTTGTAGCATTTCTGTGGATTTATCTTGTACCCATAGCTTTATTCATTGTGAATATATCTCAAGGTATGATACACGAGGAAATGGAGGTAATGAGACTCTTTATCATTGCCGATAATCATAACTCTCTTCCACTCCTCTCCATTTTAAAATTTATCTCTCCCGGATGTGCGGATGACGAATACTCTTCTGCCGCTCACCATCATCAACATTTTCAAATCTACCTTCCATGGCGTTCATAATTCAACGTTCGGGTCTCAAGGTTGATGGAAAAATCTTTTGCCCTCAAACCACTCTTTCTGACAACGAGAAATAAAGTTCAAATCTTGCTTATGAGTTTTGGATATGGCGAGATAAGCTTATTTTGGGAGCCATTATTACCTCAATGTCTGAAGAAACCCAAATGTATGTTATAGCCTGCAGTACATCTCTTGAAGCATGGAATAAACTTGAAGAAATGTATGCTAAGAATTCGCGTAGGTGAATCCTTGGCATCAAAGCAAGCCTAGCTACTTTGCATGGTACTCGATCAATTTCTGAATAATAGATATGGACAATGAAATCTCAATTATAATGGAGGCTCAAATGAGAATTGACAACTTCAATCTTTACCGTAAGAATTTTGGTTCAACACAGAATTTTAACTCCAACAATAGTGAAAATTATACGAGACGTAAGCTTATTCTGCACAAACAAATTCTTGACTCCCCCCAACCCCATCCTCATCCCCACCCGACAATGGACGTACATGTAAGTGTTATGCCTTAAGTTCGATCAACTTTGGATATAAATACTTTTAATATATAATTTATGCATTTCATTTATAGTAGATCTATTATTTTATTGAATTAATATTCCAATAAATTAAATAATAGAATCCGTTAATTCAAGTTTTGGTAATTTATTAATTACAAAAAGTTAGGGCTGTCCGTGGGTTGGTTCGGTTCTACTCGGTTTCAAAATTTTCGGGTATTTAATAAATGGACCCGTCGGGTCTAAATATAATTATGGAACCGTTCGCGTTCGGTTCGGTTCCATACCATAATTAAATTTTTAAACATTTACAACAACACTACATAAATATAACTAATGATATTTCATTCGTAACTTTTACAAATTAACGTAGCCCAATTCAAAAACATACAAATAACTAGCTGTCGAATAACATTAATTCAATGCATATAAATACCAAAAAGTAGATATTAATATTAAAATGTCGGTGATTCATATTAAAAAATTGAGGCCCAAGGCTTAAAATTATGAAATGATCTAATTTATTTAATTAATTTGTTAATTTATTTCGAAAAAATAAAATAATTTAATTAATTCAATAAAAAAAATAAAAAAATTATTTAGTTTCATTTCTTGGTCTAGACTCGAGACCCGACCCATACCCATCGGTTCTCAAGTCGGGTACCTGTTTGGGTATTTAAATTACGAAGAACCGCTCAGTTTGGTTCGGGTTCGGTTTGATCCGGTTCGGTTCTGGACTTTTGGATAACTCTACAAAAAGTTGTGATTGTGAGATACAAATTATATATGATTGAATCTTAAATCATTCGTGGTCTTAAATAATAATGAGATACGAATATCGTTATTATGGATATGCCATTACGTGTGACATTTTTTACTTGTGAGGTAAGTAGTCGATCTCACAAGCTAAAGTGTAGTGATACTTAAATGAATGTGTGGATGTTTTGTTATAGAACAAAACATTGGAGACCCGCTGAAGAGATTACACATGGATAACTATCTTAATGTCACTGGTTAATCTCCAATATTTAGTAGTCGAATTGGTCTTTCGACTTGAGGTCATTATGTTGCCTTATATGATGATAGTTATACTCTGGTGATATTTGATGTTGCTCTACCAAAAGTCACTAATATGCATTGTTCAGTTTGCTAATAATTATATGAAAGTTGTTAATGATCAATAGATGATTTGTTACTATTAGATAGTATGAGATTATGTTCTAAATTTTATTCAGTTAAGTTGATAACGAAATCCTTGGGCAATGTGTACTCATAAGTCAAAAAAAGAATTTTTGACTTACATTGACTTAATATTGGGATGAAAGATATGATCGATAATTGAGATTAACACATATCCACATCTCGTAATTGATCGGATTATATTGACGAATGTATTATATTTTCACGGTAAACGAACAAGTTTAGTTTTGTCATACCACGTGACATTTTCCATCACATATATTATCTTGACATATTGCTAAGTGTCATCTAGGACGACAGAGGTGAATTGATGATAAACTAAAATAAGATATTTTAATTTATCAATTTTGATCAGATTAAAATAAAAATTCATGTCATTAGGTATCGTAATCGGGAACCAAATGAGTTACACACAAAATGAGAACAAGAAGAATGAGATTCACCAATCGGTTAATTAGCAAGTGTTGGACAATTAATTAATTGAGTTGCTTGTTAATAAGCCCAAATTAATTAATTGGATTAACTAATTCATGTACCAAATTTAATTAATTAGATTAATTGAATATTAGACCAGATAAAGTTTAAGAGATAGGCCAAGCCCACTTGGACTTATATTAATAGGCTATTAGGGTTCCGAAAGGATATAATACGATTCATATTTTTGCTAGCACAAGAAAGAGAAACCCTAATTATCTCATTCTTGTTTTCCATGTGGATTTTATTGGAGATTGAACAATTGGACAGTCGTTTATTACATATCATGATTGTGTTCCAAGATCAGAAAAAGGAGTTTGTAGAATCTACAAAAAGTATAATTCTTATTAGAATTTCTAAAAACTGACGCTTGAAGAAGAATTAGGACAATCTTAGCATTCACAAAGCTGTTAGAATAAAATTAGTTTTCTTTTTATAGTTTCAACTGATGCTAGTTGGTTAGAATTTTCAACAATTTGGAGCCTTGTTTGTTAGTAGTTAACAACCGGAAAAGGAGTCTCATTTATGTTTATAAATAGGGGCTTTAGGTAGTATAAATAAAAGAAGCTTTCACAAGTGAAAGAGGGATAGAAAGTGAGATTGTATAGGAATGATAGAATTCTTATAAATCTGGGTAAAAGTCTTGCTTGTATAATTTCAAGAGTGTAAATCATGTTTTGCTTTGGTAATAAAGTGTTGGGAAGAGGTTATCTTTCTGGTTAAATCATTTTTGGTGTTTAAATCTTGCTGGTAATCGTTTTTTGTAAGTCTGTTGCTGTCCAGAATCATTTTTAAGCCTCAGTGCAAATACGGTGAGTTTCAAGGATATCTGGTATGCATCATGCATATACGTTAAGTTCAACTTTAGGAGATTCTTCTCATTTTTCTACTGGTTCAACTGAATTTTTGGGTTTCTTAACTAAATCCAAAGGAAAGATAGTCTCCAAATCCCAACAATTGATATCAGAGCTTGAAAATTTCATGGCCTGATTTCTATTTCTTTTAATTAGCCGAACACATTTCTTGTGAAAGATAGATTCCTGGCCATAATCTTGATCACATAATGTCTACATCCAAATTTGAGGTAGAGAAATTTAATGACAAGAATGACTTCAACTTGTGGAGGGAAAAGATAATAGCTCATCTTGGTAATCTTGGATTGGAAGAAGCCTTGGAAGGGAACTCAAAGACTGATGCTGAAGTTCTGAAAAAGGCAAGGAACACTATCATACTCAGCCTCTTTGATACAATTATGAGAAAGGTTATTAAGGAGAAGACAACGTCTGAAATGTAGAATAAATTGGAAGAGCTTTACTTGACCAAAGCTTTGCCTAATTGGATCTACCTGAAGCACAAGTTCTACAGCTTCAAGATGGAGGAATCAAGGTCAATTGATGAGAACATTGATGAGTTTACTAAGCTGGTATCTGACTTGGAGATCTGGACATCAAGATTGACGAAGAAGATCAAGTCATTTTCTTGTTAAACTCTTTGCCACCAGCCTTTGATCACTTAAGGGATACCATTAAATATAGCAAGGAGTCCTTAACCCTCAAAGAAGTTGCTGCAGTAGCCTAGTCGAAGGAATTGGATCTGAAGTTGAAGGGAATACTTGCTAAAGGGAATGGAGAAGTGTTAAGTGTCCAAGAAAGAAAAAAAAGGGTGTGTTGGATTTGTAATCAAGAAGGACACTATAAGAGGAATTGTCCAAAAAGAAACCAAAGGTGGATAAAGAAAGGAGACAAACAAGAGGGAGAATGTGTAAACTTGGTTGGAGGCTATGAAATTGATGAAGTGATCTGAAGGTTCTAGTTGCAATGAATCTGAAAATTCTTCTCAAGAATCAAGGAGAAGATTGTTAGAAAAACTGATGCTTGAAGAAGAATTAGGACAACCTTAGCATTCATAAAGATGTTAGAATAAAATCAGTTTTCTGTTTATAGTTTCAACTAATGCTAGTTGGTTAGAATCTTCAACAACTTGGAGTCTTGTTTGTTAGTAGTTCACAACCGGAAAATGAGCCTCATTTAGGTCTATAAATAGGAGTTTTAGGTAGTATAAATAAAAGAAGCTTTCAGAAGTGAAAGATGGATAGAAAGTGAGATTGTGTAGGAATGGTAAAATGCTTATAAATTTGGGTAAAAGTCTTTCTTGTATGATTTCAAGAGTGTAAATCATGTTTTGCTTTGGTAATAAAGTGTTGGGAAGATGTTATCTTCCTGGTTAAATCATTTTTTGTGTTTAAATCTTGATGGTAATCGTTTTCTGTAAGTCTGTTGCTGTTCAGAATCATTTTTAAGCCCCAGTGCAAATACGGTGACTTGTAAGGATATCTGGTATGGAAAGGTGATATCCGGTATGCATCGTGCATATACAGTAAGTTTAACTTTAGGCGATTCTTCTCATTTTTCTGCTGATTCAATTGAATTTTTCTGGGTTTCTTAACTAAATCCAAAGGAAAGATGGTCTCCAAATCCCAACACTATGGCTCTCAGATGTATCCCACTTCCTCGTGGCTAATGGATTCAAGCGCTTCACATCATTTTAAAACAGACCTTACATGAGTATGATGGGACTGATTATCGTTGATGATGGTAAAGGACTCGAGATCACTCACACAGGCTCAACTAAATTATTGTTTCTGATCTTTGTAGCTCTAATAATGTTTGTGTTGAAAAGTGGGATAAATTGCACACCTAGATAAGCTCACATTGTCATATTATCTTATCACTTGGTAAGAAGCGGTATGGTTGTACACATTTATAGATTCCAATGTTAGCAAATGCACTCTGGTTTGCACCTGTTTTGCAAAGTCTACTATATATGACCCCGATAAGTGCTGTCTTACCCAAGGTCTGATTGAGAAGAACTTAGAGTCCATGCGCTTCATCATTTCTAAAATGGATAGGGCAGCAAATATTCAACATGATGATAAACTAGCAGTTGAGAGGATAAATGACACAATAAAAACAAAATATATCGTAAGTTATTTGCATGGTGATTTATACTTTTAGTCAGATTTATTTAAATGTTAACAAATCTTCTATTTCTTTGCATGGTGATTGTGGTGTATTTAGAATCAAGTTTATAGAATTTCTAAGCATTGGATAGTCGACACTCTTCGTTAACAATCATCATATGTCCAAGTGGAGGATTAACCTAGCGTACGATTTTTATATACTTAACTATGACCAGTAGTGTTTTTAAATCTACTTCGTAAGTATGTTATTTTTTTGTACAAGTACATTTAAGGTTTGTAAATTATAATCTATATCAAAAGTTATGAATTTATAAATGTTTTCAAGTTGTAAATGTTAATTGACCACCGACATTCGTAGATTTACATATCGTACTAACATTAAATACATAAATAAATATTGTACCAACTAACATTAAAACAATCATCCCGTGACTTTTGTACCACACTTGCTGCACTTGCTATTGTGGAAGTGCTCTCCGGTGGATGGTATTGTAGATCTGCATCAAGGACGTTATCACACTAGTCGTGGAAACAAATTGAGTGATGATCAGAAACTTCTCATTCGACTTCATTTGGTATGAGAAATATAGTTTCGACATATACTGCTCACCAAAAATCAATTGTGTAGGAGTGAGCTCAAAACTATATGCATTGTGATGGTGACCGCATGCACTCATCGAAAACTCTCTAGCTAAAACTTTCTTCTTGTGCAAGTGTTGTCATTCAATTCAATACATATCGTATGTTGGTTCCACATCTCACGTCAAATTGAAACATATCTAAGGGCTTTACATATACCTTTTTAGCCACCTCAAGTGTATGAGATTTCTTTCTTCCATCGTTAGGGTTAGCGTGCTTATATACATATGTGAATCCATATGTCAATTATAATACCATTCCTACAGCTAACTGCAAATATGCTCAATCAGTTCAAGAATTAGTAGCTCTCGATCTTTTCTTGAACAATAAATTCAAAGTTGCATTGTTTGATGTCATTATATTGTACCGAATTCTCGTAAAATATGACATTACCCAATGTTCAACCCATATGTCGTTTAAATATTCCCTATCCTTCTTAGATTTACTCTATGTTTATCCAACATATTTAGTGAATTCTTCAAAATGGTATGCCTTCACTACTCTTTTAAACAACGATAAGATCCCATGAACTCAATACTTAATCTTCAAATTGCTTGTGTATGGTACGCACAATAATCATGATGTAAATTGGTATAAATATCTCTGACATCCTTTCTTATACTACCACCCGAATCAGATAAAAAAGGTCATCGATGTCCATCTTTACTTTGTTCAACTATGTAAGAAGCTAATTCAATAGGTCATCATTCTCGAAATCAACTATGCCAAATGCAATAGTATAAATTCAATATTTACATTTTAACATATAGGAATAATTGTCGTACCTTCATATTTTTCCTTTCAAAGATGTCCCATCGATATAAATTAGGTGTCCGATTGATGATAAATCCTCAGATGCAAGGTACAAGAGCCATGGAGATGTATTTGAAGTGGTTGTCAACATCATCTCAACAAAGAACGCCGCCATTTTTATCTCTCTCCATGTTATAACAATATGAGACCAATTTAGAATAACTCTCTTTATTTGAACCCATTGAGTCTCAAAAGCACATTTTTTAGCCATCTACGTCATTTGATAGCTCATAACCACCTCAAACTTCCAAAGGATGTCATGAATGATGTCTCTAGATCTGTAAATTGTCATCTGTCTTGAAATTGTGCAATTATACGTCTTTCAATAACATATGATAATTGTAATGAATATCCAAAGAGTAAGTATGTTTGTGTGCATAATGGCCAACTATAAGTAATCAGTGTCAAACTTCATTGCTCGTAAACGCCAATTACAATGTCATCTACATACGTACTTTTTTTTATTCTTCATTTTGAATTCAAGTTATATTTCAATACAATCAAGTGCACAATGTCCTAAACATCTTTCTTAGAGTCAAACAATGATCGACTCGCAATTCTTCATAGCTGAGAATCACACGTGACATATGAGAAGATTGTAAACTAGGTCTACTTTGGGAGTTCATACTTAACTTATGTCTATGTGTAGATAAGCAACGAAATCATCATTTGTAAATGAAATTTTATCGTCGTTGTTTTGAATTACCTCGAGGTCTTTGTTTAGCATTTATTTCTGAAATAACTACATCATCCTCTCGAACTATACACATTATGATCCATTTCATTATCTACTTCATATGTTGTGTTTCAGGATTATCCTTCCTTACAAAAGTTACATAGAGTATAATGGTTCTTTGAGATCAATCAGCCCTTTTAATTCTTTGTCTTAAATAATCTTCACCAGTGGAGCTGAAAACTGTATATTGTCAGGAAATAGAAATCTGAATTCCATCTCATATTCAAAGGAATCAACACTAAGGAGGTTTTGTACTTCACGATACATGTCCGCATACAATATACTTCCAGATACATCGATTAAGTTAAGAGGATGTCGGTTAACAATCGATTTGCTAAGAGTTAGTCAATTAAATGATCATCGATTAACAGACAAAATATTCATATGTTAACATGTGATCGATTTATCGACTACCATCAACATGCCTTCTATTTTGTAAGGCAGCTCATATGCATACTTGTTTCCAATAAATTTGTGCAAAAATTTACAAATTTGCCCAATAATTCGTGCCATTTATCTGAACAAAGCTAAAATAAGTCAACATTGCCTTTAACAATGATAAACTCAAACTAACAAAATACATGAAAGTGAAAATGTTTTTACCAATAAAAATGCTGAAATTGTGGCTTCTAATAAATATTCACCAGATGCTTGTATTGAATAGTACTAAAGATAAATATGAACAAATAGAATTGAATTAGTGAGGATTTGGTGTTGAGGGAGATGCGATAAAAAATATTTAACCGGAATTTTTACAGGATTTTGAATTTCTCTCACATGGGGATGGGCCCCATCTGAATAAAAAATTGGCAAAACTCCCCCCCACCCTTGTTGTGTGTAGCATCACTCTAAAGAAAATTTAGGAGAGAAACCATAATGAGAAATAATTTATGTTAATTTTAGAGTAAGAATGCGATAAAAAAAAAAAAAAAAACTTGAAACATAAATGTGATTATGTGTAAAGATTAGACACCTCAATTAAAATGTAGTCTTAGTTATTAAAAATTGAGATGAGAATATATTTAGCCTTTCATCTTTCATTGCGAAATACAACTTCAGTTTTGTAAATTTGACTAAACTATTTAGCCATTTCCTCCAATTTATAAGCACATCACGAAATATGCAAAAACAATAGCCCAATTAATACAAAACTCAAGTTTGATAACAAATCAATTCTTCAATAGGCTTACCCATTACTAAATCAATTTTATGTACTAAAACCACTTCAAATCTCTTCATTTAGTTAGTACAATGACTTCCTCTCAACCAACATTAAGGGGAGTATTTAATTGAAACTTTTAATGACTTTTTGGGATTTAAAAAATTTAGGAGTATTAAGTTGTATTCTTATAACTTTTTTTTCCCTTTTTCTTTTCATTCATTTTTTTCGGAAAATATCTATTATTAATTAAATTATAAAATTTTATATAGACTAATTATAATTCAATATAAATAATATTCTTTGTTTATTCTTTAAATGTATATTATATTAATAATATTGAATATTAAATTAAATTTTTATATGTATACTTATTATTATCTATTTAATTAAGGTCTTAAATTTTTATTCTTTTTAAAATATTTCATTACTAGATCCACATAAATTTTATTTTAAATGAAAGTTTTCAAAAGTTTTTTTGAATTCTACGAAGATCTATAAAAGTTTTAAAATGAAAGTCTATAAGGGTGCGTTTGATTGCGAGTATGAAATTTGCATGGAAAAAAATAAATTTTAGATGAGAGAGAAAGAGAGATGGTGAATTACTGGAAAAATAAAAACCACATCTTTCTAAAGAAAATATTTTCCTTAAAAAAAATATCAATCAAATAGTACAAAAGTAAGAATTTAGGTAAAAAAAACATTTTTCATAAAAAATATTGACAATCAAACGCACCCTAAAAGTCTATAAAAGATTTTCACTAATTTCATACAATCTCTAAAAAATTCACAAAATCCACATAAGTCACCACTTACAAAAAGCCCATTAAATTTTCAAAAGTCTCAATTGAATACGCCCCCTTAAAAAGACTTGCTCTCTTGTAATGTTAGCTCCAAACAAACCGGGTCACAAGATAACCTATTAAAATTAAAGTTATAACTAGGTAATTCCGTATTTAATGTATCCTAAGTATTTTGTTGGAAGTAAGATTTATGTTCCTTTCCTAAGCTATGCAATATTTTAATTATAATTATTTTACTGATAAAAGAGTTCATGAAAAACCTCACCCTCGTACTTGCTTTTGTTAAAAATTAAAATATATAATCTCTTCCAATTTGTTAATTTATATAAGTTCCTCTATCCTAGTTAGGATTATGTGTTCAAGTTCACTCAGTTTTATGGGACGTGCACTAACTAGCTCTATAATGAACGCGAAGATCGAAAGTTACGAGTTTGAATCCCATGCCAATACTTTCTCAATTGAGCCCGTTGTACTGGGCTTGCTTAGTGCGGTTTATTTCTTCTGTGTGGTTTGCGGGTTACTGCACATGGAGCGATATTTACTCAGTGAGCATTCACGGATACCAACTGCGGGTTCCTATGTCAACAAATAATAATAAAAAAAATCTTTAATTAAGGAAACCAAAATTGCTTAATTTCATTTCATGTTATGCTCTTATAGTAACAAAAAAAAAATGTTTCTTATTGTAGCATAGAATGGTGAAATAAATTGATATGGAAGGGCCATGTGGATTGTTGTAGAAGAAGGGTGATTAGGGCATGTGAAACCCTAGTTTAAGTACCACAACCCCACCCGCCACACCCCTCAATATATATTCTCAAAGGGACCATTAGAGACCTAGCTTAGGGTGACAACTTAACATGACACCCACTTTAAGACCATTCCCTAATGTTTCTTAAGGAGACACCAACATGGACCATTTGCCCCCTCTCATCAATAACGTAGGCCCCCCCCACCCTCAATGATATCTCATAGTTTTGTTTGTAGGCTAAGACTATTAGATATATAAATTATATATAGCTCCGGTTTGATGGAAATTGCTATTTGTACATAAAAAATGTAAATAATAAATTATATAATTTGATATGGAGGGAAAAAAATTTGAAAGAAAAAGTTGATTGTGTCTTAAACTGATAAATTGTAGTTTCATGTGACATTATATAATTCATGTACATGTATCAAGATCCTTAAGAAAATATAGTAACTATTTCTTATAGTGGACTAATTTGACACTTAAAACCGTTAAAAAGAATGACATGATTGGTGAAACGTGGCAATTAACTACACGAGTACTTACGGGACTAATTTGACATTTTTCTATGGCCAAGACAAGACTGCTTCATCAACTCTTGCTTGCAGAATGACTTAAATGGGGTGGTCAAATTCGTCCCAAGGGTTAGGGTTAAGTATTTGCCGATTTTATAGATGGGTATTGTTGTCACTCACATCAATCGAGGTGGTAATCGAGTGGCAAATAGCATCTAGAATTCACAACATTGTTGTCCCTACATGGTGGACGACTGCTCCTCATTCATGTCCTCTTATTTTGGATGACGTTTGTAGCACTTAGTTTGATTCTTTCTTTTTAATAATAAAATTTCGATAATACATCGAAAATATATAGGTTTTCAAAAAGATCCATATTTGGAACATTTCTTCTACTTGCATATTGATTGTTAATTCAATTTCTTTTAAAAGTTCAGATCAAATTTGTCTCAGAAAAATCTTTAAAAGTATATTGATAAAATCTTCTTACCATTTTTTAGTATAAATTTTGAATATATCTGGCAGAATATCTTCTCGAGCATAGAACAAACTGTTATAAATGATCGTCAACAAAACTTGAAATTGCAATATTCACATTATATATTACGATAGTACATTCAATCGCATACTAAGGAAAAAATATATTTATTTTTTAATTATACCGACCCTTGAAATCTCCTGGAATGAGCAGCAGTATTAGGTTGACTTCAAGTGAAAGAGGATGTCTGGTTGCTTCCACCATAGAATCAAAATCATGGTTTGAAAGGAAAAAAAAAAAGGTGTGTTGAGAGAGAGAGAGAGAGAGAGAGAGAGAGAGAGACAAGGCGACAAGAGTCAAGAAAGTTAGAAATGGACCAGCGTGGCCGGGGAACCGGCCCAGTTTTTTATGGACTTTGTTCCCACTTTTGTCATTATACGTTGAGATTTCTGTCCGTGAAAAGGTCCTGCCTTTTCATGATTTTCTTTCCTTTTAATTAATATTTACTAATTCTTTTTAGAGCCATTTGTACATTAATAAATACTACAATTAATAGACATCAAGTGCAGTACATGTACTTAGTCCACTGTTCACCCCGTAAACTTTTCAAACTCATTTTCAACAACACATCGTATCAATAAAATAATTTCGTACGTGAACATATAACTCTGTTAAATAAAAAAATATATTCTAAAAAAAAATCACTTTTAACGAAATCTACATCAATCCTACCCTTTACAATATTAAAGAAAAACCAGTTGATTAGCTTTTCTTAAGTAGAATTAACGAATATTATGCAAAAAGTATCTACATATATATATAATTCCTGATATAACTCCTATATATAGACCTTATTATGCCACATTCTTCAACACAGACTCTCTCTCTTAAATTTTTATGCACCACATATTCTTTTTGGCACATTTGTTCCTCAAATCACTTCAAATCATAGGTGCGACATCTCCCATTTGTATAACAGTTTGAGACTGATTTGACTTAGAAATGAAGCTGCTATCAAAGAAAGTCAAGTGCAATGTGCACGGCCAAGATTCTTCGTACTTCCTAGGATGGCAGGAGTACGAGAAGAACCCATATAACGAGGTTCGAAATCCTAGAGGAATTATTCAGATGGGTCTTGCAGAGAACCAGGTACCAGTGTTAAGAAAAAAAAGGAAAATGAGTCCATAGAATTTAGTTACAAGTCCTATTTTAATTTTCGGTCATGCCATAATTACATTATGGGTTACACCTTCATTTATACCCTTCTACGTGGCATGATTTACACCATTGATATCCTCCCCGCCCCCCTTTCCCATCAATGCACGGATTCCCCCACGTGGGTGGGGGCATATCATGCTAGATGTATATCAGTATTATTCTTTAATTTCATACTTGTTTCAAGTGTCTTCTTATATTTAGCTCATCAATTTTGACATTTTCTACAGCTCTCTTTTGATCTGCTTGAATCATGGCTTGCTCAAAATCCAGACGCAGTTGGATTCAAGAAAAATGGAGAGTCCATATTCAAAGAGCTTGCTCTTTTTCAAGATTATCATGGCCTCCCAGCTTTTAAGAACGTAATAATTTCAATTAGCCAATATTTGGTTTAGTTAAAAATATAAAAGTTGATAAAATGTGTGGTTAAAATAATGATAAAAATTGTGAATCTCATAAATATATAGTTGAAAGAAAATTTTAGAAAATTTAGGCAAAATTATTTTTTATTTTTATTTTTATTGTATGCATAGAAATATCAAGTCTACTCGTTTAAGTCAGTATTACTCAACATCTCAATTGACATGAACACATTTTTTTTAACGTAAAAATAATAATATTATGATAGATTGGCATCATCAGTGTCAAGATTTGTTTTCCATATTAAAAAGTCAATCTTATTAAAAGAAATAATAAAAAATCTTATAAATTGGTTTATATTTTCATTTTTATTCGATGTGAGATTCTATCCCTTAACATGCCCTACAAGATGGTGGCTCGTTTAAGCAAATCAATCTTAAAATTCGTGTGCTAATTTTTTGAATCTTAATAAGATCGAATTACTCATTGAAGTTTAATAGGCTTTGATACCATATTAAAAATTTAGGTTCCATTTTAAAATGTTAACTTTTATTAAGAGGAGTAATCTAATTCTTTATAAATTGGTCTATATTTTTATTTTAATTCGACTTGGAGTTTTATCCCTTAACAATCGGAATACATCCAGATAAAGGAGTAAATGCATATACTACGAAAATTTGTAAGGTGTTTCTTAATTTAAAAAAAAAACAATAATAATAATAATAATTCTACCATCCAGAATCCTAGGAGTTTGACGGGTTTTACATGCAAAAATTGCATGAGTTCTACTTATATTTTAATGGATCATTACAATTTTTCTATAAAAGGGTTTTAGTTCATTCATATTATGTAAATCAACGAGAATACTCAATATGCATCTAACTTTTCTATATGTAAATCCATGCAGGCATTGGCTGAATTTATGGAAGAAATCCGAGGAAACAAAATTCGGCTTGATTCAGAAAATTTAATACTCACTGCTGGCGCCACTTCAGCTAATGAAACTCTTATATTTTGCC
The DNA here is from genome assembly GCA_019097785.1 of Fraxinus excelsior. Lineage (NCBI taxonomy): Eukaryota > Viridiplantae > Streptophyta > Magnoliopsida > Lamiales > Oleaceae > Fraxinus > Fraxinus excelsior. The sequence goes on from CM032630.1 coordinate 30,757,185, forward strand.
TTGCAGATCCTGGTGATGCTTTTCTTCTCCCCACTCCCTACTATCCTGGGTATATATTCCTTAAACTGCCTCGTCTAATAGTTAAAGTTGTTATTCTTTTATATTATAGCTTCAACACGTTTATTTTTCATCTAATGCCAGACACATGTACAATTTTTATAAATGCAGGTTCGACAGAGACCTTAAGTGGCGAACTGGAGTTGAAATTGTATCAATACAGTGCAATAGCTCCAATGGCTTTAGAATTACTGGATCTGCTCTAGAAGAAGCTTATCAAGAAGCCGAAAGACGAAATCTTAAAGTTAAAGGTGTATTAGTAACTAATCCTTCAAATCCACTTGGAATAACATTGAGCATGCACGAGCTTAATCTCCTAGTAAACTTCATTGATGCCAAAGGAATCCATTTGATAAGTGATGAAATCTATTCGGGCCTGGTTTTTAACTTGCCGGACTTTGTGAGCATAATGGAGGTTCTAATGGACAAAAACTACATGAATACACAAATTTGGAACCAAATTCATTTAGTATACAGTCTCTCCAAAGATTTAGGTATTCCAGGATTTCGAGTTGGAGCAATTTACTCTAGCAATGAAATGGTTGTATCTGCAGCAACAAAAATGTCGAGTTTTGGATTGGTTTCTTCTCAAACCCAGTATCTTCTTTCAGCCATGCTTTCAGACAAAAAGTTTACGAAAACTTATGTTTCAGAAAATCGAAAACGGCTTAAGCATAGGCAGGAAATGCTGATTCGAGGTCTAAGAAATGCTGGTATTGGGTGTCTGAAAAGCAATGCTGGTTTATTCTGTTGGGTAGACATGAGGCACCTTTTGAGTTCCAATACTTTTGAAGCAGAGATGGAAATTTGGAAAAAATTTATTTATGAAGTTGGGTTAAATATATCTCCTGGATCTTCATGTCATTGCCCAGAGCCTGGTTGGTTTCGTGTTTGCTTCGCGAACATGTCGGAAGAAACCCTAAACCATGCAATGCAACGAATAAAAGTCTTTGTCAATTCTGGATGCAAGACTAACGTTAATGGCCACATTAGAAATCAATTCTGGAATAAGAATTTGCGAAGAAAATCACTTGCCAACTGGGTTTTCCGGCAATCGTTTCATAACTACAAATGTGAACGATAGCCCAGTATTCCAATTTATATTAACACTTCCATTTGAAAATTTGTTTTTCTCAATATTGTAATGCCGAGTTCAATTTTTTTTTTTCTATTTGATTTTCTTGTGGGGATTGCACTTGGTCTTTTTGGACGAGGGGTGAATTTTGCTTCAATTTGTAAACCAAATCTCTCTATTTGTTGATGAAACCTTCATGAGATGTTTACAAATACTATCATCAAGATATTCTTTGTAGAGGTGTCACCTAATTATCAAACATATAATGTTGAATACTTATTTAAATAAGTATAGTTCCAAATTGAAGAAGTTTCAATATCGAAAAGTCGTATATTTTTCTGTTTAGACCAATGTTTATAAAGTCGGATCGGACCGGCCAGTTCAACTCGTAAAATCAGAAACCGAACCAAAATCCGGTCCGATTATACTAAAATAACCGGTCAAACAACCAGAAACCGGTCAATTAAACCAAAAACGGGGAATCAGTCACGGTTTTTGGACTAGTTTCCAAAACCTTCTTTAAAAAAAAAAATCTAATATATAATAAAAAGGTTACTTTAGAGATGGAAACCCATTTACCCACTTCTCTACCTATGGAGCTCTTTTATTACCATTTCTTGAATCTCATAATTCATAAACTTTCAATATGGGATTGAAAAAAATTCAGTAAAACACACTTTCAAAAACATTTTCAATATGTGATTGACAAACTTCAATAAAGCACACTTTCTCAATATTATTTATGGCCACCTGGTGCATGACTACAAAATTAAATTACTCAATTTCTATAGATTGCTAAACATTTTTATATTCTTACAAATTATTTAGTAAAATTGAAATGAGTTTTTAAGTGATTTAACAAATTAAAAACTATTAAAATTTTGTATTAAATAAATATACATTCGACATATTTGAATTTATTTTGAATTGATGGTGTAAAAATTTAATTATATATTGTTGTGAAAATAAAATTTAAATGTTTATAAATATTTATTTATTACCTCCGGCTTGACCCCTGTTCGATCTTGATTGAACCTTTTGAACATTTATCTTTTTCGGGTCGATACCTGGGCCAGGTTTTAAAACACTAGTTTGGACAGAATCTATGATGGGAGGTATATCTTTGACGATTTTCATTAAGTGGGATTATTCTGAATCCGATGCATCACCCCTCTAACTAAATCCATGTGAAGAGAACATATTGGAATCCCAACACCACGAACAATTCATGACTTCTAGTTGGATTTTAAGGTTTTACATATTTCTCTTGTATTAGAAAGAAGTTATAATAAGTGTATCTGAATTATGTATTTATAAATTACTACAAATACTGATCCTATTAGCAGTGGCAAATCCAGAGAACTGCATTTTACGGGATCTTAGAAAACTGCATTTTACGGGATCTCATGCTTTGAAAATGTTATTGCCCCATTCTCAATTTTTCCAAAAATCTCTTTCTCCATGTACACCATCAAATTGTCATTCAAACAGTCGTCTCTCAGTTTGTTGCGCAAGTCCCTCTTGATTAGATTCATAGCAGAAAATACTCTTTCAACACTTGCAGTTGCCACAAGTAATATGAAAACTAAGGTGATCAGCTTATAAACAAATGGAAAATAACAAGAGCTTCTTGTTTCAACCAACTTCTGAGCCATACAAGAAATGCTATTAAGATTAAAGAATGCTTCATTCATTCTCACAAATATACGGAACTTGTCAAGCTTTAAAAACTCTTCATTATTGAAGTCCAAAGGATACAACTGAACAAGACGTAACAATTTTTCCCTATCAAAAGCTTTAAAGGAATCTCTTGGATTTAAACACGAAATGCAAGTTAGGAGTTCAGTAGTTGTCTCGGGAAACGATCATTCAACTCTTGCAAGATTGAGTCTATTACATGACAATACAAATTAACATAAAAGTGATGATAATAAATCACCTGTTGAGTTCCACGCCTAGGTTGACCTTTCAATACAACAATATCCTCCATATTGAGTACAAAAATATGTCTAACAATACAAAACTCAATCACTCTACTCAAAAAATTATCCTAGCCATTGTCTCTCATGTCCTGAATGCATACTTACACAAATTCAATAACCCCATAGCATTCTGAATATCCTGATCCTTTTTCTGTAAGGCATGTGAAATGTCATTTGTAATTGCAAGAACTCCAAACATGAAGTGGAGACTGAACACAAACTTGAAGTCCTGCATAGTGTCCATCTGTCTTGTGGCCATTATTTCTACTCTAAATTTACTCCATTTTCCGATATATCCTCAAGAACATCTATGATAGCATTAAACATATTAATAACACGAGTAATTATCAGTTGGTGTGAGCCCCTATCTAGAATCACTTGGGCGTGCCAAACTTATTTCTTGAAACTTACTACTTCCACCACAAAGTTCTCCAATATTAAGCTTCTCCAAAATATCGGCATGGTAATTTGTTCGAAGAGCATCTACACGCTTACATGATGCACCAACCAAATTCACAATAATAGCAAGCATATTAAATAAATCACAAAGCATGTTATTCCTACATGCCATAGAAACAACAGCCAACTGAAGTTGGTGAGCAAATCAATAGACGAACACATCATATGGGTTCTCTCTTAAAATTAAAGCTTTCAAACCATTGAACTCACATAACATATTGCTTGCTCCATTATAACTTTGACCTCTTATGCTAGATATGCTCAACCCATGCGTAGAAAATATTTATCAATGGCATTCTTGAGTAATTGGGCACAAGTATCAACGACATGGGTAATGCCCAAAAAATACTCATTCACGACCCCACTTTGGTCAACAAACCTCAAAAAAACTATCATTTGTTCTTTTATAGAATTATCACGAGCCTCATCAACCAAAATTGAAAACAAATAATCACCCAGTTCATTGATAATAGCCTTTGTTGTCTATACGACACAATAATTAACCAAGTCCTTCTGGATCTTTGGTGAAGTCATTTGGTCATTTTTAGGAGCATTATTGAATAGTACTTATTTAACTTCCTCAGAACGAGCTGCATACCAGTCTAGTAGCTCAATTAGATTTCCTCTATTAAAAGACTCTTTGGATTCATCGTGACCAAGAAATGCCAATCCTTACATCAAGAGTAATCTAGTACAATCTAGCACCGCATTCAATCTCGTCCTATAACTCTTTTGTTAACTACTACTTTGGCTAGAAATAACATAAGAGATACTCTGCTTTTGATATATTAAGTTGGTACACTTTGCAAAAACTTGATTATGAGTACTATCAAAGAGACCAACATGATCTTTCAATGTCTGTTTGTGCTTCCAATCCCTAAAGCCGACTTTAGTGAATATATGTCAACCCCCTTAACCCCTTCTATCGGGTTTGAATAATTAGTAATGCAAACAATACGCCGCATCATTTTCTATACTGTACTCCAACCAGTAAAATTCTAAGAACTATTCTTTCTAAAAATACCTATTATCATTCCTTATCCGTCTTCTTGGAAGTCATGTCTATATGGCTGACAAGGACATTTCTCCAAGTATACCATCTTAACATCATCTATGATATTAGGATCGTATGATTCGATAGGGGACGTTTCCCTGGATCAGATACAAGATCATCCACACTGAATTGAGGCCTGGACTTCTTTGTGTTATTTAGGGTGTGTTTGAGCCATATTATTTTGAAAGAATGTATTCTGGAATAGGAGATTGATAAAAAATGTGTGGTTGAAAAAAAGGGAAAAGTTATTGATGTGATGGAAAATATTATTTTATTGAAAAATGTGTGGTTGAAAATGAGTAGAAGAATGAGAATAGAAATTTTAATGTGTACCAAATAGGGACTCTTATGCTCGACTAGAATCAGTGGCGGGACTGGAAGTACAACTAGACAAAGAAGAACTAGGTATGGACTTTTGTTTCGGTTGAAAAAATCGCTCTATAAACTGTAAAATGCCCTTATTTATTTTTCAATCAAAATTGATTAAAAAAACAGTATGTACATGGTTTTATTGAATCCAACGTCTTCTCCATTAATTTTTTTCACATATCCCTAATTTTCTAAAAATCTAAATTCCCAAAGCACAATTAACAAATCAAAATTATAAGTCATAAGTCATAGTCTCAAACAATAATATAACATAAAATCTCATTTCTTATAATTCATAACTCACAAATTATCCAATTTGTCCTTGTCATTAACACAAATCAGATTCAAAATTTCCCTGTCTACGTATATTAAATATTCTCAAATTCCTAATTTTCATAAATCATAAACATTAACATTCAATAACAAAATCCCCAATATTTTTAGATTCTCGAATTCACAAATTCCTAAAATTCACAATCCTCACAGTATTACTACATGCTCACAATTCACAAACACTGAATGAACATAACTAATAAATCAAACAAATTAACTACACAAGTAATACAATGAAGGAACAAAAATAAAAAGAAAAGAAAAGAGAGGAACTGGAGCACATGAGTAGTCGAGCAAACTCACCGGCAATTCTAGCGAAAGCCAGTGGTCGAGACGTCGGAGAAGCTAGGCATAGTTGGTGACAGTGGCAGACCCACTCAGACACGCAACACACAGGCCATAGTAGCATTGCAACAACCAATCACCTCGGTCTCGCCAAAAGTTTTCACCGGCTGCCTTCTTCATTTCTTCCCGACGGATGGCGTCGGTGTCTTCTTCTTCTTCAAGCTCCCAACGGATCCATCACGAGCGACCGCGAGGGCTGGCCAAGTGTTAGGTATGTCCCCGCCTGTTAGGGTTAGCAAGCTCAAAGTCAATTAATCTAATTAATTCACTTTCGTTTACAACGGTTAAATTAGTCCAACAATTGAATCTAATACATTAATCCATCAATCTCCTATATGGACTATGTCCAATTTCAATCCCATATTTTCAATTATCTCTTTTGTTTATGACTCATTAGGTTTCTTTCACGATGATAAATATCGTGATAGTCTATCTTTTTGTGAATGACTCATTAGGTTCCTCTTCACGGTGATAAATGTCATGATATTACTATCTTGATATGATCAGAATAAGATAATTAACACACCTTTTAATTTATCGTCAATACACCTAGATTAATTAATTTAAGTCATCGTTCAAGATTGACACTTAACAATGTCTCAAGACAATCCGTGCAACATAAAATGTCACGTGAGATGACAAAAACATTCTGTTAGGTTGCCATGAAAATATAATCCCTTCATCCGACTAGGAAATGTGGATAAGTGTCTTTTTGGATTTAATAAATAATATTATTCGTCATGATCATTTACTGATACAAACGAAATATTATGTTTGAAACTCTTTCAACTCATAACTCTACCATGGACAATGCATTTGTCTATCAATATCCAAGATTCTATGAAATCTCAAATCAAAGGACCAAATCTACTATCTAACACTCAGAGGTTTTTTACTGACATGAATATACCTATCCATGTTAAATATGATTTGTAGGTTATTGGTATGAATTATTCTTCTGACAACTCATCCATGTGCCCATTTAAATTTACCCGCTCTTAGCTCATAAGAAACAAATGTTATACGTGCTAATCTATTTGTAATTATGATATTGTATCTCGTAATTAATAACGACCAAAGATAATATAAGATTAAGTTATTTATAACTTATATGTCACAATCGCAATACCTTGCAATTAATAGGTTACATTGCATTAAATCATTGAATGCACGCGAGTAAATAATAGATCTACAAATATAAATATATTAATAAATGCATTATGATGTGTCAAAGCTTGGACATAGGGCATAGCATTATAATTTTTCCATTTGCAACAGATCAAATCATCCATGAATTCTATTAGTTTTCACGAGAGCCGTGTTCCTGTTGGGATATTGATTTTACAATTAGATTTATGATAAGTTCAAAGATTTGAACAAGACAAGCATCTCTTGGATCTATTCTTAGATGTCAAATTCATCTTCCTGGTCTAATTTTATAAATATGAATTCCTAAGATGAAAGTTGTTATCCCATGTTCAAGCTTTTCAAGGTAAGTAGGCGCACCGCACACTCTATCTTCTCTACAAATTCTCAATGAGATGGTAGCATCTCAATACATACACACATTATCGATGAGATCTATGTTCATTCGCTTATGCAATAGCTCAATTGTTATCAAAGTACACCATTACTTGAGCAACAATTCTAGGAACATCTTATTATTCACTATTGAATTCCTCAATCGAGATTGTTTCTGAAGTATCTATGAATTGTAAAGTTAGTGGTAATCCACGTTTGAACCATTTCTAATTGGCCTTACCACCATTTAGAATAAACACATCTTGACTGAAAATCTGTTATCATCCTTATCGGACTACAATCCAGTATCAATATACACAAGTAATTAAAGTATATTTCATCCACATACAAATAATGTATTCTTAGTCAATTTCAAGTTCCTAAGAATATACCTTAGGTCTCATAGATCGTAACATGTTCATGGAGAATCTTATTGCCTAAGCATAAGACATCTTACATATACACCCACTCTCTCAAGTTATGTTCTAAGCATATGTCCTTGGATTCTTCCATGTTAAACCCCATTAGCATCTGTTAACCCCAAAAATGGACCCCCACGTGGCCAATAGGAAGGAACTCCACGGACGCTCATCCCTGCACATTTGACACAAACCGTTAGTCACCTGTGACGTTTTTCGATGGTGGTGGTAGTGGCCACGAGCATTTCGACGGTCAAGTCAGTAGATGATAATCGGAAGCAAGTAATTCCAGTAGCGGGAAATGATTTTATCTTGGACATATCTTTATACAAAAGATTTGTATCTTGCATTGAGGCATTGTGACTCCTATCAACAGGCGTGCCTTCTAACAGTGTGACTTCATCTTTGTCCACCTCGATCCTAGTCACTCGAGATCTTGGGATCCACATGTGTTTAGCCTTAGCCTCGATGTGTTGGCGCCTCGATGATACGTGTGATGTGTCAGGTGTTGCAGAGTGTGGGCCTTTGTTTGACTCATTATTAGAGGCATAACAATAGTCCTCCAAGTTCATGTATAGATATTTAGATAATTCATAGACTTCGAGTACGTTTGATGAACTAGACTTTTAGCATATTTATTGAGCTTCGAATACAGTGAAGGGATCATTGTGGGGATATCGTGCACCTCGCCTGTTGAAGTAGACATCTTTGATAGAGGTGATCCCGTAAGAAGTATCATACACCTCATTAATGGCTTCCCCCCATGGTGGATGGTTCATCCATGGAGGGTATATTCTTTGATGGTATACTAAGCGATCCTTGTGGGGATGTCGTGCACCTTTCCTTCGAAGTGGACATCATCGATAGAGGTGACACCGTTGGAGGTATCACGCACCTTGTCAAGACTTCTTCCATGGTGGATGGTTCATTCATGGAGGGCATCATATTCAATGGTACATTGAGATGACCCTTGTGGGAGTGTCATGCGGCTTGCCTGTTGAAGTAAACATCCTAGATAGAAATGACCCCATGGAAGGTATCATACACCTTATCAAGGGTTTCCCCCATAGTGGATGGTTTATCCATGAAATGCATTATCTTTAATGGTACACTGAGGTGACCTTTGTGGGGGTGTTGCACACTTCGCATGTCGAAGTTGACATCCTTGATAGAGGTGTCCCTGTTGAAGGTATCACACATCTCGTCAAGGACTTTTCTATGGTGGATGATTCATCCATGAAGGGAATCATCTTCGATGGTACATTGAGGTGACCTCTATGGGGGTCTCGTGCGCCTCACATGTTGAAGTGGACATTCTTGATAGAGGTGATCCCGTGGAAAGTATCACACACCTTATCAATGGCTTTTCCTATGGTGGATAATTCATCCATGGAGGGAATCATTTATGATGGTACACGTGACCCTTATGTGGTGTCACGCGCCTCGCTCGTCGAAGTAGACATCGTTGAAGAGGTAACCCCATGGAGGTATCACACACCTCATCAATGACTTTCCCCATGATGGATGGTTCATCCATGGATGGTGTCATCTTTGATGGTACACTGAGGCCACCTCTGTGGGTGTTTCACGCATCTCGCCTGTCAAAGTGGACATCCTTGATAGGGGTGACCTTGTAAGAGGTATTACACTCTTCTTCAAAGGCCCCTTGGTGGATGGTTCATCCATGGAGGGCATCATATTCGATGGTACACTGAAGCAACTATTGTAGGGGTGTCGCATGCCTATCCTATCGAAGTGGACATCCCTGGAAGAGTTGACCCCATGGGAGGTATCACACACTTCATTAATGACATTTCCATGACGGACGGTTCATCCATGGAGAGGAAAATTAATGAAGCAGTGGTTGTAATAACTCATTTCATTAGCACAATGATATTTACATAAACATTTCATTTAAAACGACAAATTATTGGTAGTATTTTCTCAAATGCTCTATATTCAAAGGATGAGGTAGCAGCTTTCCTTCCATGCTTTCAATTTTTTAAGTGCGAGGTCATGGTTCTTCCTTGATACAGTATGGGCATTCCCAATTAGGTCCTAATGTACCTGTACCCGACTCTTTTGAAGTCTGGAAAACCCTTTGGAGCACAAGGTCACCTAGGCAAAATGGCATTTTCTTTACTTTGACATTATAGTAGCGAATCATCTTTCATTGGTACATAGCGAGCTTCATCTGAGAGGCGTCTCTTATTTCTTCAAAGAATTCAAGCTCACACCTTCTCAGTTTGTCATTTGTTATTAAAATAAATGCCATGAGGCGAGGGTATTCCTACCTCCACCATACTCATGGCTTCATCCCCATAAGTCATGGAAAAGGGGGTTTCTCCTATTATAGTTTGGTGGTAGTGCGTATAGACTAAAGAGGTTTGAGGGAACTCATCAATCTATGCTTCTTTCGAAATATCAAATTTCCTTTCAGGGTATATTTGATGGTTTTGTTGACAGCTTCGACTTGGTCGTTGGCTTGGGGATGATGAGGCGTTGAGAAATACTTTTTAATCCTCAGCTCGTCACAAAATCCCAATTTTTCTTGATGTCAAACTATTTGCCTCGTCGGATAGAGGAATATAGAATCGGCATATTATGTTCTTCCAAAGAAATTTGGATGTGTTTGCCTCTGTAATCTTAGTTAGAGGTTCTGCTTCGACCCATTTTGTAAAGTAGTCAATTGTAACAATGGCAAAGCTGGCACTTCTTCTCCCATTTGGCAAGGCACCTATGAAATCAACTTCCCACTTGGCAAATGGCTAAGGACTGGATACTACTGTGAGATTTTGGGATGGTTACCTCTGTACAATGGAAAAGTGTGGACACTTGTCATATTTTCGTACGAAATGGAGCGCATTCTTTTTCAAGGCGGGCTAGTAATACCCTACTTAAACACTTTGTATGCTAATGCTGGCCCTCCAGAATGGTTGCCACACACCCCTCATGAATTTTCCTTAGGATATAACTGGCATCTTCTCCTCTAGTATACCGAAGAAGTAGGGATGAAAAACCACTTTTGTATATGACATCGTCTTGTATAAGAAGATGAGTAGTTGTTCTCCTAAGTTTGTGGGCTTTGATTTTATTATCAGTATGACCCGATCCTTAAGTAAGGCAATAATAGGTTGTAACCATGGTAGGGTGCCTTCAATCCACATCACCTACTCTTCCTTAGCGAATGACGGTCTAACGAGATGCTCAATAAGGACCACTTTGAGATCTTTGTAATCTTTACTTCTGGCTAATTTTTACAAAGCATTGACGCGAGTGCTTTCCAAATGTGGAATTTGTACTAGTTCAAACTTTTCAAAGATGGGTAGAAGATCCATGACCAATTTAAGGTATGCAACCATACCACTAGCAGTAAAATTGCCTTTGACTTGACTTTCTACCATCTGTGAGTCACTACTAATGAACAACCTCTTTACTCGCATTTCTTTAGCCCACTGTAGGCTAGCCAATAGTACATCATATTCAGCAACAACGTTGGAGGCTCTATATCCGAATCTTATAACACAATTGAGCTAATGTCCCTCGGGACTTTCAAGACCACTCCTGCTTCAGAGGCGATTTTTCATGATGAGCCATCAACAAAAAGGTTCCAGGTAGGAGGATCTGTCGGTTCCATAACCACCTCTACCTTAGGGGCTTTTGCAAATTTAGACACAAAATCTGAAAGGGCTTGGCCTTTTATGGAATTTCTAGGTTTGTACACTAAATCGAACTCACTAAGCCCAACAACCCATTGCAATAATCGTCTCGAGGAGTCAGTTCCTGAAGTACCTATTTAAGTGGGAAGTACATCCTCAATTTACTTGATGCATTGATTATGGAGAGGGAGAGCTTCTCTATGTCTGGATACCAAGCCTCCATTGGCAAAAGGGCACCACTTATGTAATATACATGTGGCTGGTACGCATCATCTTCCCTTACAAGAACTGAGCTGGCAGCCTCATTGGAAACAACCAGATAAAGCAGTAAAAGTTCATCGGCTTGGGTTTAGACAGGAGCAGGGCTTGTCCCAAGTGTTTCTTCAATACCTGGAATGCCTTTTCGCACTCCAATGTCCACTAAAACTTCTTCCCTTTAAGAATCTTGAAGAAATGGAGGCACTTGTGAGACTTTTGAGAAGAAGCAATTGAGTGCTGCTACTTTTCCAGTAAGACTTTGTGTACCTCTTTAGGTTTCTGAAGTGATCTCATCTCAACTAAGGCCTTGATCTTTTTTAGGTTCGCCTAGATTTCCTCTAATTAATTATGTACCCCAAGAATTTACCGGAGGCCACTCCAAATGGACACTTGAGCGGATTCAACCCCATCTTATATTTTCTCAAAATCTGGAAGTTGGCTTCTAGATGATTTACATGGTTCGTCATTTGGAGGCTCTAGGTCATCTTTTCCTTCATATTTATGAATTTTAGGAGGTACAAAGTTGGGAGGCATAGGGAAGCTGCGAAGCTCCCGAGAGAAAGGGAGATTGTCATCGTCATCGTCAAGCTTGTAGGATCGGCACGGTCCTTCGGAGTCATTCCCATTTGCTTCGTATCGACATAGAGGTTGTGACTAACCTTCTTGATTTTCCCAGTCTACCAGGTTTGGCCTTTCTCTCCTATTCCTATGTGGGGGAGAACTTGAGTCTATTGGCTCTACATTTATTCTCGTCGAACTATTTGATACATAGATTAGCTCCTATTTATAGGCCTTTGCCCAATTTCGTCGAACACGCTACCAGACCTTTGAGATCGTTCTTGCTTATAATTTGGAGGGAAGTTGTCCTCTCCGAGCTGGGGGTCATTGGCAGGGTGCCCTAAGGTGTGGTTGGCCGAAACATCTATCCCCACTTTTCTTTCAACGTGGACCTCTCTCATCTGCTTGCTTGAATGTGTCCTTTAACTTTGCACTTTTTCCTCTTCTTGGAGTTGGTCATAAGCTAGCTGGGGCCTATTATGAGGTACTTGAAAATCTCCCCATGAACTTGCACGAGGAGTTTGTGTATGGGCACATTTTGTCCTGCAATGCTTCTCATGTTGGTAGCCATTTGGGCCACCTTAATAGTTAGCCGTTCAACCGTCCCTCCATCTTGACGGTGACGTCGGTAGGGCCTTCGGTGAGTAGCATTGGCTTGGACAAGCTCTTCTTCAGAGGCCTCTTCCACTCTTCTAGGATTAATGTCTTCATTACTCGAACTTATTAGCTTAGTTTGCAAATTTCATTTTCAAGGAGTAACAATCCAAATTAAGGAACATACTGCAGTTAACTTTCACTTGTTATTTGTTCAAGAACAAAATCTTTCTTCAAGTAAAAAGTTTCACTTTTTTTGCCAGCCTTTCCGGTGACAATCAGGTGATCGCAACAGCAATGTGAGCTTGCCACATACAGTGTCAATATGTTGACATTAAAAAAAGACCTCACACGTTGCCAACAGGAAGCAACTTCATATATTCTCCTTCTTGCACACTTACACAAATCAGTAGTCACCCCTGACCTTTCCTGGTGGTGGTAGCGGCCATGAGCATTTCGACGGTTAATTCAGTAAATGATAACCGGAAGCAAGTAATTCTAATAGCAAGAACCGTTGGAATTTGTATAAAACCATAAAATGGGAATGAGATAATAGATTTGTAAGTGTGGAGTTACATTACCTTTACAAAGGCACAAAGCATGTGTATTTATAGAGGGAAAGATGAAGGAATGATCGTTGAATGGAAGACACGTGGCTTCATCTAAAGCGTCTCTTCGTAGACGTCCATCAATCACTCTATAGGTGGGGGTATTTAATGTTTTTTGACAAAATAGATTCGATTTCACATTTTGTCTCCTGCTGTAAAGACATCTCATCCATCATTCAAGAGAATCTTTATACAAAAGATCTGTATCTTGCGCCAAGGAGTTGTGTCTCCTAGCCGCGTGACTTTATCTTCGTTATAGCCGACCTTAGTCATTTCGGAGCTTCGGATCCACATATGTGTTTAGTCTTGGACTTAGTGCATCGGCGCCTAGACAATGCATGTGATGTGGCGGGTGTAGCGGAGTGTTGGCTTTCTTTGACCTGTAGACTCCTTATTAGATGCATAACAGTATCTTGAGAGGTTGAGGGCAAAAATGTATTTGGTTGGTAAGGAGTGGAGGAATAGGCTTTATAGAGCTGCCGACGGTCGAAGAGTCCAGGAGGAGGAGGATGAGGAGGTGGAGGTGGATGTTGGTAGTGTGCGGGATTAGGCTGAAGCTCTCCAAAACACATCGTCGCTCTCCATTTTTCTCTGCAATTTTTATTTGTAGCCTCTAGTTTCGGTTTTTGACCATCCAAAAGTCAAATATTGGTCTATAATGTACATGTCCTTCTTTAATTAGGTAATAAATTAGGAATCTTTGTATTTTTCCGCACTATTCGTGTCTAATTTATCTTTTTTTATTTTTTAATTATACTACAAAATTGCAATTTCAACTACACTCTTTTGTTAATCAATTCGGGCAATCCAGGATTAAGTTGATTACTTTTGATATAGTTGGACCACGACATATTTTAATTAAATTTTGAAAGATGTCTTTAAATTGCTATGATAATTGACATATATAGCTTGCATGATTGTGTTTTTTCACGTACATCCAAAATTTTACTTTTGCTGGTTGAATTCTTGCCCATGGTCTAATTAGTAACTAAAGAATCTTGATTATAAATGAATGTTAGAGTGTAGACAATTATTTATACGATCGTGCTATATACACATCTTGTTTTTACATCTTTTTTAATATTGTGTCACGTGTCGGCACATGATTGAACAAACACTTTCTCGTCCAACATTGTTTGAATTTCCATATAATGTAAAAAAAAAATTCGAAACATAGGACTGTACATTTAGCATATTTCTTATTTATATGCTTGCAATGAAACAAGTTGATGGTTCTATTTGCTCGTTCAATCATGCTAGAGTGTATTTTGCCAGAAAATGTTTGATACCTTTTAACCTACGCTCGTATGCGCTTGGGATCTATGTAGAACATAGTTGTTAGACTTGATCCGGACACAATCCCAGACAATGCAGCGGGCCAATGAATTAGTGGTTCAATCGGCGGGTCATTGGATAAAAACCTACAAAAAATATAAAATATAAACTTTTTTTAGGGGAAAAATTAAAAATTTTAATTTATTTTTCACTAATTATTTAGGTCTAAAAGATATGTAAAAGGTTGGAGCAAATTTTTTTAAAAGAATATTTTTATAAAAACTATAAATAATTCATTAGATAGAAACTCCATTCGTGCCACTTATGTAGTCTTGTTTTGTTTTTCACACGGATTAATAAATTTTATTTAATGTTATTAGAAAAACATTTTTTGTCAAAAACTTTCTTAATTTACCCTTATTTAATTATCAATAACTAATAGTAAATTATTATTGGAAGTAGTAAAGAAATAAGAGTATATTAGTAAACAAACAAAACAATTTTTTTTAATAAAAAGACAAGACTATATAATTGAAACAAAAAAATAAGAAAAGTTGGCATAGATAAATGAGATGGAGGTAGTATAAGTTATTGCACAAAAGTAATACTAAAGCATTCTTTACTCAAAGTGGTGAAGAATCAATTATTTTTCCTAGAGTTCCAATATTTAATTTCCTTGGACCTAAAAATTTTGTAAAAGAATTTCAAAGTCTAATCAAACTGGTCAATCGAACCGGGTAAATCACATGTTAACTCGGTTAAATCCCAACTTTGACTCAATTTGCCAGGCTAAAAAATGTCAAAAAAATGCTCCCTCTATTGTGAGAGTGCTGTCACGAAGGGTGTACCCCTCTTGACAGCATAACATGATTGTTTGCTTGTTCCTCTATTTTGACCATTCAACCACATATTATCCACTTTTTTAAATACATAAACATTAAAAATGCAGTAAAGCAACAAAAAATAAGATAAAAAATTGTAAAGGAAGCCATATGACTTTTCAAAAGTCTAAATAAATCGCATTTAAAATAATTAAATGCATGTTAACACAAAAAAGTCTTAAAAGTTCATAGTCCCCTACTAAGCTTGTCTGAGACCTCCATCAACATTCCACACATCCATTCTAATCCACCCAAAACTGCGGCGAACCACCTCAAATGCAATCACACGTGATGGCGACATCACCATCATCACCTTAGAAAAATTAATTAAGAAATAAATAAAGTAAAGAATGACTAGATAAAAAAAACCAGCAACCTAGATCGTAGAACCACCACCAACAATGACTGCATATATGGAGATGGTATTTAGCTGTGGGTGGTGATGGATTAGGATGGAGGGGTTTGTGTGGGTGTTGACGAGTGGGTGTGTGAGCCTCATTGGGGAAGATGAAATTTTCTAAAATTCTTTTTAGTGTTATTAATATGTCTAATTGTTTTAAGCGTGCTTTATTTGTACTTTTGAAAAATTATGGGACTTCATTTATAATTTTTCCTTTTTTCTATGATTTTACTCTTACTTTTCTCTGTGTTTATTTATTTAATAATGAGAAGGACAAATCCATCATTTAAGAATAATACTATCTAACATCAGTTTAGATGGACACACTTGATCAATTCAATAAAATAAATCACGTGATCTTGCATTTAAATGAATATATTATTTAATATCATGTAGTTGTCACATATATTGATGCTGAATAACATTACTCATCTTTGAATGGCCAAAATGGAAGGAATAATGAATTTTGCCACATAATTTAATGGTTGGTGATTGATTATGCTAAAAAGATTAATGATATATTTATTACACCTCGCTAAGATTGGGGATGAAAATGCCAATTTTGCAATAACTAATAATTGAACCAAGTTGGCTTTATCACGAAAAATTCTAGAGATAATATCATACACGACCTTTGAACTTGATTTTATCAAAGACATATTCTCACGTTTAAAAATCACAATAATCTCTCATATTTTTAGTTTTGAGACACATTTCCTTGCCATCTTTTAGTCACGTATCATGTAAAATGACGCTAATATAACTAAAATTCTCTTTTAAAGAAAAAATAAATATTTTCAACATTTAGTTGCAATTCAATTTGATAATAACTTAATAGAGCAATGACCGCCACATCTTTCATTTTCTCGCCATGAGTTCAAATTTGGTTTGCAATTAACAATGTTCTTGCAAAGTAATCGTTGACCTACTCTCCTTCCTTCATGTGTAGGATCTCAAACTCTTTGAGAAGAGCTTAAAGTTGTATACGTTTCACTCTTTCTATGCTTTGATATTCTTTCTTCATTAATTTCCATATATCTTTAGCAGTATCCATTTTTATTACGATTTCCATTATGGCACGATCTATTACCTAGAACAAATAATTTTTTACCTTCAAGTTCTTCAATTTCTACTCATCGAGAACTTTAATATCTACGTCAGTCAATGTTGATCATCTTGCTGGTTTTCCATTTTACCTCAATACTCTTTGGATTTCAAAATATTTCCCATCAACATGCTCTAGTGGTCTTAATGACCATCAAAGCGAGGGATTGCTGGTTGCTGTTGGAAAATTCTAACATGTATGAGGCCACACGTAATATATTAAAATGTGTGGTACTATTATTTAAAAAATATTAGTCAATTAAAGTGATCCAACAAAGTTATATTTTGACTTATGTGTATTAGGTTTCATGGAATTAAAGTATAGAGACCGAAATTTTGTTTTAGATTGATGAAGGGGCCGATTTAAAACAAATGAAAGATAATGACAATTCATTATCTTATGGTTATATTGGGCTATGATTCCCAATTGTTGGTGAGTTCTTGAGCTTTTCTACATCCCTATTAATAGAGAGCAAAATTGAAGAAGAGATCATCAATCAATTGGAAGATACAAAGAATCATACATATATTGATCAAGCATGTAATTATATGGATTTTTTAGGTGTACACTATTCTGGATCAAGCATTGTAAATCCATTTTTTTTTTTGGATAAATTGCTATTGCACATTGTAATGTTGAAGAGATTTTAGAACCGAAGTGGTATCACAAATTTTATAAAACAATTATCTCATTTGGTTTTGAGATGAATTCAGTTGATGATTGTGTATATCACAAGTTCGATGGGAGTAAGCACATTTTTGGTATTGTATGTCGATGACATACTGCTTGTCTGCAATGATATAAACTTATTGCATGAAACCAAGAAATTTCTATCATTGAATTTTGAAATGAAAAATCTTGGTAATACATCTTTTGTATTAAGGATATAGATACACAAGAATCATTCTTGGTTTTTTTTTTTTTTGGTCATCACAAAAGAGTTGTATCGATAAGGTTCTTAAAAGATTTGAAATGCAGATATGTAGTTTAGGTGATACTCCTATTGATAAGGGAGACAAGTTTAGTCTCAACTAATGACTCAATGATAAATTTAAAGAAAATGAAATACGTGAAATTCTCTATACTTCAACAATTGAGAATTTAATGTATATTCAAGTTTATACACATCCGGATATAGTATTCATTGGAATGCTGACAGATATTTAACTAAATTTGGGATGAAAATTTGGAAAGCAGCCATGAAATTATTCAGTGTCTATAGAGAGCTAAGAATTACATGATCACATTCAGGAAAATCAAACTAATTGGAGATCGTTGGATATTCTGATTATGATCATGAAATCTGACTGCAAAATATTGTCATTAGACATCGTATTTTGGATGGAATTGAAAGAGCACTTAAGTTATTCTGTGACAATAGCAATACTGTATTCCAACGGGAACATGAAGATGTCAAGTCTAAATACATTAAGTTCCTAGTTGTAAGGAAAGAAATCAGGGTGGTTAGATTTCTATAAAACATATTAAGACATACTCTATAATCATGGATCCATTTAATGGCTATTACTAAATGACTATCACCCAAAGTCTTTTATGAGCATAATGCTCATATAGGTGTTGCATCTTTTGATGATATATCAGTTTAGTGAGAGTTTGTATTTGGATGTTGCCTGTTTTAGATACATATTTTGTCCATGGATATTTGGTTAATTTTAAAAATAAAGTATTCAACTCAGTTCCACTTTGATTAAAGTTTATGGTTGATCTCATTTAAAAAATAAGGTTGGATCAGTTTGAAATAGACATGTTTAGATCACATAACATGTAATTTTTGTGCTACACTCCCATGATTGATCTATGTCATTTGATTGTATGGGTGTACGTGACTATTGATGGATTTAGTCACGTTAAATGTGATGAAAATCGCTTTGATCCTATTTCAATATTACTAATAGACAAGATTGTTTGAAATATCCATAATAATAATAGCAAAATTTTGAGCTCATAAGGTTGTCCACATTTGAAAGATTACACGTATGACTCAGGAGGAGATTGTTGTAAAATTCTAATATATATGGGGCCACATGTAATATATTAAAATGTGTGGTACTATTATTTAAAGAATATTAGTCAATTAAAGTGATCCAACAAAGTTATATTTTTACTAATGGGTATTATGTTTCATGGAATTAAAGTGTAGAGACCAAAATTTTGTTTTAGATTGATGAAGGGGCCGATTTGAAACAAATGAAAGATAATGACCATTCATTATCTTATGGTTATATAGGGTCATGGTCCCCAATTGTTGGTGAATTCTTGAGCTTTTCTACATTCCCATCAATAGAAAGCAAAATTGAAGAGGAGACCACCAATCAATTGGAAAATCTAACTCATTCAGGCAAATAATCATACATCTATGAATCGAGGTATACTTCCACTTTTATTTATATGTTCTCATTGATTTCGACATGGATGGTTTGTATGCATGAAAAGGGTTTGTTAATTTTAGGATTTGATAATGTGTTGGATCAATAATCATTTTCTATTTTTCTATTAGTTGCACAATACTGTTGTTATCTAATGTCATTTGATCTTGCTTCTGCAAGTGAGAAAAGTGTAGCTTCCTTGATGTCTAGGCGCCTTCAAGCTCTAATACCATTTTTAACACTAAGTATTATAAAATATGAGGGATGAGAGATTTTTTTTTTCTATTATTCAATGGAGTTGGGAGTTGGCTTAAGTAGCCTTGCATGAAGTAAATAGAAGTAGAAAAGTATGCAGCAAATAATCTCGTGTCTAATAGAGAGAGATTTCATCTACTGTTCACAAGCCAATGGCCGAGCCGAATGACTTTATGGCTCGGCTCGGCTAAACCTCCTTAGCTTTTTTTAAAAACGTTTGATTCAATATTTTAGGTTACAAATATGCGTTTTAATCGATTTAAAATTTGTTGGAAATATTGAAGTGTGACCATGATAAATATATGGTCGATACATTTTAAATATCAAAAATAATTTTACATTAATTGTAAAACGTAAAGTCGTGATTATTTATGTTTCTTTTCAATCTCAACCTCATTCCAATATCTTTTTTCGAACTTTATTTTTTCTACGACATTTGATTTGATATTTCGCGATATGAATATTCATTTGAATCAATTTTAATTTTTATAAAACAACTTACAATGTGATAACAATAAATATATTATCGATTAAGTTTAAATATAAAAATTATCTTAAATTATTAAACATAAAATCATAATCGTTAATTTTTCTTTTCTACTCACCCTCAACCCTCACACTCACACCAATTTCTCTCAATTTCATTTTTCTTAAGTTTTTATCTTAAATTTAGCTGATTTATTTTTACATTTGATTCAATATTTTAAGTTACAAATATGCGTTTTAAGCAATTTAAAATTAGTTCGAACCCATATTCTACATATGGAAATAAAATGCTTGATCGATATGGTAATTCAAGAATCTTAACAATTAGTGTGACAAGAAACTATATATTCAATTTAAAAAGTAATAGACTACATGTTTTAAAAAACATTATTATTAGGGAAAATTGTAGCTACAGTACCAAATCTTTCACTTTTTTGCAAACTTTCTCCAAACCTTTGGTTTGTACTATCCACGGTACCAAACCTTTAAAAACTCGCACCGGAGGTCCGAATGGACGGTTTCCATTCAGTTGATCGTTAGTTGACAAAAAAGTCAAAATTGACCATATTCATTAAGGACAAAATGATAACTTTCTCTTTTTTAATATAAAAAAGAACTAAATTAAAATAATTAAATCAAAAACCAAAAAATCCTATTATCTTCTCCAACACCCCCATCCCCACCCAAAACCACAACTGCCGTACAACCACCAGCACACTGTCTGCACCACCAACGCCTTCTCCTCCCACCACCACGACCGTCGTCACCTCCTCCTACCACCATAACCTCGGTGAATAGTAGGGCGGAGGGGGAATGGATGCTAGGGAAATAGTGGTGGTTGTCGAAGACATGGATGTGGCAAGAACTACACTCCAATGGGCACTTCACAATATCCTTCGTTTTCGGGATTTGATTACACTTCTTCACGTATATACCACTACAACATCCAAAAACAAGAAGAAGCTTAGGCTTCTCTGCTTGAAAGGCTTCAATTGGATCTCTTTTTCAAATATGCAATTCTTTCCTCAATGTACATAGTAATCTTTTTTACCCATTTAATTACATGTATATCATGTAACATCGTTGGCCCAATTGATTACTATGATGCAAATTGACTGTTGCAGACAAAGATTGAGATTGTTGTGAAGGAAGGGGATAGAGATGGTCGAAGAATTGCGGCTATGGCGAGATAAATTGAGGCATCCACTCTCGTTGTGGGTCTTAATGATCAGAGCTTTTTATCCAGGTAATTATATCAACATTTGTTTTGGACATATCGAATTGATCAGAATAGATTTCAGAATGGGGACCAAAATCCAAATACAAAGACAAACAAACACTTGAGAAGAAGAGTAAGATAGAGAGAGATTTGATGTTGGTGGTTGATTTTGGTTTGATTGTGGTGGTGGTGCTAGCATAGAGGTGGTAGAGGTGTCGGCGATGTGCCGACACTGTTGTTGGTTGGAGAAGAGAAACAGTGGTTAGGTGGGGGTGGGTGGGGTGCCTTTTTATTTCTTTTTCTTTTCTTTATAATTATTTTAAATGTAAAAGGGAAAGTTACCATTTTGTCCTTAATGAATTTGGTTAATTTTGACTTCTTTGGTCAACTGGACGGAAACCATCCATTTGGACCTTCAGTGCGAGTTTTTTAAAAGTTTGGTACTGTGGGTGGCACAAAACAAAAGTTTGGACAAAGTTTGCAAAACAGTGAAAGGTTTGGTACCATGACTGCAAATTTTCCTTATTATTATTATTATTATTATTATTATTACTACTACTAAATTCAATATTGTAATGACTTAATAGTTGAATCGTTGAACCAAAAATTTGTACAATCAACTATTATAATAACAATGCATAATATATATTTTATTGTTAGATTTTGTCAATTTATTTTGTAAAATTTAAATTTAGACAATCAAAGTACTATTATTTATTTTTTAAGAGTTCAAAACACACATTTTTTTGGATAAAAAATAGTTCTAAAAATGATTGTTTTAAAAACTTTACATAAGTTTTACTTAAGTTTGGAATTAATATTTATCGTTTAAATATGTTTTACATATAAGTTTTATTTTGTCTCGCTTAAATTTTTCACAACTTGAAAACTTAATCATATGTATACAATTCAAAAAATGTATTTTTTTCTTGTTATTTTGGATTATATTTTCATTGTATATGATTTTTACGTTTATATTGAAGAGTTTTTTAATATTATTTAATTAAAATAATCTCGTTATTGCAGTTTTCAGATATCAATAACCGTCCTAACTCACTCAACTTCATGGGTCAGTGCTTGGACAGATAACTTGAATTTTACTGTCTAGATTATTACTGGATCTTATATTAACTTGCTCCAAAAGTGACAGAGGAGACAGATATGAGGAGCCACATGTTCATATATAACTAGATAAGAAATTTAACATTCCTCTTCTTTTATCCTTTAGTTACGAATTTGATATTTCAATTGTCTACTTTCATCTGCTAGAGGTTTTATATGTACCCCCCCCCCCCCCCCCCTTTTTTATTTTTTGTTTAGTTTTCGATATTGATTATAAGCACTGTACTTTGTGATGAATTGAACTAAAATAACACATATTAGCATGGTTCCAAATATCGCTACAAATAAATATAAGGCAAATTTTGTGCAAAATAATATGTCATTGGTTCTAGAAAATAGGAAAGATCAAAGGTGAAAACATGAGGAATCGTTTGACATTCCATGTGTTTGTTATTGCTACGAATACGGTGAGGAATTAGTAGTAATGTGGCCAACTTTCGGAAAGTTCAAACATTTGTACAAGATTACATGAATATTTTGGTCTTTTTTAGGGTTGATCATCAGTCGATGGTGAATGAACCATTAGTAGAATATCCGAGCACATTTTGCCTTGCATAAAAACACGTTTTAAGTATTGACTTATTTGTGTACTATTCAATAAAGTCGACTTTCAAGCAAAGTAAAACATGATAATAATTATAAGAATGTCAAAAAGAAAAGAGAATCAAATACGATAGGAAGCATTTGATCTTGCTGGAATGTGATGCTTTTCATAAACAAATTGGAGTGGGATTGTCGAATAATTTGTCGGTCATAAATCTGAAGTCAGATACTCATACTATGAAGATACAGAATGTCTCCAATAATTAAAATTTAGAGTAATTTATTATACCGTGTAGTTCAGGAAAAAAAAAAAAAAAAAAGACACCTCCTTTTTAGTATAACTGTATTAAACATGCTATCATGATAAATTAGCAGTGAATGTGATCATTACTCGTCTAAATGACAATTAGTCACTATATTCATTGTCCAATATTAAAATGCATCACGACCCAATATTAAAAGTCCTGAAACTACTATATTTGGTACATAAATTAAATTGTATCTAAAACGATTAATAAAAAGAAATACTTATTATCTCCAGTCCAGTTCAATTTAATTCATGGAACATGCGTGGTTAAACTAGAAATTATAGGCATGAACAGAAATGGATTTCAGATGCTGAATTTCAGGGTTTTGAATTTAACATAGCACTAGTGACAGTGAGAATATGGAATACTGAGAAAGAGCATATGGAAACTAAGAAATACAAGAACAATATCCCAGAATTCAGTCACTGCAACTGAAAATTGGATCAAGCAAGCAAAAGGATCCAAAAAGTTTCACCAAACAATGGCAATAGCATATCCATCGAGTATGGCATGAAGTAAAATATATTGTTCAGGGGGTCTATTTTCAATATAATTGTTGGGTTTTGTGTCCTAAATTTATCTAAGGTTTGCGTGGTTTGACGTATCGGACATCGAAGACGTCTAAATAAGGTCCATTGAGGAAAAAGTGATTGACAGCTCTAGCCTACCGCTAACTGGACGCTCGTTGTTATAATTCTCGTGCGTAGCGCTGCTAAACTCTGGTCCTTTGAACTTATACGTATATGACCCTTATCATAATCATAACTTGGATTTTTGTAACATCGTATTCATAATTTGAGTCTCTGTAATTTAAATATGGAAAGTACAATTCGTACGACTACACTTACCGTGATAATTAGAAGAGAATCGTAGTGAATACATATAGGAGAATTTAACTTTTTCAACAAAGTGCTAATTTGTGTAAGTTTGTGATTGTTATTTACGTGTGGTATTTATATGTGCATTTAGGGATATCAAAAATAAAGTGTTGATAACTCAAGAATAACTAATCAATAGGAGGTTGAATTGGTTTTTGAAACTTTTTCGACAATTAATCACAAAATTATTGAATACACGAGATATAAATGCAAAGTGTAATAAGAGAATTAAATATGCGAATTCGATAACTTAATTCAAGTATTGTCACTTAAGTAGATATAGCATAATGTAAATAGAAATTTAAAATAAAGCGCAATAATGTAAAGATGATAAGTGAATTTAATGGGGTTCAATACACAATGTGTTCTATGTCCATGTTACCAAGCTTTTCGTCATGAGCAATGCCAAATGCACTATAGTGGTAACTTACAAATAAGGAGTACCAATCATTAAATAACTTACAACAAGGAGCATTTATTCTTAGGCGACTTACAATAAGGAACACTTATCCTTAAGTGACTTACAATAATGAGCACTTATCCTTAGGCGATTTACAACAAGGAGCACTTATCCTTAACAACAATTGAGTTTTTACAAGGCTCTTGAAACCACCAAAATATAAACGATAATTTTACAATCGAAAGGATTTTCTTAACAAATGATATAATCAAGTCAAGTATTTAGAGAGTTAGGATAACACTTCAATAGATAGCAAATAATAAAACTTAAGTATTTATGTTGTAAACTTTAATGAATGATGGATAATGAAATAGTTTATATCTTTGTATTAAAGTTTTCAACATATGATCTCTCTTAACAAATAATACAAGTTAAGTATGAAGAGAGATTTACACTTCAATAGAAGCGTTGGCAAAAAAAAACCTTTACTAAGAATTGAAAATAGATGAGATTGAGAAGTTTCCTTGCAAAATAGAATTCATGATGAAAGAGATGAAACTAGTTTGATCAATCAAGAGATTCTTTGTAATGAATGAAATAAAATATAAAATCAAGTCAGCTTAATACATCAAAGGTAATCTCCCATTTGGCATGAATTAAAATATAGATTTTAATTTATATCGAAATCAACAATTAATTTTAACCACATATTTTATGAGCCTCGTAACTTTTCAACCACACATTTTATCAACTTCTGTCAAAATTTACTGAAAATCTGATTTTAATTCTCAGTGACTAAATCAACTATTTGAAGTTATTGCACTTCGCGAGAAAATGATGGTGGCCAAAAACAACTATCCCGAGGATTGGTATAGCCGAGTGTGATGCTTTTTGATTTCAAAAACTTATTTGACACTAATTTTTATATGTAAAAAAAAAAAATTTGTGGATTCACAAAATGAGTGGTTAAAAATCTTTTGTGATAATTTTTTTTTTTAAAAACAATTGTACCTAACAAGCAATGATTTAATTCATAGACGAATGCTTCGATTCTAGTTAATAAGAGCATCTATAATGCATTGTATGTATTAATATCTATATGACATTCAAGTTGAAAGTCTTTCGGTCTATGTTGCGTTAATAACTAAGGAATATACGTTCAAGGCCAAAATTTGTCTCTAATGGATTAAACCTACACCTCTAAAATGTTGTTGAATATAAAATCAAGATGCATTACCTTTGATGTATTACAATTTCCACTAGCCAGTCGATTACGGATCTGTACTTGAAGTATTTTGATGTATTACAATTTTAGTTCATTTTGAAGCTCCATTTTATTTAGGTGGTGTTGTATCACATTCTAATATTCAAGTGCATTTTTCAAAAATTTGTAATGAAAATATCAATTTTTATGCAATTCCAAAATTTGTTCATAAACAGCCATTTTCAATTTTGCCAATCAATTTGCACAAATAAAAAAAAAAAGTCTATGCCAACGTTTAAAAAATATTGTCGTATGTTGTTTTTGTTGTAGTGATAACCAAGTATCATTTTTAAAACTTGACAGACATTTTAGTTCTTTTTCAAATTCAATGTTAATGATATAAATATCTTTACTTTGGCTTCTTATGAACAATTCCTCTTTCGATGTAGCATCTTTAATAAGGTATTTTGAAAAATCAAACTTGATATGATAATCTTTATGACATAGTTGAATAATACTTGGCAAATTATGTTTGAGATTATCTACTAATAAAACATTTTCAATAGAAGGAGATGAATGATTACCAATATTTCCAATGCCCACGATTTTTCCTTTGGAATTATCTCCAAACGTGACATGACCCTATCCTTCCTTTTGAAATTTGACAAAGTGTTTTGTCTTCGGTCATATGTTTTGAGTAACCACTATCCAAGAACCAATTGCTCTTTATCCTTGAAGACACCTACAAGAATTGATTTAAATTTTTTATCTTGGCACCCATTCAACTTTGGGTCCTTGATAGTTAGTGCTAGTAGACCATTGAACCCACTTATTTCTTTAAAGTGTAGTTTCTTTTTTATCAAGAAATTAAAAGTTATATGTCTAAATTTGTTACAAAAGCTACATGTGGTATTAGAAGTTTTAACAAATATATTTTCAAGAGATTTTTGCTTTAGATTTTCTCCTTTATCAAAAACACATTTTTGTTTCCCAAACATTAACTCAAAGTTTTTATTTCCTTGAGTGAATTTGTGCACAATGTTGATTAAATCTATGACTTTTTCTTGTAGAGAAACATTTTCTTTGATTAGAGATTCATATCATCATTTTCTTTCTCAAAATCCTTTTTAATTTCTAAAATCTTTTTGATCTTATTTTTCAATAAGATGTGTTGATTTTTTAAAGTAGAATGTTTGAGAGCAAGTTTTTCAAAAGCTTCAATGACTTCATCATATGAAGTAGATAATTCATTATAAGAGGGAGTGTTATTTGTGTTTACCTCATCTTCAATGGTCATGAATCACATGATTGCAAGTTCATCTTAACTTTCATTTTCTTCTTGCTCATCATCACTTTCATCCCAAGTGGCTTGTAGAGCTTTCTTTCTGAAGAATTTTCTCTTGTTGAGACATTCGATTCTTTTGTGATTGAGTTTGTTACAATTATAGCAAACAACCTTCCTATTCTTTTCCTCACATTTGTCTTCTTTCTTTTGGAATCGACGGTTGTTGCAAAAGCCTCCCCACTTTTTGACAAGTAGAATGAGATCATCAAGTTCATCATCACTCTTGTTTGAGTTTGAAGTTTCTTCATAATTTGATTATTTCAAAGCAATTTGTCTTCTAGGAGGATCCTTCTTTTCTTCCTTTTTTGCTTTTCTAGACTTCTCATTGTTTCGGCATGATTTAGTTCATAAATCATCAAGGTTCCATAGAGCTCTTCCAAATGAACGCATTGACATCTTTGGTGTTTTCTATCAACACCTTCAATGAGTCTCAATCTTCTGAGAGAGACCTAAACATTTTGCTAACAAACTCATCATAAGTAAATTTTCGATCAAAACTTTTAAGGCTATTAACAATATCGGTGAACCGAGTAATCATACTAGCAATGAGTTCATCTTGTTTCATAAAGAGATTTTCAAAAATTTAAACAAAAAATTTAACTTAGTTTCTTTTACTTTGTTTGTACCCATGTGTGTGATTTCTAATGCATGCCAAATATCACATGCAGAATTACATGTGCTAATACGATTAAATTCATTTATATTTAAAGTACAATAAAGAAGATTTTTGGTTTTTGCATTCAAAGACAACTTTTCTTTTATTATCTTCATCATATTCTTTTCTAGGTTTTGGTCTGATTTTTCATCAACTATAATAACATTAGTAAGATTATGAGAACCAAATTCAATAGCCTCCCAAACATTATAATCAACTGATTGGATATAAATCATTATTCTAGTTTTCCAATAATTATAATCTACACCATCAAACAAAGAAGGACGATTTGTAGAATCCCCTTCAATAGTATGATTAGCCATAACACAATATAGTAAAATCTTTTCAAATGCATACCTAGGCTCTAATACTAGTTGATAACCTAAAAATAACTAAACAATAGAGGGTTAATTCGTTTTTGAAATGTTTTCAACAATTAGTCTCAAAACTATTGAATACACGAGATATAAATGCAAATTGTAATAAGACAAGTAAATATGTAAATTTGATAACTTAATTCAAGTATTGTCACTTAAGTAGATATAGCATAATATAAATAACAATTTAAAGTAAAGTGTAATAATGTAAAGATGCACGCGAATTTAATGGAGTTCGATACACAATGTGTTTTACGTCTCAATTACCAATCTCTCCGTCATGAGTAAATCAAATGCACTATAGTGGTAACTTACAAACAAGGAATACCAATCTTTAAGTGACTTACAACAAAGAGCATTTATCTTTAGGTGACTTACAACAAAGTGCACATATATTTAAATGACTCAAAACAATGAGCATTTATCCTTAGATGACTTACAATAAAGAGCATCTACCCTTAACAACAATCGAGTTTTCACAAAACTCTCGAAATCATCAAAACATAAATGATAATTTTATAATTGAAAGAACTCTCTTAACAAATGATATAATCAAGTCAAGTGTTTAGAGAGTTATAATAACACTTCAATAGATAGTAAATAATAAAGTTTAAGTGATTATGTTGTAAACTTTGATGGATAATGGATAATGAAATAGTTTGTATATTTGTATCAAAGTTTTCAACATATAATCATTCTTAATAAATAATACAAGTTAAATATGAAAAGAGATTTACACTTCAATATATGTGATATTATCTTAATGATTGATGTGTTAACCTCATAGGCGTCACATCTATTGTACTAGGTTGATGTAGTATTAATTGACTCTGAAAAGTGGACATCCTATGTTTTATGTCTACCACTGAAAACTAGAATGAAAAGTTGACCGAGAGACTTCTACTGAGAAGTGTTGAATAGCCAGTCATTCAAAAATTCACTTGAATGAAGCAATGGAAGATGACTTGCAGGATTACGGTTTATCGCTTCAAAAATGTGCTACAACAGATCGTGGTACCTCGCCTCGGATATGGAGGTTTGACCTCTACATGCCACTTCACCAAGAGGCTTAGCTCATAATGGAGTGCTGACCTTAGGTGACTTCTTGCTATTTCCTAACTAGCCGCCCGTGGCCAACCTCGTACCACGAGGCATAATAATACTGTATCATTCCGATGACTAAATCCACAAAATTGATTTTTTTGCCCCCAAACAATTTGAATATTTATATTCATGTATCGTAAATACGATCTGGAAAATTGACACAAATAACATTAAACAATTCATTTGTTCTTAATAACTCTTCTGCAAAACTTTGCAATTGTAGCACTGCCTTCGTACTATACTAGTACCTCTAATTATTAAACCTAAATTGAAATAAGTCATAAGCTGACTCTGGGTGACTTATCTAAATTATAAGTGAAATTGACCAAGTGAATTACCAATTGACGATCAGCTTTCCTCAACATTTACCACCTAACCAAAGAAATGATTTGGCTTTCAATTATCATGTTAAATGTAGTTTACAAAATATGTAGGTATTTTACTCTATAGTTCCCTCGAACTCTCAAATTTACATTCAGAAAAATGCGTACGAGTTTAATAATTTCTTTTACCTACAAAAAAGGTCTTGTCAGCTATAAGTAACAATGTAATTTTTTTTATGTAAACAATTAAACAAATTCATAAAAGTCTAGATAATTGAAAGAGGATAGAAATGTGAAGTTTATCAAATCCTAGAGGAAAAGAAGACAATAGACAAAAAAGTGAGGTGCAAAATATGAAAATTTAACAAAGTGCACAATTCATAGCCAAACTTTTCAACAGCATACCCGACAATACATTACTGTATGTATTCCTGAACAATATAAATTAGTGGAGTAATTTGCACATAACATCCCCACCTTTCATTACTATTGTGAAAAAAATCTTTACTTTTCACTTCTTAGCATTTTCACCCTTCACATTTCATTGTGCAAAATGTCACTTTTACCCATTTTCTCAATTAAAATTGTGAAATGACGAGTATACCATTCTATTTAAATAAAACAAAAAAAAAAAAAAAATTTAATTGCAACCATAGTCCCAATTTTTAGAAAGCACAAATGGGTCCTCAAATAAATTATTAAAAGGGTAATTAGAATATAATGTTCATACATTTCACCATTATAGCGGAAAACGTTCATACCTTTCAATTTTTTTTTAAATTTTTTTACCTTTAATTATATTTTTAATTGTGTAAATCATCATTTCTATCCATTTTCATCCAATTTGTTAATAAAGAGCATTGAATGGATGAATATACAATCCTATCTGAATAGAAAATCTAAAAAATTAATTGCAATCATAATTCCAATTTTTTTGTAAAAATTGCAAATGAGTCTCAAATCAATTATTAAAAAATTAAAATTAACGAGCCTCGAATAAGTTATTAGAAAATTAGAAAATAGTTTTTTTTTTAAAAAAAAAGTGCAAACGAGTCCCAAATAAATTATTAAGAAATTAAACATTAATTTTTTTAAAAAAATGCAAACGAGTCCCAATTAAATTTATTAAAAAATTAAAAAAAATTGAAAGGTGCAAACGAGTTCCAAATAAATTATTAAAAAATTTAGAAATTAAAAAAAGTTCTTTAATTTTTTAAATATCATGGTATATTTATCATTTCACAGGTTTTTATTGACAAATTTGATGAAAATGGATAGAAATGATGATTTGCACAATTAAAAGTGTAATTAAGAGAAAATGCAGAAAAAAAGGTACTAACGTTTTCCGCTATAATAGTGAAATGTATGGACATTATGTGGTAATTACGCTTTTAATAATTTATTCGAAGATTCATTTGAGCTTTGTTAAAAAATTTGAGGCTATAGTTGCAATTAGTTTTTTTCTTTTTCTTTTTCCTTTTTTTTTTTACATAGTATATTTGTCATTTCACAATTTTTATTTGAGAAAATGATGAAAATGACTTTTGCGCAATGAAATGTGGAAATAAGGGTAAAAATGGCAAAAAAAAATGAAAGATATGGACGTTTTTCACAATAACAATGAAATGTAGAAACGTTACGTGCTCATTACCCTAAATTAGTGGGTCCCCAACTATCAACTTTATAGTTGAGCAAAGAACTTGATTCGTGTTCATGTATCATAATTTTTTTCTTAACTTGACGAAACTACCCAGATCGTCTTTACACCTACTTTTCTTCAACTTTTTTATTTATTTTTGTAACTTTCCCACACAACAAACAAGAAAACAATGAAGCACTCCACCTGATAATGCCCATCTATGTCTCAGAAAAACACAATTCCAAAAATTATAATTTCAAATAACAGGGGTCAAACGGGGGCTTATATCTCATGCATCCGCTAGTGTTTTCTTAGTAAAAAAACACATTCTATCATTAACAGTCGATTTTAGACATATATTTGATATGCAATACTGTAGTCTATTGTACAAAACATCGAAAACTAGTCCGATAAGTTAAAACTATATTCTATTTCTTGCATTTTCAAAGTATCCATAAATTGTACTATCCCATTAATTGTATTGATGTATAATTGGTGGTTACTTCTTAAAAAAGATCTTATCCAATTGGATAAAATTGTAAGCCAAAATTCATTTTCTTTTCTTAGATTGGGTGAGTAAATCTAATTACGTAATTGGGTTTCGTTTAGCACTATAATTGATTGAAGATTCCTTTTGGGTTATTGAAATGTCTTAATTAAGGTGAAATCGAAAAAAATCTTCTTTAATATTTTCCAAGTTTCACACACTATCTTCAGTGCGATGGAAAATACATGAAACAAGCTTTTAATTATTTTAATCCCTTAAATCTTTCTAGTCAATATTTTAATCCTCAGACATGAAACATATAGACAACATAGGACCATCTTTTCAATATTAATGTTCGGCTTTTGCTTTTTGACCACGAAAAGTTGTCGATCATTAGGTTTGGATTAATCCATCTTCAATGGCAATCCTAAGTAATAAAAAAGAGCAATTTGTTTCGCTAATGAGACTGATCGAGAAGTAAAGTGGCTAATTATTGTTGCAAATATGTATACATGAACAACATAAGATGATACGTATAAGAATAATTCTATTTGTACATAATCATTTACCGAATTTTTTACCGAATTGACAAGTGGCGGCCCTCTATTGGGCCCCAATAGGAGGCAGCCACTTGTCAATTCGGTAAAAAATTCGGTAAATGATTATGTACACGTAGCGCGATCGTACATATAAATAACCTGGGATTGGCCAAAAAAACAAAAAATGGAAAAATCATGACGAGGAGGAAAAGTCCGTGACAGTCTAATAGTGAAATTTGGTATGGAAAAGGGTGGCGAGAGGACTAATGAATAATACTCTTCATGTGTATGTCCCATTACCATGTGGATCCACTTATTCCTTGACATTGATTCTTTGCATTTGAATGGTAGGGGTGGGGTGGGTTTCGTCGTTCTTAGTCATTATGTAGGGGCCCTACATAGATGAGTTGAAACTTGTTGTTTAGAACTTGCATTTTAACATGTCATCACGTTATTCTTTTTTAGCAAATAGAACGACATCTACATGTTTTTCAACCCATTTGCACGTTATGCGTTAATGTTTCCCATTTATTTTGATAAGAAAAGATGATATGACTAAGTATAAATTATTGTGATCGTCGAAGAAACAGTAAATTAGAGACAACTCAACAAACAGAAATGTTCACTTTATATCGTTTTTACACACATATGAGAGAGAGAGACTTCTCATCATTCTATAAATCCAAATTCCATTATCTACTTATTCGTTCGATTGATTATTAATCGTAACCCCCCCCCCCCCCCTCCCCCTCCCCCTCGAACTATTCGTTTTACCCAAATACAGAGAACTCACTATATACACATAAATAAATATATATATACACACACCACTCCTTTAGTTTCCTAACCAAAACTCCCAACTTTTTTTCATTTCTCTTCAAACTTAAATGGGCTTTAACGAAATTTGCAACACAGGCTTGGTTTTGGGGTTGGGATTATCATCAACAGATGAACAACACAAATCGAAAACACCAACCTTGAAATTCAATTGCTTTGGGAAAATATCAGAGCCTTCACTTGCTCTCAGCCTTTGTGGTGATCTGGGCTATGATCAGACGGTGAAAAAAACTGTGGATATTACTGATCGGACGGATGATTTATATCGCCAAGATAGTACAGTTTCATCTCTCTCTAATCTCAGCGTGAAGAGAGAGAGAGAATTTGGGAGTGTAGAGGGAGAGATAGAGAGATTTTGTTCAAGAGTTAGTGATGAAGATGACGATGGCTATAATGGAAGGAAGAAACTTAGACTCACTAAAGCTCAATCTGCCCTTTTAGAAGAGAACTTCAAACAAAACAGCACTCTTAATCCTGTACTCTCTCTCTCTCTCTCTCTGCCTCCCTCTCCCTCCTTCTATATGTGTATTTATATTATTCCCTGTGCAATTTACACTTAAGATGGTGGTCAGATCGAACACCAATCTCGAGTCTGATTGCTCGTTTGAACTTTAAACTGATTGGGTTCCGTAAACGTGAAGCATATTAAGAAGAGTAGCCAAACTTATGTTTTGTATTCATATCATCTTTATTCGATATGGAATTTATTCTTAACAGATCTTATTGATGATAGTTTTTGATTGATCAGAAACAAAAGCAAGAATTGGCACGGGAGTTGCATCTGAGGCCTCGACAAGTGGAAGTGTGGTTTCAGAACAGAAGAGCAAGGTACCGTCCTTATTTAGATTTTTCATCTTTTGCATCAAAAGTGTGACACTTGAAAATTATAATTCCAGTTCGGGTTGATCAATTTCAGTAGAATTTAAACCATCGATTTAATTTACACAGGACAAAGCTGAAGCAAACAGAAGTGGATTGCGAATTCTTGAAGAAATGCTGCGAAACACTAACAGAAGAAAACAGAAAATTGCACAACGAATTACAAGAATTGAAGGCACAGAAACTCGCACAGCCCTTTTACATGGCAGCCACCCTCTCCATGTGTCCCTCTTGTGAAACAATCGGTGGCGGTGGAGGCGGCGCTGGTGCAGCCGGCAGTGAAATTCCGGCCAAGAACCCATTTTCTATGGCTCCTAAGTCGCACTTCTATAATCCCTTCGCCAACCCACCACCAGCAACCTGTTAATTAATTAGTTAGTTTTAATTTTCTTAGCATTAAGAAAAATATATAATTATAGGAAAATCCACCCAACCCTCCTTTTTATTGGTTATGGGCTTGTATTAATTATTAAAAAAAAATTAGCTTGTAATAGAAATTGTAGAAAAAATACAGAATTTTTATTAATCTTTTTTTTTTAATAGCAAACGTTTGTAAATATTAGTGAAATATATATGAATTAAGCGATTATTAATTATTGTTCTTTTATAGTATTTCTTTCTTTTGCATTCAATTATTGGTGTATGATTACACATGTACCAAGTCCATTAGCCATGTTTGACGTAAGTGTTGGGATTCTACTTAAGCATGCACAGCGGAATTAGATTATTTTCGAATCCCAAACAAGGATCTACTTTGTATTTAGATGAAAGCTGTGATAGAATAAATACCTTTGATGAATTCTGCAAACTCTTTTGCTGATTCTCGAACTCCAATGATCACGATCTGCAATCCAAGCTGTCCAATTGTCCAGCCTCCAATGGTGATCCACACAGAGAACAGGAATGGTGGCTAGGGTTTTCTTTCTTGTGCTAGCAAGAATAATGAAAATCTCTACAGTTTTCAAACCCTAGAAGCTTATTAGTATATGTCCAAACGGGCTCGGTCCGTCTATTAAATTGAACCCGGTCCAATATTTAATTAGTCAAATAATTGAATCCGGTCCATTAATTAATTAATCCAATTAATTAATTCGGGCATATTAATAAGCAAATCAATTAATTAATTATCCAACATTTGTCAATTAATTAATTGGTAAATCGCATTCTTCTGGTTCTCTTTTGTGTGTGACCCATTAGGTTCCCAATCACGATGCCAAACATCGTGAATTATTATTTTGATCTAATCAAAATTGATAAATTAAATTACCCCTTTTAATTTATCATCAATTCACATTCGTCGTCCCAGATTGACATCTAGCAATGTGTCAGGGCAACACATGTGACGGGAAATGTCATGTGGCATGACAAAACCAAACTCGTTCGATTACCGTGAAACTATAATCTTTTCGTCAATATGATCCGATCAATTACGAGATATGGATGTGTATCAATCTCAATTATCGATCATATCTTTTATCCTACTGTTAAGTCAATGTAAGTCGAAAACTCCTTTTCGACTTATGAGTTCACCTTGGCCAAGGATTTCATTATCAACTTAACTGGATGAAATGTAGATCATAATCTCTTACTATCTAAGAGTGACGAATCCTCTATTGATCATTCACAACCTTCATATGATTCTTGACATACCCGAACGATGTCGTATTAGCGACCCCTTGACAGAGCAACATCCGACATCACCAAAGCATGACTGTCCTCACATAAGGCACTATGATGACCTCAAGTCAAAAGACCAATTCCACTACCGAACGTTAGAGATTAACCACTGACACTCAGATAGTTTTCCATGTGGAATCTCTCAGCGGGTCTCCAATGTTTTGTTCTATAACAAAACATTCACGTGTTCATTCAAGTGTCTCCACACTTTAGATTGTGAGATCAACTACTTACTTCTCAAGTAAGAAATGTCACACGTGATAGTCTATCCGTAATAACGATATCCGTATCTCGTTATTACATACGACCACGGATAATTTAAGATTCAGTCATATTGTAGTTTGTATCTCACAATCACAACTCCTTGTGATTAACAAACTGCAAAGACTTAAATCTACGGACTCTATTATTTAATATAATTCGTTAGAGAAGTAATTTAAATAAATAACAGATCTTGCCAAAAATGCATTAAACATATTAAAGTGTTTACAACCAAAATCGATTGTATCTAGGGCATAACACCAACAAACTCCCACTTGCACTAGATCCAATCACTCATGTATCTAATACCATAAGAGTCTACATGACGATCATGCTTATACTGCGACAACGGCTTTGTCAATGGATCTGCAATATTATCATCTGTGGGAACTCGCTCTATCTTTACGTCATTTCTTTGTACAATCTCCCTAATGAGATGGTACCGCCTCAGTACATGTTTGGATCGTTGATGAGACCTTGGTTCTTTCGCTTGCGCGATTGCTCCATTGTTATCACAGTACAAAAGTATGGGATCAACACTGCTAGGAACAACTCCAAGTTCATTAATGAACTTCTTGATCCAGACGGCTTCCTTTGCTGCTTCAGAAGCAGCAATGTACTCGGCTTCTGTTGTTGAATCAGCGGTTGTTTCTTGTTTGGAACTTTTCCAACTGACCGCGCCATTGTTGAGAGTAAACACATATCCAGATTGAGATTTGCTATCATCCTTGTCGGTTTGGAAGCTAGCATCGGTATATCCATTAACTTTTAATTCATCTCCTCCATAAATTAAGAACATATCTTTAGTCCTTCTTAAGTACTTGAGAATGCTCTTAACTGCTATCCAATGTTTCTCACCAGGGTTTCCTTGAAACCTGCTCGTAACACTTAGAGCATATGAAACATCTGGTCTCGTACATAGCATCGCATACATGATAGATCCTATTGCTGATGCATAAGGAATCTTATCCATGCGATTCCTCTCATCATGTGTTTTGGGACACATATCTTTTGAGAGATAAATCCCATGTGACATGGGACATAATCCTCTTTTGGATTCTTCCATATTAAATCTTCTCAAGATTTTATCTATGTACGGAGACTGGGATAAGCCAAGCAATCTTTTAGATCTATCTCTATAGATCTTAATTCCTAAGATATAAGCGGCTTCTCCCATGTCTTTCATGGAGAAATTCTTTGATAACCACAATTTTACCGATTGAAGCATTGGGATGTCATTTCCCATTAATAATATGTCATCTACATATAGAACTAGGAATACGACAGCACTCCCACTTGTCTTCTTGTATACACACGGTTCATCTTCATTCTTGATAAAATCAAACTTTTTGATTGTCTCATCAAAGCGAAGATTCCAGCTCCTAGAGGCTTGCTTTAACCCATAAATGGATCGATCAAGCTTGCATACCTTGTTGACTTCCTTGGATTCAAAACCTTCAGGTTGTGTCATATACACTTCCTCTTGCAAGTTCCCGTTAAGGAAAGCAGTTTTGACATCCATTTGCCATATCTCATAATCATGATATGCAGCTATCGCAAGCAAAATCCGGATGGACTTCAGCATGGCTACAGGAGAAAAGGTTTCGTCAAAGTCAACACCTTGTCTTTGTTTATAGCCTTTTGCTACTAGCCTTGCTTTGTATGTATGGATGTTTCCATCAACGTCGACCTTTTTCTTATAAACCCATTTACATCCTATGGGTTTTATCCCATCAGGAGGGTCGACCAAGGTCCATACCTTGTTTTCATACATTGAGTTCATTTCGGATTCCATAGCATCTTGCCATCTCTTTGAGTCAACACTTGACTTTGCTTCTGCGTAATTAGTAGGTTCATCATCCTCGATCAATAACACTTGATTAGTAATCGAGAATTCATACCTTCTAGGAGGTCGAATGGTCCTACTTGATTTACGTTGAGCCGGAGTGTCCTCAGGAATCTCCATTCCCTGATCAAAAGTTTGTCCCTCAACAGGTGTGAGATCAGACTCAGGTTCATCTAATTGGTCAACAGTATCTGTGGATTCATGAACTTCTTCAAGTTCTAATTTGCTCCCACTACTCTCTCCTAGAATGAACTCTTTCTCTAGGAATATGGCATGTCTTGAGATGAACACCTTCTTCTCAATGGGATTATAGAATTGATATCCAATAGTTTCTTTTGGATATCCCACAAATATACATTTATCGGATTTAGCCTCAAGCTTATCCGATTCAGTGCGCTTCACATAAGCGTCACAGCCCCATACTTTCATATGAGATAAGTTGGGCCTTTTACCTTTCCATAACTCGTATGGAGTTTTGTCAACCGATTTAGATGGGACACGATTTAGTGTGTAGCACGCTGCAATTAGTGCATGACCCCAAAACGATTTTGGGAGGCTTACATGACTCATCATTGATCGCACCATATCTAATAAAGTGCGGTTCCTCCGTTCAGATACACCATTATGTTGTGGTGTATATGGTGGAGTCCACTGCGAGAGAATCCCATTCTCTTTCATATAATCTAAAAATTCTCCTTTTAGATATTCTCCACCTCGATCTGATCTCAGTGTGAGAATACTTCTACCTGTCTGTTTCTCTACTTCAAGTTTGAATTCCTTGAACTTTTCAAGTGCTTCATGCTTGAATTTTATCAAATATACATAACCATATCTAGAATGATCATCAGTAAATGTGATGAAGTAAGAGAAACCACCTCTGGCGGTGATTGACATGGGTCCACATACATCAGTATGTATTAGGCCCAATAATTGTGCAGCTCTTTCTCCTTTTCCAGTAAAAGGAAATTTAGTCATCTTGCCTAATAGGCATGATTCACATTTTTCAAATGATTCAAAATCTTTTGACCCCAAGTATCCATCTCTATGTAACTTGGAAATGCGTTTCTCATTTATATGACCTAGTCTGCAATGCCAAAGATATGTATTATTTAGATTATCATTTTTATGCCTTTTATTTTCTATATTCATAATAGACGACTCAGTATCAAGAACATAAATGCCATTTTGTAATACACCACAACCATAAAAGATCTCATCTCGATAAAAGGAACAACGATTGTTCTTAACATTAATTGAAAAACCATCCATGTCCAAACATGAAATAGAAATAATGTTTTTAGTAATGGCGGGAACAAAATAACAATTCTTTAATTCTAATACTAAGCCCGAAGGCAATGGTAAGAAGTATGTTCCTACAGCCAATGCAGCAACCCTTGCTCCATTCCCCACGCGCAGGTCAACTTCTCTTTTCTGCAGTGGTCTACTTTTCTTTAGTCCCTGCATATTTATACAAATATGAGATCCACATCCGGTATCTAATACCCAAGAAGCTAATGAAGTAGACATATTAACCTCAATAACAAGTATACCTGAAGATGAAGCTTCAGAAGACTTCTTTCCCTTCAAGCTTGCGAGGTAAGCCTTGCAGTTCCTTTTCCAATGACCTTTCACTCCACAGTGATAACAAGGGTCATCAGATTTGGTATTGTCCTTGTTTGCTTTAACTGCTTTGTTATTGCTCTTAGCCTTCTTGGATGTTTTCTTAAAACTTCCTTTAATCTTCCTTTTAATTCCCTTGGAGGATTGAATGGCTAAGACATGCCCACTACTAGCTTTGACATTGGGCTCCACAGTCTTAAGCATGTTCAGCAACTCAGGGAGTGTGCATTCGAGCTTATTCATATTGAAATTCATAATAAATTGTGAATAACTCTCAGGCAGAGATTGCAGAACCAAGTCAACACTTAGTTCATGGTCCATTATAGAACCCAATTGAGCCAACTTCTCAATAAAGCCAATCATCTTCAGTACATGAACACTGACTGAAGATCCTTCTGCCATTTTGCACCGGTATAGTTGCTTGGAAGTCTCATATCTTTCCACACATGACTGTTCATCATACAACTCCTTGAGATGAAATATCATAGTGTAAGCATCCATACCCTCATGTTGCTTTTGCAACTCAGGTGACATTGCTGCAAGCATCACACATGTTGCAGTGTTATCGTCATCACTGTGTTTATTGTAAGCAGCCACCTCTTCCTCAGTCGAGTCCTCAGTAGGTACCTCGGGAAAGGGCTTCTCTAGGACATAACCAATTTTCTCATGCTTGAGAACAATTCTCAAATTGCGGTGCCAATCGAGAAAATTAGGCCCGTCAGTTTGTTGCATCCAGTATGCCTCTCAAATTCATATGGTTACTCATGATTCAAAACTGTAAATGACGAAAAATAAAGAATTAATATGTATTAAAATGCATTGCATAATTTAATATGGACTTTAATCAAATTAAATATGCTCCCACTGTTTAAAATAAATTTATGACCCTCATGCATAAATTAGTAGAATCCATACTTGATTCCCAGTAGGCTGGGACCCCATTTATTATATTAAGACCTTGAGTGTACTCAACAAACCTTAATAAAATATTTGGGTAGATACTGTTATCAATTGTATCTCCATACAATTCCCAGATCATTAAGCTGACAACTATTTTGTCTTCACACATCTTATATGTTAGCTTAACACGCCTCTAGAATTTATCTTCTTGAGTGTACTCAACAAAAGATAAATTTTAGTTAAGTCAAACCCATCATTCAGAAATATCAAATATTTCATAGTGCAAAACATATCCCTAATGGACCAGCCTTGAGTGTACTCAACAAGCTAGGATCGATTTAGGACTCTCGTTTTTCACTATAATGATGGAAGGCAAATAATAATTTTGACTTAATATTTTAGCGAGGGGTTTATCATGCAAGTGTCTCATCAATACCATCATGTATATATATGTACATATTTCATCAAACATGCAAATAAACATACATATAAGAGTGGATGATTATGGATTAATTCTATCTAGTCTTTCCGAGCCACCAGGAAGACTAGTTGGTCAAGTCCTAGGGGTTATTGCATTGAGATAATATCAATGCACCATCTCCATGGTTCCCTTCACTTCTTGCATCTTTAATCAGACTTGCCACAACCTGTATCCTATACTAGTGGCACGCAGGCCTGAATAACAATGGACGCGCAGGCCCAAAACAATTGTAATAATAACGAACTCGCAGGTCCAAAATTAATTTAAGAGCTCGCAGGCCCCATAAAACAACAAGAATTAAATAAACCATTCAACACATCCATATGGTCCAATCCATAATCATCCACTAACTAAACATTCATCACATAAATGCCTTCCTACATAATATCTAATATTACATGCATAAATGTTTCAAGAATCTAGCAATAATGTTCGTCTAAACTTATTTGATAAAATGGATCGAAAATAATTAATTAATCAAATTAACTAATTAAATAAATTAGCGGGTCTTATTTAATTAAAATCAAATTTTAATTAAATGTCAAATTAGAGTCCAATTCTAATTTCACAATTATAGGGCGAAACAATTTAATCAAAATCAAATTCTAATTAAATATTAAATTAGAGTCCAACTCTAATTATTTAAAAATTTTAGAGCGGGAAAATATAATTAAAATCAATATTTTAATTAAATGTAAAATTAGAGTCCAACTTCAATTACAATTGAATTAACATTTTTAATTTAGGATAAAACTCCTAAACAAAATAAAATTCAATTTATGGCCAAAATTTAATATTTAAGTTAAAACCAATTTTAACAAAAATATAAAAATCGTCAATTTTTAAATAAAATTTTAAATGGGTCATAGTTGAGTTTTATAGGTCAAACCACTTGAAAATAAAATTTAAAACCAATTTTAAATTTAAATTTAAAACATTCTGAAAATTGCAATTTGACCCATTTAGAATTTATACAAAAAGGGCCTTTCAATTTCGCAAATTGCAGAGAAGCTCCTTTCTATTAAAAATTGCATTATGACCCTAAGGCTAAATTGCAGCCAGGAGCCTCTAATTTCAGAAATTACAAATGAGGCCCCCGTCCCCAAATCAGCCACCCGTCTAACAGAAACCCTAAATTTCTCCCTCAAATTGCGGCGCCGGTCGATCGGGAATATGGTGGTGCGAACCCGGCGCACCACCGGACGCAGCTGCAGCGCACGGCGCTGCTGCGTATTCCAGCAGCGGCGCTCGCTGCTGAGCGCCGCTGTGCAGCAGCGAGTCGCTGCTGCACGTTTGCAGCAGCGACTCTCGCTGCTGCTTCCGGGCAGTGGCGGCGCTGCCTTTGAGCAGCCGGTTTTTGCCGCCATTGCCCCGGTGCCTTCCCCGCCCGGCCGGTGGCCACACCGCCACCGCCGGATTTTCAGATCCAATAAAAAAAAAAATTTCTTTTACAGAACATAATTTTGTAGACGAGAAACATTTTTCCATTATTGCTAAACTCAAGAATAACATAAATAATCAACTTTTGATTTTTGCAAACTACAAAACAGCTTTTAACAAACACAAAGGAGGCTCTGATACCACTGTTGGGATTCTACTTAAGCATGCACAGCGGAATTAAATTATTTTCGAATCCCAAACAAGGATCTACTTTGTATTTAGATAAAAGCTGTGATAGAATCAATACCTTTGATGAATTCTGCAAACTCTTTTACTGATTCTCGAACTCCAATGATCACGATCTACAATCCAAGCTGTCCAATTGTCCAGCCTCCAATGGTGATCCACACAGAGAACAGGAATGGTGGCTAGGGTTTTCTTTCTTGTGCTAGCAAGAATAATGAAAATCTCTACAGTTTTCAAACCCTAGAAGCTTATTAGTATATGTCCAAACGGGCTCGGTCCGTCTATTAAATTGAACCCGGTCCAATATTTAATTAGTCAAATAATTGAATCCGGTCCATTAATTAATTAATCCAATTAATTAATTCGGGCATATTAATAAGCAAATCAATTAATTAATTATCCAACATTTGTCAATTAATTAATTGGTAAATCGCATTCTTCTGGTTCTCTTTTGTGTGTGACCCATTAGGTTCCCAATCACGATGCCAAACATCGTGAATTATTATTTTGATCTAATCAAAATTGATAAATTAAATTACCCCTTTTAATTTATCATCAATTCACATTCGTCGTCCCAGATTGACATCTAGCAATGTGTCAGGGCAACACATGTGACGGGAAATGTCATGTGGCATGACAAAACCAAACTCGTTCGATTACCGTGAAACTATAATCTTTTCGTCAATATGATCCGATCAATTACGAGATATGGATGTGTATCAATCTCAATTATCGATCATATCTTTTATCCTACTGTTAAGTCAATGTAAGTCGAAAACTC